>CM053410.1:33785763-33832854 GCA_028644305.1 Xerus rutilus | reverse complement strand
AAAAATATTTTTATTTTATTTATTTATATGTGGTGCTGAGGATCGAACCCAGTGACTCACACATGCGAGGCAAACGCTCTACCACTGAGCTACAGCCCCAGCTCTGAAAGACCAACTTTTTAGGGTGTCTGCAAAGCAAAAGTTTGTCTTCATGTTTTGTTTGGAGGTGTTTTGTCCTTAGTTATGCATTGTGCAGGCAAGAGCACATTTTGCCCTGTTTTTGTTTTTCCTCCTTATTAAACAGAACAACTCTTAAAAGATCTTGCATATACCCCACTCTCAATTCTTCTTTTCCTTTACTGCCTTGTGTTTCTTGTTTAATTATAACAGTAGTATATGCTTATGGAAAAAGAAACTAGAAAAGTTTGTTAAGTGGAAAATAAATAAAAATGCCCTGAATACTACTCCCATTCCCTCCCCTAAAAGCAAAGCACAATTATCTTTTTTCCCCCGTATCCTTCCAGAAATTTTCTGCACATATATGAGCATTTTAAGAACACCCACACACAAATGGCTTCCTGCTATACATACTGTTCTGCCAATATATCTTGGATATGTTTTCGCATCAGCAAATATAGATTGACTTCATCTGTTAACAGCTCCTTAGTAATTAGGGATAATTTCTCACAACTCCCCTATTTTTTTTTTTTTTTTTTTGTTCCAAAACAAGCTGCTTTGGAGATATTCCCAGGGTTCTCCCCATTCCACTTCCTATTTTCAATGCTTGGTGCAGTTCTACTTCCCTTAGGTAAAGAACTTCATCTTCTAACATCATCTGTTCTCACGTTTTGTAGCTTCTGATTGTCTGAGCTTGTCACCCACTGCCTCTTTAATAGGAAGGGGGTCTGGTCAGAGGAACCAAATTGGGACTAGAGAGGCCGAAGCAGCTGCAGATGGAGTTAAAAATCGAGATAGGCAGTGACACCTGCTCTTCAAAAATCTCGAACCTGAGCTTCAAATCAGTAGAACTTCTGGGAGTGAAATTACTACTCTTTTATGAGATAAGCAACATGACCTGTACCCTAAATCTCCAGCCGGTGTCCCCCATCAGTGGCCACTGCTGTTCACCTTACCATTTTAACTTAATGGAAGTAAAAACAAGCAATGCATTAGAAGTAGCACTATGAAAATTATACTTGATTCTTTATATTTGAATCAACATGAGTATTATAAGTGCTTTTATGGAATTACAGCTTGCTAGGTTTATTTTCTAGTACTTTATGCTAACAAAAATTTGTATATAATCAGTTTCATTAGCTTTTGACTGCATAAGATTTTCATTTTCACAATATGTATTTTATTTTAGTAAACCAGTTTCTAATTTTTGTCTAAAAGCAGCATTTCTGAATTTTATCTACCTGGTGTAAAAGCCAGAGAAGTGCATATTGGCAGCTTTATCTGTGATTATCTGTTAAACTATTCACACACACCTCCCTTTATTTACTTTTGTTTTTTGGTATATTTTTTGCCACCTCCTTAAAAATCAAAGCCAATTCCTTTGTTCTAAATGAGCCTGAAGCACTTTGGAGAAAGACAGCCCCCTTAGTCCACGTTCTGATGTGATGTGAAGGTTGTGAAAGCCCTGTTAGCATGGCGGATGGAGTGGGAGATGGTCCATGGAAGGGGTATGGGGATACCAGATCTTAATAGATGAGTTGTTCGTTCGTTCGTTCGTTCGTTCGTTCGTTCGTTCCTTCCTTCCTTCCTTCCTTCCTTCCTTCCTTCCTTCCTTCCTTCCTCTGGTAGTACTATGGATTTTTATCTCTCTCATGTTCATGCTTAAGTATAATTGTCTGATTATTTAAAACTAAATACCAGCCCTTACTATATGAAATCAGAGCAATAGGATTTGTTCTCTGCATTTTGGCAGTTCTTGTGATGCTATAGGCATGGCACAGGACCTTTATAGCCACAATAGTGAAAAATGAAGCTCTCCTCCCACTTCCAACCACTGTTCCCTCCTCCTGAAGGCAAAGGCAACTTGGCCTTGAGAATGCTTTCTCTATACTTGCCCCTTACCTCTCATCTTAACCCAATTGATACATTACCTTGACATCAGATACCTTTTTAGGCCATGTGTGATTATGTTTTTATACCAAATTTAGAGGAAAAATGTTGGATTAATGGTTGGAGGACTGGAGAGAAGAGGTTGAGAGGATAGAATTGGAAAGTTGATCACAGGCATTTTGCCTCAGTGATCACTTGAGCAGCTATGATGACTTGTGGATTTGGAATGTTGGAAAATAAAAACCTCGATTCACAGAATCATGCTGTATATGTTTGCACTTCCAAGGGCAGAGGATGAATATGGAGTGGGATATCCAGGCCTGTTCTTGTGGCCATGGTTGGTCATGATCGTATGTAGTTTGGGAACCTAGATGTGAATTAGGCATCCTTCTTATAATAGGGTTTTTGCCAGATCTGGACAGGGTGTTTTGACTGTAGATCAAACCTCCATGAAATCAGATATGGCCTGGTGATGTAGGCAGAGGTAATCTATTTCCCCAGTTTTGGTGAGCAGGGGACCAGTTCCATGTTGAAGAAACAGGTCTACATGGAGTTGAAGCATGTTTATCCATTCTTTGAGAACTCCTGTCCCATTTCAAGTTTAGGTAACTTATGTAAGAGCTGGTTATTGACGTGAGTAGTATAGGCCAAGTTCAACTGACCTCATTGAGGGATAGCTACATGCATGCTCATGTTTTATTTCATTATGTTAAACATTGTTTAAATATCCATATATGGTAAGTATATTCCATGTCTAAATATACTCTAGCTATAGCATCTGCTTAGTGAATAAAGAAGCACTATGAACCATTGACCTCATGAAGATGAGAAATTATCCAAAAAAATTATCTTATGATCTCCTAATAAACACTGAGGGTCTTGATATTTTGGTGCTTATTGTTTTAAATAAGACACTAAGCAGAGGGTTATGACAATGGGATACAGTGTTTCAGCTCAAGCATTTGAACTGCCTAGGTGGTCTCTTCTTAATGGGTCCCAAATAATGCAGTGAATATTAATTTCAGATAATCTGTGTACATACATATGAAATGTGTGGCTGAAGCCCCCTCTGTGAGTTTTCTGTTCATCAAATTGTAAGGGATCTTTTTGGGTTTGCAGTAGGTGGTACTCTGAGCAACAGAACCCATTTCCCAAATCTGTTGACCTTAATGTATGTGTGTATGTGCATACACATGTGTAAATTAAGAGGGGCAATTCCCCCTTGTGCCTTTGGATTACTCCTTTTTTACAAATAGACTGAGAGACCTTTCCCTTCCTTTGGCAAGGGCTATAAAGAGAGATCACATTAGTATAACCTTTGCCTCCTAAGGTGTGGATGAGTGAATTGTGGTTGGAATTTAATTTTAACAGGTTTTATCAAACTGCTAAAAGATATTGAAAATGTTTAATATGAGAGTCAGGGGCAGTAAATCACACACAGGCTTGTTAAATAGATGTCCGCAGTATACTAGTGGATGGAGCGTGTGTTTCTGCCCAGGGACTTTTCATTCCTGCACCAGTCGGGCACATTATTCTCACCTCATAACTCTGCAATATTAGATGACTGGTAGAGCTTGTGGTGAAGGTGGGATTTAGCACTTTCTCTTTTCCCTTTTGGGGGATGGTTTAAAGACCTATTCTTCTGCCTATTTGTACACCATTTGACTTTTCACAAGGATTTTTTAAAAATCATATTTGAAGGATGTAGTCAAGTAATATTTGTGTCACCTGTAATATGTGTGTCATCTGTAGCATTGACAGATGTCTTGTGAACCACTCCTATTTGGGATGCATTTTTTCTTTCTTGTGTTTTAGTTTCGCCTCCCTTCCTTCTTCCCTCTCTTTTCTCCCTCCCTCTCTTCCTTTGTAGTGGTTATTCTCCAGCTTTTCACTGTTTCACTTGCCAAAATTATATTGGCTTAGAACACAGGTGTACCCATTTCTCTCTCATTGGTTATACTCATTGGTTCTGTCAAAGCCCTTTGCTTTCTGATTCCTGTGTCTCCGGCTAGTTGAAGCTGTGGGTGGGTAGGGCTGCCTCATCTCCCCATGATCTAAATCAGAGGCAGATCCAGCACTAGTATTGGAACACAGCCATACTCATTCATTTGTGGTTTGTTTGTGGCTGCTTCTCACTAGCATAGCACTGGGCACCGTTGACTAGTTAGAGGGGAGGGTATATGGCCCTCATAGTCCAAAAGACCTACTATTTGGCTTTTTATGAGAAAAATTTACCAATCCTTGATCTAGTTCAAACATAACAGATACTCAATAAATGTTGTATGAAGGAATATATTACATAGAGTTTTCCCAATTTAGTTTTGTTTAATATGCAAACAAATTCCCTGCTGTTTGTACACCCAAGAATAGAGAGACAATAGAGTGTGTGCTTGAATGTAGCAAAAATGGATGTGTCATCCTATCACATCACCAGTGAATGAAAACTGTGTGTGTCTTCTGAGCAGAACTTTCAACAGGAAAATGAGGGAGTTGGAGAAAGAAGTTGCTGGACCTTGGACAACATTCCTAAGAAGCATGGATAAATGCCCTGCTTTTGTTGTACATCAGTTCTTCAGTATTAGCCATTCAAGTCCCAGAAGAGAAGGGCAGGTTGGGACCTAGTGGGTGAATTCTTGCACCCCATTCTCTGTAGACTTTAGATCAAAAGACCTACCATGCTACCAAAGAGAGCTAATTAATACGAAAGAGAGCTAATTAATATGTGTGCAGACAACTTTGGGCTCTTTTATAACATGGAAAAGGCTGCTTGCGTGTATTCTCTCCTGCTCCTTATGTCTTCCTACAGTCAGTATGACCCTGTTTCTCACATGAATCTTTAAAACTTATTCCAGCAGTGCTTATATATGTCTGTTAGTTTTGTAGGGCTGCCATCACAGAACATCAGTGACTAGATAGCTTGAAACAAAAGAAATGCATCATCTCATAGTTCTGGAGGCTAAAAATCTGAAATGGAGGTGGCAGTGGGACAGTGCATCCTCTGAAGGCTCCAGAGAAGGATCTGTTCCATTCCTCTCCCTAGCTTCTGGTAGCCCAGTGCTCCTTGCCTTGTAGATTCTTAGTCCAGGTTCCAAGTTCACATGACGTTCTCCCTGTGTGTCTTCACATCGTTTTCCTGTTGTCTCTGTTCATTTTCCTTCCTTATACACGCATCAGGTGTATTGCATTCAGGTTCACTCTAATGACTTCATTTTAACTTAATCACCTTTGTCAAGGTTCTGTCTGCAGATAAGATCATATTCAGACATACTGGGGGTTAGGACTTCACTATCTCTTTTATTGGGGGCGGGCACATTTCACTCCACAGTAGATGGATATCTAGGATCAGTATAATTCAGAAGGCTGCTTGGCTTTAGAAGTGGAATCTTGCTTATAAAAGTATGGCTAAGAGAAGGCAATGTGCTGTTCTCTACCCCTAGAAAGTCTGGAACTTGATTGCTCGGGCTTTAGAAAAGGATGTAGGTGTGGATTATGATGGTTCTAACACCTCACTTTGGATGTGCACCGTTTCATTTTTTGGGTGTGGTCAGAAAGAAGGGACTACTTTTGAAAGTTTACCTTGAAGTTATAGTTATGCAAGTGTGTTAGACCTGAAGATCACATCCATGTTCTGCTTGTGTGTTTTGTCATTTACTTGACTAATTGTCAGATGTTTGTATCCAGAACAAGGGAGGGCCTTCAAACTAGTCTGAATTTTATTCTTAATTTTATGTATTAGTCATAACAGATAAAATTCATGCCCTGTGAGTGCTTTTACACTGTGTACTGCCAAAATTTAGTTATGGAGTTAATCTCAGGACAAGATCTATTTTCATTCTTGTTGTTTCTATTCTTGTTGTTCCCAACCCTCCTCAGAAAGAGATTTAAAAGAGCAGACTTTATTCTGAGAGAGAGAAAAAAAAGAATCAGAAAGAAGAATGGGTGACAGACACAGGATGTTTCCACATACACAGAAGAAAGTGTACGCACATAAAGACAGCAAGTTATTTCAAGAGGTTTGCCAGTGCACCTGCCATTTCACTCAATTAATGCACGTGAGAATGAATATTGAATATCAGTTATCAAGTTAAATCCTCCACTCAGGTTTCATTAATGGGAAATAGCTAAGCTTGTATTTTCCCAGCTATATTGTGTCAACTTAGGTGCTTAGATTAAGAATATCATGCATGAGTCTCCAGGACACCAGCACATATCTGTTAGGGGTCTGTACCTAACAGGGCTCACTCTAGAAGGCTCATGCTGAGTTGGGGAAAACTTAACAGCAACACAGACGTTCACCAAGAAATGTGCTGGATACATAGCTGGTGCTCAGTACATGTGTGGTTTAAGCTCCTTTCTGATCTCAGTTATTTGGGCTTCCTGCCTGCCTGCTTGTAAGAGGTGCTTGAGCCTCCATGAGAACTGTACGCTATCACTTGCCTAGGTGGTGCTTTTCAAAGCTCTTTCTCTTACAGTCAGAACATGCACGAGAATAGGCTGGGGTCTGAGAATTCACAAGGCATACTCATAGATTTTTTTTTTCTCTATGTTCTGGACTCCTGAGAACATTAGCAGTTATGGACCAAATTCAGTAATAGGCAGTTAGCACCCCTGGAATCTTAATGGCTGAGCATGCCCAGGGCTGAGGACTCTGTGAGAGAATCACCTTTCATAGGTCTCGTATGTCTTCAGCTCAGAACTGTTGGCACATGCTTGTTGAGGTCTGCTGACCATACCCCAGGCTTGAGCTCTGGGAAGCCTTTGCCCAGAAGTATAACCCAGGTTGTTTTGGGGATATTGCCTCCCAGGAGGGAGCTCTATCTGCATGTGGCTGGAACATTGCCTAGCTTCCCTGGGACATGGGGCTGTGGATGGTGCAGCACTGCTTAGCCTTCCCCTGGGTGACATATAGCCAACGAAGACCCAGATCTGGGTCTCTTCATGTACCTACTTCCCCGAGGGAAGGCTGTCAGCTCTCCAGCCCTTGCCAGCAAGTGGTCTGCAGGGAGGCTGGAGGAGGGAGCATGTGAAGCCCTGTCTTCCTGCCCTCCTTCAGGCTGCTCAGCCTGCCTCTCTGAGGTATGACCTTCTGAGCTTAGTGCCTCTCATGGGATCTTGGCAGCCACATTGGTGCACCAAGGATCTGTAACATCTCAGATGCCTCACCTGATGCTGTGCTGACATGGCTCCCTCTGTCTCTTCTTTGGACCCATGAGCACTAACTGTTCATTCTCATTTAGTGGCTTTGAGGAGAAATAAATCTGCCTGGGAACACTCTGCCCCTGGTCACAACAGTTCCTTTTCTTTGTGGTTTCTACCCAGTTTCCTTTCCAAAAGTTCTTCCCTCACAGCTGTGGGCCGAGATTCTGAGTATCATGCTTAATATGTACAAGCAGCACCTTATATGCCAGCTTCTACTTTCCTAACAGAAAGGGCCTTTGAACTCTTCACACACATTTCCTACTTAGAACAAAAAAGCAAAAACATTACTGTGGGAGATATAAATATTCAGGAAACAGTTATTTGCTGCAGGATTGCATAGTCTCTTTGGGAGATGACAGAAAAACTGACCAAAGTATTGTTCTGTGCACACTGTTATTAATAACAACAACAACAATTATTATTAATGTGCAAGTTCAATGGTTCAGATAGCATGCGTGAAGGCTCAGTGCAACAGGACAGATAAGCTTGGGCTGAGATTGTTAAACAGACCTGTCTAAAAGTAAAGTGTGGATTTTGGGGGTTGATGAATGGATTGGATTATTACTTTTGTTAAGATGTACTGGGCTAAAAAGTTTTTGCCGGGAGGGTTGAGAATTTAGCTCAGTGACGGAGCGCTTGCCTAGTACACTCAAGGCCCTGAGTTTGGTCCTCAGCTCTGAGGGGAAAAACTTTTTTTTTTTTTTTTCCTTAAAAATTCCTTTTGATTAACTTTGGAAAGCATCTCATAGTCTTCCTTTTAACCACTTATTTTGTTAAGATGAGAAAATGCTCTGGTTTAGAAGAAATTCAGAAGCCTTGTTTTCAATGAACACTGAAGATTAAATTATAAACAACTGAACATGGATTTTTTTGGGGGGCGGGGGGAGAGTTTGCCCTATTGAATGATGCATAGAAGATTCCCATTTTGATTGAGCAGTGTGCTAAATAATGCACATCTAATGTGCATAAATAACCGGGTCTGGGGAAGTCAGGTCTACTATCAA
This sequence comes from Xerus rutilus, assembly GCA_028644305.1. Lineage (NCBI taxonomy): Eukaryota > Metazoa > Chordata > Mammalia > Rodentia > Sciuridae > Xerus > Xerus rutilus. The sequence continues at coordinate 33,824,644 of CM053410.1, read as the reverse complement.
TAGATGTTGTCAGACGGTGAACTGCGTGCATTTCCTTCACATGTGGGAACAGCCTTTGGTGGTGTTCCTGGGCTTCTACTGTATGTGTTAACGACACAGCCGCGTGAAAGTATCAATTTTCACTTTCAGGCTGTTGAAGCCCAATTTATATTCCCATATGCTTTTGTGTGTCTTTGTAGCGCATTCTCAGGATGGATTTCTGCTATTTCATCACTTTTCTTACTGTGCCTTCAGGGGCCAGAAGCACTGAAGTTTCATGTGTGACCTGCAAACTTAAACCTCTCACGCATGGTTGCAGAGCCAGAAGAGGGGAAAACACTACAGTCCATTTGTCAGGAAGAACAGAAATGCCTGAGAAAGCTCCTGCAAAGGCCATGTTCACACTCGTCACAGTGATCATTTCAGGAGGACTATAAGCAATAATATTAATATGGGTTGTGTCTGTGCAAACACACACACAAAGCCCAGGCCACGTTAGTCAAACAGGTTGATTACTTTGTACACCTATCTTACTCTTCTCTCTACATTTTGTCCTAGGAAATAGATTTATTTTCCCCAACACTTCTGTGTTTTGTGAAAGAAATTGAAAGCAACCAACTGAGTTTGTCCAGTAAATTCATTCAACCTTAATTTATTCAGCATGTTTGTGTAGCCTGATCAGCCTAATGGTAATTGATATCTTGCTTACAAATAAAAACTCATTTTGAGCTCTGAAGTGACTTTTCTCCCTACTCCCAGCATAGAAGAAGAAAAGGTTTTCTTGTGACAAGTATTACCTAATTTATCCTCTTATGACAATTGAAATGGCTAGTTTTTTAGGCAAAATTCTAAGTATTTTCAGAAACTTTAAAAGAACACAATTTCAGGTGCATAATTTGCTTATTTGATATTCTTTTCTCTCTTAATCCATGTTATCTTTAGGCTTTGGGTTTTAATGTAAACCAGCATTAGTCTATAATTCAAAATTAATATTTATGTAAAATTTATATGAAATGCAAAAATTGATTAAAATAACCTTATTTCTTAGACCGATGATCTTTTCCCAGAATTTTTTCCAAATTAAGTTCTGTCACTGTTCCTTTCTTTCTATATGTTCCTAACTGATGTGGATTATCGTCTTGTTTAGAAGAGTTCTGTTTTCTACTGATGTGGATTATCGTCTTGTTTAGAAGAGTTCTATTCAGGTGCTGTGTAGTGCATGCCTGTAATCTCAGATACTCTGGGAGCTGAGCAGAAGGAATGCAAGTTTCAGGACAGCCTGAACAACTTAGCAATACTCTGTCTCAAAATGAAAAAATAAAATGGGCTGGCAATGTAGTTCAGTGGCAGAGCTTCCTTGGGCTCAATCCCCATGACTTCCCCAAACAAAATAAAATGATAAAATGTTCAATTTTCTGTTTAAGCAAGGAATATGGTCAGATTTAATATAAACTTGACTGGGTTTCCATAGAGTTCTCTGATTGAAAGCTAGTTTCAGAGTGGCCTTCTTTGGAAATACCTGGTTCTTCTGAATTTTAAGAAATGTGTGAAAATTAAATAATGATTAAATAAATGGTTGATATTCACGTATTGTTTAATTTTTCTTCATCTTGCGTAGAATGTGATGTTACTTGAGTTGTTTGAGTACTTATATGATCAACATGCATTGTAAATGAAAACATGTTCAGATATACAATTTCTTTTCAGTTCTGGTACTGTGGTGCAGAATTAAGAGAAAATCTGATGTTTAAAAATATTTTAAGATCTACTTGTAATATGGTGGCATTTTTGTTCATTAGGATAGTTTTTCATGAAAACTTCTAGAGCATAATAAGTGTAATATTTAAAAGTGTAATGTTTAAATAATGAATGTATTGATTTTTATAGGAGATGGTACTACTCATTTCAGTTCATGTCTTAGGATTTTTCAAGGATATTCTTGAAATGCTTGGATTATACAAATGCGTCATCCTTCTGATGGGTATTAAATGTAGGAAAATACTTATTCATTCATATGTCCTATCAGATTAAATCAAAACCTTAGAATAGGGCTGGCTTCTCCTACCATCTCTGTTCAAGAGTTTCTTTTTGATTGATCATCACTGAAGATGACTGAGGCTCAGTCTGGTAAATATTTACCATTCTGTACAATAAGCTCAGTGAACTGAGAACTGAGTTTCAGGTGCTCCAGTTGGGTAATAATGGAGGAGCATGTGGCAAGATGTTGATGGGTGTTTATTTTTGTTTGTTTGTTTGTTTTGGTTTGGCTTTTACCCCCCACCCCTTTTCCCTTAAGGGATGGGTTCTTGTCATATGCAGTTTTCATAAGGAATTAGAACTGGCTCATTGTTAGTAATTCAGCTTTGAATATGACATTTCCTACCTTGGAATCAGTTCAATTATTCCAAGGCAAACTTTTCTGTAGGAGAGTTTAAATTGCTTGTGTGTAAGCGGATCAGAAGTGTAGAAACTAATTGGTCACCAAGGTTGATATGATACTTGGTCCCAAATTTGAGTTATTATTTTATTCACTAAACTGCCTCATTGTTTTCTTTAATTCTTTTAAAATTAGAAATGCCATACATCAGGCTGGGGTTGTGGCTCAGTGGTAGAGCACTTACCTATTATGTGTGAGGCACTGGGTTCAATTCTCAGCATATAAATAAATAAAATATAAATAAATAACATATAAATAAATAAATAACATATAAATAAATAAAGTAAAGGTCTATTGACAACTGAAAAAACAAAAGAAGAAATATCACACATTGCCGGATGCCGTGGTACATGCCTGTAATTTTAGTGACTTGGGAGGCTGAGACAGGAGAATCTCAAGTTCAAAGCCAGCCTCAGCAACTTTTCTGTAGGAGGGTTTAAATTGCTTGTGTGTAAGCGGATCAGAAGTGTAGAAACTAATTGGTCACTGAGGTTGATATGATACTTGGCGAGGCCCCAAGCAACTTAGGGAGACCCTGTCTCAAAATAAAAAATAAAATGGGCTAGGGATGTGGCTCAGTGGTTAAGCATGCATGGGTTCAATCTCTAGTCCCATGCCTCTGCCCACCCCGAAGATATACATCCCAAATTAAAGGATTTTTTTTTTTTTAAATAATGGAAATATTTTGTTTGCACAGTTTGTTGTCCTTCTGCATCACATGAAGAGTGTAAGAAGAGATAATTTCTACATCATGAAAACTTGCTTACCATTGATAGTGAGTTTGGGGTGACTGGGAAAGAAGCATGAAAATATGATTGGTATCTGGTATCACAGATGGCCATGAGTTCAACTGCTTTGGCTTTGAATGGAGTGAGATTCAGATCTTCGTTGTTAGGGAGGCAGGGGTGATGTTTTCTTGAATAAATTTGAGGCATTTGAGAGCATAAGCCAGATGACTGCGGGGAGGTGAGGCCATATCTTAGGCCATTGCTGCGTGAACTGGGGATGTGTAGCATGGATGGGTAGCTGAATGTATTTTCTACTTATTTTTAATTCTATGAGAATGGGGCCAGCTGAAGGGGAAGGAGTTGTGGGGTATGTGTTCTTTATATTCCTAGTGCCTGCTGTAGGAGTGGTGGTTCACAGTGGGTGTTCAGAAAGTGTTTGTTGAACATACATGAAGGGGTGAACCTAAAAGTTCATTCTGATATTGTCCAGAAACAGAAGTAGGCCTTCACAGTGCCAGGGGTCCAGTGTCAGGAAGAACTTGGTAAAGTCAGAACGTGGGTGGTAGGAATATTATAGAGGGCATTCAAAGATTTTTAATGGGTAGTTAAACCAGATAATCATCAAATGCTCTTTATGTTTTGAGACTTCATTAACTGAGCATCTCCAGTTTTCATAACTGTGTGTGAGTCACAGGGGAGGGATTTAGCAGTGGATGAGAAGAGATGCCTGCCTATGCTTGGTATTCTCATGTCATGGTGGTGGTTAAAGAAAAATAAAAACAAAAAGCAGTTGGCAAATACATTATAAACCTATACGATAAAATTCAGGTACTTAAACCATTCATTCATTCAATAAATATTCAAGTGTCAATAAACATTATATTTGCCAGGGTCATGTTTGTAGTTGGAGAGAACAGCATAGCTTTCTAGGAGATGGTGGAGTTGAACTGGACCATAAAGAGTTTATAGGAATGTATTGGTGGACTAGAACATTCAGTGAGGGGCTGTGGTGGGGGTGGGGGTGAACAGGAAATTATGGGAATGATGACGTGTGCTTGGGGAACAATGAAGAAACCTTAGGGAAATGGTAGCAGGGAAATCATAAAAGAGGCTGGAATCACACTGTAGTTGACCTTAACCATTACCTTAGTGTTGAGGTGCGAATGGTGTGAGTGAGTCTGGGGGTGTGTAGGCTCCAGTGGATGAGAGAAGCAGATGCATCTGCCAGACACAGACATGGAGTGGGTGAAAATGGATGTAATCTTAGATGTGTCGAGTTTGGTATTGTGGAGATCCAGTTGAAAACAATAAATTAGGAAGGATGTCATCATTAAAAAGACATTTGAAGTTTTGTAAATGGTTCATCTATTTGCTAACTTAAAAATACATTTGGTTCATTTTAGATCTCTTTTTTTGGGGGATCGGTCTGTTTTCTTTTAAAATGGATTCATAGACATTTACCAGAGTGCTATTGACACTTTCTCATTGTAACACTAATTGTGATGTGCTTTGTCACTGTTATGGAAGTGTCCTAACCTGTTGGCTTTACAGGTGTGAAATGTCACTGAGAGTTGAGAAAAACTATTTTAAGTGGGATGGAAAAGAGACATATTTATGGTTTTACGGGAGTCAATTTCAAGCAAAAGCAAGAATTTCTGGAGAGTTGTAAACCTGTGTATCCTCTTAATGTGGGAAGGTCTTAGGTAAACCTATATTCTAATTTTTTGTTTATAGGCATTGTTACTTGAACATCATTGGACATTTACTAAAAGTTTGTGTTATGTCCTTAAATATTTCAAGTAAAGATTAGGAAACTTAGTTTTAGAGGAAGTAGCAGAGAATTTGTGCTCATTTATTTGTTTATTTAGCTCTGAGTTTTAGTCTAGAAGGTAGAGTTTTGTGGGGTCTTTGGTTGTAATAATGTAATTTTTCCACTAGAGAATATAGTTGAACATAAGTATTTATAGAGGGGTTATGGCTAATACTTTAAAATGTTTTCCTTTAAAAATTTTAGACCAAATTTCCTTTCTTATACATTTTATTTCTGTTTTACTGAGGAACTCATAGTCTTACCTAAAAAGATGAAAAACTTCTTAACAAAACAGTTAAAATCTATAATTTTGATTTTTCTCCGAGTCCCTGGAGTTTGGTCCTTTATTTTTTGAAGATGGCTGTCCCTTTTGTGAGTTAGATTGATAAAACCTATTGTGAAAGCTGGCCACTCCCCTCACCAGCCTCTATGTGCTTTGCTTTTAGTTTGAGAAGTTAACTGATCTTGTGGACCAAATTGTAAAGTTATTTACAGACACGTTGACATGTACTTTAAAAAATATTTTTATTTAGGAAGTTAAGCAAAACATCAACCTGTGTTAGAAGTATTTTATATATATGTTAGAAATTTAGAGTATGATTTAAAGAAAGAAATGTCCTAGATAACTTGTTAATAAACTCTATTATTCCTAATCAGTGTTGTTACCCTTAAATAGGATACTTTTTTTGTCTTACCCTGATTTTCTTTTAAATTTATATTTTTAAAATTTAAACTTATATTTTTATTCTCCTTTTTCTTCTGCGTTCTGACTGCTCGTTGGTAGCTTCTTGGCATTCCCAAATTTGGGGGCTTCAGAGCCTCAGCTGTTTTTCAGACCAGCTTTGAAATAATTTTGTAGAGGTTCCCATTCCTTCCTCTGAGAATTATTCTGTTCCATGCAGTGGGTGAAAGAAGAGAGGTCACAGGTACAAATGACTTCTCTATGCTGGTTGAGTTAAAATATCATGATCATTTCCAAGAAGGAACTTTTTTTTTTTTTAAAAGCAGGAAAACATTTCCTTTTCCCTTCCTTGTGCTTTGCCCTTGAAAGCTACATCAGGCAGAGAAACGTGTGCATAAGTATACATGTACTCATATTTTTGTGTTTAGAAGCTTCACCTATAAGGACAGCTGAACAATATAGTCTTAGTGGTTGCTACAGTTTTAGTAACTTGAATAAGTTAGTTCATGAAAGGATCCAGTGACTTGTAGAAGTTGACATTATAAATTCACAGCTTGTAATGCTATATCATTTTAAAAATCAAATTAAAAATACTAATTAACAAAGTGGTCTGAAAAAGATGCAAAATTGTTTTGCACATTGTCCCTAAGTGGTTTCCTCCATACACCCAGAAGCTGGAAGGTGACCTCCAGAGAATATTGGACAGAAACTTATCTTTTAAACCCCTTTTTAATTCAACAGGAAATGAATTTGTTTGCCCTTTTCCTGTGGTGCCATATTGTCTGAATCTTCTTTCTGTTCTTACAATAGGTAGAAAGAATAGGGAGGCCACACATTTGCTAATCCTCTTGATGCTGTGTGGTGCTATGCTGTGTGATTGGATAATTATGATTCATTGTAAGCCAGACCATGTGCATTTCAGAGAGTGGATGGTAATTAGATCAAACTTAATGATTTTAACATTATGCTGCTGGTATGTATTTATGATACATAGCTCTATTATTCCTAGAAGATATATTTTGTAATTGCATAGATGTTGTTGAGCTCAAATTTCAAGCGATAGAAATGTTTGGGGCTGCTTTCTAATGAAAATGAAAGATTTATATATCTTTGTGTGTCCTAGACTACACCTAAAAAAGGTGAAACAGAGAGCGGAACCTAAAAGAAAGCAGGTAGTCAATAGCCTGTGCACGTACACATTAATCAAGAGGCCAGCGTTTTTGCTTTCTTGATTTATTGTTCACTTCATTATGTCTTTATAAAAGTGTAAAAATACACCTATGTTAATGCTTTAAAATAACCTGAAATGATTGAGCAATTGTAGGCTGCTATTGAGCTTGCCTTTAAATTCAGGGGAAAATTTTATTTTGTGTGCTTAAGTTTTATTCTGTGTGTTTTATTTTGTGTTTAGACTTTAAGCTGAAATAATAATTTATTAGTATTTGTGCTGTTAGTAGCTTTGCTTAATTTATGTTCATGTGTGTTGGTTTAGATTTTATGTAGCAGCTTGGAGAATTATATACTTTTACTAAAAATATTAATTAAATTTAGCTTTTAATAAAGATTAACTAGTATTGTACACTTGATTGGCTGGTCAAGTACTTTATCATCTATCTCTGTTTCATCTGTTTTGCAGCCCACAGTTGCTCAGTTATTTCACAGACAAATCACTTCAAGTTCTCATATCCTCATTTCCCCCAGAATGAGAATAGTAACCTACTTGGCTTTATTGCTATGATGTCTAGCAATAAGTTTTCATTTATTGTCTAGTAGCACTCACACAGCATTAAGAAGCTTTCTCCCTTCATTATTGCATAAAATCTCACTGCTGCCCTCTGTGGGAGAAGTTGTTGCTTCGTATTTCCAAACAAGAAAATTAATCATCCAAGTTTCACTTGGCCTCTCCAGGATTGTATAAAACTCTTAAAGGCGCTGGTGACAATACATGGACAACATTCATTCTACATCTTCTCAATTATTGCCATTGTTATAGATCCATAATCACCATTTTATAGATCCATAATGATCATTTGTAGAAAAGAGCCCGAAACAAAAGATTTGCCTTCCATTGTAGTAGGCTTTTTAATTTTTAAAAAACTTATGATTGGACTCTTTCTAAGAGGTAAACTTATTTTTGACTGAGAAAAATGTGTGTGTTTAAGAATTCTGGATTTATATGGAAAATGATGTACTTGTTCATGATGTACTTATTAAATATAAATTACATATGTACACGTATAAATGTATTTTAAACCCAGTTTTAAACCACTTGGGTATATAAATATAGCATCTTCACATATTTCTAGCCTATTGTTATGTTTGTGTATGGATTATATACTGTGATTAAAGATTCATCCTATATTTGAACTATTTGATTCTAAACACATCAGGTTTGTTTTTCTGTCTTCATGTACAAAAATTAAAATTTATGAGTTTCTACTTTTTTAAGAAACCTGTTTCAGGGGCTAGGGTTGTACCTCAGTGGTAGAGCGCTTGCCTAGCAAGTGTGAGGCACTGGGTTCGATCCTCAGTACCACATAAAATGAAATAAATAGATAAATAAAGGTATTGTATGCATCTACAACTAAAAAAAAGTATTAAAAAACTCCATTTCATTGTGAAAAATTGTGTATGGGTCCTTAGAGTGGTGGGATTCATGTGCTTACTCCAAAATCCAGATTTTCTTTAATTGTATTCTGATATACCTTATTAGAAGGAAGGAATTCTAAAAATAGTTGCCGAGTTAGCTTTTATGGCTATATTTGATATTAAATTTGAAAAGGTGTTAGAAAACCCTGAAATTACTTCCTCAAGTTTCTTTTTCTTGCTTTCCTGTGTCCATGAAGAGTCTTGTAGTCCTTTTTATGTTTGGTTTTTCATCTCTTCTGTCTTCTGGTTTTGTTCAGATAGTGTGTGGGTAAACTGTTTTGTATTTCTAGAAAAACTTCACCTTTGGCTGACTTTTTTTTTTTTTAAATTTTTAGATTGAGGGCTACCATTGTTTTAAAAAATTTTTTTTTTCAGTTGTCAATGAACCTATTTATTTATTTATTTATTGATATGCGGTGCTGAGAATCTGAACCCAGTGCTTCACACATGCTAGGCAAGTGCTCTACCATTGAGCCACCACCCCAGCCCCAAGGGCTACCATTGTTTTAACAGTAAATGAATTTAGTTGTTAGAGAAGGTTATGTAATGTCTTACTACAGGTACAAAATTGTGATGGAAAACATTTATTCATGTGTGTTTTTAAGTACCTAGTGCAAAATACCTCTGATGGCTATAATTAATTTTACAAGCCACTACAGGGTTTTGCCTTATGCAAGCATTGAGACATTAATGAATGTCAGTGTCATCCAGCTCTTATTTTGCCTAATTCTAGGTATGTGATTTTTTCTATTTCGAAGATTGAGTTGGCAAGCATCATGAAAATGGACTGATTTCAGCTCTCTCAAATTAACTGGACTGGAATATATTCAGCAATGAGATCTTTTTAAAAAAGAAAATAATGCCTCCCATTTTCAGTGACATTGTATGAATATTTTGTTCTTGGTCAATACAAACTCACACATCTGCATGTGCATACACCCCTGGTCAATTCAATTTGTGTTGTATATTTCCCATAATCAAAAGCTATGGATATTTTTCCTTTTTGTTGATGCACTGGGCATGCTTCGTAAAACTTAAAGTGTGTCTGCTAGTCAATCATATATTGCATTCAGCAGTTTAATTTTGCTCATAACTAATAAAGATTATGAATCAAAATAAAATGATAATACCACTAGTGACATTACTTTAAAAAAAAACCTCACAGCTAACATGTCTAGTATATTCTAGTATGAATAGAATTTACCCATGATCATATTGGTTCCTGAGAATTTTATCTGTAATTGTTCTTTGTACCATGGTTTTTCTTCTTTGATAATTAATACAAGTCCACATGTAACATTTTCTGGCTTATTTGATCATCCTCTTAGCTGTCCTCTAAGGCTAGATTTTTGTTAAAATTTTCTGCATAATGATTTAGCTGTTTGAAGAGTGTTCTGTTCCCATAATGCCTGACCAATTTTTGATGAGTGCTGCCCATTTCTATCACTTCTTTTGAGCATAATTAATAGTAGCATAATTTAATAACAATTTCTGTTTGTAGATATTATCAGAGCACTTGTTAGGATAAGGAAAAAGTTATAATAGTCACAAGTATGACTTCCTAAGAAGAGAGTAATTTTCACATTCCCTGATAGTTTGGTAGGTACCTGGATTAGTTATTGGGATTTAGGGTAGTTTAACACCTCATATATCTTGTCATATGACCTCACTGACATATTTAATACTATTTCCAGTTGTTGCCAATAGAATGCACATTGGAAAGTATAGGAATATACTACTAGAGACTGGAAAGATGGTGAATTGGTCATGAATAATCAGTGCCAATAAGAGGACCCTTTGGATAAGGTTCTGTTTTATGAAACCATTAATTGGCAGCCTCTGCATGTATGGGATTCTATGAGTTTGGTATATTTCCACTGCATGGAAACTTCACTACTCTTAATAAAAATAATAATTCTGAAGAAGGTTGTCCGGCCTTTTAAAAGGTAATGTCAAATGAATTTTCTCTCATAGTTCATTGCTTAGCACTTCATCACTTTCTGGTAATTCATGCTTTTCGGAACACTGTTAAGAGAGAGAAAATACGTGTTCAAGGCCTTGATGTCTTCTTATGCTCCTTGACCAACTGGTTTAGTTTTCCCAGAATCTTGTATAATATTAGGAGCATATTTTAGTGTTTACAAGGACCTGAAAGTATTGAGACAGTTGTCATTTGCCTTGCATTGCTTGAACTTTCCATTTGTTGAAAACCTACCATGCAAACTGCTGGGCTCGTTGGTTTTTGAGGCCCTTCAAAGTTTGTCATGTTTAGTCCATAAAGCTTATCTTTATGTATTGGCTAATTTTCTCCGGCTATTAGTATATGAAGTGCTTTTTTTGGGGCAGCACTGGGATTGAAAACAGTGGCTCTTTACCACTGAGTTGCATCCCCAGCCCTTCTTACTTTTTTAAAAAAAATTTTTAAAGTTGTCGATGGGCCTTAGTTTATTTATATGCAATGCTGAGATTCGAACCCAAGGCCTCACACATGCCAGGCAAATGCTCTACCACTGAGCCACAACCCCATCCCCCATTTCTTACTTTTCATTTTGAGACAGGGTCTTGCTAAATTGCTCAGGCTGGCCTCAACTTGAGATCCTCTATCCTATACTTTTTGAGTTGCTGGGATTACAAGAGTGCTCCAGCATGCTTGGTGGAATCTTGTTGTTTCAGTGTTGTGTGAGTATTAAATCAGTTAACTCACCAAAAATAACCATAGAGTTGAAAATGTACCTGGAGTTTCATATTTGGACCAGAATGGTTAGTTTTAGAAATGTTTTCTCTATCACTTTAGAATACCACCTTGAGTCCAAACTTAGTTACTTTGAGTTGTTTATTCACCTGGCTCTCTGGATTTTTTTGTACATGTTTAATGACACAGATTTCATTTCTATCTATCTATCTATCTATCTATCTATCTATCTATCTATCTATCTATCTATTTAAAGGGCCTTTTGGTGCAGTTATTGATAGGGCCTGTCCAGTCAATTCAAAGAGTATTAACAGACACCAAAAGAGTTGATGCAACTTTCTTCCATGGAGAACAGAGAAGATCTCCTAGGCTTCTATAAGAGAGTAGTTTTTATGTTTATTTTATTTTTTAATGGTGGAAAAGACAATGATTTTGATTTCTTCGAGTTTTTATGTTATCTTTTACACTGTAATAATTGTTGGAGGGAGTTTGGTGGGAGTTAGGGAGAATTGGGAGGAACAGAGGAGCAATGAATGTGGGAGATGGCATATTTAAAATTCTGCTATGTTTTACTAGCATGGAAATAAGAGGAACTTGATTTCTGTTCTGATTTCTGTAGGAGCAGGTGCTGGCCATGTAGTGTAGAGAGGCTCCACATCTCATCCTATGGTAGATCTTGATTAGTACCCAGTGAGATAAGTGAGTAATGAGAACAAATGAGGCTGTTACTCAGGCCCAGCTGCATGGTTTGCAGGTATGGTACCCAAAGAATGTGCAGGGCACTTGGTTCAAAATTGAAGAATGTCAAGACATTGGCAGCAGAGCTTTAAAAAGCATATGTGGGGCTCTGTGCTAGCCAGGGCATGGGCATCTTGCCTGCCCAAAGCCTGTGCTCTTATTGTCAAATAAATGAAAGAAAAATACCTAAATATTTCTCACAGAGATGTGGTTTTTAATTCTGATACTAGAGAACAGACTTCAGAGGGACTTGACTTGATTCTAACCGTTCTAGGTCTTGGAGTCAGAATTTTCCTTGGTGTTTATTCTGTGGCCCTCCTGCAGACAGCAGAATGAACTCTGAGGAGACGTCAGACTCAGAAATGTCTGACAGTTGCCAAAAAATGGACTTAACTGCTTCTACTTTTTTCCATACATTTGGATCGTAAAAAACAGATATTGTCAAGGGTAAGTGTTATCTGGAATTTGTGTACAAAGTTTGTACAAAATGCAGAGTGTCCCTTTCATTAGTCCACTGATTCTCCACTCACATTATTTTCACTCCCACTCTCCCAAGAAGTTTCTTAATTATTCAGCTGTTCTTCTAGCTGTTACACATTAAGAATTCCTGTTGTTGGCACAAAACCCATTGCTTCAGCCTCATCTTGGGAATGTTGTCATCTTTTTATTTTGATCTGAGTATGAAATGTTGCTGTTTTTAGCACATTTGTGTGTACCCTGGAGGCTTGTTTGCAAATACAGATTGCACGTGTTGCACATTTATCTATAAAATGGTGGAAGTTTTAATAGTTTTAATGTAATGATTTTCTGGGTGGGACTGAGTAAAGCCCTGCCAGTTTTGAAATCTGTAAAATGAAGAAAACTGGATACTACTTTCCAAGGAAAATTGAGATAGGCCTCCAAAATTTAGAGCTTCACCTCTCACCACAAACATAGTGCAGCTATCTACAAATCCAGGCAAGTCCTTACATGCCAGAGTTGTGTTAGGGCCTGGCCAGGGCTTACACTTCTATAGAACTGTTGCTTCTGTGTCTCCTAAGACACATGAAAAATCAACCAACATCAAGAAAGCCTGGGACATCGTTCTCCACAGCAAGCTGACTAGATGAAGAGAATTGAATCAGGTGTGATTTTTCCTGGCTTCTGGACTCATTTTTCTCCTCCTCTCCTGCTCTTGGTCACAGCCTAAGCCTTAGGTGCCCTTCCTCACCTACCTTCTCTCTGTATCCTGAGTACTTACCTTTACATACCCACATGCAGATGTAGATTTCTATTAATTCTTTCTCCTGTGGGAACTGGGGACAACAAATTATTTGAATATTCATGTTTTTTCTAGACCATGTGTCCCATGTTGTACTGGGGGCTGCTTTTTTTTTTCTTTTTTTTAAAATACCAGGGATTGAACCCATGGACTCTTAATCACTGAGCCACATTCCCATCCCTTTTTAATATTTTATTTGGAGACAGGATCTCACTGAGTTGCTAAGTGCTCACTAAGTTGCTGAAGCTGGTTTTGATCTCAGATTCCTCCTGCCCCAGCCTGTGAGCCACTGGGATTACATGAGTTTGTCATCGGCCCGGCTGGGGGCTGCTTTTTACTGTGTTGTTTATGTTCCTTATTCTAATTTTCACAAAATTGGGGTTAAGGTCACTTTTGCTATGCTGTGCATACTCTTCATTCTGGTTTCTATTTAGATTGGGGGTCATGATCATCTTCCTCCTTTTTAGTGTCCCATTGAGCATATGTTGTTAGGTTAAGCCGTACCTGCACCTCCCCCACCCCCCAGGTTAATGGCAAGAAATACTTGTGATGATGATCTTGGACTCTTTGGGGCTCCTTCATGCCCACGGTTTTTCATTATACTTAGGGCAGTGGCCTAAACCAACCTACTATCTAGCCCACTTTTTTTCTCTTTTCCCTGTGACTGCCACATGTGTGTTTTATGTTGTCTGGTAGATTTTATCTATTTTCATTCCTTCTTCACTTCCTATATCCTCTGCTCTTTCTAACTAATATGCTATAATGAATATTACAGCCTCTCATGGTGTTACATGCTTCTGGTTACAAAGGTTGTGGCAAAAAAGTGAGTTGTTGGAGTCCTCCCTCTTTGCTAATTGCCTTGCTAATTAAGGTTCCATTCTGTGTTTTGAACTCTGATTTGTGAGCCCCTTTTCCCAAACCCAGGGTGAAACCATTCTGAATGGAGTAGCTGCTATTCAGTGTGTTCCTTTATCATTTGCCTTCCTTTTATATTATTTTGGAGGGAATTAGGCAGAACACACAATCTCTGCAGACTAAACCCAGGCAAGTTAATATTTTCATGGGGCAAAGACTATTAATCCCTGGGGCTCTTGGAATGTGTTGGGTCTTTTCTGCCAGTGGCACCATGCCATCCAGGACAAAGATGAGCTCTTAAGGGGAAACAAGGATGCAACTTTATTAACACCAGAGCTGCAGAGCACTAGGCAGGTGGTCCTTTCTAATTTAAACTTGCAGCCCACCAAGACGCCATTGCTTCATTCTGGGACAGTTTTGACAACCTGCCAGCAAAGAATGATTTTCAAAGCACAGCATTTATTTTTCTGATATACTCCCTCAGGTTCCATATAATGTGCTTAATTTTAATAGCCATTCACTACTCTTAATACTTGACTGTACTTCTTTTCACTCATCTCCCTCAACCAAGCCATCACTTTAAAGGAGAATATAAGACATTTTTAAATTTAAAATCTTCAGCACTATTTGTCAGCTACTCTTAAGTATATCTAACTTTTTTTTAAAGTTCTAATCATCTTGGGGACAGATTTTACATTTTTTGACCTCATGGCTGCTTTCTGTTAATTATATGCATATGTGGGTAGTTGAGAGGGCTTTTAAATAATTCAAGTGTAAGACTTGGTAATAATTCCAAGTGAAGACTTGGGAAAATTTGTATATATCTATAAACTCATATAGCTGCCAATCAGATTTTTAAGATACAGAACATTTCCTGTGTCTGGGAAGGCTTGCTTGTGTGCTTCCCAGTCAGTATGCCTGCCTATCTTTCCAATTGATTGCTGTGTTTTAAGTTTTTTTTTTTTTTTTGGTACTAGAGATTGAACTCAGGGGCACTCAACCACTGAGCCACATCCCCAGCCCTATTTTGTGTTTTATGTAGAGACAGGGTCTCACTGAGTTGCTTAGCACCTTGCGTGTTGCTGAGGCTGGCTTTGAACTAGCGATTCTCCTGTCTCAGCCTCCCTAAGTGCTGGGATCACAGGCTTGTGCCACCGTGCCCGGCTTGTTTTAAGTCTTCTGTGTTCTAGAACTTCATAGAACTGGAACCATACATTATGTACTCAACCACTGAGCCACATCCTCAGCCCTATTTAATGTTTTATTTAGAGACAGGGTCTTACTGAATTGCTTAGGGCCTTGTACTTGCTGAGGCTGGCCTTGAACTTGCGATTCTCCTGTCTCAACCTCCCAAAGTGCTGGTATTACACTGCACCCAGCTTATTATTAAATTCTTTTGCTCATCATTATGTCTGTAAGATTCATCTGCGTTGCTGGGTATAGCAGTAATTCTTTTTGTTTAGTATTCTGTTATATTATAATGCCACAATTTAAATAATCCATTGTAGTGCTAATGGATGTATATTGTTTTGAATCTGGGGTTGTTTCACATTAGAGGCTTACTTGATGTATTTGATACTCAGTGTACATCATTTTTATACCACCCTACTATATAACAAAATTATTTTTATTAATAATGATGACAGGAAACACGTATTTGTAATTACCAGAAAATGGATTGAATGAAACTTTTTCTTTAATGAATCTCAATATTTAATCTTGTCAGTTAAAAAATAAATATTATAGTACAAAGAAAGAAAAAAGAAATGGAATGGTAATTTTTAGTTACATTTATTTTCTCTTTTTCTCTAAAGTGAAAAATGTAAACCTATATGTTATTCTGTCACAGTAATGAATACATTGTGCTGTTTTTGAGCCTCCTCCAAATTTATCATTGACTTTGTGAGATTTCATCTATGCTATACATTCATGTCCAATGGACATTGTAGCCAGATTTGTCAATTTGTAAAATTAACAAAAAACACTGCTTTTTTTTCCCCTCTAATTTTTTAATTTGTTCTAATTATACATGACCGTAGGAGCACTGCTTTTTTGTCACTTTAATTTCAAAAGTTTTCTTTCACATAAAGGAACAATTTCTAAACAAGTAAGTAGTTAGGGAAAGTCTCCAAGATAATTTTGTCAGAGATTCATAAAAATCCCATTTCACAGTAAATTTAGGAGTTTCACAATTTCTTCGTTTCTTTCTTTGGTAATAATTCTAGTGAGTTTCAAATGATGTCCTCATAGTAGAAAAATTGTAAGTGTAAGTGAACCGTCCAAGGGTCCATGGAGAATGACAGAATGGAAATAAGTTATTTATTCTTGTAATCATCTTATTCTAAAATTTAAGTCCACTATAAAACTGAAGGACTAGGTGTACCACAGGAATGGGAGAAGGAAACTGTGCAGGGAAAGTTTGAATGATTATGAGCTATTAGGAACTTTCTCCAAATGAGTCGGTGTTGCTGTGTTAGTGGGTTATGGTGGGGTGGGACAACTCTGTATTTGGAGTTTTCTGAAATAACTTCCATGTGGAAAAAGTGTTCACTAAACCACAAGCAAAGAAAGCATGCTCCTTTGTATTTTAAACACAACTGAAATTAAAACTTGATAGGAGCAACAATAATTATTTTGAATTTAGACCAATGATTCTTTTTGAGAGGAGTTTTTCTTCCCCTTATATCATTGACATTATTTGAAATTGCTACTGCATGCTGATAAGAGAGGAATAGTTTTTCTGTCTTTTAAAATTATTCTAAAATTCTCTTTAGTATGTATGTGAAGAGAATTTGCCTGTATCTGGGGCAGCCTCTCTCTTTCTCCTAGTCTTTGGTTTGATCTCCTCTCCTGAATATATCTCCTATATATATTCTGCTCACGTCTTCTGATTGACATGTGGATGTTCCTTTCTTCACACTGTGCCTAACAGTGGATCAGTGGATACTACTGTTTTTTGTTTTTTGTTTTTGTTTTCCATTTTAGACATTCTCCATGTTTCCTTCCTCCTTTTTAAAATATTTGTCAATTTTATTTCTTCTTCATGCCATATCCCACTGGCTGGGAGCTTAGCATTATGTTATATATGGTGATGATAGCATTTGTGGCTTTGTCTTACTCATGAACCTAGGAGAAAGCATTCAGTTTCCCACCATTAAAAAATCAAGGTTTCTTTGGGCTGGGTGTGTAACTCAGTGGTAGATTGCTTACTTGGCATGTGTGAGCCCCTGGATTTGATTCCCAGCATCAATTAAAAACAAAAAACACACAAGTGTCTTTGTAGATATTATTTACTAGATTTTAAAAGTTCCAAATAGGGCTTTATTTCAAAAGAAAAATTAAATTATGCTATAGTAAAGTCAAGACATGATTTTAATTGTGTTTCCATAAATATGTTGTAATGGAAAGAATAGATTTTGAACTTTGTAGACCTCAGCTGAATTTTGGCCTTACTATCTGTAATTTTTAACTTGTGGACCTATACATTAGAAAAGTAATACCACATAAAGTCATTAAGATTATTAAAGTAAAATGAGATAATCTGTGCAAAGTGCCTAGTATTGGTTTTGATACATATACTTAGCATATATATATGTGTGTGTGTGTGTGTGTGTGTGTGTATATATATATATATATATGCCTTCAGTATTTCAGTAAATATTTTCTATCCTTCAATTGCTGGCTCTTTGTTCATGGTATTAATTTAAAGAGGCCATAGGATAAATTTCAAAGTTTAATTTTATGTAGACTTGGCTCATGCAGAGATTTAAGGATAACAATATTTGATTTGTCTCTTGAGACTTAGTAGGGGTTAGATTTTTCAGTTCCATGCTGAAAATCTAGATTCTAGTCATTAATGCCTGTTCAGTCATAATCTTCCAACAACTGGCAGGATACTATCTTTTTTTTTTTTTTTTTGAGGGAGGATAGTACCGGGGATTTAACCTAGAAAGGCTTAACCACCAAACTACATTCCCAGCCCTTTTTATATTTTATTTTGAGAGAGGGTCTTAGTTGCTTAGGGCCTCGCTAAGTGCTAAGGCTGGCTTTGAACTTGGGATCCGCCTGCTTTAGCCTTCCATTTGCCCAGCCTCCATATATGTGTTATTGATTTATTTCAATTAAAAAGTTTTTTATGAGGATCAAACCCAGGGCTTTAAACATGAATTTTGGGGTTATGGGTAGGGATTGAACCCAGAGCCTCCACCATATAAGCATGTGTTCTTCCACTGAATTGTACCTTTTGCTTTTATGTCAATATTTTATGCTGAATGATTTGATCATTTTACATCCCAGAATGAGCCATGGAATAAGATCCGGCCCACGTGAAGGTTACTTATCTGTTAAACTCTAATGTGTCAGGCATTGTGCTCAGACCTGAGTGTATAGCGTTAAGTAAGACAGTTTAGCTGGGAGGGGATTAGGTTACCTTGATGATAATTCCAAGTCATACTCACTCTAAGAGTTATGATGGAGTTGTGCTTAGGATATAGTGTTGATGGCAGAAACGCATCTCTTTTTTTTTCATATTTATTTGTTCTATTTAGGCTTACATGATAACAGTGCAATCTGATTCATTGTACATAGATAGAGGGTAACATCAATTCTCTAGTTGTAAGTTGTATAGAATCACAACATATATGCAGTCATACATAAAGTTAGGGCTATGATGACCATCATATTCCACCACCTTTACTGTCCCCATGCCCCCTCCCCCCTTACACCCCTGTGAACAGAGTTCCACCATTGTTCCCATGTCCTTCCCCACATTATGGATCAGCATCCACTTGTCAACGAGTACATTTAGCATTTGGTTTTCTGAGATTGGCTTACTTCACTTGGCATGATATTCTCCAACTCCATCCATTTACCTGCAAATGCCATAATTTTATTCTCTTTCATTGCTGAGTAATATTCCATTGTATATATATACCACAGTCAGAAACGCATCTTCTGTGCTTTTGTGTGTGGGTTTTATTTTGTCTGGGAGAGTGTGGGAGAGAGGGATGATCATGATGGTGGTGAGTGGGGGAAGCTTTCGGACTTGACTTTTTTATTCATGGAGTCAGTTTAGCTGTCCTGGTAGAGGAAGTGCTACCTGCTTTGCAGGGGCTATGCCATACTTCTGGGTCAGTGACTGTCAAGTCTGTAAGCAGCTCTGGATCACAAAGGTGAAGGTGGGTAGGGGTCCAAATCAAGAGGCAGGGCTGGATCTTGGAAGGCCTTCCTATAATGTCATGCAGAGGAGCTTGGGCTTCCAATATGGTGCACCCTGGGAAGTGTTCACATTTGTAATTTAAAATCCTTATGGTAGCAGGGTATGGTGGTGCACACCTGTAATCCCATAGACTTCTGGAGGCTGAGCCAGGAGGATTGCAAGAGACCAGCTTCAGCAACTTAACAAGACTCTAAACAACTTAGTGAGACTGTAACAGTGGTCCCTTCACCAAATGTGTTTTTCTCTCTTCTCCCTTCTCCCCCTCCCTAACAAGATTAGAGAGACAGTGTTATCTTTTCTCCCTCTAGTTAACTGTCCTTGAGCCCACCCACTACAGGAAGGAGATGCCTGCTGAGGATCTGGGAAGTGAATATCTTCCAAATTAACAGTTGAATCCTAAGATGCCATCTGGGAGCCCTGGGACCCCCTGCCAGAGCAAACCTGGAATGTAATCCTTGAATGTAATCCTTGAAGTCCCCTTAAAACCCCCCTGTCAGGGCTGGGGTTGTGGCTCACTGGTAGAGTGCTTGCCTCACATGCATGAGTCACTGGGTTAGATCCTCAGCACCACATAAAAATAAGTAAATAAATAAAATAAAGATATTGCATCCATCTACAACTAAAAAATATTTAAAACAACAACAACAACAACAACAACAAAACCCTGCCCCTCCTGATCTGGAGAGTCACAGCCTTTGGGACAGGAGTCCCCTATGTTTCTCCTTTGCTAGCAAAGCAATAAACCTTTTTCCTTTTCCTCAAAACCATGTCCTCATTATTAAATTGGCATTGAGGACAGGGACCGAGCTTTTGGTTACAAGACCTTATCTTAAAATACGATATTTAAAAAGGGTTGCGGATGTAACTCAGTGGTAGAGTACCTCTGGGTTCAATCACTAGTACCAGAGGGTGGGGATGAGGGGTGGATTATGGCAGCAGTTGTGGCGTGTATTAGATGCTGTTCATAACTCTTTACTGTTGGCACCTGTAGTACATACTGATGGCCTCTGCCATCTCCACAAGTTAGTTTCATAGTTTTCAAGTGTATTTGGTGATGGTTACACACAGTTTACTTTGGAAGACAAATCCATGTACAAATTGAAACATCCCTGATAATACTTCAGTTTAATAAACGTCTCAGAAAAACCTTATTTATAAACATTCTCTTCTTCCTTTTTTAAAAACAAAATTCAGATAGGGAGGGAAGGATGGGGAACGGTTGATCAATGGGCTCTACATTATGGATAGAAGTGGGAAGCTCTGGTGTGCTACTGCACAGTAGGGTGACTATATATAACAATCATGTACTATACATTTCAAAAAGCTAGAAAAAAGATTTTAAATGTTTTAAACCATAAAGAAATGATAAATGTTTAGAGAAATAGATATGTTCCATTTGATTTAAATGTTGTACAATGTATACATGCATCAAAACATCACATAGGAAGGTACTCCATTAATGTTTGTTTATATATATCATTTGAAAAATTAATAAAAATATTTAAAAGCCAAAATAAATGTTTCTCATCAAGAAAGTGCTCTGAAAACTTACAATGTTACATAAATTGAATGTTCTATTTTTAGCTTTGAATATGAGAATATGTTATTTTAGGGTGGATAATTCCTTGTGATGAAGGTAGAATTTAAAACTGACATTTGGCGCCAATTCTATGTTCCAGTATTTTATTTATATTTAAAATTACACTTTCCCCATGTTTGTAATGCATTTTTATAATTGTATCTTTGTGTTCTTCTTTTCAGTAGGGATTATTTATCAAGTGTCACTTTCATTCAATGTTAACTTCAGAAATCCTTTTTGCTCTTCAGAACCTATTAGAATTTCTTCTATTTTTCACTCAATTAAGTTGATGATATGAATGTTTGCAAAAATGAATGCATTATGCAGTTCCTAGCTAAGGATTTCCCTTCAACTTTTAGAGACAGACATTTATGAGTAATAGTTATTACTTACGAACTTCAGAAGAATGTCTTTGAAGTTTCAAGGAAAAGTGGTCTCTGTTTTCTTGGGCTGTGGTTTGGTAGGTTCTTGGGGAGCTGGGCATACTACTTTGGAGTCATTACTGAGCAAATAATAATTGATACCCAGTGAAAGAAAATACAAAGGTGTTTTTTTCCAAGAGCAGATATTTAAGATTTAATCATTTAGTGGAAGTACAGTTAGGTCTCAATTTTCTGGAGATAGCAGTGCCCCACCCAGCTCACCAAAGAATCAACAGGGTTAGGGTAGTGTGACCATGGAGAGAGGGATACTTCCTGTTCCCCACTCCCATAGATTTTATCTTCTCCCTTTCTTCTCTATGTGCATACAGATCACCCCCACTTCATCTTCCCACTCAAAATTAGGATAATTCTAAGAATTATTTCCCCTCAGAAACAATGTTTTAAGTGATGGAAACATGAAGTTTGTTTTTCTAAAAAAGATTTGTCGCCATAAAACTTAATGGGGATATTTATAAACAAAAAATTCTAAATATAAATATATGAACATGTTATATGTTTCAGTGTGAACTATCATATAAATATAAACAAAAGGGCTGGGGGTATAGTTGAGTGGTACAACACTTGCTTAGCATGTGGGAGGCTCTGGATTCCATTCCCATTACTACCAGCCTCCACTGTTGAAAACACACACACACACACACACACACACACACACACACACACACACACCTGCACCTGCGTGCGCACCAACAGAAAAAAAATCACAAAATTTTTAGTACTAGTGTAGGTACATAGTGGATAGGGGAAGTTGTGCCTTTTAGGATATTGGGTTCTAATCAGCTTTTGTCGCCCTTGTCCACTTGTCACCACAAATGCAGGCTGTGGAGAACACCAGATCCTTCCCAGCTGTTCTTGTTCTCATGTTTGCCTGATAATACCCAGTAGCTACTGACTTATTCCTTGCTCCACCTTAACACCCCAGGACCTGTTCCTTTACCCTTCTGTTATGATCCTAGAGATTTCTGGGGGGTTTCACTGTCTTTGATAAAACAGATCCTTGGAATGTCTTTGGCTCTGGGGCTGTAAAATTTCCCCTCCCTATATTTAAACTCTACAGCTGGGAGCAATTTCCTATTTATGAGTCTAATGCCAGTTATACCCCTAGTCTCTTCAGCAATTTCCCTCTAGATTTATTTAAGATTTTGATAATATATTAAAAATTGCTAGTGCAACCTCTGCTGCTCTCTGAGATTGCTGCATAAGAAATACACAAGCCATTACCTTCCTCTTTCCTTTATCATTTTCCCAACTTTCAGAGACATACTTATTTTAAAGCCCCCTTTCTCTTCATTATCCCTATCTGCTTTCAAAAGGACTTCATGGGAGGATAATCCTGTCTTTATAACTCCTGGGATTACTCCTCATTCTTGAGTTTTTCCGGGTCTCCTGCAAAGCCAGTGAAAGAGACTGAGGAAGAGCTTTTTCTACAGGTGTTGGTGATATGGATATTCATGTAAACGGATCAGAGAGCTAAGAAAAAACCCTGGAGAAGCCCAATTAGTTCACCACTTTATCACAGAAATGACTGTATACATTTTTACTAAGGTTTTCTACTACTTGGAAATACACGTTTGAAAGTAATGTTCATTAAATTAAGTGTAAATTGTGAGTCGCTTTAAAATACTGTTTACAAATTGATGACATGCATACTAGG
Organism: Xerus rutilus; assembly: GCA_028644305.1. NCBI lineage: Eukaryota > Metazoa > Chordata > Mammalia > Rodentia > Sciuridae > Xerus > Xerus rutilus. The sequence continues at coordinate 33,801,919 of CM053410.1, read as the reverse complement.
TCCTTCCACTAGCATTCTTTGATTGAACAGAAAGTTTCTACTAACATAACAAGTCCTCTGTGTTCTGTATTGTCCTTAGAGCATGCAATTGTTAAAGTAATAAACCTTTTCTTTGCTCTCTGAGGTGCAAAAGGAAGCTATCATTTGAGCCTTTGGAAAAGGCATAAGTCATAATTGTAGGCTCTAATAAATGTAAATCCATGAAAAATGGTTTAGCTTTAAATAGCTGAGTAGCAGAGGCTTGTAAAACCAATTGCCAATAATGTTCCTCTCTGGAGTCCAGATCATACAAGCATTATCCATCTTTTTAACTGTGAGATTTCTAAGCCTTCTCAAAACTCTCTGGTCTCCCAGTTTCTAACAAGAGAACAATATCAAGTCTTAAATGACAAAAATGAATTCGTAAATAAGTTAAAGTTTTTCAAGTTTTTACTACTACATTTAAATAATAATGCTCAGAGGAATGATAGCTCAGGTCTTCACTTACTCAGTGGTACTGAACTAACATTCTAAATTTGAAATGGCAGGCTCTCTGTTCCCCTGTCTGGGTAATCTCTGATAAAACATTAATCATCTCAAGGTTCTATTCAAGTCCATTGATGGAAATTGTGAAATGTAATTTAGCTTGAGGAATTGAATTAATGTTTTCTAATAGCGCTGAGATACTCAATGATTTATGGGTTTTAGTACTGGCAGGTGTGTGTGCACACCCACACCCACATGCTAGTTAATCTAAATAGGTGATTAGAAATGATACACATTCTCCATTATAAAATATATATTAACTTAATGGCTGGTGAATATTAGTATGGTTTTATTTGTATCTGTCATTTTAGCTCATTGATTGTTTTATGTACCTAGTCTAAAGTAGTACTCAAGAAATATTTTTTGAAATTGTGAACACCATTAGATAGTGGCTGGGAGTGTGGCTTACTGATCCAGTGCGTGCTTAGCATCTTTGAGTCCCTGGGTCTAATTCCCCGTCCCCCAGCCCAGACGTTTGCTTTAAATAGATACATATATGTGTATATGAAGACATAGCCTGTTACGTGTATATTTTGTCCTGTTTTATTGTCAAGCAATTTCAAAATTGTGCTTTTGAGTACTTATACTACGAACTTGTCTCATGCAAGTATTAGTTTCTTCCTTTATAAGTCTCTTACTATCTCCCAATATCTATCCCATAGCATTTCTGCCTCTGACTCACATTGATAATATACCTTTGCCTGCTTTTCACTGCCCGCTTTTTAAAAAAACGTTACAATACTGTGAGACTTCCATTTGTCTTTCACTTCGTTCACATCTGCATCATTAGGGCAAATGTCAGCAGTGTCAGGCACAGGATAGACAGTGATTGAATTCTGAGAGTTAGATTAAATAAGTGAAATTCTTTACACATTACCTAGAAGATGGTAGGCTTTCAGAGCATTGGCTCCTCCTTGTCAGGGCAGTGTTCTGTACAAGGTGCTGTGTGGAGCAGTCTAATGGGGTGCTAGTGAAATAGAATGCATTCCAGCAGCATTCTAGTCAAGAGGGTATGTCGGCGGCTACTCAACCCGCGTCCTGACTTATAACATCAGACTTCTGGGTGATTCAGAGTAGAGTAGTTTCATGTCCTATTGTAGTAGAATTTATTATATCAATAAGAGGTTTCCAGGCAAGTTCTGAGTACTGTTAACAAATAATGAGGGCATTGTACATTGGAGTACATCAATCAGTCTGGAAAAGAAAGTTGGGCTAGTGTTGTGAGGGGCTTTGAATTCATCGTAAACAATTTCTTCTTAACTTGATGGATAATTTTGGAGTCCCTGAAGTTTGAGTCTGAGGTAGGACTAAAGGCTGGGAAGGGAAATTTTTTAATCTGGGAGTGAAGGACTTTAGAATGATGGTGCTTACTGGAGTACATTGTCAACCTCACCTTGCGTGTGTCCTGAGTCCTCACAAATCTCTTTCCTGGTACAGTGATGCAGGGGCTTCTCTGCTGGCTCTTGCGATCCATTGTAGCTTTCTTGGACCTACAGTTGTATGTAGGCCAGTTTCTTGTTATCATGACAATATTATCTTATTCTTGAAGCAGACACGTTAAGGTTTTAAGCTTGGTAACAAAGAATACAGAAACTCTAGCTCTGTCTTAAGCCCACCCAGCTTATCTTGCACCAATAATACCTTACCCACAACACATTAGCCACTTGGAATCTTTTTGTTCTTTGATCCCACCTACTTTATTTCCAGATTAGGGCCTTGCCCTTCTTTGTCTCCCTGCTGGGACTTCACTTTTTCTAATTTTAAAATGGTGGGCTGTCCTGGTCTTGAGCTTGTCTTCAGTCCTGACTCCCAGAGAAATTTTCCTTGATCAACAAGGCACTCCCCCATCATATTGTCATGTTTTAATTCTTAGATTACCATCTGCGATATTTTATTAGATAACATGAGCTCATGAGAATAGGGTCTTTGTTCACTGTTGTGTGCCCTGTATGTAGAATGATGTTTGACATATGGTAGACACTCAAATGTTGGTCCAGAGAGAGAATGAACCAATGAATGAAAAGATATCTCTGCTCCATTTCCTGGTCTCCTTTCACTATCTCACCCCACTGTTTAATGGAAAAACAGAAGGACCACATTTGGTAATTACAAACACTGACTGAATGCTGGGTATGGAGAGTCTTTGTTTGGACACACATAAAGTAAGATGATTTATTCTTTGGAAGAAAGTGCAGGCTCAAAAATGATTATTCTACCATAGGAGGTAGTTGACAGCTATGGGGTGTGGTGGGGAGGGAGCGGTAAGGGTCTTAGAAACAAACTGATCCTTGTGACTAGGGATAAGGGGCACTGGGTAGGGACAATATGGTGTGTGAGGACTTATTTTCTCCTGTTCCTTCTTGACCCTGCCAACACAGACCCATCTTTGGGCCAGAGACGATAGTTTCCAGGTGTTGATTAGGTTTGTAGGGGCAGTTAGCGGAAGATGGGGGATTTTATGAATGATCACATTAAGGGCAAAAGGGTTTTTTTTTTTTACTTTGTGTGTGCCTGGAAGCAGAGTTTTTGAAACTATTCTCTTTCTTTTTTGTGGTACTGGAGATTTAACCCAGCGGCACTCTACCACTGAGTTATATCCCCCATCCCTTTTTATTTTCATTTTGAGGCATGATATCACTAAGTTGCTGAGACTGGTGTGGAACTTGTGATTCTCTTGCCTCAGCTTCCTGAGTTGCTAATATTATAGGGGTGCATGACCACACTTGGCTACTTTCATATATTTTAAGGAATCAGGATTTTCTTAGGAAATGTCATAAGGGACACAGCTAGACTTTTTGGATATGTCCATTGATAGTGTCTGCTTTCAGGAGCCATTTTGGGTATGATTCTCTTTGCAAACCAGGAAGGGTGTTATAAACTTGACCCTTACTGGACAGGGAGGAATCCTTAGCTGATGGCAAAAGAAAAAGGCACTCTTAAATGCAGCTTCTCCGTTGCACACAAAAACCAGGAGCTCATATTTTCCTCTCCCTTTCTTAGTAGAGTTTACAATTTCTCATCCCACCCCCAATTTAAAAATAATAAGTAGCAGAACTGCACTCTGAATCAGTGAATATGCAATCAAATGTGGATCGTACTCTATTGGAATTTTCAAGTAAATGTTAGTGTGTTTTTCCCTCTCCTTTCCTTCCAAGGGGGAACAACTGTAAAGCAGGAGAGAACAAAAGAAGAATCAGTCAGGCAGAACACCACATATATTCTGAAAAGCAAATAGATGCAAAGTCACATTTGTCATAATTTCTAGGATTTATTGAGTTGACATTCTGAGTCTGGCTCTTTAGCTCTAATTTTAAATTAGATTTGCAGAGTGATTGGTGAATAGCCCTCAGTTGCCACTCACAGATGTGCCCCTGGCTCATGTTGCTCACTGACCATGTGCAGTGACAGAGACTTGAGAATGGACTCTGTTGAGATTGCTTTTCATACAGGTCTGATTGTATCCATGTTAGTGAAACACCCAGGGTAAGAATGGGATTTGGCATTTATAAAATGATTCTGGTTCACTGATGTTCACCGTCTTTGTACAAGTAGTAGAAATAGGAGTCAGGTCAGTCTTGGGTCATGACAAGATGGCTACCATGTCACTCTCCATCATTTTAGCTTGCAAATTCTATTGTGTATGGCCATGGGAGTTATGAATAAATACTGTATATTATTTGACAGGTATTCTATTCATAGAAATCACTTGAGTATTTGGATGTAAGGCCAGTTGGAGAACTTTTTAAAAGGAACATTTGATTGCTCCCTTTTCCTACCTCCAATAGAATTGTGAATTGAATGCTGTCAGAAAGAGAAACAAACTGTATTTTTGATATATGTTGCTTGTTTTGGAAATGTATTAGTTAGGTTAGAACCTCTTTTTTTAAGCATCTTTTTCCCCCTTCAGGTTAGGACTTCTGTGACAAAATACCACAGACTGTATGACTTAAACAACAGAAATGCATTTTCTCACATTTTGGAAGGCTAGAAGTTCAAGATTGTGGTGTTGGCAGGATTGGTTTCTTCTAAGGCCTGTCTCCTTGGCTTGGAAATGGCTACCTTCTTCCTGTGTGATCTTCTCTTTGTACCTGTCTCTGTCCAAATTTCTTGTTTTTGGTACTGTGATGAATTCAGGGTGCTCTACCACTGAGCTATATCTCCAACTCTTTTTATTTTTATTTTGAGACAGACAGGGTCTTTCTAAGTTGCTTAGGGCTTTGCTCAGCTGCTGAGGCTGGCATCAAACATGAGATCCTTTTGCCTTGGCCTCTAGGGCAGCAGGGATCACAGGCGTGCACCACCCTGTGTGTCGAATGGCTTCTTTTTTTTTTTTTTTTTTTGGTAATGGGGATTCAACTCAGGGATACTCGACCACTGAGCCACATTCCCCACCCTATTTTGTGTTTTATGTAGAGACAGACTCTCACTGAGTTACTTAGTGCCTTACCATTGCTGAGGCTGGCTTTGAACTCGCGATTCTCCTGTCTCAGCCTCCCAAAGTGCTGGGATTACAGGCATGCACCATCATGCCCAGCTTCAAATGCCTTCTTATAAGGAGACTTGTCCTGTCATATTGGATCATGACGGACTTCATTTTAACTTAATTATCTCTTTAAAGGCCCTATTTACACACACAGTCATATTCTGAGGTTTTGGGGGTTAGCAAACCCATCAACATATGAATAGGGGGTGCATAGTTCAGCTCATTACAGTGCTACTCATCTTTTAAAGTGATTATGGAGCTCTTGAAGCATGAGTTTAAGGGAAAGGTAGCAGCTCTGTTTAACCAAAGTTCTTATGCTGATTTCTGTAAATTTTTTACTTACATTAGTTAATTTTAATCTCACTTGCTTGATTTTTGCGCCATCTTGTATCTTTCATAGTATGGTATTTTTTGAAGGGATTTTATATTTTAATGTAGAATGACTTCCGGTAGAATAGTGCTTCTCTGACTTTATTATGCATGGTAGTGCCCTGGGGACCTTTTTAAGATGTAGATTTCAATTCTATAAGTCTTGCATGGAGCCTGAGAACCTGAGAACCTATGATTTCTAACATATCCCCAATTGACACTGATACTGCTGGTCTTTAGACTACACCTTGAGAAGCAGGGCCAGGGTTCACTGCACAATTTGCAGGTCCCAGTGCAGAATGAAAATGTGGGTTTCTAGTTTAAAATGATTAAGAACTTTGAGGCAGCAACATCAGAGTTATAAATGAAGCACACGTGATGCCACCCACAGAGCCAACTCTGAGCTAAGTGTCAAAGTGCTAATGGAAATGATCTCAGGGACTTACTCATGCTGATTTGTCAGAAGATTACCTTTATTGGCCAGTGATAGCATCCTTATACTTCTAACTAGTCATGGTCTTACATTGTGTTAGATCATTTACAAAACTCTCAGAACATGAGGAAGCATTAACATGCAGGATGTGTTGCTAAAGCAAGTTGTATCTGACACTATCCTAAGTATCGTTGTGTATAAAACACAGAATGTTACTAGCATCACTAGTGATTATATTACTTGTCTTTCCTTTGGAAAGATTCAAAGGAGTTTAAGCCTGACACATGAATTCTTCTGCCCAAAGATGATTATTTTCTTTTGTCCTTGACATAATATTATGCCTGCTTACTTTTTTTAAATTTTTATTTTTTTACTTTTTGGTACTGGCAATTGAACCCAGTGATGCTTAACTTCTGAGCCACATCCCAAGCCCTTTTTATGTTTTTTATTTTGAGACAGGGTCTTGCTAAGTTGCTGGGGTTGACTTTGAGCTTGTAACCCTCCTACCTCAGCCTCCTGAGCTGCTGGGGTTACGGGAGCGAGCCACTGTCTGCCTGCTTTTTAATGGTAGTGTTTAGCCCTGGGAGCAACATTCATTCTATTTTTAGAGGGGAACAATCAATGTAATAATTATACAGATATGATTATAAAATGCCTGAGTTATACATATACATGGATTGATTAACTGATCAGTACAAAAACCACACTCTTGTTGCCTGAGTCCTAGGCCACAGGGCTGACCTTGGGAGTCCCACCAAACCATGTCTAGCCACTTGCCCTAAATGACAAACAGGAAAAAGTAATGGTGAAGTAGGAAAGGAATTTCAAATTCAGTACAGCCATACTGGGAAGACATGTGGGACCCAAGTATCGTCAACCTTATCTTCAGGGGTACTGACAGGAGCTGTGGGTTTAAAGAGGGGAAGTATCGGGGGCATGGGCAAGCATGATCTGGCTAATTGTTATCTTAGGTCTGGTTCTATTAGGTTCTGGAGAAGTCATTATTACTTGAGGGGTAGTTTGGTTCTCAACATAAGATGATTTCTCCTGCTTCAGTCAGTTCCTATCATGGGGTAATTGTTCCTGCTTAGGGGAGTGGGCAGTCAGGTGATCTACCTACTAGGCTTGTTGTTCTTGGAAGGGTTAGGACAATGATTGGAGATGTCTAGGTGTCACTGAGGGTATCTGAAACAGTGCTGTGTAAAAGCAGTTGACTTATCTGTTTATTTTATGTCGCTGCCGATCTTGAAAATACTTTAGTTGCTCTTATCTGGTGCCTTCAGCCTTGAAGGGGAATGAGAAGGGTTAGGTAAATTTAGGGTTAACCGACCTCCTATTACCAGTTTTTAGACATTCCTCAAGTAATTAACATGTCCACATTGCAGAGCCCAGCAGGAATCTGACCCAAAGTTTGTGGTAGTAGAGGACACCAATATAAAATAAAGGGAGAGATACCAAGCTTTTAACCTGCTTTTAGTTACCCACGGGGTACCTACAGCCCAAGTGGAGAGTCAGTGCTTTTAGCAAAAGCAGCTTCCGAATCCCTGTTATATGCTGATGTACTGAGTGTACATCTTTAGAATTGCCTTGCATCCCCCTACTTTCTGCCACCCTACTCCACTGCAGCCCCCTTTACATTAAGGGAACTAAGCAGATCTGTAATTCTGCAAGCCAAGAAAGTGATTTTTCATATAAGATTAGTCCCAGAGGAACTGAGGTACGATGAAAATGGCCTGAGGTCTATTCCTACTCATCCTACCGGATTGTCTCTTGGTCCTTTTCCAAATCCTTGATACTAAATTCCTTTAATCAAGTAATTTTTCAAAGAAAATGATCCTGTTTCCATAGGGTCATTACTTCTTTTAGATTCTTGGTGTTATAGAGCTGGGGCCTTCCAAAAAACTACACTTCTTGCAATCAAGTCAGGAAGATTTAAGCATGTCGCGCAGGGTAACGGGGATGAGTTATTGAAGGGATAGAGAGAAGGGAAAGGGGAGACTCTCAAGGGAGAGAGTGGGTCCTCCCAGAAGAGGCACGACTTGCCTCTCCTGCACTTGAGTTTTATTGAGGAGCCCAGAGAAGATTCCAGAGAGTCCTGTCCAGGTCCACCTCTTGACTTTTGACTTATAGCAGGTGACATCAGACTTTCAAGTCCCCACTGTCATGGCAACTCCAGATTGGTTCTAATTGGATTTTTAACCATATATTATTACAGATTATTCTCTTGTATTTCCACAGTTCACATCTGTCTGTCCCCTAACATTGGTACTTTTTACATTATTTCCTATATCCTTGTTTTCCAGGTGTCCTATGTCTATAGTCTTTTGTTGAGTCTAAAAAGTAATTTGCATTACTGTAGTAGTAAGTTACTCTATGTGACAAATCTATTTTCCTCTCATGAATATTTGAATATGGGATCTTTGGGAAATAGTTTTAAAAAATCAATAAAAATATTTTGAATCTCTAGGTCTGGAATTCCAACCTACATTTTGAATAAGTGATGTATTCACATGGTTCAAAATCTAAATGGTATAAGTAACAACAGTATCTATAAGTCATTTAGTTTCTTTCCTTGGAAGCAATCAATATTGTCAGTTTTTATATGTGTGTGTGTCTGTCTAAAGTTGGTTTATGCCTGTATGAGCAAATATAAGTACCTCTTTGCCATTTTACACAAGCTGCAAACCTTTTCTGAACTTTTTACATATCCACACAAATTATAACATGGGATTCACAAAAGGCTTTTACTCAGCCTACACTGAAGGTGTAGAACAAACCATTTGATGGGCAGAATGTGTGCCCAGTACTTCTTACAGAGTTGGTACTGTCTGTTGGCTTCCAGAGTTTTGCCAAAAAAAGAAAAATTATAACAAATGATGGCCTTTAGTATAGAAATAGCAAATAATCGGCAGGCAAAAGTTAGTAGGTTGTTTTTACAAAGAAAAAATTAGCATCCAGTTAGTTTAATTTCAATTCCTAATAGACTGATGAAATAAACATTAACAAGAATGTGTAAACATCTATAAGATAATGGAGACAGGACTAAAGACTTTAAAGTACTAATCATCATACAAAAACCTGATTGCTTTCCTTGATAGCTTTATAGAATTACTTGATTAAAAAAGCGCTATAGTGGTTAGACCATGATTTTGAGAAAGCAGTATTTTTGAAATCTTACGTGCCAGATTAACTGAATTGGATTAAAAAAAATGGTAAATGTGTAATAAACTGTCCAAGAAATAGTGATTATTGAAAGCATATCAGATTGAAGAAAACCACAAGATAATGTGTATATTTTCTTTAATGACTTGCAAGAATTAGCTAAGTTATATATTAATGAAATTACAGATAATGGTGCATGAGTGCTTTTGTTTTTCATGAGTGTTAGAAAGAATAAGGTCACACACGTGAGTTTACTATAACAAAAAAACAAAAAAAGGAAAAGATATCTTTGCAAAAAGATCACTAATGTATCTAGGGAGAAATCAAATCAATGGGATCCAAGGAGGGGAAAATCTAATGAGCAGGTAACTGTTTTGGGAGATGGTAGTGAAATGACAGTTGGTTATTTTTTGAATTAGATATGAACTTGGAAGCACAATTGGCCTAAAGATTTTCAGTTTATATAATGAAAGAATATAAAGAAGTAATTTTGGAATACTATTATACATCTTGTCTTCTCAATTATCCCAGTTACTATCATTATTAGATGGAATTAAGATTGGGCAAACCAAGAACTTCTACTGCAATAATGGAACTTTTTGAAAGATATATTTCAATTGATAAAAATAAAGAAAAAGTAGACACGTTGTAGAGACACATGGAAATTGCTTGAGTCAGGTGATATTTGATTTCATGTGAATTAATAGGAAACTCAGCCTTTTGATTAATTGAATGACACTTACCTCTCTTCCTCAAGGGACTGACCATAGCTGGTTGAGTAGAGATGAAGTGGAGCCATAGAACTAGCCTCTGGATGTACGTTATCAGAGTTATTGTCCCAGTTTAGACGGAAACTTACAGAAGTTGCAGAGTTTTACCAAATGTTCTAGATTGTAAGCAGCTGAAATGGAATTAAATCCCATGGGTCTTTGCTCTATACTAGAGCTCTTTCTTCCTTAATATGTTAGAAAGACCTTTGCACTGAGGTATATGAGACAACATCACAATCAGTGAATCAGTATTCATTCTTCATTTTAGATAGCTGTAAGGGATACGTCTATGTGAGCAAAGAGGAAGATAAGGTTTCAGTCTCTAAAACAGTAAGGGTAGGATGCCCTTTTGACTAAAGAGTCACACATGTACACATTGTTTTGCTGGGCTTTGGACCAAGAAGAAAAAAATAGCTTAAAAAAATCAGTAGAACATGTCAGTGTATTTAGTATTAAGTATAGGTTTTATAATGAGTGCTACTAAGAACTTGCTATACTGTGTGATTTCTGTATACCAAAGGTTCCATTGAGTAATATCTGGATTAGCATTACTGATATGAATCAAATAGGTGGATGTGAAGACATTAAACCTAGTCCCTAATTTACTTTGATTTTTTTTTCTCTAAAAGACATCAATTTTGTAGAAAATTTTGAGGCATTAAAGTGACAGAAAACTGTGAAGCACACATCCTGCTTCGGGGAGGGAAAATGGTCTGTTTTCCTGTCTTGATTATTTTAACATAGAATCAATAGTAATATCATTTGTATTGCACTTTAGTGTTTACAAAGTGGATTCACATATATTCTCATATTTCATCTGTGTGATGACCTCTGGAAGATAATTTCCTAATTATGTTTTTTAACATCTATTTCTTAACTCTGTCTGAAAGCAGATTGATTGAGTTCCACTTCCTCAATTTAGAAGGCTGAACTAATTAAATGTTTGGTGGGATATTTTAGAAGGCAGGAAAAGAAGAGGTAAGGATTCTAAATAATAAAAATCACACTTGAAATGATTTGAGTAGCAATCTCCCTCATTTTCCCAAAGGTTGCAAAATAAAAATGGAAACAAAACCTAAAGATAACAATGAAAGCAGGGAGTTATGTGTGTCTCTGATTCTGTTACTTAGAGTAGCAGCTTTTATGAATGTCTATTTTTTTCCAGCAGAACACTTGGATATCCACTTTGTAAGGAAAATTTTATTTTTTATTCTCAGTGATTCATTGTTTTCCTGGCTTATGCTAAAACTGGATTTAAGTTTCATAGCATCAGAAACTAAGATGTGCATATCTTTCTTCTCATATTTATTATTTATATGGGAATTTTGGTAAATCTTTTACTTTATTCATAAAGATTAAATATGGTAGTGTACAACCCCACAATCCTCAACTATCATAGCAGTAGCTTAAACATACTAGAAGTTTATTTTTCTCTTTTATAACTGAAGTCAAGCAGTTTGCAGTCCAGGGCTGTTATGTGTCACAGCCCCAGCGTCCGAGAACTCCACACCTGTCTCACTGCAGTGTCAGCCTTAGCACATTACCTCATGGTCCAAGATGGCACCTGAGCTTCCTCCATCAGGTTCATATTCCAGGCAGCAGAAAGGAGTGATGATGGTCGTCTGATTTCCCTTTTAGGATGTTTTTGTGAATTATCACATAGCACTCCAGCTTTTATCTTATTCTAGTTTTAGGATTAATGAGAAGACAGCTTGTTACAAGGTAAACATGTGACTGTTCAGGTAAAAATTAGGTCCTTACCAAAGGGTAAGAGCAGAATGGATGCTGTTGTAGGCACTTCTTGATCTATCAGATATGGTGCATTTCACAGCAGATCAGCATTGATGATGCTTTATTGCTTTTTGTGCTCTACCAGTCAGTTACAATGGTTAAGATCTTGTGACCTATTACCTTTTCTCTCTGTATTTGTGTGTGTGTATGTACACATGTATATGACTACACATGTGTACATATATGGATGTATATATACCCCCTATTCATTTAGAGAAAAAGGTATTGGAGAGCATGTTTGTTCTTAAAAATCATTTTCTAACTGGTGATTCTCACACTAAATTTCTGGTCAGCTTCTAATTTCCATATTACCTCCAGAGTCTTCAGGAGAATATACAAATAGTTTGCTGCCAGAACATTTTTTAAAAATGTAGACCCATTCCACTCCCCCATTCTTTAGTGGAATTAATTGTTGCTTAGAGCTGGGCGCAGTGGTGCCTGCCTGCAATCCCAGTGACTCAGGAGGCTGAAAGAGGAGGATTCCAAGTTGAAGGCCAGCCTCATCAAATTAGTGACAGCCTGTGTCCCTTCCCCCCCTTTTGCAGGGGGACTGGCAGTATAGCTCAGTGTAAAGTATTCCTGGTTAGATCCCCAGTACCCACCCCCTCAAAAAAGAAAATAGAAAAAGAAAAAGGAACTTGCTTAGAGAACAATGGGTAAGCTTCCAATTCACTCTTTCTTTAAAGGACTGAGATTTGGCTTTAGACAGTACAAGAACATTCCAGCAACCATCTTAAGAAAGTTATTGTTTCTTTCAAATGTTATTGGGAACAGCAAAGTACAATATGTTTTATAGTACAACTTTTAAGATGACTGAACTGGCAATAAATTCACATAATGAAACTTCCAGCAAGTCTTTATATTTCTACCGGGGAATTCCTTGGTTCTTGGTGTAAATTTTTAAATAGTTGATATCAGCTTTCTATTCTTTATATTCCTTCAGTTGCAGAGCTAATGTGAAAACAGCTTGCTGTGATATAAAGAATGCCTTTAGTTAGCCGCTGAATCAACTCATGCATGTCTCAGTTGTCAGGCCTGCTAAATAGTAGTTTCCAGGCACCGTAGGGATTGCTGGTAATATTGTTATTGCGAGATTCTGTTTCTTATCCATAACTGGCAAAATTCCTCCTTTACACCACTGCCTCTCACAGTTTCTCCAGCAAGGGTGGTGGTTCATCATACTCAACTCTATACCACGCGAGAATAAGTTCTGATTTCTCAGAAAACCCAGGTTTAATTCTAGATTTGTGATGTTTGAAATTGGGCAAATTGCCGTGTCTTTCAAGTAATTTCTTGCTTTCTTTTTTTGCAGTTCTGGGGATGGAACCCATGGCCTTCCCCATGCTAGGCAAGTGTTGTACTGCTGAGGCACCCCCAGCCCTGCTGTGTCTTTCTAAGCATCTTGGCCTTTAAAACAAGGAGTTGAATTAAAATGTTGTTTTCTTCTATTTCCTAAATCAACCCATCTCCAGCTCTGGGGACTGAGCTGAGGCGTTCTGAACCACTGAGCTATGTTACCAGGTCTTTTTATTTTAATTTGAGGCAGAATCTCTATAAGTTGTCCAGACTGACCTTGAACTTCTGATCTTCCTGAATCAGCCTCCAGAGTAACTGGGATTACAGGAGTATGCCACCATACCCAGTGTTTACATCTAAAATACTATAACTCTGTATAATGGCTTCTTTATAACCTGAAAAAAATTTCTAAAACCTACTTTCCTGAGAATCTCAAATAATTATTAATTTATGTTTACAATACTGTATTGAATTAAAAGAATACATTATTACCATCATTATTAACATTATCATTATTATTATTACAATGCCGAGGATGGAATCCAAGGCCTTGTGCTTACTAGACAAGAGCTGTGCCACTGAGCTACATCCCCAGCCCAATTATTAGCTTTAAAAGAATTTACATTGCTGGGTACAGTGGCATATGCCTATAATTCCAGCACTTTGGGAAGCTGAGACAGGAGAATCAGGAGTTCAAAGCCAGCCTCAGCAATGGCGAGGCACTAAGCAACTCAGTGAGACCCTGTTTCTACATGAAACACAAAACAGGGCTGAAGAGTGACTCAAGTATCCCGAGTTCAATCCCCAATATAAAAAAAAAAAACTTAAGAAATGTTTGGCATTGGATGTTTATTATGAGTTCAGGTATGTAAGCTAATTTTTGTCACGATACGTATATTTTATAAGGAAAAAAGAAGCTGAAACAAAAAGTATTACTCCATACCCTGACCATGTTTTACATTTTCCATTAGAAATTAAATGATAAATGTGTTAGGTCACCGAAGTCAGACAATGAGAGTTGAAGGAGACATTTTGTGAGCTCAGCAAATAATCTTATCAACCTTCTGGATAACATTAAATTTTATTTGTATTCAAATAGGGCACGTTTCATTTCACTGGCAGCCTTCACTTTTCTGAAGCAGTGGGACCAGTCCTGAGCATGTTGTGCCTGTAAGTGGCCCTACTACTGCAGTCTTTGTGTGCTCTTTGAATTCTAGTGTACATCTTTATGGACCCTGTGTTGGTCACAGTTTCAGGTTTACAAATGTAAATATTTTAGTCAGCTTTTGCCATGCTGTGACCATAATCCCTGAGAAGAACAATTTAGAGGACAGAAAGTTTATTTTGGCTCACAGTTTCAGAGGTCCAGTAGCAGTCTCCTTAACCTCTGGACCCAGAGTGAGGCAGAACCTCATGACAGGAGGGCGTGGCAGAGGAGAGAGCTCAGGACATGACAGTCAGAAAGCAGAGAGAAAGGGAGAGCTCTGTTGCCAGAGAAAATATAAACCCAAAAGGCACACCCCCAGGGACCTACTTCATCCAGCCACTCCCACCTATCTACAGCCACACCCATTTAATTCATTCAAATGGAATTAATCCACCAATCAGATTATACCTCTAATAATCTAATTATTTTGTCTCTTAAAATAATCGCATTGTCTTCCATATAAGCTCTTAGGGGATACCTCATATCTAAATTGTGACATTATGGGAGATACCAAGTGGTGGGAATATGTTTTAGGGATGACAGCCAAGGTTAGTTAAAAGTTTGGTGAATGTGCATAATCCTTTTTGTTTTTAGGTTTTTTTTTTGTTATTGTTGTACCTGGACAGAATACTTTTATTTATTTATTTTTATGTGGTGCTGCTGAGGTTGAACCCAGTACCTCACACATGCTAGGCAAGCACTCTGCCACTGAGCTACAGCCCAAGCCCCCAGGCACAATCATTAATAATAAAAGAAATCTTATTTTACAGTTTTCCACAGACTAAAGTACGTTTTGAGATTCTATCAAGAATGTTTTAATTGGGGCATTAAAATGTATTTTCTCTATTGTAAATTGTAGATATTATTTAGTGCTGTTTGTCAGAGAATTTCTTATATATATATTTCCATGTTGTCATTAAAAAACCTCCTGTGCAGAACACTCATTTCACAGAGATGAAAACCAAAGTTATCTAGAGTGTGTGGTACAGGTGGTAGGGAGGCAGAATTGCAGATGGACTCACCTGATGTCAGAACTAGAGTACCCACACTTTTGAGAGAGGATGACTAGGAGTATTGGAGTTCATTGTGAAGGATGCTGCTGCAGTTGTTGAATCATCTTCTAACGTTTTATCTGCTGGAGCCTGTCTTATCCCTTACCTGTCTCTTCACACAAATATATAAGTTCAACCAAACTGATTTGGGGGGGGAAATGTATAATTTTATCCACGTAAACATCTGGTTAGTGTTTGTGATCAGGGGACTTGTAATAAAGTTTCTCTTAGAAATGTAGGGAACATGAGTTATCTCTGAGATTCATCATTTTTGAGAAGTTGGAAACCTTGAGTGTGGGTTGGTAAGGGCACAGGCTGTCCAGATAATCTGAGTTTGAATCCTGGCTCCACAAACTATTATGAGCTGATGGAATTTACCTTGAGACTGTCAGGTTAAAATGAGAATATATATATATATATACACAGAACAAGCATAGTGCTCAGTACATTATGTGTTCCTGATGAACTTTAGTTCCTCCTGCTATTTTTACAATTATTCTTTAATAATTCCATTACTCCTTGACATGGGACCACCTTCTCATAAGAAAACTGACACATTTTAAGAATTCTTATAATAAGAAATGAAGGTTTATCCAGATAATGTTTGGGGCATTTTCGAAGCTTGTTTGATTAAAAAAAAAAAAAAAAGATACTGTGGAATTTCTCTGAACGCCATAGTTTTCAGTGGATTCAAGATATGATTCAGTTAAGAAAGTTTTTCAGAGTAAGATTTTGCTGTGTTTTGGATATAATGGAAATCCTTTTATTGTAGCATTTTATTGAATAGTAGTTGAAGTTTTCTGAGATGTATTTTTATTTTTTAAATTTTTTCTAGTTATTTTGACACATTGTACATAAATGCATTTTGACACATTATATATAAATGAAGTATAACTTCTCATTCTTCTGGTTGTATATGATATAGAATCACCCTGATCATGTAATTGTATGTACATGGGGTAATAATATCCAATTCTTTCTATTATCCTTCCTACTCCCATGCCCATTCTCCTCTAGTCACTCCCCTCTGCCTAATCCAAAGTGCCTTTGTTTTTCCCTAGCGGGGGG
>CM053410.1:33750295-33775781 GCA_028644305.1 Xerus rutilus | reverse complement strand
TGAGATTACAGGCTTGTGCCACACCATGTCCAGCTGTGGCAATCTTTCTTAAGTAGTCAATACTACTCTTTATGTCTGAGATTTGATGGAGGAAGTAACTTTTTTAAAAAAATTAAATTTCTCAAAATATATAATTACAAAATCCTGTAAGTATCTGAACAGTTTTAGAAATGTTTTCTTAATTTTGTCCCTCAAAATAGTACATTCGAAAAAGTTTTAATCAAAGGAAACTTAAAGACCTATTCTTATCTTAAAGCAGTATTGGCTTTAATAGCAATCAGATCAGCGTCCTGTGATGGATTTGGCTTGCTGCAGAAATGAATGGTGCCAATTGTGAAAACATTTTGATTAATTGTTTAATTAATGCCTGGATAGACTACAGTAAGATGCTATTGTGGGACTTTTATTTATATTTTCTATTGTAAAAGCAAATGAACATGTTTGTCAAGTGTATTGTCACAACTTAGATTCAAAATCTGCTTTTTGTGGCGTGCAATACAGAAGAAATGTCTCATAATCCTTTTTGCACCACTTTCTTTACTGTTGTTGGTCAGATGTTCTTGCATTTCCTGAATAATGTATTTACCATATACTTGGTCATTGCATCTCTGAGTGTCCACCTGGCTGGCTTCCCCTCAGGATATCTTTGCACTTACAGGTCAGAAAGGACCAAGTCATGACTGTGATCTAGTTCTTAAGTATTTTAATCTGTTTTTGGAATTAGTCAAAACCTGTGTTTCGCTGAAAGATTAAGCCTCTGAAGGAATCCATGCCTGTCTTTACAGATACTTTTAGTGACCCATATGGAAATGGCTCACAGAGGTGCTTCATGTTTTCTCATCACTTACAGGAATACATATGCTATGTTTTTCAATCTCTGGGGCAAAGAATAGTTCAATATATTTTGCAAAATAGAAGATTTCATTATGCATTGTGATATTAAACGGGGCCTCTCAATTCTTCAGCCTCATCACAAAACATCCTTGACTTAGCCCTAGTCCTTACATAGTAAGAACCTCTTTCTGCATTATCATAGAGGTAACTTCAGAATCAGTGGAATAGATTGAGTTGGATTGCCATCGATCAGTTCATTAGACTATATTTAATTTAAAAAAACAAGGCATATTTTTCCTTTTGATTAGACAGAAAAACAGTTGAATCATGACTTTGTTGGTTTTTTTTTTTTCTTCTTGAATTTTGAAAATGTGGTTAATTAGGAATAATTGGAATTCTTCCTGTTTTGGAACTCCCCACCACCCCAAATAAAAAAAACCCGGGTGATCTAATTAAGGTTGTAAGTTTCCACAGAATCTAATAGGAAAGGCCACTATCCTCGTTTGAAAAGCGAATGCTACGGGGAAGTAACAGCCTGTTATATGAAGAAGTCGTTTCTAGGCATCCTGTAGATGGAGATCAGTTTTTAAAAATTTGATTTTAAGAATTGGAAATAAATGACCAGTTGTTAAAGAGCAAGTTGTTTATTGAGTTAAGTTTGCTTTATTCTTTTAATATTATGCATTTTATCTGGCCATATGGTCTTCAGTAGTGACCAGATGAAGAACTGTCTTAGTATAATTAAACTAGCTTTCATAATTGTGTATAATTGGACAATAAATTATCTTGGATTTTTGGACAGCAATTAATATCATTGATGGTCAAAACCACACTCATTAGACAATGTTGCCTTAACATCATGTGTGGGCTTTCAGACAGCCTGCCTGAACTTAATCTTGGCTTTATAACTTAATAGTTCTGTGTACTGGGGCAAGTTCTTTGGCTTTCCTGAGCCTCGATTTACCTATCTCTAACTTGAGGGTAAGAGAGGTACCTAACAAAGTTGTAAGAATTGAGTTACAGTGAATTTTAGGAAACTGATGGTTATTTTATTCCATAAATGCATTAAAATGATACTAACTTGCAAATACAGACTTAGATAATAAAATATCTAACATGTATTCTCACAGAAAAATAACACCCTGTATGTCTACTCAGTCAACCTTCATGCAAGTAACAGAAACTTCATCTAAAAGACATTTAAATAACAGGCTGTATTTTGCATAATCAGAAAATAGGGTGACTCTTGGGCTGTGTTAATTGTGTAAATCAATAGTGTTATCAAAGGCTCGGCTGTTTTTCTTCTCTGTCATCCTCAACATCTAGGCTGACGTTTTTCAGAATCATGAAAGTTGTAGCAACTTATCATGTATGTTCCAGCCACTCTGAGCTGGCAACCTGTCTCCTTGGCTTGTGGGCTACAATGGAGCCTGTTGTCTTTTTCTTACTGAATCCGAAAATGCAATGAAATGAGTCACAGGGTGAGGCAGGGCAAAATAGATACCTGAAATAAGTTGGGGTATGTTAGTGAGGAAGGAAGGTGGAGTGTATGTTGAGCTAACTAAAATTGTCTGTTGTATCATTTATATTTTTGCAGATTAATTTTATATATATCTCAATATTTGTGTACATGCAACATACCTGCCAGGGGATAGGTTGATATCTTATAAAACAAAAATTATATATGTATGATTTCTACTCATTAAAATCCTTCGGGGCAGAAATTATTAACTTCATTTCATGGGTAGAGAGAGAATTATTAGCCCAGAATGCTAGAACAAGTAACCGTTGACAGATATGTCATCTTCCAATGTCTTGCTTTTCTCATCATAGCACACAATTTCTTATTCCCATTAAGCATCAGGATATTAGATGATACTTTTAATCTTATGTTATTGAAGCACTGATATACCTTAGTTATTTCTGTAGATTAGAATTTTATGTATGAACAGATTCTATATCCAAGATACAATGTTCCATATTGTCATTATCAATGTTTTCCTAATGAATTAACTTGTTTATTAAATATAAATGGGATGTAGGATTTGTGAAATGCTTCATTAGATCTTTTGCATTAATATGTAAGAACTTCAATTTAGCCCTGTGATTCCATCAACTCATTCTAAAACACGTGTGAAATAATAATTTCAAGATGTTAAACTAGATACCAGAAGAGTTCTCTATTTTTGTCTATATTTAAAATATTATTGCCTTTATTATTTGGGTGACTTGAAGAATGATGATATGGTTGTCTTTAAAGGAAGAATGATTGAAGTGTCCTGGTTAGTATTGAAATGAGTTGACTATTCATAGGTTTAGGAAAAGAGAGATTTTTTTTGTGAGTTAGATAAAAACCATTACTTTAGTAGTCTTGGAAGATTATATTCTTCTTGATGCCTTTCTTCCTCTTTCTAGAAGATTACAATATTTCATTTGGTTGAGAATATTTATATTTTACTTGATAAAAAATGGTTTTAATATTTCTAGAAATGATAGTGACTTTAAAAACATAGGAATTCTTCCATAAAATTCTGACATAAGACTTGGAAGACAGATAACATGAATGGACCTATAGAATAAAAGTTTGTGTGGGCTTGCTGCTGCTGCTGCCATGAAAAGAGTGAGACCATAGATGCCTGTACTGAGAGAAAATGCAGGACTCAAGTTCATAGTTTGAATTGTGCTTCACTGATAAGAAGTCTAGTGTAGAAAAGGACCTTGTAACATGACTTTCATATTTTGTTAAATACCTGAAATAATCAACTTAAAAAGGAAAAAAAAAGTATATTTTGGCTCATGGTTTCAGCTGTTCAATGATTACTAGTCTCTGTTGCTTTGAACCTTCCATGAGGCAGTACATTATGGCAGGAGTGTATAGTGGAGTGAGCTGCTCACCTCATGAGTGAAGTGTGAAAAACAGAAAAAGCAGGAAACTGGTGTCTCATAATTTTCTTCAAGAGCACACACCCAATAATGACCTGAAGACCTCCTCCTAGCCTCCACCTCTTAAAGGTTCCAACACTTTACAATAGCACCTAGCTGATGATTAAGCCTTTAACACTTGGGCCTTTGAGAGAGACTCCAAATGCAAACTATAGTACATTTCTTATTTGGTTTTACTGCACAGTTTTGTGTAACTGACAAATCAAATACTGGGATTGAGATGAAAAATTCAGTACAATTGATAACATTTTAGCAAGGTAAGATTCTTAATTGCCACTATGAAGACTATATTATAAGACCGGAGTAAGTTAATTCCTACAGAACAAAAAAGTTTGAGGTGTTAGTAAAAGGATTGCAAAGAACTTTTGATTTTCTTGCTATTCTTCCTTACCCTCACCTGGCTAAAATTGGAGACAGGGTGTAATACACCTCAAATATTAGAAGTTAGGACTTAGAGTATAGCTCAGTGGAATAGCGTTTTCCTACCATGTGTGAGGCCCTGGGTTTGATTGCAGCACCAAAACCAACTAAGCAAACTATTTTCAGTAAGCAAAATAATTATTTCTTCTCCCCTCCTGCTTTCTCAGGATTAGAACTTAGCTTTTGAACACTAAATATTAAACAGCAGTGACAACCTTTTTTACAACCAAGATTATATTTTATTTTGTTTAGTAAAATCTTAGCCCAGAGGCTGGGTGTAGCTCAGTGGAAGAGGGTGTGCTTTGCCTGTGTGAGGCTCTGGGTTCACTTGCTAGCTCAAAAATGTAAATTGAAAAATAAAACAAAATCTTACCCCAAATAGTGGTTTGCAGAAGTCCTCATCTGAATATATGCCCTAGGGGAAACTACTGAGAGTAATGTGAATTAAAATTCTATTGTCTTTGCATGAAAATGCTGACTTAACTTCCAAATACATCAGCAGATCAAAATGAGGTCCTGACACTCCTCTAGCTATCCTTTGTAGGTCATGAAAGCTTGATCATAATTTATTTAATATGATTGTCTCAAAAGAGAAAGATTTAAAAGGAACTTAGTGGACATGGTTTGTTTCTTGCCTTTCTCTGGCCACTTTCTCTCCTCAAGTTATAGATTACAAGCTTCCATTCTTGAAAAGACTTTGGCTATATGGAGTTTTTAAATCATAATTCTTATGTCTGTTGATACTATCTTTCAGATGCAGGGATTATTGTTAATAGTAGAGCCATTTATGAAAATTTAATTGCAAAAATGCATAATATGAAGGAACCAAAAACTGAAAGTATTTTTACTTAGTAGACAGTTTTTGTTTCTTTTAACATCATAGGATGCCTGTGTCTTTTTTTCATTATCATGCCCTTGACATAGGCCATCTCCCTAAACTCTTTAAAAGTTAGAAAGGGAATTAATATATATGAAAATACAAGTATCTGCAATATCATTAACTTTTTCTATATAGCCAAATCTTGAACAACAGATGATTGAGTTTAAGAAATATTATTGATATGTGCAACTAACCTATTGAAATATTCAGAGTGTGATAAAGTCAATTGTAAAGCCAAGGAAAATACTCGCATGGCTCTCATTCCTTCTTCACCAATCATGGTTGGCGATGTTTTCTTTTTTGTTTGTTTTTAATTCAAGTCTTTAAAATTAAGTGGTTTCCTGGGAAGCCCAAGATTTACAATTTTTTGAATGATTCTCCTAATTGTATGTACAGTAGATATAATGATTATCATGATGATAATACTTAAGGTACTTGATCTATGGCACTCTACTTAAACTTGTAAAATCTTCTACATAAAATCAAACAGTAACAACAACAACAACAAAATTTTTCTGCATCCAGTGACTCATTTTTAATGCCTGGTCCTGTGTAATGTGAACAATCTCAGTTCAGGTCCCTGGATCATATTAAATATTGCCCATTGTCATCCTCACTTGACAAGTGGTTGCAGAGTAAGCCTCTGAAGTGCCTTTTGTTGCTATGGTCACTTCTATTCTCATTCAGTAGTTAAGGTCAAGTTATAGCACTGTCCAGGGAGTTATTCTTTTTATCACTTATTGTGTGTCTTTCTGTTGGGTAATTCTATTTAGTGAGCTTGGAATAATGATTTACAGAGGAAGAAGCTGTGGCATTGTTGAGTGGGCATTCATGTAAGATAGCTTGGTTTACTGGAATGTTAAAAGGTACCAATCTTTCTCTCTTGTTCGTGTTTCTCTTCTGTCTGCTAACTTAAGTAATGCAACTCAGGTGGAATTCTTGTCTTAATGTTTCATATTTGTTTTAGAAAATATTGTGAAAGAGCTAGATGCTTATTGTTCAAAATTAACTTGGGCTTTTAAAAATAAAACCTCTTGACCACTTTTGCAGTGTTTATTAATGACCTTTACCTAAAAATGCACGAGTAATTCCAGGTACTTAATGGTTACAAGTAAGAAGCCAAGACATTCCACCTTAGGCATGGGTTTTAGAAACCATAACAATTTTTTATCAATTAACTGACAAATCTTTCTAAAAATCTTAGATCAATGAAAACTGCTCCTTGGCCAATAAGATCAATTCAGTAAAACTGAGCTCTTGTAAGATGTGTGTACAACTAGCTAAAGTATATCGCAGAATATGGTACCTGTGTTAAAAAGGCATGCAGAAGTATAGAGGAATTAAAAAGAGGGAATTTTCTCAAAGGGGCTTAAAAACACTAAAAAGGGGGTGGTTTTAAAACTACCTTTTGCCGGGAGAATATAGAATGTATCCCAGGTAGAAAAAATGGCAAATGTATGGGTTTGAAAGAATTATGTGGGTTGAGGATGTAGCTAAGTGGTAGGGCACCCGATACAGTAGCATGCAAAAGGTGCTGGGTTTCATCTGCAGTGTGCACGTGCACATGCAGACACACACACACACACACAGACAGACATACAAGCAAGTGTCATTATTTTGGGAAGGGGGACATTATGAAATGGAAGCTGAGACACTGAGACTCTCTGTGGAATAGAGTACATTCAGCCTCTTGCAGATTTAGCATGTAGGAGGCAAAGAGGTAGTTAGAACAGAGATGAAACACATTCCCAAGCTATGAAGGACTGGAGGATTTTAGTTGAAATGATATTAGTTGAAAGTTATTCTAAAGAGTAAAGCAATTATGATAGTTGACCATAATTCTTTCTTGTAATTCTGTTGTTACAGAATTACAAGAAAGCAGGAAGTGTAACTACGAAAACCTTTGTCAGAGCATCTATTCAAATTAGTTTTGAAATAAGGTATAGCATAAATAAGCCTCTAAAATAACAATGCTAGTAGAGTCATTTGGGGCTTAGCAAGGGGAGATATAATGACAGTATTTTAATCAAAGGAGCTGAGAGATGTTTGACACCTTATACAGAGGAGCGTGTTTGTAGTTATTGTATATGCAACTAGTAACTCCAAGAGTGTCTTTTATCTTTGATTTAAAAATAGCATTGACAGAATTATTATAGTAATCATAGTATTATAAAATTAATACTACCACTTGTTTTATATTTTCTAGTTACTGTTTAATAATTATTGTGGGAGGGTATTACCATATCCTATATGATGTGTTAAGCACTGAGCTACAAAAATAAAGCACAGTCCTTTTTAAGTAGTTTAGTTATAATCTGCTTTTCTCTCTTGAAACCAGCACACTCAGAGAGAAACACACATAGAGACCTACTTTGGCAATAATGTAGAACAGTGGACCCTAAAGTTGATATTGTCTGGCAAAAAGCTCCATATGTAATTGCCAGTTTTTTTTTTTTTTTTTTTAACCACACGGGTATTTAAAGGAATAAGAAGTACTACCTGGTTTGGTAGGGTTAGGTGTATCAGTGTGTTCAGGAAGTTTCTGTGTGAGAATGTACACAGTCTGTGAACTGCAAACACCTTTTTATAGATATTTAGGGTGTTGGATTTAGCACAGTAAAGGACCATGGACTAGGAGAAGGAAAGGGTCTGTGTGGGAGGGCTAGTTAACCCTGACATTCATGATTGGAGCAGGCACAGACAGAAAAAATGACTGTTCCCACTTTATTCATTTTACTTCTCTTAAAGTTACGGAAGAGAAGCAGCACAGTTGTTTATGTTAAATCCTTGCCACACATAGAATGTTAGAGAATATTCAGTTGTTTTTCTGTGTTCCACATTACAAAGCCAAATCAATTTAGTTTCAGAACAAAAAGGGAAAAAAAATTTGTAATGGTACTATAGGAGTTCTTAATAACCTCAATCAGTCTAGGAAATTAACAGAAATTAGAATCCTCTTGATGGCATTAGAAACTCCCAAAGTACCTCTGCTCAATCTCTGAGTTCTGAGACTACAAATATTCTACAAAATAGCAATCTATCTTTCAGTTCCACTACCAAGTTATCTGGAGAGATAATCCAGTTGGTCTTGCTTAGATCAAGTGACCTTAATCTCATCAGTGGTGGTTAGGAGGGGTGATGACAGTGATGATGACTGTGGCTCATAGTTGAAGAGGTTAGAGCTGTGCAGAAAACCTATGTTCATCCAGGGGTTCACTCCTTTGGATTGGTGGTAGGTAGGTAGATGTGTAGGTGTAGGTATTTGCCAGAAAATGGGGAAGAGTGTCAAAACTCAAATGAACTGACTGAACTTTGAGAAAATTATAAGACTAAAACATCTAAAACATTAAGGGCACAAGAAACAATAAGGAGAATAAAATAATAACATGATAAGCATTCATACAGGGAAGTTACATGATCCACTTAGTTCCATGCATTCTAACAATGAAAACAAAGATGAAAATATTCACGATTCTGTGATCCCATAAATTTTCTCCTTTTTCATTTATGTTCTTTGAGGGGATCATTTTCCCATGCATGCATTATCAAAGATTTTGTCTTCTAACTAAATTTTAAAATGGAAGAAAAAGGTTTAATTATTTTCTTCAAGTAGAAAAGTAGCATCATTCTATTTGAATAGAATGGTTACACATAGTTCATGTCTTAAAGCTAACATTTGAATTATTGTTCTTTTTGTTTCGTTTTTGAATAGATTTTTCTTTTAGGAGCAATTTTAGGTGCATAGCAAAATTGAGCAGAAACTACATAAGAGTTCCCATATAGCCTGTGTAGCCACATGTGCACAGTCTTCCCCACCATCAACATCCCACGCATTTGTCACAGTGAATGCACCTACATTGACTTCTCATCTTCATCCGGTCCATAGTTTTATGTTAGGGTTCAGTTTTGGTGTTGTACATTCTATGGATTTGGATAAATTTAAAATGACACCATTATAATATATAATATAGTTCTGCAGCTTCCACAATCCTCTGTGTTCTGACTACTCTCTTCCCACCCCTGGAATTACTACTCTTAAAAGACTAAATCTCTTTACTTTTAACCAGTTAATAAATTCTCAAACATTGGACTGAATGTCATCTAAATGTTTTACTGTCAGTTTTCTAGGTTTCTTTCCATCACTGAATGCCATTAGTTACTTTTCTCATTAGTTCCACCTATTAATAATTTTTGACCAATTTTAAAGCTCAGTATTTAAAAAACTGGACCCCAGTGTGAGATTCTGATTCCTAATGAAAGGCTATTGTGTTTCCATTGGCCTTAATTGTAACTGGTATCCAATTTCTTTGAGTTTGTATTAGTTCCATTATAGCCATTAGGGTTAAGGAAGTGCAGCCTTTATGTTATACTCTCCCCTTTAGATTGCTTAAGAATAAAACTTGCTTGAAAGCCATAGGTGGACACTCTAACTTAACTATTGTTTCAAAAAGGCAGTCATTAAAGGTTGGTACAAAGAATTCAATCTTTCAGTTCTTAGTACACGGAAAGCGTTTGTCAACACTTCATTAGTAACTTGGAGTATAAGTTAATGATGCACCAAGTTTAAAACCTCTTATATTCAATTAGAGGACCTATTAGCTCTGAAAGCAGTAAATAATAATTGGCTTTTACTGAATTTTAAATTTTACATGTTGTATTTTTATTTTAGAATGCATATGCCATTCTGTGTTATGCTGTGAAAACTCAGTGTTTTGAGAATGCAGCTACCTTTTAACATTTAACCTAAAGTCTCTTCCTGATTTTAATGTGGAATATTTCCTCCCTTTAATTGCTAACATGTTTTTCAAATATTTACACACAATTTTTAAGGTGCTAATTGGCACTAGAATAGTTGATGGATGTTAAAATGTTGGAATCAACATTAACTTGAAGCACATCCACAATAAATTTTTGTATCCTGGCCTGGAATTGCTGGCATTTGTTTTAAATGCATCACTAGTCTAGCAGTAAAATACATAAAACAGCAGTACACAGTTTTAGTATTTACCTTACCAGAGCTTCAGGGTGCCAGCCTCTCAGCCACAGCAGAATTTGATAGAGTCTTTTTAAGTATTGTGTTATGGTGAGGGTCTTATTGTTCTTTTGGAAAAAATCATGGGTTATTTATGTTTTGCAGTTCATTTGGTCTGTGAGGTTAATTAGAACAAAATTAAACCTTTCTTCTAAGACCCCGATATTTGATTCATGTATGCTTTTGTATCATGCTTCTATTTCCTTCATGCCTTTATCTTCTTTCCAATTTTTTTCTCATAATATGTGCTATTCTTAGCATGTTCCATCAAAAATGCATGCCAGTACATTGAACATGCTCCACTAAGCAAGCTTCCCTTTATATTCATCTGTTTATCTATCCTCTCTTCCTCTTTGTGATTTCCCTGAGAATTTGCCATTTATCCAGTACACCATTTTTATAGTTCTTCCTCCACTTGGTTATACTAATTCTATTGTGATTGAAAGACTTTCAAAGGCCTTATTTTTTCCTCTATGCAGAACAGTTCCCAGGACCTTTTCTTGTGTGTCTCTCCTTGGCTTCCCTTTGTGAGCACTCAAGTTCAGTAAATTGGAGAAAAAGTACCCTTTTAACAAGCCCCTTCAGTGGTTCTGATCCAGGAGTGATGTTTGGCAATCACTGCAGTCCTGGCTTGGTCATTTTGATGGCTCTGAATCTGGCTCCTGAGAACTGAAGCCTTGTAGACCATTTCCCGGGTTCTGTAGGTTGACACTGATTTGCTGCCAAACTCCTGAATCCTTACCAGGATGTTGCACAGAATGCATTTGAATCCATTGTAAATTACAAGTCATGTAGTACAGTTGTTTGCCTGTATCATGTAACATTGTTTTATGGAGTGTTTGAAGTGGCGGCTTTATCTAATGGCATAGTGACTTCAAGTCAGCATTGACATTGACCTTCAATAAATTTCACTGTTATATTTTAATGCTAGTTAGATTCATATTTTAAATGCATTTTTTTAAAGTTCATTTACTACATACAGGTCCCTTAAAACTAAAAATCAGTCACTGGCAATTGTTACAATATTTGATTCTTGAGAATTACACTAATATTTATATGATTATTTTCTTTGAAAAATTTGGTGTAGCTTTTGAAACACTGAGTCTGGAATGTAGTTATTGATATTTTTGGCAACACTGCTACCTAAACTCAGTTTTGAATATATGTGATTATATGGTGTTTTTCTTTTCTGTAAAACCTGGATCAATTATTTTTTGTGACAGCGTCAAAACATATAAACTAAGTGTGACAGTAAAACCTTACTGTTACATAGTCGTTCTCAGAGACTTTTGTCTTTTCAAAACACATTGGCTGAACCTGGCAGCGTTTGCTGTGAGGCCATAGTTCCTTGTGCCTGTGGTGCTGGTGATTCAGCTTGGCAGACTCTTTGGGGAAGCAAACTGGATATACCTCTGTCCTTACACATGGCTATACCCAAGTGTCCATCTTGTGCTGTCATTTCATCTGTCAACAAAATTCTCTAGAAAAGAATTCAAGACGAGGGGAGGTTTTAGTTTGAAAACAAAAGTGTGCAAATTAGGAAGAGCAGTACAAAAGTGGGTACAAATCAAAAGTGCACTCAGGAAGGAACAGGAGGTTGTTTTATATAGAGAACAGTCTCTCCAGGTTCCCATTCCAGTCTGCTTAAGGAGATGAGGTTAAGAGTGTGGTTAATCCTGATTGGTCAGTTTTATGTAAATTAGGGATACTACTACAGCCATTCCTGATTGGTTGACATGCACATATGTCAGGTTGTAAGTTTATTGTTCAGGTCCAGGCAGCAAAGTGGGACTTCCTGGGGCTGTTTCTCTTGGCTGCTGAAACAGGAACATGCCACTGCAAGTTCCATATAGCTCAGTTTGTGGGTCTTACAGAAACACCAAGGATGTGTGTGACCCCACAATCAGCACATGGGTATCAGGCTCCAGTCTCAATTTTAGGCCCAGTTAGCTACGAAGGGTCCCATGTTCACATATCCTTGCATTACCAAAGCCTTAGGTAGAACATTTGCTTACTTGTGCCTTAAAACCCTGGCATTTCTTTCTTACCTGCTCTGCCATTGTTTTCAGGCTCCTCGCTGTCCTTCGGTTACTTGCTGTGGGAACTTCTCACCTACCTTAACTGCTATTGTTCCTCCTATCTGGGTAATTCTGACATGGTGTCAGTGTTTGGTCATTGTCAGGAGTAGAGGCCTCCCACTCCATGAGGACATTGCTCCTGGCAATTCCTTCTCAGTAATGTTTTGTTTTAAAAAAATGTGTGTGTGAGCCAGGCGAGGTGGGGCAAGCCTGTAATCCCAGCACTTAGGGAGGCTGAGACGGGAGAATCGTGAGTTCAAAACCAGCCTCAGCAATGGCGAGGCGCTAAGCAACTCAGTGAGACCCTGTCTCTACATAAACCACAAAATAGGGCTGGGGATGTGGCTCAGTGGTCGAGTGCCCCTGAGTTCAATCTCCAGTACCAAAAAAAAAAAAAAGTGTGTGTGTGAATGTAGCAGGGCAATTGCTCAGATCTCTTGATATGCCTCAAGTGTAGGGTTGCAACAATAGAAAATAAAGGTGGGGCCATGAACTTCTAGTCTCTTTAGCACTGAAAGAGCCTCTTAAATGCTGTTATCTGTGTCCCTTTGATTGAATGAATGTGCTCAGTGGGTTAAGTTACTATTTTTATACATATCCTGCGATTTTCAAGGTATTTAGATTGGTTGTGCTAATATGTTGCTTACAAAATTATTGAGCTTTTAGGGAATGAAAAGTTGGATACCTTTCCTCCCTATCATTAGGGTCATGGCTGACACTCCTGTAACAAAAGACAAGTTAACAAGAAAAGAGTATAACAGATTTATCCAATCAAATTTTTATGTGATGTGGGAACCTTTAGAAATGAAGACTCAAAGACTTGGGGAAGATGGTCTGTTTTCATGCTTTGGTTCGAAGAAGAATGGCCAGCATATAGAAATTTGACAGGCAAAAAAGAAATGGTAGTAGACTGAATGGGGAAACTCAATAAGTTTCATCTGCCATGTTCTTCTTGGTCTCTTTGTGTCATTCCTTCTTTCTGTGATGGGGCAGGCCCCTTGTAGAATGAGGTTCTTATGATCTACTATCAGACTAGGTAGTGAGAGAATTTCTTCATGACCAGCTCTTACACAGAAGGGGTGAGGTGAGAGGAATATTTCTTGTTTTATGGCTGACTTTGTTGGAGAGGGGGTTCAAGTTTCTATAACCCACCTTGGGGAAGAGAAATTCTAGTTTCTAAGGCTGCTCTTGGGAAGAAAGTAGAGCAGGAGAAAGAAGGGCAGGAGAAGGTCGCAGAGAGATGCTACTTCTGAGGCTTACCCAGTGTCTTTTAGTTGGAAGCACTCAGCATGCCAAAGTGCCTGAGTTTGAGGTTTTCATTTTTTGAGCATTGAAAAGTTCCATGGGGGCCACTGGTGATGTTGGTAGCTGTGCCTCTTGTCATCCCATCATGCTCCCTGGAAGAACCAAACTGGTTAGCTGTGTGTAGAACAGGGACATTTCTTCTTGCCCTCTTTGACATATCTATGTGCAAAGTTTTGTGACTTTGAAATTTCACATCCTGGTATTAATAGCCAAGCCAAATATCTCATAATTTATATGGAGTTTCATTTACAATTACATTTGATTCAGGGTCACTTTTTTTGGCATGCATTTTGAAGAAGATAATCAATTCTAACTTACTTCTGTAGCTGGAGCTCAGGAGAGTTAGGTAAACATGATACAATTTCCCTAGTATTTATGAAATTAAATTGACACACAGCAGTGGAACTCTTGTTGGCATTCTAAAGTGAAGGGCATGTGTAATGCAGGACATTGTCCATGTGATGTTTTAAATTGGAGTTGTGCAGACATCTTGTCTTTAAAAATAATGAATAGTGAAAAATGAGTAGATTATTTAAATAATGAAAAACATTGTTTTTGAAGTGAAAACTTTTAATATCATACTCCTGCTGTTTTATTTTTAAACTAATAGTTCAAAGAGCATAACAAAGATTTCTTTTTTGTCTTGGGTTAGAAGCAAATCCTAATTATCTCCAAATATGGAGTGACTGTAAAATAACATAAGCCCCTAGGAGGGACATTTGTTTTTCTTAAGCTTCTGTGAATCTGATTTCCTTGAAATGTATATTGCACTGTAATATATGTATTTTTTTTATTTTTTGAAAGGTAAGGTTCAGTTTTTCTAGGTGGACTTAGTCCAAGTACATTAAAGGTGGTGAGTATTTGGCAATGGTGTGCTTGTTACACAGTGATGGGCAGGGACTGTTTTTTTCAGAATGCTCATATGCATCCAGCAATACCCAGAACATGCAACTGCTGCAGCTGTTTCTTTAAATTATCAAGAAATGAACCATGACTCATTTCACAGAACCTGTGGAATTTTCTTTTAACCAATTTGGCCTAGATGTAAGAGGGTCCAGGAGAGCTCTCACCTCATTATTAGGTGAATGGCATCACAAATTATTGACAGTATAATTCTTATTGATTGGAATGTGCTTATGTGTAATGGATGGTTGAGGCCCATCTGCCTTGTGGAGCTATCTGGACATGGCCATAGACGAGAAGGATAAGTGTGGATTGGCTTGGGACTTAGTTCTATCCAGTCTCTGCATGAGAACCTTTTATAGGCCTGGGCACATAGCTCAGTGGGAGAGTGCTTGCCTACCATGCATAAGGCCCTAGGTTCAATCTTCAGCACTGCAAAACAAATGAAAAGGCAGAACTGTTTTAACAGAGGAGAGGACAAAGAACCTTAGCCTATCTTACCTACAGGAAAAGTGGATGAGCATGCCTCATCAAAAGAAAGATACACAGTGATTTTACTTTTCAAAATTAAATTTCAAGGGACTTTATATTTCTTTGAGGATAGTAGGATGGTTTAAAAAACAATAACAAAGCCACTTTAAATACAACCACAACCAATGTGTAAGTTCAGTGACAAGATGTTATAAATGTCTTATTAAAATATTAACAACTGTGATGGAAAAAATGCATGGATAGGGTGAAGGATTGATTGGCTTTTGACAGTATTGAGAAATTGGTTTCATCATATGTCTTTCCTACCTCAAACTGTGAGTTGTGAGCTATTTCATAGGCTTCAGAAGAGAAGAGATTCTCACCTCTGCAAAGTGAAGTAAAGGCTATGGTGAAGATAGTATTTTCTTGATTTTTGACTTTAGACTCTGAGGGATATCATGAAATTTAACATCTTTAGTGAAGAATATTATTTAAAGTAGAGTTTGTTGTCTGTTCCTTAATAGTACTATATAAGGTCAGGTTCTCCAAGTAAAGGATAGCCACCTAGGTTCTGTTAAAACGATTATCAACATCCCAACGGAACTCCTAATTTGGAGTATTTCCCATGTGGAGAAAAGCACCCTTTCATATAATTTCCAAAGTATTTGAATTTAAAAGATATCACAGGTAGTCTATGGAAAAAACAAATTGGATCAAGTTTTCTTTTTTTTTTGGTACTGGAGATTGAACTCAGGGACACTTGACCACTGAGCCACATCCCCAGCCCTATTTTGTGTTTTATGTAGAGACAGGGTCTCACTGAGTTGCTTAGCGCCTCGCCATTGCTGAGGCTGGCTTTGAACTCTTGATTCTCCTGTCTCAGCCTCCCTAAGTGCTGGGATTACAGGCTTGCACCACCGTGCCCGGCTTGGATCAAGTTTTCTATTGTTGGATAATATCAGCTAGAATACACAAAACATGTAACTGTCAGGCTGTGATTTACTTGAAGATTGCAGTTGAGATTTCTTGCTCCAGCTCACCCTCTTTGGAGATTGCTTGGTAGTCACTGTTTGATTAGTTGGAACTAGCTGAAACAAGGTCTAAGAACAAGTGTATTCGGATCATTCCTCTTCTAGTAATTGAAAGTTGCCTGCTTTTGAGAGTGATGAGCCGGGTTTGGGTTTGGGATGTGACAGAGACCAAAGAAAAACATGTAGGAGGTCACTGACATTTTTGTTCAAAATATTCACCTATGTAATGTCAGTCAAAGGCTGCCTCATTAGTGGCTTTCTTTAGTTTCTGCCATTGGTCTCTTGAAGTCAAGAATGGCAATCTCTGTGTTCAAAAAAAAAAAAAAAACAATATTGAGGAAGGACTTCATAAACCACACTTGTGGAGTAACTACTTCTTCAGGAAAAGTTTTAATGCTATTTGGATAGTGAATCTCATTCTGTTTTAAATAGTGGGGAGATTTCTATAGGAAATAAGATGGATAAATGAAGAAAAAGACTGCTTATGGCATGTAGAAAACTGAGTTTGTAGCATTACTAAGTATTATTGGCTATATATAAGTTTTTAAATGTACAGTCTGAATAAATGTCATAACCTAAAAAATGAAATGGAAGGATGGTGTGCTTGATCAGGAATTTCATTGCCTAAGGATGCCAGCTACATTGTGTAACTTGTTTGTCACCATCTGGTTATCTTTTAAAGCTCAGAGAAGCACAACAACATTCATAAAATCATGGCAGATTTTTTTATGTTGAGAACTTATGTAAGCTAAAAAAAATATATATTTTCAGTGGTTACTAGAACTGATGGTCAAAATGTTCTGGTTAATTAGCTATTTTTAAGCATAGTCAGTGCCATAAATAAGTTTTTTTCCAGTCTGTACAGTACATTTCTTCTATGATCATTTATCAGTATTTTAATTTGAGTTGCCACTTGAGCAATAGATATCAGGCCATGCTATTTAAAGAAGAGGAAAGCTCTCAGTAATGATCTGTCCAATTGGGAACTCACCCAATCTCTTCTGTTCTTCCTCTTAATCTTTGGTTATTAATCTTTGGTTATTATTTTTATGTAATGTTAAGAGCTAAACATGTAATTTCCTTATAAAGCTTAAAAGCTGCATGTCTCAGTGCAGTAAATCTCTGGATAATTTCTTGGTAATGATGCCTATGTCTTATGTGCACTGTGATAATCTTCAGTCATAATTATTTAATATAAATGGTACATGTAACATTTACAGTCTTCCCAAAGGGGAAAATGATGTGGCATAATTTTGGCAGTTTATTTATACTATGTTTAAAATGTATTGTAAAAAATTCTGTACATTGGACTTTGAAATTTGTACTGTTCTCTTTAAATGATAGTATTTTAATAAAGAAAGTAAGTAGAGTTGAATCTTGTTTTTAAATATTTTCTCTTCTAAATTACTGTTAATTGCTAATGTTCATTCAGTTGACCTGATAATGGGAGGCTGACAATGGGAACCTTCCCTTGAGGTTTTGCTGAACTGTTCAATAATATCACATATTCCATAAATCTGCATGAATGTTTAAAAGTTTCATTAGCCATTGTGGGCTAGGAAAATTTGTGTTTTAATTATCAAATATAGAAAAACTGAATTTTATGAAAATAACTTGTTAGAGTAAGCTAAACATTTTAGAAATAGTTCTTGCTCTTGTATGTTTGAAAGATGGACAATGAGCTAATAATTCCTTGCTGTATTAGATTATTTCATTTGTGTTCTGACAGTAATAGCTGTTTTATCTGGCTGTTGAGGGTCCCTTTATGTTGGTCTGAACAGCTAACATGCTTGTTCATTGTGTTGAGCCTAAAGAACACATTAAATATCTAAAGCAATGTAAAAGGAGACTAAAGCTAGTCCAGTTAATTCCAATGAAAACCAAAACTGTGTATTTATTCACAGAGGAGCCTTGAAACTTTTTGATGAGATGGATATTGGTAATTACTGTGACCTACATAGTGCGTATTTTTCTATGTACATAAATGTATTCAACTAGTATATTCAGTATTTTGCAGTAGTTCCATTAGAATATGTCATAGTTAGTTAGTAGAAAATATTAACTCCAAAATTGAAAATAACTTTTCATCTTTATTTTAGTATCAACATTTATTATATGTTGATAATTCGCTAGGTTCTAAAAACAATGTTTTATTGTATTTTTATGATTTCATTAATATACTTTTATAAAATACATATTATAATGTAAAGAATTGAAAACCAGAAGAATGCAAAGAGAAACTACACCCTTGAAGTCTAAGTATTTCATACGTTAATATTTTTCTGCTTATCTGTTTTAGTCAGCTTTTTGGCTGCCATGACCAAAAGACCTAACAAGAACAATTAGAGAAGGAAACATTTCTTTTTGGGAGCTCATGGTTTCAGAGGTCTCAGTCCATATAGGTGGCCAACTCCATTCCTGTGTGCTTGAGGTGAGGAAAGACACCATAGTGGAAGAGTACGGTGGAAAAGTGTGGCAGAGGAAAGCAGCCTAGGACATCACATCAGGAAGCAGAGAGAAAGAGAGAATTCCCCTCACTGACAAAAATATAAACTCCAAGGGAACCCCATTGACCCACCTCCTCCAGCCACTCCCTTCCTGCCTCTAGTCATTACTCAGTTCATCCCTATCAGGGAATTAATGCACTGATTTCCTAACCTGGCCATTTTTCCTCTTAACTTTTTTGCATTGTCTCTCACATGAGCTTTTGGTAGACACCTTCCATCCAAACCATGACACTATCTTTTTGGTCTTCTTTCCATGCCTGTGGATGTATACTTTTAGTACCTAGATAGCTTTTAAACAATGTGACTATAAACTGATTTGTTTATTCAGTCTCCTAGTATATATTCAAAAACATTTTTAATAAAACAATTATAAACATTTTTTTTCTTTCAGCATGAATGTTGATAGATTTTCCCCCCTTCTGGGTACAGAAGGAGAGCCTTGTGTATGCTAAGCATGATCTTACCACTGAACTACACCCTTAGCCCTGTTAGAAGATTTTTGCTGACATCTTGTCCACGTGTTTATCTCAGTCATTAAGTGAGTTGGGCAGTGATGGTGGTTGGCCCTAACACCTTTCATTTCCATGAGTTTGAAGAGATGCCACTTTAAAAACCCTACGCCCAGAGGGCTGACGCTCTCCCTCTCCTGCCTGGACCCTTTGGTTGTGAGTGTTGGCTTTTAGTTTTGGGATAAATCAGTTGTGGAAAGTTTGCCTTTATTTTGCAGCAGGTGATCAGGTTGCAAAGATGGCAAGGTGAGCTATATTATTTTCAGTCAAGTAATTAAATAGAGACCTGGTGAAAGAGAGATCAAATGACCATCTGAAAGGGGGGATAGCAATCAGTGTGTGTGGGTTCCTTCTACACATATATTAGAGGTTGGAAGCTATGCCCTAACAAACCCTTTGTTTCCTAAACAATATAATCAGTGCTTGGACTCAGTAGTATGAGAACACAGAGTATGAGGAATGCTGCTTGCCAGTGGGCATAGAATTGTGGTTAATTGTGAACTTGGGCTTTATCTTGCCTCTTGGTGTGTTTGGGCTTAGCTGCTTAATGTATCTAAGCCAGAATTGCTGCACTGAAAATGAGAATAATAGATCCTACATCATAGTAATATTATAATTAAATGAGATCAACCATGGATGTTGCTCAATACAGTAAGTCTTAAGAACAATTCTCGTTATTTTTTGTTCTGGTCCTTCATCTTCATATTGTTATGTAAAAGTTAAAGGCAATGTTTTCCAAACTTGAGTTTGCATTACAGATTTCTAGACCCCAGCTCCAGATTTCTGCCTGATGTAGCAAGGTCTGGGATGGGGTCTGAATATTTGCATTTGTAACAAATTCCCAGGTGATACTTGTGTTACTGGCCAGGGACTACATTTTGAGAACATCTAGGTTAACGCATTATAGGAGAAGGTGTTATTTTGAACCAGGACATTACATAATTCTTTTAATCACTGGAGTAGATAACATTTAAGATGGTCAAACTGGATACCAGGTAGTAGGGAAATTGATACTCTGTAGTGCCGTTTTCCTCTAGCAGTCAAGTCTGAATTGTTTTAAATTAAAGAGATTTAGAACTAGAATCACCTAGTTGTTTTATGACTACAATGATCTAGATTTTTGAAAATTTTGAATTTTCTTATGCATATACATAGAATTTTGTATTAATTTTAATGACAGTTAAATGAAAGTTTTTTTCCTCAGACATGGACATTCTGCATGTTTCTAATGCATCTAGTTCACTTTAATTCATTCTTTTTCAGAATTAAAAAAAAATTATACTATGAAAGATCTACAGGGACTAAGCCATTTTTAATGGCACCATATCTACCAGATGTTTAAAACAACTGGAATTGTCATCCAAGTATTGTTGTGAGTTGCTAGAGATCTGCTATCTGTGAGAATTGAGCCTCCTCATGTAATTTTCATGATGAGTGTAAGACAGGGGCAGATAGTAAATATATGGTGTTGACACACTTAATTTAGTACTTTTTCCACAAAGCTATTAAGTTGACTATTAATTGGCCTTCTGATAAAACTTCTACTTAATGCAAACGATGAAAAAAATGCATACTAGGATACTAGCTGCTGCTTCTGAAATAATTCACATGCCCTGAAATCTCATTAGTGAGAATCGCTTTTCTTTGGCAAGCAATTAGACTTCTTTTAAATATAATGACTAAAATTTATCAGGCTGTGATTAAAAATATTTTTGACAAAATCCTTTACTTACAACTTCATATTTTGTTCTGTTGTTGGGTAGTTACTCTTTATTTGGAAAACAAAGAGAAGCTTTTTTATGGTTAAGCCTTCACCACTGTGTGGTTTTCCATCAGAGTGGCCTTGTCTGGAACAGAGTGCACACTGGTTTAGCTTACTCAAAACTTTGTTGCATTGTGATTTGAATAGACATTTATGATTACTCAAAACTTTGTTGCATTGTGATTTGAATAGACATTTATGATGAATTGGAATTAGGTTTGTGTCTATTCCTGATTTGATGTTTTCTTCTTCTTCTTTTCTTTCTGGTCTTCCCTTTCTAATCTATTAGCTTAAATTTTAGGATGTGTTTGAGTTAATTCTAACGTCTAACCCTTTGGCATGCTCTGATGAGAGAAACATGAGAGTTGTCCTGTCATTAATGTCTTAGAAAAGTTGTGAAGTCTAAAGAATTTTGAAAAACAGAATATATCCCAGGAATTTATCACTTTCTGGCAAAAGATTTACAAATGATTGTACCATTCTCCTTCCTATGTAATAAAATGCTTTATTTCTTTATTTTTCAGTTTCACCATTCTCTGAGGTGAGCATCTATTATTTTTATAATTAGGAAAAATATTTTACAACAGTTTTAGCATTTCCCACAGAGAGCCTGTTATTTACTTTTTAAATATTAGCAGACTTGACTTAAGGCAATCTGCTTGGAATTCATATATGTTCTACAGGAATGACAAGGAGGCAGAAGTATAGGGTCAGTTAGTGATCCTTAGCAGGGTCTCTCAACTTTTGCACTAAGGAGATTGGGGCTGGGTGATTCCTTGTTGTCTGAGACTGTCATGTGCATTGTAGAATGTTTCGCAGCTTGCCTGACATGTACCAATGATATGTCACTCTTCCTCCAATTCTGACAGCTAAATGTGTCTTGGTCATTGTTAATGTCCCCTTGGGGAAATACTTCCTCATTGAGAGCCACTGCCCTAAACTAAATGTCTGTGCTTGTACAATCCTTCCCCCAATGAGTAGCTACATTATTTAAAATGTACATTGATATTTTCTATTCTCTTTTGTTCCATTTTTCCATCTGGTATCATTTTATTTAAAAATTATCCTAAGAATGTATTTATGGACAGAGTGACCCCCATGGCACTTAGTATTCATTTAAAATTGCTGTGAGGTCACTGTTTTCAATCTATCTGAATTTTCTTAAAATGATGCATGCCAGGATGGCAGAATATTACTTCTGTGCTTACCTTAGATGCCACAGGTAGTGATGATTCTGAAACACAGCTGGGTTGAGGCTGAGAATTGCTTGGTGCCTTCTTCCCTGTGATCTGAGGTGTAACATATGAGACTGATTGTCACTGGTGTGGCAGAAACATGTGGCTGCTTCTGTTTAGGAGCTGGAGGTTATGCTGTCAGCATGAAGGGATTTGTGCTTCAGGGATTTGTTCAAGATTCAGGTTGAAGTTTTCTGTGAATTCTGAATGTATCTGTAGATGCCTTATAGAGTGAGAGAATTTTGTTGTTCCCTTAGGAATATAGATTGGATGTTAGTGCAGATGGCTTTGGAATCCTGCATTGCAGATTAGGGAGATTTAAATTTTCATTTTTCTAAAGGAAGCTTTTATAGTGTTAAATGCTTAAGTGCTGGAAGTCCTTGCTTTCTCTTTGCATTTGTGTTTCTTATATAAATACCATGTGTGAAATACCAATTATACCACAGTTACATTTATGTACAGGAAAAAGGGTTTTCCTTAGGTAGTAAATAAGAAATTCTCCAAATGACATTAAGTAGGAAAGAAACATTAATTTTATTTTCTTAAAATCACTTCCATTTTTAATATTGGCATTTGCAATGTGTCTTGATGGGATATTTGGATTACTTATTTTTAAATTGCACTTTTAAAAATTGACACGAGGGATTGAACCCAGGGGTGCTTAACCACAGCACCACATCTCCAGTATTCTATTTTGAGACAGTGTCTTGCTAAGTTGCTTAAGGCCTCACAAGATGCTGAAGCTAACTTTGAACTTGAAATCCCCCTGCTTCAGCCTCCTGAACTGTTGAGATTAGAGGTGTGCACCACCAAGTCCAGATAAAATTGTACTTATATTTAATTTAAGGCTATGTGAATTTAGGTAGAAAAAGTAGCTATGGTGACACTGTATTTAACTTTCATGTTTCCAGCCTATTAAAAGCTTTGTACTCTAGTGTGAATGAGAGTTGGGCAATATACCATCATGTACTCTTAGATAATATTTCTGCCATACAGATACAATAGGCACACATAAATTCAAGACCATATATCATAATAAAATGAAATAAACTAATAAGGAAGTGATGAGTTTTAAGTATTTGTCACCTTTGATTTTAATTAATTTAATTGTAAGTTTATATAATTTAACCTTTAATAATTAGTCTGATAAAAACTAGTGTCAAGCTGGGCATGGTGGCACAAGCCTGTAATCCCGGCACTTTGGGAACCTGAGACAGGAGAATCGCGAGTTCAAAGCCAGCCTCAGCAATGGCGAGGTGCTAAGCAACTCAGTGAGACCCTGTCTCTACATAAAACACAAAATAGGTCTGGGGATGTGGCTCAGTGGTCGAGTACTCCTGAGTTCCATCTCCAGTACCCGCCTCCCCCCCCAAAACCCCAAAAAACTAGTGTCAAAATTTCTGAAAATTTAACTCTGAATTCTTGCAAGCTGGACCTCACTAGCTGAAGTATACAACCAGGAGCACCACAACACCATACCTGAAATCACTATGGTCAGATGTCAGAGTCCAGAACTGTTTAGATTTCAGAGATGAAATGGAATATGTGTCATAAAATATAACACCTCTTGTGATGGACATCTGAGGCAGATCTCTTCAATCAAAACATTGATATTTCTGCAGCAACAGATGTGATTATTCACTGAGTAAGTACATATAAATAATCTTGTATCAGTTTAGGCTTGGTTCTGCCTCCAAATGTTTATTTTACAAACTTTTGAAAAAAAAAAAAAACCCACCTGGTTTTTATAGCTATTTGACTTTGGAAGTGTGGATAAGGCATCCTCATCTTGTATCACTGTTTACAAATCAAGCTTATATTCTAGATTTAGAGAATCTATATGTTTGCTTTTTCATTATGGAGAATAGAAACTTAGCATGCTGTCCTACCTGTAGCATAAGATCCCTGAAGGAAACGTGCTCACCCCTGCATTTTTACAGATTCTTCCTCTTGGAAAGCTCCCACTCCTGTGACTTCCTTCACCTTCCAGACTCATCCACAGTTGCTTTCTTTCTGCTGTTCCTGGCTGGTGCCCCTCCAGTGCTCCACTCCAGTTTGTTCAATTCTTCCTTTCTCGCTATTTCCTTTCTACCTTTCTGTAGCTGATCTTTTCAGTTGTGTTTTATGGATACTGCCAACCCCTGATGATACAGAGGCCATGAAATCACAGGCCTGAGCTCACAAAAGAGAGTGGCATGAAGCTTAGCACCACCTTTGAATAATAAATCCCAGCAGTAGAAATGCATTTCTTAAAGTACTTGGCATATTGGTTTCTGTGTCTTTTAAAAGCTTCTTTCAGT
The DNA here is from genome assembly GCA_028644305.1 of Xerus rutilus. Lineage (NCBI taxonomy): Eukaryota > Metazoa > Chordata > Mammalia > Rodentia > Sciuridae > Xerus > Xerus rutilus. Next base: position 33,751,571 of record CM053410.1, on the reverse strand, counting down.
TATTGTGATGAGACAGCTTCAAATAGGTTCTAGCCAGTCATTACTCTCACCTTTATGCTCCTCTTGTGTTTTTTTTTTTTTTTGGTACCAGGAATTGAACTCAGGGGCACTCGACCAGTGAGCCACATCCCCAGCCCTATTTTGTGTTTTATTTAGAGACAGGGTCTCACTGAGTTGCTTAGCATGTCCCCTTGCTGAGGCTGGCTTTGAACTTGAGATTCTCTGTCTCAGCCTCCCAAAGTGCGGGGATTACAGGCGTGCGCCACTGTGCCCAGGTTCCTCTTGTTCTGACATCCCTGAAGGACTTCAGCTGCTAGTGGCATCCAAAAAGGAAGCAACACGTTAGGGGGTAGGAGCAATTGAGCCAGTTCTTCCCAAGGTGTGCATCCATGCTAGGTGCTCTGATTTCTTTATTCTCTTTGTGTGTGTGTGTGTGTTTTAAGGCTCCACAGGGAATATTTGGTTTTAGAAATTCTCCCTTAATGATTTTTGGGTTTTCATTAATATTATGTTTATATAAGAGGAAACTAATTACCAAACATTTTAATCAAATTATATATTAGCCTCATTCTGCCTTAGGCATTTCTTGGTGAAAAGTATTATTTATAAAAACTTCACATTCTCATTGTGCAGGATTCTGTTTTGTGCATTTATTTCACTTAGAATGAGGCATCACAGTTTGTGATGAGTTTTTCCTCTTCTCATTTGCCACTTACCTAAGTGTACTTTACTGCCTGACAGAATTGAATCAGGTTAGTTTTTAGGTGGTAGCAATTTATAAATAATGTTCTTTTCCTAAAAGGAAAGGCAGCAGCTTATGAATGGTTTGTTTACATGAGATTTGTTTTCATTTTTTAGGCAATCTTTATGTTAATTATCCAATGAGACAGTTTTTGTGTTTGGCCAGTTCCTGTGTTTCTGTTTCCTTTCCTTTTATGTTAGTATAGAAAATGTTTCATCATTGGCTTTTGTTTATATTTGCTACCATTCCTCTTTTACTTTTCTTGGGTGGGAGAGAAATTTTATTTTCTGGGTGGTTCCCAGCTTCTGGGTCATTACCTGCATTTTCTATGGTTTCAGAGATACTGTGTTATTGATGAGAAGTGTTGGCCCTGACTCAGGCATGGACTGGGTTAGTTGACTTTGGTTCTGTGAACACAGTGTCGTCTTCTTGGCTTTGGGAGGGAGCTCTTTGTTTCTGTTCTTCTACTACCATCATTACCCACTTTTTCATCATTGTCTTCCTTGTCTTTTGAATCTTTTTTTTTTTTTTTTT
>CM053410.1:33624166-33749795 GCA_028644305.1 Xerus rutilus | reverse complement strand
AATTTTTACTTAGACTGTTGATAAATAGGAGGACTATGTTGTGTGTGGTTGGTATCATTCCTTGGACTATAGTGCATTCTACAATTCTCTTTTCCTGCAGCTTTGAAAAGAGCTTCATTTCCTGGGTCTCTGTTTGGAGGGATGAGGTTAGAGAGAGATGTCCAGAGGATTTGTAGTACATTATTTGTTCATATATACTTGTCTTCACCTTCCAAAGGGATTGCAAAGTAGGTATGATGAATGATCTTTTTTTTTTTTTTGGTACTGGAGGTTGAAATCAGGGGCACTCTACCACTGAGCCACATCCCCAGCCCTATTTTGTGTTTTATGGAGAGAAAGGGTATCACTGAGTTGCTTAGTGCTTCACCATTGCTGAGGCTGGCTTTGAACTTGCGATTCTCCTGTCTCAGCCTCCCTAAGTGCTGGGATTACAGGGTTGCGCTACAGTGCCCGGCTATGATAAATGATCTTAATCAAGTATTTGTTTATTGGGGCTTTCGTGGACAGGAGCAGGGCAGGATACCAAGATTAATGAAATAAAAGTCTTTCACAAGAAAATCAAGAAATTTTTACAGAATTCTCATCTGTTAAGATGAGAATATTGTAAAGATGAATTTGTCTCCTTAGTGTTACTTGAACAAATATTTGAATGTTTATTTTTAATACATTTTTGGACTAAAAAGTGTTTATTCATGTTGCTTTATTCATCTGGTATGATTGAAATTATTTTAGCACTGGTGTGAAATAATATTAGGTCTCACTTTATATAGAGACACACACACAACATCTCTTATGAGAAAGTGCTAATATGTTTCCTTGGGGTATTTAATTATGTAATTACTGATCACTGAACTCCATGATACTTTCCTTTTTCCAGTCTCTTTGAAACCATATTTCCTTGACTTGACTTTAATTCTTTTGTTGGTTTTCAAATTTCTTTGATAGCGGAATTGAAGGAAGAGAAGAGAAACCTGAAATCTTAGCTTTAGTGTTAACCACACCTAACTACAGACATCACCCAGTTATGTATATTTGTCTCAAACTAAGGCTGGACCCCTATGGACTCCCATTTGCATTTGTCTGCCAGGATGTGAATACCGAGTCTGATAAGTTTACCTCAAACTGAATATATCATCTCTTCTTCCAAATCTGTTTGTCCTTGTGGTTGTCCTCTGCCCAATCACCTAAGCCACATGCAGAGATATCTAAGATCCATCCCCCTCCTTTATAGTGCTATCCATACTCCACATACCAGATCTTTTTAATGAAGTCTGAGTTCTGCATTTTCATAATTCTACATTTTAATTCTGTTTTCACTCCACTGACCCTCTGTTACTCTAGGCCGTCATGACTTCTCATTACTGGACTAATGAGCTATGAGTGTTTACCCTTCCAGTCCTTTCTCTGTATCTTATGCAACCTGCAGAATAAATGTACCTTAAACTGTTGTGTATTTAAGGATGCCTCACAGTCTTCAGGATAAAGTTTATATGGCTTAGTTAATCTCCACTGCCTTTCATCTCCCTCTGTTGATAACCTCAATCTCTTGAAATTTTCTCTAATAAAAATGTTAAATAATAATAGCTATCATTTATTAAGTACTTGAAAGAACTATTCTGAATAATTTGTCATCTTTGAATGAACAACATAGGCAACATTTCTACAGAACTGACCCCAAAGAGTTGAAGAAACTGCCTAGGATCACACAGCTGGTGGTTCACCTCTCACCTTATGGTGATGATGTGGGTGGAGTGCTCTGGCAATCATAAATGAGATGACTTCACTTCCTGTTCCTGTCTGGATGTATATTTTGTGTGAGAAACTTTGAGTAGAGACTTTGGATTTCCTCAGAATATATTTCCCTTAAAATTCAAAGTTTACAAATTCTTTGTGCTTGGTTACATCCATTAGATGGCACTGATATTTACTTTTCAAAACTTTGCATTAAATTTCAGTATTTAAAGTGATTTTTGGATTGAGGGAAATGTTTAACTTTTGAGTTTTTTCTTTTTCTTTTTTCCAACCTGTCAAATATGGCCAAGGAGGGGATTGGTACACAAGTAGTATTTGTTCTGTGTTCACTTTTAGAAACATTGCTAAACAGGTTATATTAATGAAGAGTTGATAAAAGAGTTTTATTATTTATTTATTGTTTGAAAAAAACCTGCCAGCTGATTAAAATGAGCCTAGCTTAATCAGTATTGTATTGCATGCTGAAGATAATTTTGGCTAGTGTCAAGGACACTGTTTCTCTTTTGTAGAAGGTATTGAAATAATGAGTATAGTAAAAATGGAGTCAGAAAATGTTTGAAGGTTTTCATCTGTGGCCCTGGTGAATATTTAAAAATCACACTCTTTTTTTTGTGTGTGCAAATTACACTGAAAGTCATTTTGTAATGTAACATTGGGCTTATATTTTACAAAACAAATTGATTGAACTTTGATCTTTTGCTATTATTTGCGTGTGGTTGTCAGAGTGAATACTGACTTTATTATGCATCATTTAAAACTGAACTGCCAGTCAGAACTTTAAGTGAACAAAACTAGTGGCTTTGATGCATCTTAATTTGAAAATAAATCACTGTTTAAGTAGCAATACTCAGCTGTACTTTTTCCTTCTTATGTTACTTTTTCTCTTAACCCCCACCCCCAATATCTTAACTGAGTCATTTAATTCTTTTTTTTTTTCTGTTAAAGCAGAAACTCATTTTTCTGTTGATGCTTTTAGATGGAAACTAGTTACCAGTGGGGTTCTTGTTCAAATTGTGAAGTCAGCAGTTGAAGGGATTAATGACTCTCAAGTGAGTCCCCTATACAAATGGCAGGTTGCCATGGAAACAAGGCTGATTCTTTGGATTGGAAATATTATCTTGTTTTTAAATGCCAGAGAAAATGATTTGCTTACCTCTGTTGCATAATGTGTAGTACTAACATTGTGTTAAGTTGTTTTCTCTGGCTGTGTGCAAATTGCTTAGCAACTTTCTTGATTGATTGAAGCCATAGCCAAGTTTTCTTTTCTAATATTTTTAATTTTAAACATAATTTGCAAAATTTAGAACTAAAGAAATGATCCTTCATATTTCAAATTTCTATTTTAGGAAGGAAAGTTTTCCAGTACTGATTGCCAAAAAATAAAGTATTATAATTCACCAAATTTGACTGGCAATAAACTTTAGAGATGCCTTTTTCCCTCCCTCCCTCCCTCTCTCCCTCCGTTCCTTCCTTCTTTCCTTCTAAATATGTTCAACAGTGGGGTTGGTGATGGAAAGATTAGGGACAGTATGGAAGTGTCTTAAGTTCTTGAGATGGTATTATTTCATGAATCTTTTAGGCTGATTTTACTTGTGTTTTTAAAGATACCTGATACAAACTTTAGCCCTGAGCTCCATGGTACAGGTTGGAAGAAGGTGGTTTTGCCTTAAATAGAAGTTCTGCTTTGCTTCCATTGAAACATTTACATCTTGCTGTTAACTGGTGGCCTAGGAGTCTCCTGTCTCATGGCTCTTGTGTTCTTGCAAGAAAAATTTTCAAGCAAGACACAAACTGTAGTAGAAGTATAGCAATCTTTATTGGAAGAGAAAGGAAAACATCCTCAAAGGAGAGTAGATCTTTTCAATACAGGAGAAAGATGTTGTGCCACCTTTGTTTCTTAGTTGTATTGAGAGTTTTAGGGAAGTTTCTAGAAAGTTCTACCCAGGTACTACCTCTTAACTCTTGACTGTCAATAGGATTGTATCAGAATTTTAAGTCCTTAACTTGGCAAGATTTTACCCACAGGTACACAACCAAAATCCATGAGAGGGATTTTATGGTGAAATTTAAATCACATGGTAAAGATCTAAAGGCTACTCTTCATTATTTTGACTTATGCTTTCTGGTTCTAATTGAAACTTGGTTTTACAAACTTTATGATTAGTGGGCTTTGATTTTAGTTATCTCACCTCCCATAGTCTTGGAATCTTTGGTCTGTATCAAAGTCACAAGTGTCCCCTGACAGGGTAATTTTTATACTTATTTACAGAGGCAATGGAGAAGTCTTAAATTCCTTGACCTACAGAGAATAGACCCGTGTATAACAGGTTGTTATGAAATGTTGCATATTGTATTGACTTAAGCCAAAACATGGACAGGATGGCCTTGGGTCAGTTACTTTTTAAAAGAACTTGGAGAACGAGCATGCAGTCCCACTTTATAGAATTATACCTTGAACTTCATGTTCGTAGGATCATGTCAGTCTGCTACCTGTCATTGCTGGTTGCATAGGAGAAGAAGTATTTGAGGGTGACATGAAGGTATCAAGACAAAGTATCACATAAGGTGTTCTGAGGAAGTTGCTTCATAGTCAGAGGAGACCTGTACTCTTCTAGCCTCTTGACCATGTCACAGAAAAGAATTTAAGGATGTTAGATTTTAGCAAAGATAAAAGAGCTTTATTAGAAAGCCAAAGGTAAAGCTGTGCATGTTCATAGCAGAATGTGGACTCTCTTCAGGGCTTAAGATCAGATTTTTTATTATAGTACACATTAGGTCAATTATGTATTATTCAAAGGTACTAGAATTCCCTTGGGAATTGGCAAATACCGAACAACATCATATTTCCGCATTAAGAGTCTTGCCTGCCCTGTAGGTTTCAGCTTATATCTGTGTCTGTGGCAGTCAGGGGGATGGTCAGATGATCTGGGGTTTATCAGGTGATCTGGCTAGAGGTTCATGGTCCCATCAAATGTTAGCCCCTCTTCTTATAAGGTAAATGTTCTCTATGGAGGTATCCTTCCTGCTTTGCTACATTTCAGAAAACCTACAGGAAACAAAGTTACAAAGTAATTGTGAGTATTTGAATACTGGTAAACATTTTTGTTCTTATGCTTTTTGGCTCTTCAAGCTGCACATTCCCTGTTCCAACAGGGACATTTTTTCCTTTAGAGGCTCAGTTTCCTCTCTATATTTCTAAATTTTTATCTCAAAGGTTTCTAGGAGTGAAACAGGTCATGACTTAAGATTTTTAGTTTTGCTTAAAGTGTAAAGAGACTAAAAAGGGCCTTCCTTACTAAGGAGTTCAAATTTAGTTTGGTGAACTCACCAAATGTTGGCAGAAATCAGAATATCAAGAAAGCAGGTTGTGGTCTTGCCTGTTGTTAACTACAGGACTGTTTCTGGATTGTGTAATCACACCAACAGCTTCTCATCTCTTGGGTCTGCTGGTTAGAGATGAGTAAGAATTTAGGATGTTGACAGAGGCCTGTGATAAAAGGGGCAGGTGACTCATCTAACTTAGGAACAAGGTACAAGTATTACTTTAACCATATTTGCTCCTTGAAGTTCAGCTTACATCATTATTGGTGCTGTAGATTTTGGTCTTGCATTTGTGTGTATGGGTATGTTTGTGTTTTCCATACTGGGAATTGAACCCAGAGCCTCACACATGCTAGACATGCTAGACAACCACTCTACCACTGAGCTGTATCTCCAGCATTGGTAACGTGTCTTTTGGTTGCAGTTTAGAGTAAGACATTGAGAAGGCAGGTGGGCAGTGGCGGGGGATGGGGTAGCGGGATGTGTGTGTATGCATACATCTGTGGTTTTGGCTTGTCTCATTAAACCGTATTTCTTCTGTAATGTTAGACTTTAATAGATTTTTTTTTTTTTAAACTGAAGGAGTTAGTCTTCAGGAATTCTCTTATTTACCATTCATTATTGCAGCTATTCCCCAATACATGTAACACATATTAATTGTCAAGCAAAATTGTCCATAGATTTAAACACTATGTTGTTGGCTTCTAGTTCCAGGTGCTACTCACTCTTATATGGATATATGTTGGAAGGTTTGTAGGGTGTCCAGGTGCAGAGAGCCCTCAGATGAGGAGCAGCTGCCTTCAATCTCTGAAACCATGGAGCTGAGATGGAGGCAAGAAATGGTGGGGTCTCATGATGCAGTTCAGGGAAAGGATTCCTAACTCATTGCTACTCTACTATATCTTAGCTAGTAGGGAAAGTGGCTAGTTTTAGTGTGCTTTTGCTATTTTTAAGTTCTTTTTATGTTCCATTTTTTTAAAATCAGCTAAAATGTACTTAATTCTTAACATGCTGATGAAGCAGAGAGTTAATCTTGCATGTGTAACATTGAAGTTCTCAGTGGCAAGCTTGAGATTCTCCTGTTGTGCATTAGATTTTATTGGCATAACTTGTATTCCTACTATTACAGAACATCATTGGCTCAAGTATATTCTTTTACTATTGTTTTGCTTACTCGTCCACTAAAACACTAATTCTCTTTAAATGAGTTTTTAATGAACCATGATAGCAAGTAAGGCTCAGAGAATGATTAAGGATTTAGTATTGTCTCTATATCATTAAAGTAGGTTCAGTTGTCAGAAAGCTTACAAATTGATTTTATAGTTTCTTTTTTCATGTGTATATAATAATTAGTTATTATATCATTACATTTACTTTGGAGGTTTATATGCTTATTTCACATTCTTTTAGTCTCTGAGGGAAATATGCATGTGTTCCTGATAAAATTACAATTAATGTCATCTCCTCCAATTTGGAGTCTACCTTTCTATCTATTGTTAGTCAATTTCAGAATAATTTTTCTATATTTTTCTGTATTATCCTGCTTTTTACTGTCACTTAAACAGTAGTGTAATCTAGTTGTGACCTCATGCATAGGTACAAATGGAACAGTGGCCCTTGTGAGATGGGTTTACATTGTATATGACAAGTGGGTCAGCTAGCTTATGGCTGTATTCATTTGCATATTTTCATTGTGGTTTGTGGTTGACATACTCAAGGCTATTAGTTGAACATAAGTCTTAAATTGGGAATCTAATTAGTCTGAAGGCTCAGTGGGTGATAGTGTGTGTCACCCTGAGGGATAGCAGAATTAAATCTCAGCTTTGAAATGTATAAGCATTAGGGCTGGGAAGTATCATAGGTAAATATATTTCACTGTAATTTGGAGATGGAAAAGACTATCTTTCAGCATCTGTGATGAAGAAATACTACCTTCTTAAAGGATAATCTTAGCTCTGTGGGACAGGTGACTTTTGATCATCTGCAGTTAGCTTTGATGGTGGTCTCCTGAGTTGATCAGGCGGGACTGGAAATGTCTTGCCCTTTCCTACATGATGTATTGTTTAAAATGGCACAGTTAAAGATTTATCTCATTACATTCCTTTCTTGCATTGGATAACACAGTGCTAACCTATGTAAGCATTTTAATGCCTGCTGAGTTTTCCTTTAGGGCCACACGTTATCAAGCATGCTTTATGGGAGACATCTATAAATGAAAAAAATTTAAAACTAAAGTATTGGTAAAGGGGTGCCCAAATACTTGATCTAATTTTTCATTTAAAAAAAAATCCCTAAGTGCAAGGCAGAAAATTTTGAATTTACTGATATATGTGATCCTAATTATAGTAATACATAGATTAACCTGTGGGAAGGAAAAGTGACTTCTGGAATATTGATATTTCAAAGTTATTCATTATGGAACAGTTTCACTTCAAATTTAAAATACATGTATCTCCATGATTTCTGTTCTTAATTTTGAGGAACTTGTTGCAATGTGCTATAGCTCTCCCATTCCTGTTGGATTTTCTTTGTGGTGTTATCTGTTGCATCCATTCCTAGTTTCATGAAATCTAGCCCATGAAATCTGCCTGCCACTGCTCAGATGTGCATTTTCTGTTTTCTGTTTCTTTTTGACTTTGTTATCATAAAAATAATCTGCCTTACACGTTGAGGTTGCACATGTTCCTCAGATGAAGAGAAGGCTTTGGGGCATCTTCAAGCTCATTCTGATTTTTAGTGTTGTTCCACATAATTTGGTCCTTCCATGGGGTGAATAATATAATGCCTTTCTAAAGAATTATGTCTTTTACTTCATAGTCAAAGAGTTCCGTGTATTAATATTGAACATCTGGTGAACATTCATGTGAACCATCATAAATAATTTTCTTCTGGATATGTTCAACCGGTACATGAAGAAAATGACAGGAACACAGAAAGCTTGCTCAAGGGGTGTGACAATAAAAAGATATCTTTGGGAGGACTCTGCATCTAGAAGTCTTCAAGATAATCATTGACCTAAATTGCTTGACATTTTCCTGTAGGAAGACAGAACTTGGAAATTCTTTTGAGCTTTCTGATTAAGACTGAGTGATGATATACCACCATTTTGGAATTGTTCACAATTATCTTCATTCAAATATATTAAGAAACATTTTAGGTAGTGGCATCAAAATGACATTGATTTGCAAAGTGGGTTATTACTTTTGGTTAGTCAAGAATGAACAGAATCCATATTTGGCAGCTTCCCAGTGAACTGTGCTGTTCATGCAGTAGATAATCTACAGGACAGTACATTGGTGTAAATAGGATATTTGAAGTCGGTAGACTTGATTTCCATTCTCAGATTCATCTGTATTTACTTAAACTCTGTTTAAATTAATCTCTCCGACTCTCAGTTTGTTTTTCTGTAAAGTGAAATCAGAGGCAAGAATCCTGTTCCATGGTTATCTGTTGCACAGAACATTTTCTGGCACTTTTTCCAATTTATTGCTGTGATGCCTTGTTTTTTTTTGTTTTGTTTTGTTTTTGAACCTTATTATTGGTGACATTGTATTCTGATAGTTGATATGCCTTATCTCTTTGTCACAGTGGGCATGGCCACTATCAATTTTCTTTTTCTACTACATGGAATTATCACAAACTTGTGTCTTAAGACAATGTAAGTTTATTAACTTACAGTTCCAGATGGCAGAAGTCTGACATGGTTCTCATTGGGAGAAAATCATATTATCAAAGCCATGTTCCTTTCTGGAGGTTCTTGAGGAGAAGCCTTCTATACTGTTTGCATTCTTTGGCTCCTGGGTCCCTTTCTTGATCTTGAAAGCCATCAATGCAGCATCTCCCTGACCACCATTACATATCTCCTTGGTCACAGCCAGGGCAGGTTCATCGATTTCCACACTTAACTGGTTAGATGGGGTTCACCAAGTTATCCAGGAAAAATTCTCTCTCCATTTTAAGGTCTTTAATATGAATCCCACCCACAATGCCCATTTTGACATGAAAGGTAACATTCACTGATTCTAGTGAATTTGAACATGTCTACTTCTGGTGCAAGGCCATTGTTCTGTCTTAGGACAACTGTCACCGTTTTTCCAGATAAGGAAAGGCTTGGAGATATTACAGAGACCAGTGGATTCATGAACAGCCATTTATTAAACAAGGTCAGAGCTGGTTTTAAACACAGCTGACTCCTAATTCTTTACTTTTAGCCACTTTGCTACATCCAATTGTGGGCTTTCAGCTTATAATTTTGCCTATTATAGGGGCCACACTACATCTAAGTTGTTTGTAAGCATTTATGTGTGATGCTTATAAAACAGGCTTTCTGTTGGAGAGTTTTGATGCTTCAGAGAGTTAAAATGACTTGTCCTAAAGTAAGGAGGAAATGTGTGTCAGTGATCAGAGTTTTTTTAAATGTTGAAGTTATTGCAGGTGTTTTCCAAATTCAGTTTGTCTTTTCTCATGGAAACTTAATGGATGAATGGAAGAGAAGAGAGATTTAAGTAATAACTATTGAAAATTTTAAAATGAACTTTCAGAAATGATCTACTTCATGTATACAGCAGTTAAGATTTCATTTGTTAAAAGTGGAGTTGGGTTGTGTTTCAGAAATTTAAAAGACATTTACTTTTTGAAGGACATGATAGAGATTTTTAATATGTGATGTTTTTGCAGAGGTCCTGTTTTCTTTTGCTGCATTACTATATGTATTCTTGTAGAGTAGATTTTCTAAAATTATACATCCTTCCTAATTTAACACAAAATTACTTCATCTCTGCACCTGGCACTTAAATTTTGGTTTAAAAGAAAACTGTGAAATTGTCTGTTATTGGCATATTGCAAATCACCAACTGTGATTCTGCCACTGAAATTCAAGCAGCATTTGTTCATGATACAGTCCAGATTTCATAATTCTTGTGTTTTCTAAAAATGCTGGAGATAATTATTGAAACTAATATACATGTATAAGCTCTTCCATCATGTTTGGCATTTAAAGACTTTTTCTTTCTAATTTTCCTTTTCCATTTTCAGTTTGCAAAAAGGACTTGATTCTTGAGAGAAGATATCATTGTGAAAAGTTAATAACAAACTTGAATTTCATTTGCTTCCAGTTATGCACCAAAATGTCAAAACTTAATATCTTCAAAATGCATATTAAGCCACATACCTTGTGAAAAGTATAATAATATTAAAATCATGCATAGAAATTTTAAAACCTGTTGAAGAACTTGAAGTAGATATTGTTAGCTTATCTGGATGGCAGAGATACTTTGGTTAAGTTTTCTTTCCCAGAGTAAAACTTTAAAGTTGAGTGTTCCTAGAAAGATAGACAGTCTAGTGGAGGGTCATCAAACTATGTTCTGCAGTCTTCTTTATTTTTATCTTTTAGTTATTGATGGACCTATATTTTATTTATTTATTTATACATGGTGCTGAAAATTAAACCCAGTGCCTTACACATGCCAGGCAAGCACTGTGCCACTGAGCCCCAGCCCCAGCCCCAGCCCCTTTATCTTCTACAATCTTGGTTTCCTGCTCAACTTTAGGAATAAAGTTTTATTTAAACAAATCCACACTTGTTTGTTGTCTATGGCTGCTTTCATGCTATCATGGCAAAATAGAATTCTTCTGCTAGAGATGATATGGACCACATGTCTGAAAATATTTGTTCTCTGGCCCTTTTCAGGAAGAGATTGCTGATCCCGGGTCTAGTGGAATATCTGGGCTTCAACTACAGAAAGACAATTGCCAGTCAATGTCACATTGATTATATTACTGCATAAGGAAACTGATATATACATACAAACATCTTTCCATTTTTAAAAAATAACTTATGGATTTGTTTTCCCACTTATGTAGCTTATTTTGAGGTTGAGTAGCCAAGTATTCATCCTGCTTTGCTTTCTTCTTAACACTGAACCTTCCACTGAATTGTTTAATCAGCTAATTATATATTGTACTGCAGAAGGGTTCTGAACTTCCTGTTTGTCTACATGTCTCTATGACATTATAATGGCTTTCTCTGTTTCATGAATTGATTAATAATATGTAAGCGTTCATGGAAATAGGATTTGTTCAAAATCACAAAACTATGTAATTATAATTACTGTTCATCTTTTATAAATTTACTATGCTTTAACAGATAGGAGTAGCCAGGAGTATTGGCTCTGAAAAAACTTGGTTTCAAGACAGAGAGAGTGGTTCATTTTGGCTGTCACAATGTTTCACTTTTCCTTGGAGTGCTAAGCTTCTTCATTACTAGAACCAGGATTGTAGGTGAATGACCAATGTGATGGCTATTATTGATCCTTTGAAAGAAGTACATTATTATTTTAAGAACTGTGTTTGTCATAAGATGAAAAAGAATTTATTTTTATACTGTTTTTTGGCACCAAAATTTTTATTTTAAGATCAACTTACAGTTACATTTCAAAATTTTATTTTGAAATCGTTTTAAATTTCAGAAAAGTAGAAAAAATACAGTATATTTCCATATGAATATTTCCATACATGTTGCTTCATTTATCTCTAAAGTTTTCATCTTATATAATAATCAAAACCAATAAAATAACGTTGTCAATACTATCAGCTAACCTAAGGAGTTCATTTAAATAATTTTGCCATTTTTTTTTAAACTGACATCCTTTTCTGCTCCTGGATCCAGTCAAGGATAGGATCATATTGCATGTAGTTCTCATTTTTCCTCTGTCTCCAAATTACATAATTTCATCATTCTTTGACTTTCATGACCTTTACCACTTGAAAGCATATTATTTATTTTGTGGAATGTCCTTCAATTTGGTTTTGTCGAATGTTTTATGATTAAATTGAAATTAAATGTTTTTTGGCAGAAATACAAACTTCAGAAGTCATTATCCTTCCTAGTGCATTTTTTCAGATGGCACATGATGTTGACATCTCTTACATCTTGTAAAGTAGTGTTTGCCAAGTTTCTCCACTGCAGAGATTTCCTACTGTTTAGTTAAAATATATCTTATGGGAAGACATTTTGAGATATGCAAATATCCTACTTCTCATCATTTTCTTACCCATTAACTTTAGCATCCCTTGGTATATCTTACCTAAAACAATAAATGATGCCTTCTATTTCCATTATTCCATTATCTTTTTTATTTGAAAATGTTACATGGAGATCATTTATTCATTCTCTACCATTTATTTCTTTATTTCCTAAATCATTATGGAATAATGCATATTTAGTTTATTCTTTGGGTGGTTAATTAGTTTGAACATAGTTACTTATAGTAAGTTGTGTCAGCTTTGGTTATCTTTGATCACCTTTAGGTTGGCACCTCTTTCCTTTTTTGTGCCTCCATCTCTTTGAATATTTCTTTACTCTTAGTATCACAGGGTGTCCCAGATCATCATGTGTTATCCTTGCCCTCAGTCATAAAATCAGACATTTGTTCAAGAAGCCCTGGTTAGTTTATTGGAGAATGATATTAGATACCAAGATCTGGGTATTACATGTATTTGTTGGTATTACAAAGTCATCGCTTCCAGGATGTCTGAGTGAACAGTCAGAAAATATGTGTTGTATGCTCAAACGTGGATTTATATTTGCCTATACTTATCTGTGCATGTATCTATATAACTGTAGTCCTGCATCTCATTGTGACATTTTGGTCAACTGTGGAGTACATAGATAATGGTGGTTCCGTTAGATTATAGTGGAGCTCAAAATTTCTGATTGCCTGGTGATGTTGTAGCACAAGGCATTATTCACATGTTTATGATGATGCTTATGTAAACAATCCTCCTGTGCTGCCTGTTGTGGAAAAGTATAGAGCATACAATTATGTATAGTGTGTGATACTTGATTGTAAGCAACTTTTAAGGTTGAATATGTATGATTTTTATCTTTATTGCAGAGTATACTCCTTATTAAAAATAAAGTTTCTTGTAAAGCACTATGTCCTATAGCACTAGCCTTTACTTATAGCGTTTACCATCTCTCTTGATAGCATCAGAAGCCATGTGGATAGATTGGTCTATACCATCATAGGCTTGTGTAAGTATAGTCCAGGATGTTTGCACAGTGACAGTCACCTGATGCATTTCTTGGAATGTGTCCTCTTGTAAGTGACACATGACTGTATACTTATTCATAAAAACCATGAGTTTGAGCTGGACATGGTAGTGCACACCTGTAATTCTAGCTACTCAGAAGACTGAAGCAGGAAGATCACAAATTTGAGGCCAGTATGGGTAACTTAATGAGACAATATCTCAAAATAAAATAAAAGCAGACTGGGGTTGTAGCTTAGTAAGCTAGTATGCACAGGTTTTGGGGTTCAATCCCCATACCATCAGGAAAAAGAAAAGAAACAACCTCCCTCTCCCACCTCCATGGACTTCTGATTTCAAATAATACCACAGAGTTACTTTTGCTTATTTGTAACTTTGGTTTCTGACCATCAAAATGTTGGCTTTTATTACCAAAATATTTTCATGTTTTTGTTCATTCCTGGTAGGTGTGTTTGTGTAAAATAGCAAAATCTCTAGACCATCCCTTTGTCAGAAGCAAATTTACTAACAAGAATATAGTATTTGTGTGACAGTTCTTTTTGTCTTCACTTTACATTAAACAATGGAAATAGAGTTTTCCCATATTTAGCTAGTTCTTTTCTTTCTCATCCCATTTAATTAAATATGTTCATTTGTACATGGTTGGTTTCATTTGTTTGTGAGACATTTTTGATTCTTCTCCCCGTGTCCTTCACCTCACATTGGCATTCTGGTTTGTTTAAAATTTTTATTTCTGTTTTAAGTAATTGAATTATTATCATGGTTCTGAGATTCAGAGGTATACAGAAAAAAAAAAAGACTCAGAAAAATGTCACGTCCTCATTGTTTCCACTGCCTATTCTCATTTTCTCTTTCTTTCTACCATATTCCTATTTACTGCTTGTAAGTAACTCACTAATTTCTCTTTTACCCTTTTTGGTTTTGTAGTGCAGAAATGAGCAGTCATGTATAGTTTTTAAAATTCTTTTCTTGCAGTGTATATACATTTACATATGTGTGTAAACACACACACTTACACATACATTTCTCCTTCACTTAACAGTGTAAGCTATGTTTTAAAGAAATAAAAAAAGATTAAATCCACTCTTGAGTTAGGATTTTCTGATGCCAGTCTGTTTTCATATATTTGACCCATAGAATTTTGGATATGAAATTTACAAATTAGAGTTGTAGAAATAAAGCCTCAGGCTTAAGGGAAATACTATTTCTGAGGTGTTTTGCTTTCTAAAACTTAACATCCCCGGGTGTATTAATGTCAGTATTTTTCTACTGTGAATTTATGTTAAAATAATATAACATTTTGGCAGTAATTTAAATGCCTTTATTTATACATGCAAATTTGTCTTTCATTTCTAGCTGGTAGCGGTGTTTGATGAACAAGATCCGCATCATGGAGGCGATGGCACCAGTGCCAGTTCCACAGGTACCCAGAGTCCAGAGGTGTTTGGTAGTGAGCTTGGTACCAACAGTGTTTCAGCCTTTCAGCCTTATCAAGCAACAAGTGAAATTGAGGTCACACCTTCAGTCCTCCGAGCAAGTAAGTGAAAGCTCTTTGTTCTCTGCACATTTCATCTTAATTTACAGGGATGCCAACTTTTGTTATCCATCCATGCTCCTGAGAATGGAATTCATTATCTGTTTTTATCAAAAGTTGATTAAGTTTAGAACCTGGGCCAATGTCTTTTGCAAGAGAAGCAAGCAACTCTTTACATTTTAATGGACTGGCGTTACTTTACTTTAAACTAGACTTTTAATTGCTCACAAAAGCGAAATAAGGATAATGTAGGAAGTTAAATTACCTGGGTTTTTCTTTCTATATATATTTCAACTGAATGCTAGTACGGATAGAAGTCATTGAAGGGCTTCTCACTGAAATAAAACATAGCACCATTGATTCACAATCAGCTTGGTCACTACTCTTACTTGTTATACTTGAACTTTATGTGATGAACTGGGGAAGAAGAGACCAAAGTTATCTTCAGAGGTCTGGAACTTAGAACTTCCAGGGTGCTACAATTGGAGCACACCTCAAGGAAAGAAAAGTTAGGGACCAAGGGAGAACTTGTGTTATGGATCCTGTGACCTAGGGTATTCTACTTCTAGACATTTGTTTGAAAAAATTCTGTTAATCATTTCTAGAAGGTACACTCTGGAGAGTGAGAGGCTTTTGCTAGAAATAGTATTTCATGTTTGTAATTGTAAAATCTCATAGTTGAGGAGTTATTAAGTATAGGGAGGCCCATTTCAAGACATTTATAATTTTAAAGCATGTTTATCTTTTAGGTACCTCTATTTGTAAACACTTTAGTTTTTTAAGTGGAACATTTTGGTTTACAAAATGTACAGGTACAGTACAAGTTTACTGATAGATAGTCTTCAGTGTATCTTCATCTAGATGAAATACACACACACACATACACACACACACACACACACACACACACACAAACAGCATAGAGAATATAGGTAAATAATACTTAGAATAGTTGGTTTATTTTCCTAAAATTCAACCTTGTTCCTTAAGGGTATATGTGTAAATTTGGAGTGTAGCTCAGTAGTAGAGTGTATGTCTAGCATTGAACTAGGTCCCAGAGTTCAATACTTAGCACGGGGGGTGGAGGTGGGGGGAGTATAAGTGTATATTAGGATAATAGGAGTATCAACTTAACAGTTAATAAATCTGATAATCCATCAGAAACTACAGTAAAAATGTGCTGTGAATACCATAAAGAGATATACAGATCCAGAAGGTGTATTGCAAGATGAGGGATCTAATTGATGCACTATGGGGTTCTGTCTGGATGCAGATTCATGTTAACTACTTCCTACAACTGCTTCATGTTTTCTATACCAGATGAGACCCAGGCACAGTTAAAAGTGTTTGTAAGGGAACTTGGAGTAGAACAGCTTTTGTTATTAGTTAAGTTGTTTTATTTGAACTTTCTTTCCTTCCCTTCCTTTCCCAACTACCTTCCCATTGTTTTCTCCTCTTTCTCCTCCTTTCTTTTTCTAGCTCTCCTCCTCCTCTGCCTCCTCCTCCTCTTCTTCCTCCTCCTCTTTCTCCTCCTCTTCCTCTGTTGCTTAGGCTGGTCTCAAACTCAGGGGTTCATGATACCCTTCTCCTTCATCCTCCTGAGTAGCTAGGATTATGGGTGTATTCCACCACACCCATCTTGAATATTTTTTTTATCTGCAGGAGATTTAGTTTTGTGCACATTTATAAACAAATATGTTTTAAACTAATTTTCTGACAATGGCATTTGATTACTCCAAGAATATACACTTAAAAAAAAGTCTTATGTTGGATTTACTTCAGGCATTGTTAATAGGCAAGGAAGGTACCCTGCATGGTATCCAGGGTGATTTGAGGTGGTTCACAGGCTCCTCATGTTTTTTTAAATTAGGAACTAGCACACTAAGCCCATAATTAAGTGGATATCTGCTTGGAATGAACTTTTGCATAAAAAGTATATTGCCTAAATGTGATTAAAAATATATTTTTTCATTAAATAATAGTACCAGCATACAGGTACTTGAATTTTGGAAAAGTGTCTTAATTTGAGCAAGACTTAATATAAATAATTAAGTACAAGACTTTTTATTAGGTTGTTTTTGTAGTTTTGTATTTATGTGTTTTCTAAAGCAACATGCACCTTTTATGTAGCTGCACTGTAAAGAAAATGTTGGCAGAATGGTAAATTTATGTCGAAGTTAAGAATGTGAATGGTGTACCTTCTATCAGCTTTTACCTTTTGTCTTCTCTGGACTCACTCAAATTTCTCAGATACAAACACCTACATTTGGCTGGTCCTGTGTGTTAAAATTTAAACGCTGTTTTCAACTCACAGATCTCTTTTATCATGTTTTTATTGAGAAAAGGAAGTTATATTTCAAGCATATGTGTTGTCTTCCAGCCATCAGTGGGAGAATATGCAAATCTCATTTTCTAGCTCTGATTTTTGTATGCTAAGGTTGTGTAGATTTTATGACCTTGGCTGGCCCTGGGTAAGTATGTGTTAAGCATCTAGTGTATACACAGCTCATGACTATGTAAAATTTACCCATCTTACATGTCATCTATCTATTAAGATGATTTCTCATACTGTATTACTGAGATTCAAACAGGAAACATGGTTTTTTCTGTGCTTGCCAGGCATTGTGTTATGTTGAAAGTGTCCAGAGTTGAGTTAATGAAGCTTTAGTGCTTTTCATCAAGGAAATATGTAGGCTTCCTTATTTAAGGATTTGAAAATAAAGAAGGCAATAAGACTAGCAATTTGTATGAGGAATAATCATCTCTAACTGGGCGCATGATTATTAAAGACTTTCAGATAAACTAACTCCTAATTTTTGCCTTGAAGAAAGAATGATGGCTATTCTTTGTTATCGAATGAGTGAATTCAGTCATCCCTTTGTTTCATAAAGAATCAATGGATGCTGCAGAGGCTACATAGAGTATAATTCCCCCTCTAAAATAGTGAATATTAAGTTTGGGTTTAATAAATAGGATTCTTATTCTCTGTTTTCTTTGAAGTTGCCATTAATTTGGCCTTTAGTTTTGTGCCCCCCTCCCATACATAAAAGGATTTCTGGTTTAGTTAAATCAGTGGTTCTCAACTGGGAGCAACATTTGCAACTCCAAGGAATATTTGAGATATTTTTCCTTTTTATAGTTGGTTGGAGGGAGGATGCTACTGCCAGCTAGTAGAGGATGAGTGTGCTGCTTAACATCCTATAAATACAGTACAGTCTGTATGCAAAAAAACTGGCCAATCCAAATGTCAGTATAGCCAAAGCCTAGAAACCTTGAATTAAATGAATCATCTTAATAACTAAAGTTGCAGTTACCTGAAATTTTATTGAAAACCTTTATTGAGTCCAGTATTGTTACATACTATCCTGTAAAGCACTTATAAGGACAATGATGTGATTTTTAGCCAATACCAATATTACTGTTAGTGAATAACTAATGGACAATTTAAAAAAGTGGCCTATGGTAGTATCATAAAAAAATATTAGTATATATGTGATTATCAGAACAAAAATATAAATTTCCTAAATGCAAAAGAATTGTATTTTAGCAAATGAGAAAGCAAATAAAACAAGCCACTTAGAAGAGACTGTTGATATAAAAACTATATTTGTCCGGGCACAGTTGCGCACAAAGTGAAGCTACTGCGGAGGCTGAGGCAGGAGGATCCTGAGTTCAAGACCAGCTTTTGCAGCTATTTGAGCTCTGTCTCAAAATAAAAATAAAAAGGGACTAGAAATGTAAATCAGTGGTTAAGCACCCCTGGGCTCAATCCCTAAGGGTACTTAGGATGCAATGAAATTTGAGTGAAAAATACATACCTTTGGGCAAAGGAGAGAATAGGATGGAGGAGATCAAATGCAAGATAGACTTACCCTACCTTCTTTTATACCTTCGATTTTGTTTTTGTTTTTTTTTTTTTTTGGTACTGGGGATTGAACTCAGGGGCACTCAACCACTGAGCCACATCCCCAGCCCTATTTTGTGTTTTTTTTTTTTTTTTTTTTTTTAAATGTAGAGACAGGGTCTCACTGAGTTGCTTAGCTAACTGAGTTGCTTAGCGCCTCGCTGTTGCTGAGGCTGGCTTTGAACTCGCAATTCTCCTGTCTCAGCCTCTCTAAGTGCTGGGATTACAGGCTTGAGCCACTGCGCCTGTCTTATACCTCTGATTTTGAAACCACATTATATCTTACACAGTTATAAGTGATCACATTTTAAGTTTTAAAACAAAAGTTAATCATTAATATTAGTTATTATTCACAATAATATTTTAATGAGGAATAATTCTTAAAGTGAGGATCAAATGTGAAATACCCCAACATAAATATGTATCCAGTTGGTGACCCAAGCATACTGGGAGTAACTTTCTTTTTTGTTTTGGTATTAGGGATCGAACTCAGGGGTACTCACTACTGAGCCACATCCCCAGCCCTATTTTGTGTTTTATTTAGAGACAGGGTCTCACTGAGTTGTTTAGCATCCCGTGTTGCTGATGCTGGCGTTGAACTCACTATTCTGCTGTCTCAGCCTCCCAAAGTGCTGGGATTACAGGCATGCACCACTGCGCCTGGCTCGAGTAGTAACTATTTTTAATCACTTTATAATACAGTAATTTGTACAACTAAAGAAAGATATATACTAAGGGGTGATGGTGGTGAAGAACTACCAAACAAATAGGAACTGTAAAACTGGTTGTTGTTGATAATGTAGGCATTGTTAATTTGATTTATCAGATAAAGTAAATATGGGATTTAGTATAGATTGAGTATCCCTTTTCTGAAATGCTTGAGATCACCAGTGTTTTGCATTTTAGATTTTTTTTGTATTTTGGAATATTTGCATGTACATAATTAGATATCTTTAGGATGTGACTCAATTCCAAACATGAAATTTTTTATGTTGCATATACAGCTCTGTAAATATCCTAAAGGAAATTTTATATAATATTTTTTAGTGCACCTTTATTTTGACTGGGGCCCATCATATGAGGTGGAGTATGAAATTATATCTTTTGGCATCATGTTGACATTGAATTTGGAGCATTTTGAATTTTCAGGTTAGGGATTCTTGTATTCTAATTCTGTCATTCCTAATAATAAAGTGGACACAGGATTCTTAGTATAGAAGAAAAGAAGTACAAATGAAATAGAATAAAGAAAAAATCCAGTAGTCCTCATTTTGGATACAACATATGGTAATGAATTCATGATATGTTTTATTTCTAAAAACAAGGAAGGTGGAAGGAAGGACCATTTTGGCATGTGTTTACTAAAATATTCTAGAATTGTAGATCAGCCCAGTACCTAAGCCTTTTTCATTTTCTTTCTTTGCTCTGGAAATAGTATTTTCCATTTGCAGAGATCAGAGCTCTTTGGAGAAATGGTTGAATTCAGGTCTGGACAGATAGAGTATAAGATGATATGAGATAATCCCATAATATCAGAAAAAAAGGAAGTTCTGGCATATTACTGGGGTTGTCTCAGAGGACCTAGGAGCCAACTTTAAGTCTCTGCTGGCCAAAGATGGGACAATTAGAACATCAATAAGGATAATAACAGCAATAAATACATGAGTTTATAATGTTGATAAACAAGCAAGCAAACTAGGTAAAGCATGCTAGTGAATCAACCTGTTTTAGAAAATGGAAATGCTATCGTGCATTTCCCATATAAACGGTATCAGTGAATGAGAAAATAGTATCTAAGAAGGAAGTTTGTTTTTATGTAATTGTTCCAGGTAATAAATGAAGGAATAATGATAAAATTTGAATATTGCTATTTTGCAACTGCTGATGAAATCATGGCTCCTAGGTACTAATTGTTGCTGGGGTCTGAATGTGCCTCCCCAATATTGGAAACTTAATCATCCATGCAACAGTCCTATCAGGTAGGACCTAATAGGAGGTCTTTAAATCATAGGGGATCTGAACTCATGAATGGTTTATTGTCAATATAAAAAGGACTCAAAGGAGTGAGATCTGTCTTTTTCACTCTCCCAAGTTAAGGATATGACCTCTGTCCTCTCTTGTTCTTCTGCTTTCCACCATGTGAGGTTATGGTAAGAAGACCCACATCAGAAGCTGACATCTAGACCTTGGACTTCCCAGCCTCTAGAATATTTTTAGTCTCAGGTATTGCGGTGGTAGCACAAAGTGAACTAAGACAATAATCAAGCCCTGCTACCATTTAAAAAAAAAAAAGACAAACCTATAAGAAAAGACAACCAAGCCTTGCATGCCTCTTCATGGAAGCACACAACACCTCCTATGTAGTAGTCCTGACAAAGAAATTAATCATGAATCTGATCAAACAGCCAGATGCAACTGCCAGTATACAGGAAATACAGAGCCCTGAGAAACATGTTAACACCATGGGGATGTAGACAGCCACGACCAGACTGTGGGAAACCATTCGAGACAAATGACCCAGGTTCTTCAATAAATCAACAGTGAAGGGGAGAACAGAAAGAGAGGGAACTTAAAAATTTATAGGGACCTTAAAGAGACATAACATCTAATCATAATGTGTGGGTCTTATTTAAATCCTGATTAAAATGAAACAAGAAAATTGGCATTTATGTGCTAATTAGTTGAATGCTAATTTGGTATTTGTTATTAAGGACTTATTATTTCTTGGAGTGTAATAATGTTGCTGAAATTTATATTTTTAAAGAACTGTCTTTTAGTAAATATACTGAACTATTTATAGTTGAAACAATGTATCTGGAATTTTCTTCATAATAACAGCCTAGGTACAGATAAGTAGGAGGCTACGGAATGGGAAAAAAAAGCAAAGGATCCCTTCATTGGAAACTGTTGGTGTAGGTTAGCTGTAGGTGGGCAAACCAGAAGAGGGGCACAGTGTATGATTGGTTAGCCATATCTGGCTTTTTCTTAGGGTTCCTAAGCTGGGAGCAGGATCAAAAATTAGGTAGTAAATGGAGTGTTGTTAGCAGTATTACCCAATTCTTCTCTCTCCAAGTTAAATGTTAAATAATAACTAGGAATTCTTTATCAGAAAATTATTGTTGTTGATGTATTAATGGGCAGACGACTTGGCTTATGATGTTCTTTCTTTTTATTGAAAGGAATGAACTAGAAGCTGTCCTTTCTTTTTATTGAAAGGAATGAGCTCTAAGTTGTGTCAGAAGACTTCTTATCATACTCACTCACTTTGTGTTTTGCTTATCATCCTGTAAGTTTTTATGGTTTTATCCATCAACAATTTGGGAGCGATAATGCTGATTTTGTTGTTTTGTAATTAAAAGCCTTTTTTTCCCCCTTCCTTTTTTCATTTTACAAAGTAGGGTAAGACTTGTCCAGGGCATCATAGGAATTTCTTGGGCTAGTCTGGGCACTTTGGCTCTCCTGGGTGTCTCCTGCCATAATAATACCCATAATAAAATTCCATTTAATGTGACTTTATTTCATTTTTATGTGCAAAATGCAACAGATTATCATGGGCTTTCAAATTATTGTTTTCTTTTGAGGTGAGAATAATGAAGACTTTTTTATTTTAAATTTTAAAAGTTCATTTTTTTCTCTTCTGATTTTAAAAGATATTAAAACTTTGCTGTGTGGCCTTAAAGTATTGTGAGCTTTGGGCACATGCATAGTGGGCACGTTGCCTCTAACAATATGAATTGGTAGTGAAAAAATAGACTTATACTTTGTCCCCTTTCTTCAGGTCAGTAGACACTTGGTTAGGAATGGTGCAGATTTTAGCTACTTGTGATATGTAACTGTATTTTCAATATTAAACAGGTTTGGCTGGGTGAGACCTAATATCAGGAGTGCACAATTTGCATGTAAATCTGAGTCCATTTAATTTTATTCACTTTAAGATTTGTTTCTTTTTTTTTTTTTTTTGATTCTCCAGGGCTTTACCAAAAGGTCAGATATTTGGGGATAGGTGGCCCGACTTTAGACTTATGGCAGAATTCCTTTTCATCTTAGAAATCTGATCTTTTAATATCAGCTCTAGAAGATGAAATGGAAGATTCATGTTTCTTTGGAAATGCTGTATGCCCTATTGATGCAAAATTTCCAGAAACAGTATTGCTAAATTTTTTTGGCAAAGTATTTGATTTATTATATTTCATTTTAGTACCATTTAAGTGTTTTAACATTTTAATCATTGCTAAGCTTTATTAATTTTAAAATTAATTTTTATCCATCATTTGCAATAAATTTCTGAAATGGTATTACTTAATTTGTAGGGTTTTTTGACTTCCTAGCTTTTAGAATTTAAAGATACACCAGTGATTGTTATGAAAGTATTGCATCATAAGATTAACATCTCTTTCACTTTTTGATATTGTAATTTTTTTTTCTGCCCAAGAACATATGGATTGATTTCATCTTTCTGGAAGATCCAAGTTCTTTGGTTTATAGTTCTGTTCTTTTAACATTAACTGATATTAGAATATTAATTTTTAGATCTGATTTAAATGTATATTGAAAATAAATAATATTCCTATTGTATTTCCTTTAAGTTGTGAAGTAGGACATGGCATACAAATGGTATTCTGAGTATTTCAAATAATTACCTTCTTACTGTGCAAGTTCTATTCAGCATATAAAACCCATCCAGTTTTGTTGTAGATGCAATCTGATTATTACATGTTGACAAGGTCATATATCTATTAATTGGATTGGAGATGGGATACAAAATTGCTGTAATTATTGTAATTTTCTAGCTAATTGCAGGGTTGGTGGTGAATATTTTACTTCTGCAAAATGAAAAACAGTATTCCATCATAAGTTGTTTTATATGGGGTTGCAGACATTTTGTTTTATATTTTGGTGCTTTTTGCCCACAAAGTATCTCTTTTTGTATCTCTTTTTGGTATCGATCCACCTCTGAATGTCACAGTGCTCATTGGCAGGGATCTGGGGAATGAGGAGGAGGCAGGGAGCTGAGTAGTACTCTCAGCTTCCTCTTTGTTCTGGTTGCCATGCTACTTCTATTGTTTATTTATAAATTGGAGTGCTCTCCTTTCAGACCTGTAACAAAGGTTGGATGGGTCAGATCCAGTTGGAAGAGGAATCCTCCACTCTCTTGTCACCTGTGTTCTACTTATGATGGTCTCTGAAATGAGCATTTAAAAAAATTTAATTCATATGGTTTACATGTTCCTTTTTTCTTGAGTAAAAATTTAAGTAAATTATGGGTCAGCTAACCTAGTACTGTAATATAGATCTTACTTTGCATACTGTCTTGTATTTCTGCTTTATTTAAGCTAGTGGAAGCTGAATTGACATTTTAAAAATAATGGTATGTATACAAGATGAGTGCGGTAGGATGATTGCGGTAGGAGGATTGCAGTACAGGGGTGCCCTGCCACTGTGGGGGTGTTGGAGGCTCAGTGCAGAAGATGGTAAATGCAGACTGATGTTTATTCCCTGCTGAAATATAAACTGGAGGCGCAGGTGAAAATTGCCAAACCTAATGAGCAATTTGGCAGATAAGACAGCCTGTCAGGCGAAGGCAGTTCCGTTGCGGATGCGCTGCCTGTGAACCTAGTTGTTTGTTCCAGAGCACTACATTTAAATACCACAAATAAAACTCCTTTTCACTGGTGTTTGATATCACAAACATGTATATTTTATTCTTCAGATTCCTAATTAAATAAGCAGCAGTCAACATATGGTGGTTTAGATTGTAGCATTATTTTTGAACTTGCCTTCTCAAATGTTTCATCAATAAAAAAATGAATAGGATATGTTTTCCCCACATCAGAACATAAGTGATATTAGGCTTTAACACACACTAATAAAAAATATAAGTGATCACTTGCTTCAGTGGACTGCAGCGTTTCATCTGTGGTCATTGCATTCGAACGCTCCAAAGTAACATTATTGTCTTTTCCATGTACTGTGTCAGATATGCTCACTTTACCCAGGAGTCCTTTCCTCCCATTGAGCACATGAAAATTTAGACATGTGCATGGCTTTTCCTCTTCGAGGCCATCCGTATATTCTGTGGTTTAAAGGACATTTGGAAAAGATTTTCCTAACTTTACTTAATGTTCATGATCCCTTAGGAAACTTCCCAGTTCACCTTCTCTGTTTGTAACATTTGGAAACTGAGGCTCAGTGATGTAAAATAATAATATATCCTGTGTTTAAGGCATAGCCACAGCTCAGGTCTTGATAGTCAAGATGCACAAGTATTACCAGAGATGTATGAACACTCAATGTATATACCTCAGAACCCCTTTATCGATTTATTTGTGGCATTTCCAAAACTCACAGCCAAAACATCTTTGCACTTTCTGTCTGGCATCAGTATTTCCAGATGTTTTTAAGTAGAATAAACATTTGGCTCAGGATAAATGTATACTGAGCTATATCCTCAAACTTAACCTCAAAGCACTTGCATTTTAAAAAGAAATCTAAACACATATGTAAAAGATATTTTATATTTAATAGTGACTGACATCCATTTGCCTGAGGAAATGCTGTTTTAGAGATTTTCTGCACCATGTAATCAGACATAGGCATGGCCTTGAGGTAACAAGGGATCCCTGGACAGCACCCTGGCACTCATCTGGAACGATTTTCCTGGTGGGGGCTCAGTGCTGACAGTGGGCTGTCTCCACACCCTTAATATGTGACACAAGGACAGATGGAACTATAGACTTAACTAGAAGTTGCTTTTGAAATGGGAACCAAACCATGTGGAACTGGATCCCTGTGTACCAAGCTCTCTACATCTTTAAAAACCTGCTGAAATCTCAGGTTTCTTAAGAACAGTTTTACAGATTTACTCTTTCTGCTCCAGTGATTACCCCATTGCCTGATCATGTTTTCCCTCCTAACTTTTTATCCTTAATCATTACGTAGTTTGTTTGACTCTAAGGCCTTGCCTTGTACCCTTTCCTTTGTGTGGTAATCTTCCTGATATGCTCAGTTATATTATCTTGTCTACCAAACACAGAAACAGTTGCCTTGAAAAATTGTAATGGCAGTGTAGCTATAACTGTGTTAAGAAAGTATGATTTAAATCAAAGCCAGGAAGCCCATTTCCAAATGGTGAAAAGGAGTATGTTGTTACATAGAGAAAATAATTATTTGAAAATGTTTGTTTCAATAGAGATTATACTCTAGTGAACAAACAAGGTTTCTTTTTGTTTTCAGCTTCTATTCCATCTAAATACTTAGGTTCTTTTTTCTACTAGTGTATGTCACAGAGAGACTCATATTGTGGATTATTTTGTCAGCATGAAAACCTGACAGATAAAATCCTTTCTTCTTGTCTTGCTGCACTTGATATTGATCTCTTGTTTACTTTTTGAGACTATGTTTACTTATTTATTTCTTCATTGCTTTTAATGTCAGCAATGGCTTTGTACTCTCAGTTTTGTTTGGCACCTGTACCCAGCTGGAGATGTGCCTTGTATCTCTGAATCATTCTATCCATCCCAGTGTTGAAGGACTGAGAACTATACCAAAGGCAACAAGATGGCGGTAATCTACCTTTGATGTTTTAACCTCCTCTGGATTTTCCATGAAATGGAGAAGTAGCCATCTCCACAAGGACTATATTTTAAAGGGAGAGAAACAACTTCTTCATTCATTGTATTATTTTGTATTAACTCAAGTCATTTATATTGATTTGTAAATTAGCAATTTATTAATCATGATTTATGAATTTGTTGCATGGTATGTTAGTCAGTTTTCTATCACTATGACCAATACCTGAGGTAATCAACTTATGAAGGGAAAGTCCTATTTTGACTCATGATTTCAGAGGTTTCAGTTCATGGTCATTTGGCCTTGTTGCTTTGGGTGTTTGGTGGCTCAGTACATCATGGCTATGGAGTTGCTCTCTTCACCAATGGAAAGCACAAAAAGAAAGGAAGCAGATGGAGTCCAAATATTAAGATTATCTGTGATCTCACTTTTCTCTGCTAGGCCCACCTCCTCAAGGTTCCACCACCTTCAGTAGCACCACAGGCTACCAAATCTTTGGGATATTTCTCATGAGAACGGAGCACCAACATATCACAAAATTGTTATTTTTAGGAAGGAGTCTTAAAGACTCTATGGTGTGTGCACATTCTTTGCCTTGTGAGTGCAGACATGTAAATGGACATGTGTGCTTGAGCAACACGCTTCACCACAGTTGATGAAAATACCTTCTCAGAGTCATGAGTTGTGTGTGTGTGTATGTGTGTGTGTGGTGGTAGATTGATGCTTCCTTTCAACATTTCCCCCGTATTGACATTTGAAAGCACCTAAACTTAAAGAAAATCTGGAATTTTCATAAAGCTGTAAAAAAAGGACTATGACTTGATTACCTCATCTGCTATTTCTTGATCTCATAAATATAAGCCACGGGTCTTGCTAAAAGTACTGTCATACCATGTATTTCCGTCATGAACTTTCTTTTTATGTTCTCTCTAAAGTCATAGACTGTTTTGTGCACCCTACATCTTCTCTCTGTTCTAGGGATTCAGCTGCTGCTATTCTTTATTTTTCCACTTTTTCGTACTGAGTAAAGGGCAAATGCAGTAACCACAAGAGCATGTGTAAGCCACTAAACTTGTGATTATTTGTTACAGCCTTGATACACTAATACATATATAAACACATACATACACATACAAAATTATATGCAGTCTGTTCTTCACAAATGTCTTGTCTTTACAGTTGTATCCTATAATTGTATATACATACATGCATGTGTTTTTTCCATATGCACCCATGTTGCTGATATTTAGTGAAGTTATGTGTGGAAGGATTATGAAAGCAGTATGACTTTAGGAAAGTAAACAATTTTTAAAAGATTATTCTCATGTTTACTTAGAAAAGTAAAGGTAATTTTTTTAAACTAAACAAGTTGAGTAGCTTCTAGGAACTAATGGAAAGCTACATTCAGGTCAGTCACAGAAGCCTCAGACCAACCATAATATGGGAGAAAACAGTAACTAAAGGGCATTTTAGAGTATTGGTATGTTATGCAATTTATCCTCACATTTAATTAAAATGTCAGTTGGGGCCATGGCTAATCCATTGGTTAATTTGTTATTTAAATCACTTAAGAAGTATTTATTTTAAATATAGAATTTGTGTTAATGAATTGGAAAAGAATATCCTTTTGCTTGGCAGAGACATTGCAGCCTAGAGATTTATGACTTAGAATAAGAAAACCAGCTGGTGATTAGTTTGCTGAAGTATATGAAAATCTACCCTAATGGTCTTTTGATAATAGCCATTTTTTTTTTTTTTTTTTTTTTTTTTTTTTTGTAACCAGAGTGAGAGGGTTGGGAATGGGAAGCAGAAACAAGGTCCTCAGTGAATCAAAAATCTTGGGACAGATCAATGTTGAATTCTGTGAGTTCTGAATCCTTGGATGAGGCTTGAGAGGATCATGAATCCTTATGAGGAGGTCAAGGAGAGCAGCTGGGCATAAATGCCATGAACTTGCCACCTGTGCTCCAGCCAGAAAACCTGCTGGTTTTACCCTATCATTTCTTGAAGATGCCTCTCAAAATTGGGAAATTAGCTTAATCAAATTAATATATAATTTATCTGCCCCAGTTTTGGCTAGCAGAGTACACAAATTTATGATTGTATGTATCTGTTTACATATAAGTATTAGCCTATTGATGCTCTAACAAATTACCACAAAGTTAATGGCTTAAAACTACATGAATTTATTATAGTTCTATAAGTCAGTGTCTGATATGAATCTCACTGATTCATAAATCTAGGTTCCTGCAGGATTGCCTTATTCATTCATTTATTCATTCATTGCTCTGGGAGAATCCATTTTCTTTCCTTTTCTGAGACCACTTAAATTCCTTCACTCATGATCCTTCTTCCATCTCCAACATCAGCTACTTTGCACCTCCTAGACCCTTCTGTGGTCATTTCTCTCTAATTTCCTTATGCTCTTCTGATGTTCAGGACTCATATGGTTACATTGTGCCCAGTTAGATAATCTGATTGTCTAGGTCTCTACAGGCTGCTGTGACAAAATATCTTAGACTTAGTAGTTTATGTGTAGCAGAAATTTATTTCTCATCATTTTGGAGTCTTGGAAGCATAAGTACAAAGTGCTACAATTTTGGAGGCTAATGAAATTCTGTTTATCATTGATATTTCCTTTTCTTTGCCTTTTCACCTGGTGGAAGGGGTAAACAAGATCTCTGGTACAAATAAAGGCACTAATCCCAATCATGAAGGCAGTGTCTCCCGAAAGGCCAGATCCCAATACCATCATCTTAGGAAGTATAATTTCAACAAAAGATTTTGAGGGGATGTAAACTTTCCATCCATAACACAAGAATAATCTCATGTCTAGGTCTTCACCTTAGTTTATCTCCACTGTATCCACATTGTGTATGCTACTCACTCATTAGTCACTTAGCAGTCATCTCATTTACCTGGTTGACTGTTCTGTTCTTGCAGTGCTATTGTCCAAAATAACCCTTATTTTACTTAATAATGGCCCCAAAATGCCAGAGAAGTGATGCTGGTAATTTGGATATGCATGTCTGTGGTCCTGGGTTCCATCCTGATATGGAAGATGGCAGGCTGTAGGGATTAGGATGTGGACATCCTTAAGATGGGCTATTATTTTTCTTACCCCCCTTATTTTATTTTATTTTTTATTATTTTGCCTAGTCCCCCCTTATTCATGAAGGATCCATTCTGTGATTCCTCAGCAGATGCCTGAAACTGTGGACATTATCAAACCTATAGATATGATATAGTATGGAATACATATATCTATATACATATATATGTATGTATATGTATGAATATATAGAGAGTTTAATTTATAAATTAGGCATGGTAAGAATTTATAGTAATAACTAATTGTGAAAAAGAACTATTATAAAATATATTTTTATAACATTTATATGAATGTGGTCTATCTGAAAATATCCTGTTGTATTTTACTCACCCTTCTTATGATGTAAAATGATACTTAAGAGAAGTACTTAACTGCTTCTCTTTGACATATGCAAAGATCCCAGAGTCAGAACTCTGGCATTTTGGGGTTATTATTAAGTAAAAAGCGGGATTATTTGAATAAAAGCACTACAATAACAGAACAGTCAACCAAGCTACTAAGTGACTAATGAACAAATAGTGTATACAATGTGGATACACTGGGTAAAAGGATGATTCATGTCCTGGTGGAATGGAGAGGGAAGGCATGAGATTTTATCATGGTATTCAGAATGGTATGCATTTTAAAGTTATAGATTTGTTATTTCTGGAATTTTTCATTTTATATTTTTGGTCCATTTTATATTTTTGGTCCATAGTAGATTGCAAGTAACTGAAACTGTGAAAAACAAAACTGCAGGTGGAGATGGGACTGCTTTACCTAAGATTTAATATTTTAGATATGTATGATAAAATGTGACTTTCATTGCTTTATATTCTTTTGTTTATTTTTGTGTGATAATGAGTTTGGGTCCCAGAGTCTCATACATGCTGGATAAGCACTTTAACACTGAGCTCTATGCCCTGCCATGCTTTCTATGTGAAGTCATTGTCTTCTCAGGTCAGGGGACTCTGGTATAAGAATGAGCCTTTGACTCAATCACATTCATGAGGTGGCTCTTTTAAGTATGTTGGAAAGGGACGTGATGGGCAAACAGCTTCATTAGTATTTTTTGAGATCTTATTTTATGTAGGTGAGCTCAGTAGGGCAATATTTGTCAAATTAAAACTCTAGCCATTGTATAATTCTATTTGCTTAGTAAAAATAATCTGTGGTAACAAAATTGGTTGATTTTTTTAAAAGCTTGTTTGCATAATTAAAAAGAATTTTCATAATAATTACTTTCATGCTGTGTGAAATTTTGATTAAAAATATGTACAAGTTGTGAATACTGAATATGTTGAGCAGTTTCATTCTCTTACAAGTTCTTTGTTATTCATACTTTCTTTCTTCCCTTCCTTGTGATTTATTTTATTTCTAAGCATTAATATAATAACTTATGTTATTGTGTTGTGAGGTAGCTTATATTATTGTAACATGACTAAGTTATGTATTGATGTAATTTCCATTCCTGAACCTCTGTAACAATTGCTATTCTCATGCCATTTTAAAAGTTCCTAATAATTCTGCAGAAATGACTGGACTAGTTCTAATGAACTCACTTCAAAGCCTTTATGTATTACTCCACTTTGTTTTGTTGTTTTGATTGGGAAGAAGTGCTTTCTTGGGCATATTCTGATCTTGTAAAGAGTTAAAGTTTTTTTTTTTTTTTACAGTTTTCTAGTTTATTGTATCCTATATTTTGCTTTATTTCATAGCTACTTAAGTATGTAAATTTTCGTACAATCAAGCTGAGTTTGGTGGCACGCACTTATAGTCCCAGCTACTTAGGAAGGTGAGGTGGGAAGATTGCTTAAGACCAGGAGTTCCATACAGGCCTGGGTAATAGTGAGACCCTGTCTAAAAATAAAGGAAGGAAGGAAAATTGTTTCTTTATCATCTCTGTGTGCCAGCTGGCTCAATGCTTTCCTTCTAAGATATACAGTCCCCTTGCCTCCCGTTGGACTGGCAATGTATCAAGGGTAATGGCATAAAGAATGGCGTTGGTCAGAGTTGATTAGGGGAATAGACAGTGTGTTCAATTAAATTCAGGTTCTAGGTAATACAGCATGATAAAAGACTATCTATATTAAATAAAATGACAACAGATAGAGGTTCAAAGGTATACTTGATATTTTAATTTTGTTTTCCAAATTCCTTTAATAAATTAAAAATGTGTTTTTTTCTTTTACAGTAGAGAAGCATTTCACAATATTTTTCACTGGACATACTTTTACAAATTTTATTTTTAATACATTCTCCAACGTAGTATATGTTTATTGAAAGCACATTTCAAATAGTTACTCTTGATATTCTTCTTCTTGAGGTGTAGTAAATCACTGCATTTTTGTGAAGATCTCAATACAGGCATTATTGCTTTGAAAGTAAAGTTTGATTTAGCTAGTTTTATAGTTGGGGATGTTTTTCAACAACTTTAAAGAAAAGTAAAAGTAATTTTTTTAAACTTAGAAAAGTAAAAGTAATTTTTTTTTAAACTAAACAAGTTGAGTAGCTCCTAGGGACTGATTTTATTTTTAGGAATTTAAGCTGTGATGAATCTTTATTCTTCCTCACTCACCTGCAGTAGGCTATGTTTTGTCCTCATTGGTAACAAAATTGGTGATATGAGTCTTTACAAGTATAGCAACTGTCAAGGACAGTGGTGTTCTGGAAGAATCTGCAAAAGGGGTATGTGCGTATGTGAATGCATTAGTGATTTATTGCCTTTATTTTTGTATATTCATGCTTAAATGATTATCCTTATTTATTGACTGAAAATTGAATATCCATATAGGCCTTTTAACTTCACACTTTCATAACATGAATACATGAATGACATGTATGAATGAAAAGTGTTTATAAAACCCATGGGACTGGTGGTGGTTGTTTTTCCCTCAATGAGATTAATATAGCTCTAAATATATGCAATATTCTCTGGATTTTTTTCTTGATTTACTTTCATGAATTCTGTCCTTGAAATCCATATTACACATACAACTTTAGCCCCAGAGAAACGTTTAAGGAAGTTATTAATCACATGAAGCTAATAAATACTGAAGTCTATCTGACTGCTATTTATAAATTGCTGTCAATTCCTAAAGGTTTTGAGCTTCTTTCTAACATTGGAAAATTTTTGTTTTTTCTATGTACATATCTATTAATCTCACTTTAAGCATTATCTTTTAAAACATCTGTTAGTACTATATTTTAAGGACATCAAAATAATGTAAAATGTCTTTTTATATTTCTTTACCATTACTTACTGTGCATTGCTTCATTGCCCTTAAAATTACTTTAGAAAGTTATACTAAATTTGGGCAAAATGCAACTGATTTTTATTCATAAATTGATTATGATCAAATGTGCTTAATCTTTGTTAAAATAGTCAAAGTGCATCTAAGTAGTGTACATATTTTAATATATGACAATAAATCCTGCCATTAATGTACAACTATAATGTACCACTGAAAAATATAGAAGAAAGTGCATCTTAAGAAGTTTCAGATTTCATCTGTACATGTTAATCATGTTGCTCAATTTCGTGTTGCATTCTAACTCATTTTACTTATGAAAAACAGTATTTTAGGAAGCTTGATTTAATGTCTTTTCAGTAACACCAAAATTCTTCTGCATGAGTAGTATATAAATTCGACACAGTGAAACAGAAAATATTGAAAAAATCATTATGGTGAATATGTGACTTTTTCAAAAAAAATTTTTAGTTGTAAATGTACACATTACATCTATCTATCTATCTATCTATCTATCTATCTATCTATCTATCTATCTATCTATCAATCAGTACGAGGGATTGAACTCAGAGTCACTCAACCACTAAGGCACATCCACAGCCCTATTTTATATTTTATTTAGAGACAAGGTCTCACTGAGTTGCTTAGCACCAGACCATTGCTGAAGCTGGCTTTGAACTCAAGATCCTCCTGCCTCAGCTGCTGGAGCTGCTGGGATTACAGGCATGTGCCAGCAGGCCTGGCCTATTTATTTATTTTTATGTGGTGCTGAGGATGGATCCCAGTGCCTCATATGTGCTAGGTGAGTGCTGTACCACTAAGCCACACTTTTGTTTTTGCAGTGCTAGAATGGAATCTAGAACCTTGTATGTGCTAGGCAAGTGCTCTACCACTGAGCTACATCCCCAGGCCAATTTTTGTGTTATAGAAAAAATGTAAATACATACAAAGCTAAAGATAGTACTGTAATAAAACTCCTTATCCACTTGTCAATTCTGACAATTGTAAATTTTTGTCCTATTTTAATCTCATCTGTATTCTCATGAACAACTTCAAATGGATTTTTGGAAGCCAACTCCATACTGGTCTTATTGAAGGTTTAACTCAGGGGCATTCTAACACTGAGCTATGTCCTTGGCTACTTTTGTTTTACTTTGCGACTGGGTCTCTTAGTTGCTGAGGTTAGTCTCAAACTTGTGATTCTCCTGCCTCAGCCTCCTTTACTTGCTGGGAATACAGGCACCTGTGCCAGACTTGGAATGTTTTAATATAGATTTTTGAAAGATCAAATTTTATATCATCCAGTGCTGCTTAACAAGGCAACTCTTAATGCTATGTAATATTATTATTAAGGTATTTCTGATGGCTTTGTTATTGTGGTTTTATATTTGGCTTTGTGTTTGTTCATGTGTCTTTTATGTTACTTTTGTTCTATAATTTCTTTCTTCTCTACATCTCCCTCACACAGGTCCACGTATTGGTGTGTGTCTGTGTGTATGTATGAGAAGAGAGAAGTTTTGTTGCTTTTTGCAGTTTCTTCATTGAAATTGTATCCCCATGCCTGTTTCCCACTGTTTTGTTTTACCCTGTCTGGATTTTGCTCAACCTACTCTATGGTGCCTACCATGATCCTCCCTCCCCCCTAGTGTTAGGCATTGAAGCAAAGCCTTCGTGCATGCTAAGCACATCTACTTCTACTACTGACTGAGCTGCATCCTCAGCCCTGCCATGTTTTTTTTTTTGTAGTGCTGGGAATTGAACACCCAGGGCCTTGTGGATGCGAGGCAAGCACTCTTCCAACTGAGCTATATCCACCCCACCCCCCTGCCATGTTCTTATATCCTCTTTATTCTTAAAAACCCATTCTTGGCTTGATATAATTTTGACTTGAATTTTTTCTATAATAGTATTTCTTGGTAGGGTCTCATGGTTCTTTCAGCAGGTGCACAAAGTGTGTGTGTGTGTGTGTGTGTGTGTAATTATTTTGTGAGCATCCATTGGTCATTGTTACGTGGGTCCTTTATGTTTTTAACATCATGAAATTCCATTTTTTATTTAGTAACTGAAATAGTTTTATAAAGAGAAACTTTCCTTGTTAACTATTTTGTTACTTGGAAGTACAGTTTGTACAGAAAAGGTCAAATGCATAATTTTATTTCCTTATTGAGAATAAGAAGTTGATTTTCTAGGCCTGTATTTCCCCCGGCCCTTTTCAATTTTCTTTCCTTTCTTTAAATAAAAAAGCTATCATTAAGTTATCATAAATATTGATATAGTTATTGTTTAAAAGTATTGTTATTCTTCTTGACACTCAGGTTGCCTTCTTCACACTCAGATTAGAGTAGTGAGATCTCTCTAGGTTGGCTCCTGAGGGCTGTTGGCAATAGTGTCTTTGCTTTCTGTCATGACAGTACAGTCTGTGCTCATCTTGCATATTTGATGCCCTGTATCCAGAATCATTTTCTCAAATAGCCTGGTCTCCATTAAGAGGAGAGAGTAGCTGGGTGCGGTGGCACATGCCTGTAATCCCAGTGGTTTGTGAGGCTGAGGCAGGAAGATTGAGTTCAAAGCCAGCCTCGGAAACGTAGTGAGGCACTTAGCAAATCAGCAAGACCCTGTCCCTAAATAAAATACATAAAAAAAGCTGGAGATGTGGCTCAGTGGTTAAGCACCCCTGGGTTCAATTCTCAGTTTAAAAAAAAAAAAGAGTATTTAGAGACCTCTGATACATTGTTCTTATTTTGCTTGAGCCTAAATGTAAATTAAAATCAAGAGCATTCTGGATTCTTAATTCCAGTTTTCAAACTGATGTCTGGAAGTACAGCAAATCTACCTTTGGTAATTTGGAGATGAATTTTTCAGTGGTACTGATAAACACGTGTTGTCTATACCAATTACATTTTTCCTTTATTTGGACTCTGATGGACTTTTTAAGTAAATGAAAGACCAGTGTTTCTGTGGGCACTAATTTGCATTTGATAAGAAACACTGAGGGGAAGTTCTGTTGGGCTCTAGTAGAATTCCAGAACACAGAGATGCCACTGTGATTTTTTTTATTCATACAAATATTGAAGAAGAATTGGCATCTCAATTAGTGAACTTAACATTCTGTATTTGCCGCTGGTGAAATTGAGTGCCAGAAAAATTTTCCTGATCATTGTTATGTCATCAGTGGGCAAACTGTGATTGAATGTGGGCATAGTCAGGATTGCCAAGTTTTGAAGAACTTTTCCCTGGTTTCCTTTCCCCTGAGAGTTTGGCTCCAACTACATGTAATCCTCATCAATTTCTATTGATTTTATGTTTTATATTTCATCTCCCAAAGCCATCCTCACTAGTGGTCTCTGAGGTGGGATGGAGAACAATTGAAGTGTGGGGGAAAATACTAGAAACTCACATCTTTATTATCTCATTTTAAAATTTCCCATTCCTTGTATATGTTTAATAATGTTTATATTGGTAGAGTTGAACATGCATTTAAATAAATATAAATGCTTTGTTGCTACATACTCACACAAGTTTACACTGGACTTGCCTAGTATGTGCACATTCTTGGGTTCAGTTCCTAGCACTTCAAAAAATAATAACTGCAGTTTTTTAAAGAAAATTTGGAATCCCTGGCCTGCCTCATTGGTCAGTCTTTCTGTATCTGGTTATGGATGAAGCTTCATCTCATTTTCTATCTTAATCAAGAGGGATTAATAATTCATATTTCTCCTTGTATCTTAGTGCCTGCAAACTTTCAGTAGACTTCCGGTTTTTTTTTTTTTGTTAGATGGACACCATACCTTTATTTTGTTTTATTTGTTTTTATGTGGTGCTGAGGATTGAACCCAGTGCCTCGCTTGTACAAGGCAAGTGCTCTGCTACTGAGCTACAACCTCAGCCATCCAGTGTTTTTCTTTTTTCTTTCTTTTTTTTTTTTTTTGGTACTGGGGATTGAACTCAGGAGTACTCACCACTAAGCCACATCCCCAGCCCTATTTTGTGTTTTATTTAGAGACAGGGTCTCACTGAGTTGCTTAGCGCCTCACCTTTGCTGAGGCTGGCTTTGAACTTGCGATTCTCCTGTCTCAGCCTCCCAAAGTGCTGAAATTACAGGCGTGCATCACCGCACCCGGCTCAGTGTTTTTTAATAGAGTTAATATTAGCATGATTTGTTAAAGTTTGGGAGAATTATCTTGGGTCTGCCTTTTGAGCATTATCTATTTCTATCCTTAACTGGCACCCAAGACCTTTTAAAGTTTTTTGGCTGAGTATTATTCCTACTTAACTGTAATTGCCTAGTTTCCCTCTGTCTGGTAAAACCTCTCTGTCTTCATTGCCTTCCTGGCTGACCTTTTCTATCAGTTAGTCCACTTCTTAGGTAATAGTTTCTCTGGTAGATGTTTCCTGGTTCCATAATTTTGCTATGTAATAGTTCCATAGTGTCTTATACTATGACCACAGGAGCATATAGATTTGGGTTTTGTAGATTCACTGGTGTGCTGGTGAAATTCACAATGACCTGCTTGGTAGCATTTGGCCATTCCATAGTGTAAACATGCTAATCACGTTTAAGCTACCAAGGTAATGTCACTAAATGCAGAATGCAGAAGAGGTGTATGACAGTACACCAATGCATGGTATTTCATAAAGATGCTGTAGATGCATCGTGAACTTAGTTTATTGTTTTAGTTAGCTTTTGTGCCACTGTAACTAAAATGACAAGAACAACTTAGAGGAGGAAAAGATTGTTTGGGGCTCATGATTTCAGAAGTCTCAGTCCATAGATGGCCCACTCCATTGCTCTGGGCTCAAGGTGAGGCAGAACTTCATTGCAGGAATGATGTGGCAAAGGGAAGTGGCTCCCCTGATGGCCGCAGGGAAGAGGGTGTTCGTGGGGCAGCCACAGGGAAGATACCTCTTGCCAGGGCACACCTCCAGTGACCTACCTCCAGGCACACCCCATCTGCTTACAGTTACCACTATATATATCCAAACTAGGATGGACTAATTAGATTATCCTCTCATAATCTATTCATTTTACCTTTGAATATTCTTGCATTAACAGCTTTTGGGGGATACCTCATATCCAAACCATAATAAGTATAATAAAATACAGTAAACTAATTAGAAAGTGAAGATTTTCAAGTATCATTTTAATATAATTTATTTAGGTAGAAGTTTATACAATTTTTTAAAAATCTTATTATTCATGGTGATGGGAATTGAACCCAGGGTCTTGTGCTTGCTAGGTAAGTGCTGTACCACTGAGCTACTCTCCTACTCTGTTTAATTATATCTTTAAATTTTGAGACAGGGTCTTGCTAAATTGCTGAGCCTGGCCTCAAATTGAAATTCTCTGTCTTCTGTCTCCCAGTAGTTGGGATTGCAGGCCTGTGCCACCTGTAGTTTAATTTTTAATGAGTTTGTTTAATAGTCATTTTTCAAAAATTCCTGCAAATTTAATAATCTGCTTACATGCATAGTACAGATCAGTCTAGAAATCCCCTGTATTAAACAGATGGTTTATATTTTTGAATTAATTGAATTAATTGAAGACATTGGATAATTGGTTACTACAGATAATCCAATGGTGTGGTGCTTGAAACAGTTTTTAGATGATTCAGTGAAGGAGGCAGGAGGAACAGGGGAAATAGATTATCAATATTGAAACATTGACTGGATTGGGTAAAGAAAAAAGGAAAAGAGAATGTTCCAATAGATTTGACTGTGATTTTATTAAAAATTTTTATATTCTACCACTCCATGGCTTTTTTATTTTCACCTTATTCTTGACATGGCATACATGTAGACATTTGGAATTGCAAAGATGGACATGAAATGAGGCATTCTATCTTCCAACCCTTTTTGATGGATACTCCTTCAGGAATCTGCTGTAGAATAGCTGGCAGGGCATGTACTCCTGCTCTTTAAGTGGTATATTTGCCTCTGCGGGTTTCACAGTGATGAGAAGTGAAGGAAAAGTTCTTTCCCTATGTTTGTTCTTTTCTAGTGATTTAGCTGTCATATCAAAATATTTAATGTGTTTTTTTAGTATTTTAATTCAGTAGATATGTTTTGACATGGAGCCAATCCTTCAAATAGCCAGTTTGTTCTTAATGATTCTTATGATTAATTTATACAGATATTGAATACTACTATTACCCAATAGGAATTTCAGTTTTCTCTTTTTAGAAATGCAAGCACAAAAAGAGTGTGGTCTGTCAAAACATTGTTTAATCTTTTGTAAAAATACTCCCTTTGGGTCATGGTAATTTTTACCCATAGTTTGCTTTAGAGTGTATGAGATGTTTTTGAAATCTGAGATTTCAAAGGTTTAAATTTTTTGAGATATTTTTTTCCTTATAAAAGACGAGCAGTGTTCAGTTCCTGGCCTGTTGTGAATTGTGCGAAGTATAACTGGAAGATTATTGCTTGGAATAAATTAATTCTAATTAACATGTACTTTTTGAGCCCTAAATTCTTGACATGCTGAAGTAAATCAGTTCTGTGTATCCCACTGATTTTGATGCACCAAAACTTACAATCCTTTGTTAAATATGCAGTTAATGTTATATAGAACCAATAATGTATGTGCTCTCATTTGGTAAACATGTTGATGTGTGAAATCAAAGTCAAAACATTAGCAGGAAATAATTGTGAAATAGGAAAAAATAAATTGGAGTTAAAAACTAAGACAAGTGAGAAAAAACTCTTGTTTTTATGTAATCTATCTATAACCTATTTATTGCATATTATTTAGATTCCGAAAGCTTTGAATTTGCTTCTTGGCAGATAATAGGAAATGGAGGAAAAAAGATTAATCTTCTGACAGTTCTCTTTTTTCTCAGCATTCCTGACCAAACACATGCCTTGTCAGAATCCTGGCAGACATATATGTAATTTTATTCCATTTTACCTGTTAAGTAGGGTTCTTAGGATTTATTCTTCATTTTAATGTTCATATTGTTTAAATTTTCTTTGAGCTGATTTCACATTATGCACTAGTTTTTTTTTTATCCTATCAAATTGCATTAATGTGCTCTGTTCTGAGTAATAATTACTAACATAAATATAAGGAATAAGATAAATATAGAGATAAGTATAGAGAGTAAGATAAATATAGAGATAGGATAAATATAGACAGTAAGTTAAAACAAAATGAGAATACAATTGGATTGAATTAATTCACAAGGATGAATTTACCAACATATATACTATTAATTCTTGGAATTCACTTTGCTGTGAATTATCAGCCTCCTCTAGCATAACTTGCGTGTCTTGAATTGCACAGGCTTTTATATGAGAAGAATTATGTATCCAAAAGGGAAGTATATACAAGTGCAGCCAACACACCGTAGGCCACTCCAGTCATGCTGTTGATTCACTCAGGCACTAACATTGATCTCATGAGGTTCAGAGGCAGGAGATTGCCTGGGCAATGAATTTTAATATATTAATGTTGCTCTGTTGGATATACATAGTAGAAAGATAAAAACAGTAAACAGTTTGTTTCTTGGACTCTATTTTGCAATTCATTCCCTAATTTTCCAATTATTGAGAGGTGAATTATCAGAACACTTTTGCAGTATTTGCCTGTAGCTATTAAATTGGGTAGTTCTGACTGAATTACTTGATCAATTCAACCTAAGTTCCTAAATTGACTATGCGTTTGGCTGAAAAGATTCTTTGAGTGAAAATATAGACTATTTCACTGGTTTCTGGTGCCATATTGTGTGAAAATATAGATTAAAGGCACCTAGCACATTTGTGTTAATCCAGGTAACAGGTCCTCACATAGTTATAAGAAGAAATGCCATCTTGATTACAAAAGCTGGTATAAAATTTAGAAATGTTACTAGCCATATAGTAAAACATTTCCAGTGTTACTTTCTAAAGGTTAACTATCAAAGATAGGTCCTATAAAGAAAAAGTTTATGAATGACTTAGAATATTGTATTTATTTTATTAGCAATATTTCTAAACAAAAGACAGTAGAATGAATTGGATATAACCTTCCTTTGTTTATATATTGAATACAATCCAACTGTATTCTCATTTTGTTTTTATCTTACACAACCATTGAGATTCCATGTCAAGTACAACCACAAGAATGGGATCCTAATTAGAATAAGTTATACTCCATGTATGTATAACATGTCAAAATGCACTCTACTGTCATGTACATCTAAAAAGACCAAATTAAAAAAATAGCACTTTCATACTTTATTGCTAAAAATCAAATGCTGGAAGGGTTTTAAAGATTAAATCTAAGCCCTTCTTGTTATAGATGAGGAAACTGGACCCAAGTGAGAATATGGACAGCCCAGTTCTGTTTTAAACCTGTGTTTTGAAATGTGTAGTTTACCATTTGAATTAAGACCTGTGTGTGCATGAGCTTGTCATTGCATCCCATGACTCCCAGCCACCTTTACCTGTGCTGTCCTGTGTCTTGGATGACTTCTTTTTATGTTGAATCAATGTGTGGTCAAATTTGCAGGAGGAAAAAGAAGCATATTAGAAATCTGCACTAACATAGATAATTTTTTAAAAATCAAATAAGATTGATGACTATCCCCACTTAATTCAGAGCAAAGGAAGGGAATCTAATTTTTCTATTTTTCCACACCTTGTTTGCCATAATGAAAATGGTATTCTGCTTTGAATCATTTCCAATGAAATGATTTTCAATATTGTTTTCTTTGTGACATTTGGACAATTAGAATGCATTTCTTGAGCCTACTGGAAATGCTGAAATGCTTTTTCTTGTTTTCATTTTTTCCAGTAGCCCTGTCTGTGCTTGTTGCCTAGGAAACCATTATTGGGTTGAATTTTGTTTGTGTAGTTGTCAGAATGGCAGAGTTCTGGGAAAAGTTCTTGGCTTTAGAGGTGTAAGAGTGCTACTTAAATATTAGTAATGTTTTATCAATATTAAACTGCTTTATCTCTTCAGTTGAAAAGCAGCCAAGTATTTGGTTTTTTAAAATACTGAATAAAGGATTTTTCTTGATAATTATTGGGATGTTGTTTTGTGTACAAATTTGCAATTGGATTTGGATTGTCACAATGGATTAGTTCCAAATATAGTACTTTAATAAAAAAAATCTTTACATAGATATTTGTTTTTCCTTAGGGAATTCCAGACATGTATTATGATTTCCCAAACATACAAATATAAACAAAAAATATTTCACAAAATACTAAGATGTTAGGAAATGCAGGATGTTTTACCCTATATTTGATAAGTAGAGACACTATTCCCTCTATAAAACTTTTTTCAAGTTGAAGTTTTAGGTAATAAAAGTGCCTCAGATCTTTTCTTTTGCGTAAAAGTGAATGAATTTAAGAGTGTAAAATTATGGTTGTTTAATCTCACTACACTGTGGCCAAGTTCAGTGTTCTACAAAATTAATTCTTAAAACATTTCAGAGACATGTACATTTGTACAATACACTAACTACCAAACCCAAGTAGCTGTTGAGCCTTAACATGTGGTAAAGGAGAGTGAGAACCTGAATTTGCAGGGAAGGTGCTGGGCATGGAACTCAGCTGTGCTTTACCACTGACTCCATCCCCAGCTCATTTTTTAAAATTTTGAGGCAGGGTCTGGTTAAGTTGCTTAAGTTCTGGCTAAGTTGCTGAGGCTGTCTTTGAACTTGTGATTCTCATGCTTCAGCCTCCTAAATCACTGGGATTATAGGCAAGCACCACTGCACCTGGCTAGGACATGAATTTTAATAGCCAGCTTGGATATTGGCTACATACTGTATGGGACAGCACAGCTTGGGGTCTTGCTACTTGAGGGTAGCCCATGGTGGCTGGTTAGAAATGCAGAATCTGAGGACTCCACCCTCAACCTACTGAATCAG
This sequence comes from Xerus rutilus, assembly GCA_028644305.1. Taxonomy (NCBI): domain Eukaryota; kingdom Metazoa; phylum Chordata; class Mammalia; order Rodentia; family Sciuridae; genus Xerus; species Xerus rutilus. The sequence goes on along the minus strand of CM053410.1, from coordinate 33,707,467 downwards.
AATCTGCATTCTTGTCAAGATCCCTTGTGAAGTGATCTGCAGTGCTCTTCTCCAGAGCATGATTTCTAGTCTTGGCTACACATTGGAATCACTCAGGGAGCTTGTAAAGATAATGCCTGCGCCTCAGCGGAGGCCAGATCTTGAGTATTTCTGGGTGAGAGCCCTAGGGCCAGTGTTTTATGAAATATTTCCCAATCAGTTTAATGACTAGGGAATATTTAGAACCATTGGTATTGGTCATAGAGTGAACACACAAATGTGTAGCTGAGAAGAGGAGATCTTTAATGCTGACTTGAGTTTCTCATCTTTGGTTAAGACCAAATAGGAGGCATGTAAGTAAGAGAGAACCTTTCCTGAGTGCTTAGTGTATGATAGCATTCTTACACTGAACTGGCTAATTATTTGGCTGAAAAAATTCTTTGGGTGAAAATAAGCCTGTTCTACAGGATTGTAGTGACAGTGTGTGAAAATATAGATAATGGATCTCCAACACATTTCTGTTAATCCATGTCGGTGTTCTTGCCATAGCTATGAAGTATGAAGCTTTTAGTTTTACACATGCATACATTGAGGTCCCATTCCTTCAATGTGTCATTCCCCTCTCCCTTATAAAAGTCCCTTAATAATGTGATAAGTCATGATGCAAGTAGAAGCCTCCTTTTGTTTGTCAGTCTTATCTAGAGGGAAGATGTCTGATTCTTAATTTTTTCTTGGATTTCTTTAACTGTGAGGAATGATTGCAGAGGTTCAAGCACAAGCGAGTCATTGGCTGAGGGGCAACGAATTTCCTTCCTCCTCTGAATTTCAGTGTGAGTTCAGCTCTTGTACATTTACAGCATGCTGGGGTGCACTGACCATGAAGGTAGATACTGGTGAGAATGGTGTGAACCAGAGTTCCTCTCTGTAAGTTCTTGGAATTCCAGGAGTCCTTTTCTGTGGCCTGCCTTCTGAGACTTAGATTTTTTCTTCACCAGCTACTAATAGGTTAACTTTAGCCAGACTGTCTTATTCCTGTAACACTAAGTTCCCTTACCTATAAACTGGGAATAGTAATATGACCTACTTTGTAGCCTTGTTCTGAGGATTTATCAGTGCATTAAAGTTCCTAGCACATATATGACCATAGTAAATGCTCAATAAATGGACTGATTACAGACTTAATTGGTTTATTATAAATTACCAGGTATATTTACTTGCCCATTACTCTTCCTTTAAGGAAGAGAATGAATGGATTAAATTAGCTATGAAAGATCTCTGTACTTTAAAGGTAACAGAAACAGACATGCAGCCATATGTTTCAGGAGCATGAAGTCTTATTGCTGCCTTGGAGCAACCAGTTGGTGCCAAATGGTATTATTAATAGCCAGTATGTACATGACTCCATGGTAAGGAATTAATTTGAAACCAGAACACTCAAGACAGAAAAATGGATAATGAGCTGTTTGAATGCTTTTAAAGTGCTTCTGTCATGAAATAAATATATAACATAGCATTTCTTCAACTTCCAGCAGCCTGATTCTTTAATCTATTTCACTTTTCTTCATAGCATTCATTGCTTCTGACAGTCTTTGCTTATTTGTTTATCCTTTCTTCTTCTCTCCTCATCAGAATCTAAAATCCTTGTGGGATTTTTGACTGTTGGCAACTAGAAGAGTGCCTAGCACATATTAGACACTGAGTAGATAATTGTCTTAAGCAAATGACTTTATGCTTTCTTATAAAGTTAGTAGTATCATGAAGATTGATGTTTGAAAAGGAAAAGTCAGTTCATGACTAAAAGTATAGAGACTTGGGCTGGAGGAGTAGCTCAGTGGTAGAGCACTTGTCTAGCATGTGCAAGCACTGGAAAAAATAAACAAAAGTCAGAAGAAAGTGTATAGATTCTAGTGGAAATTTACCACCTATGAGTTAAGAAGAGGTTTGCCATTGTGAAGGACTTGATGCTGAGCAAAATTCTACTGGAATAGTTACAAAATAGTAGAGGAGTTTTGAATGTGCATCCTTAAGTAAAAGAAAACCAAGCCGGTGCAGTGGCTCAAGCCTGTAATCCCAGCACTTAAGGAGGCTAAGACAGGAGAATCACAAGTTCAAAGCCAGCCTCAGCAATGGCGAGGCGCTAAGCAACTCAGTGAGACCCTGTCTCTACATAAAACACAAAAAAATAGGACTGGGGATGTGGCTCAATGGTTGAGTACCCCTGAGTTCAATCTCTAGTACCAAAAAATGAAAACCAGCCAATGAAATAAGTGAATTGCTACTTGAGAAAGGGAAGAATAGTACTTATATAGTATTATGGAATAAAGGTTGTAATAATAAAGGAATGGGAAAATAATGCTTATCAAAAGTTAACTTGGCAGTTAGTGAAATATTTGAATCCTTAATAAAATAATAGAAGGCAAATGTCAAAGGAGAGGGCACTGAGTATTTAGAGAATATTTTCAGTAAAATCAATAGTTAATTTCAGTTTTTGAAAGACAAATGGCTTGTCAGATAAAATTGATAATTAAAAATTTAATTATGTGATTAAACTGAACTAGTAAAGTGGAAGTGATTTGAGGGATTTGTATAGATACACACACACAAAATTGTACATGGAAAATTAGTTTAGAATGACTTTTACTCAAATATTCTTATAGGGGGACATTATCTCTTGAAAGACAATAGTGCAAAGGTAATGGTAAAAAAGAAAGAAAGAAAACACTTTTGAGATTTCTGGCTAGAGAGTTCAGCAGCAATTAAAGCAGGAATTCTTTGTCCTTTCTCAGCAGAATTTTTTTTTTTTGGTCCCCTGAGCCATCCAATATTTGTAATCGTTTCTTCTTTGCTAAAGAGATACTTGAGACAATGTGGAAAGGCTGGAAATAGATGGAAGTCACATTCATCTCTATTTATACAACAACACTTTGACAAACATTTCAAACTGCCCTTTCCTGGGCTGGAGATAGACTTGAATAAGAGAGACAGACAAGAAAGTACCAGTTCCATCCAGTAAAATAAGCACACACATGACTTCACTTCTGTTGTTGGAACCTCTTGGATTTGGGGTCCACCAGGCTATCCTTGGAGGAGTGAAGCACAGTGGCATGGCCAGTGTGTAGGGAAGCCTGGGAGCCCTTAGTCTCTAGTTGCTTCAAAGCATTCCAGTTGGATCTGAGGATAAGGGGTAGAAGTGTTCTTCAGGGATTAATCTAATGGCACTGTGACTGAAGCAGACCAAGAATTCTTAGTCAGAACATCTTTAATCCGTTGTTTAAAAAGGTATTGCATGTGCTTCCTAGAGAATGAGTTGGAGAGATCCAAGGCTAGAGGGATGGAGTCAGTCAAACTGAAAAACAATAAAAGCTCGTGACCTAGAGTATCAAGTCCAGCTCTTTTATTTCAGCAAGAAATATTTTTCAACATGACACAGCCCTGCTGCTTAGTTTCAAGAGTGATACTCAGACCACAGTAACAGTGATGTTACTGGGACATTGAAACTCTGAATCAGGTCTTCTTTGCCCAAGACCTACTGAAACACTTGAAACTGATCATTTGGTGGTTCATATACACATTAAAATTTGAGATTTTCAAAATCACAGGACTGAGTTGCATTACTCAGGGCTGTTTCCACTAAAAAAAATCATTCTATCACATTTTAACTCCACACTCTAGCCATACTGAATTTCCTGTGTGTTCTTTAATTCTCTTGGATTTATCTGGCCTTTACCCTTCCACTTTTCTCTCACTGCATGTTCTCATCCTTCTTATCAATCTTACTGGCCTAGAAACTACCATCAGCACCCATAACAAAACCAAAACCATACACATTTGAACATTTCATCTTCTTGACTCACTTCTTCTCTGGTGCAACATGTGCTGGTTAAGGGCACAGTTAAGGACAATGGAAAGCATAATGTTCTCTAGGAGTTGCATGCTAAACTCTTTGATGTATGTGGCAATTGCCATGATAGGAACAGGCAGCCTGGAGGGAGGAACTCATATGGAAGTAATCAGAAGCTCACATAGGGGACACAGTGGACAGGGTGAAGGATAATAGGTAACTTGTAGCTCCTGTCTTGAAGTCTTTGCTAATGATCTTTAAGAAGGTGCCTCTCTTGGGGCTGGAATTGTAGCTCAGTGGTAGAGCGCTTGCCTTGCATGCGTGAGGCACTGGGTTCGATCCTCAGCACCACATAAAAATAAATAAAGATATTTGTGTCCATCTGCAACTAAAAAAATATTTTTTTTAAAAAAGAGAAGGTGCTTCTCTTGGGTGTTCTTAAGTGCTCTGTACATCTAGAGCACCATCCTCACATTGTGAAGATCTAGGTCATTTGTCTGCCTGCTCCATGGCACTGAAAATGCCATGAGCACAGAGACCAAGTCTGTGTTGTATCTTCTGAGAAATGTGGGGACATGGTGCTCAAAAGCATGGATTGATAAAAAGGGTGGGGTTCATAGTGCTCTTGTTTATAAAAAAAGAAAGAAAAAAAGAAGCCGGGCGTGGTGGCGCACGCTTGTAATCCTAGCACTTTGGGAGGCTGAGATAGGAGAATACCAAGTTGAAAGCCAGCCTCAGCAACAGTGAGGTGCTAAGTAACTCAGTGAGACCCTGTCTCTACATAAAACACAAAATAGGGCTGGGGATGTGGCTCAGTGGTCAAATACCCCTGAGTTCAATCCATGGTACAAAAAAATAAAAAAGCAAGCAACAACAAAAACTTAGTAGAGTTCTAGGTAAGAAGCTGGATAGTAATGGAGTGATAAAGCAGCCAACTCCTTTTTCTAATAGCCTATGAAGAAAAAAAGCAGCAACAGCAGCAGCCAAGAAAAGGTATCTGGAGAGGGATCAGGTGGGAGTGGAGGAGTAGTTCTTTAAAGATTTGTAAGTCATCTCAGTGAGACCCTGTCTCTACATAAAACACAAAATAGGGCTGGGGATGTGGCTCAGTGCTCAAGTGCCCCTGAGTTCAATCCCCAGTACCACAAAAAAAAAAAAAAAAAAAAAAAAAAAAAAAGATTTGTAAGTCATTTTATTCACTCAGCAAATATTTACTGAGGAAAGTATAATGGATGCTTAGTCTTTGTGAGTTCCATGTTTGTGATTTTGCTTACTTGATAAAATGTATTTGTAATATTAAAATCTGCACTTAAGATGCCCTTTTATTCCTTCACACACATGGTCAGAGTGACACACAGTTTGTTACCTCTGTGCTTATTTTTGTTTGAGGTCCAATAAGGTGACACTCTTCTTATTCCACTTCTCATACTGTAAATAAACATCTTTTTAGGTCTATCAAGCACCAGGTTTTGGCATTTATGTGTTTTTTGTTGTTCACTCTTGTTAAAATGACCCTAACATAACACCAAATTGGTGTTTAGTGTTTCTAATTGCAATTCATCTGCTATGACTGACAGGAAAAATGTACGTGTTAGATAAGCTTCATTAAGGCATGAGTTATATCCTTGTTGTCCATGATAACTATAATGAATTAATAATACATATTAAATAAACTACCTTTAAACAGAGACACCCATAGAACAAGATTATGTATGCATTGGTTGGCAACAATGTTATCTGTGACTGTACCTAATCCTGTCATACTTCCTTCTAGGATCCATGGCTCAATGTTGGCTAATTTTATAATTTCCAGTGACTTTTATAGAACACAACTTCTGTGTATAACAAGAATCAACTGAATGTATTCCCTGATGTACTGAGGATGAGACAATACGGAAGACATACAGTCTACCCTCATGATCTGCACCTGGTGTTCTTTGGCCCTACGGAGACAAATAGCACATCTACTACTCAGAACAATCCATGAGGAAAAGCAGCATGATCAATAATAACATAAATACTGCTTACCTTTTTTTGTTCTTTCTCAAATGTTTTGTTCATTTTTTAAAGGAAAATAGTTCAACTAGTTTTGTCTGCTCAGATGCTCCTGTCCACTTGCTCACCTTTTCTTTTCCTCTCTTCTTTCAAGCTTACTGTTTCATGATCTTAACTTCTGTTCTTTCATTGATCCTTAAGGTATTTTTCTGAAAGTACAAAAACAATCTGACAACATTTCCATAATACTCTCCCAAAGAAAATGTCTATTACCAGCTGTACAAATTGTTTGTGGTTAGTTGCATCTGGGCATCTTTTGTATTTATAACTTTTCTTACCTTCTTCATCTTCCTAGTTTTTTTTTTTTTTTTTTTTTTTACCTATTTAGACCTAGTCACTGGGCAAGTGGTGTTCAGTTATGAATATTTGTTCCCTTTTGAGTGGTTAGAATGGTGTTCACTTGGAATGATTTTTTTTTTTTAAATAGTGAATGGCTTTCAGACACTTAGTCCCATATTTATTATTGTTTTTAAAAAGTCTAGAATAATATTGTTTATTAAATGTTTAACAGACATCTTTCAGTTGAAGTAAGCAGTCATTATGCCTACCACAGCAAAACAAAAAAGGAACAGGAAAACTAGAGAAAAGAGAGAAGCTTATCTTTGGGAAACCTTGCTTTCTTTGTGTCCTGCTGGCTGGCCAGAGTGTTCCTTGATGAACTGGGCAGGTGCTTAGATTTCTGACATAACCCATCTGAGCTGTGGCTGTCTTAGCAAAGGATTTAGGATACTCATTAGTGTATGCAGGGGTTTTTTTTTTTTTTTTAAAAGCAATTGGTCATTTGCATATTGCCCAAGGGACAGGCCCTACTCATTTACCCAGGAAGCAGGAAGAGAAATGAAAGGCTTTTCACCCCTGATGCCTGTTGCTTGCACTTTACCCACTGTTTTCTACCCTTGATTTTTTTTTTTTGTTTGTTTTTTAAAGACTGGGATGCTATTCTTCTCCCTCAGCCTCCTGAGTAGCTGAGATTACAGGTGTGTGCCACTGCACAGGACTCCTTAACAGTGGTGAAGTTTTTTGTTACTGACTGATGTATTTTAGTCACTTAGAAATATGTTCCTGCTTTGTCGGGGTGTGTGTGTGTTGGGGTCGGGGAAGCTGGGCCATTATAGTGCATAATTATTAGCCCTCCAGTGGAATGACTGGCTGATGCTATTAAAAGTAGAAGCAAAGTGCAGTGGGAGAAAGAGGCAGAGGAATTTCACTAGCATCTTTGAGTTGGATGGTTTATTTTTGATTCCTCCAAAACCACTCTTCTCTGACCCATGTACCCAAGAGGCTGCCCTTTTAGCCTCTGTCGCCTCTGGCCTGTGCCTGCACCTGTATCAGGCCAGGGAATGCACCAGCAGAGGGCACTGAGGGAGAGTGGATGGATTAAGGCAGTTCTCATTACTGGGCTCATGCCCTAGCTGTGGCTTGTGGGCAGTTATGAACCTCCAGGGAAAGCCACAACTCCCCTTGCCTTCTGTGAACTGAGGGGATTCGTCCCTGCTGTCTTTCCTTAGTCCTGCCATGTATTTATGAACAATCCTTTCTTTAAACTTTTTTCACCACTCTATTCTGAGTTGGCCAGCTTACGGCTGCTGGCACACTAACACTAGATTTCATGAATTCGAGGCACATTTGTAGGGCATAGGTCACAAAGGTTCATTGAAGTGGCTGTGAGGGACACTTAGGCTCTTGACAACAGGAGTGTTCTATGTTGAGGAGTCCTGGGTCCTCCCATGCTGAAACCCGGTGAGTGAGCTATCAGTGTGGGAAGGCTGCCAGGCACTACTGTGTGTAGGGGCTAAGCAATGCCCCATGAGAAAAATGGTACAGAAAACAGTGTTAGAATGCAACTTGAAGTTTGGACTGCTGCAGCTGTTCACAACGAAGTTCTCACTTGGGATCTTCTGTTTAACTCTTTGAGGTTTTTTGTTTTTTTGTTTTTAATTTAAAATAAATATAACATCACATATTCACAAGCTGTTGTAAGAAATTATATAGAGAATGGTTTTTTTTTTTTTTTTTTTTTTTTTTTGTTTTTGTTTTTTGGTACTGGGGATTGAACTCAGGGGCACTTGACCACTGAGCCACACCCTCAGCCCTCTTTTGTGTTTTATGTAGAGACAGGGTCTCACTGAGTTGCTTAGCTCCTCGCTATTGCTGAGGCTGGCTTTGACTTGGAATTCTCCTGTCTCAGCCTCCCAAAGTGCTGAGATTACAGGCTTGAGCCACCGTGATCGGTTTAGAGAATGTTTTTACGTTTCTTTTAATGTTAAGATTTTGAGAAATGATAGTATTTTTTTTTTTTTTTTTTTTTGGTACCAGGGATTGAACTCAGGGGCACTCGACCACTGAGCCACATCCCCAGCCCTATTTTGTGTTTTATGTAGAGACAGGGTCTCACTGAGTTGCTTAGCAAGCCTCACCATTGCTGGGGCTGGCTTTGAACTCGCAATTCTCCTGTCTCATCCTCCCTAAGTGCTGGGATTATAAGTGTGAGCCACCGTGCCTGGCTGAGAAATGATAGTATTTAATCCCGGCCCCAATATTAATATTGGTAGAAGCCACTGATCTTATTCAGATTTCCTCATTTTTATTTGTAATCAATGAACATTTAAAAGGTTTTGTCAAGGTGGTTATATTGTCAGTTTCAGAATGAGAATCCTAATGCTACAAATTTAATATGTCTCAGAAAATTCTCTATTTTATCTCCTTGACTTACTTTCACCTCCTTATATATGTCAAAGTTTAAGTGGAACCATTGAAAGTGTCCTCTTATTATAAAAATGTGCTTTAAACTTCATGAGCTACCACCTGTTATCTCAAGTGGAAGGTAGGCATCATGTCAATTGATAACATCTGTTCTTCCTGGAAAGCACTGTGATCTAATCCAAATTGCACTGGACAAGGAATCAATTAACAAGGGTGCCAGGTGCAACTAGGATACCCTGAAACAGAATCACCTTTGACCCAGCCCTCAAGCTATTTATCTAGGCTTTGGCATGCTTATCTGTAAAAGGTGACTTATCAGTTCATTTCCAAGGCAACTTCTAACCATAGTATTCTGTATTTATTGCTTGCTTATAAAAAATCAATAATAGTGATAAAACTAATTTTTGTATTCTCCATTGTTGCTTTTTTCTTTTTTCCTTATTTTTTACCTCCCCTCCCCTCCAACCCTCCCCAAATGCTGGAATGAAATTTAGGGCCTCATACATGCTTGGTCAGCTCTTTACCATTGAGCTACATTTCCAATTCATTGCTATTCAAAGATTATTTCCTACCCTGGCTGCCACAAATTTCTTCTAAGGAATTTACTTGAGTCAGTTAAATACTTTTAAGAGACAACATATCTTGGAAGGCTGGTTTTGTAATCCTGATGACAGGTTTTAATCTCCATGGTGTGTGTTAATAACTTGGTTCTTCCCATGGTGAGATGTGTCTTTAGGAAATGTGTAATTGCCCTGAAGATGGGGTAGACAGTCTTAAATTTGCATGAAGAGTAATTATGCTGTTTGCACCATAAGTTCTAATCTAACACGTGTAACTGCATATTATTTTTAGATTTGATTAAATACCTTGGCGGCTTATACTTGTCTTCTTGGAAAAGGTTTGTTCATTGCCTTGAGTGATTAAATAATTTAAAAATCATGTGAATGAAAGAAGAGAGGCATTGGGCCAGATGATGGGCAGTTGGGGTAGCATGTTTAACAGTTAAAAATGTATATGTCTGCTTTTTAGTATTTGATTTAATTCATTATTAGATTTACCCTTTCTTCCACTTATTTAAAAAGCATGTTATCTAGAGAGACAAATCAATATTTACGGTGCATTAGTGCCACAGAGAATTTCAAATCTTGTGAAGAGGGTTTATTGCTGTTTTATCCACTCTTCAAAGCTGTGTAGACATCAAACAGCATCCATGTTGTCCCGGGCCCAGTGACATCGCTCCGGTCCCTCTGAGCTTCATCCAGCAGCTTAATTATTGAAGATCTTCGCCTTTGAATTTTCTTTTTAATATTTCAGAGGATATACTTTGAACATCTATATATTAAATAAATCAGAAGATTGCAAGGTTAGAAAGTTTTATTATCATATTTTTAAATGCATCAATTTCCCTAAAATTGTGGCTGAGGAATTTCAATAATAATGACCAAATTGCCTTTAGTGAGACGCTCCTATTATTTCTAATTACTATAACAGACACAAATGACATCAGATTATTAGTAATGTTGAAACAGTCCACAGGGCCCAGAATCATCTAGCAAATCACAGGGAGAACATTGTATTTGTATTTTATTCCTCCGAGGGCACAGCAAAATTTCATTCTATATGCAATATTTCATTTTTCCAGCATAGTGAGAGGTAGAAACCCTCTCAGATGGATCAGACAATTGTGTTTTATAATTTAGATTGTTGATAAGATGTTCATAGTCATCTCTTTCCTTAAAATCAGATTCTGCTTGTCCAAAGACGTGCTGTTTGTGACTGCTTCTGTGCCATTCCTGCAAGTCTTATATATTTTTATTCTCCCTAATGACGTTTTGACCTTTAGAGATATCCGATAATGGCTACTGATACTGCTTCAAAATGCTTTTTTATTTTTTCAAATAGATTGTTTACAAATTGCTAGTTGTGTTAAGATGATGGTTGGTGGATGGTCCTGGTAAGAGGTATGTAAACATATAGAAAATCACCCTTTTTTTTTTTTTTTTTTGTGGTACTGGGGATTGAACTCGGGGATACTCAACCACTGAGCCACATCCCCAGCCCTATTTTGTGTTTTATTTAGAGATAGGGTCTCACTGAGTTGCTTAGTGCCTCACTGTTGGCTTTGAACTTAGGATTCTCCTGCCTCAGCCTCCCAAAGTGCTGGGATTATAGGCATGTGCCACCACACCTGGCAGAATAACACATTTTTAACATTAAAGGCATCTACTAAACCCATCAGTGCAGTCTCTTGATTTTATAAATTAGGACTAAGACCTGGAGAGGTGAACTGATGTGCCAGGCTCACAAGTCTAGGGCAGTGGTTCTTAGTGTGGCCTGTGGGTCCTTAGAGATTACAGAAATCATGGTGTGAGGGCAAAACTGTTTTCAAAGTATTATTAAAACATGTTCTGGAGCTGGGCCTGGAGGCACACACCTGTAATCTCAGCACTTTGGGAGGCTGAGACAGGAGAATCACGAGTTCAAAGCCAGTTTCAGCAATGGCGAGACACTATCCAACTCGATGAGACCCTGTCTCTATATAAAATATAAAATAGGGTTGGAGATGTGGCTCAGTGGTCAAATACCCCTGAGTTCAATCCCCAGTACCTCCCCTGCCCCCCAAAAAATACATGTTCTGGGGTCCAGGAGTATAGAATATCTCAGTGTTGCAGGAACACTTGCCTAACATACACAAGGCCTTTGACTCAATCCTTAGCGCTAGTAAAAAGGAGGGAGAGGGAGGGAGAGCGAGAGACCTCATCCTCTTTTGTTGATTGGGTTCATATCTACACTAGTGTTGCTCAGACTCTGAGCCATAAATTGCAGGCTGCTTGGCACAAATATAGATAGTGGCAGCAAATGTATTCTTCACCCTCATACACTCACAGTTAAAAAAATATATTATTCAATGTTCTAGATGAAACAACAGAAACAGGCTCTTCACATGAGCCTGGAGCCTGGAGTACACAGATTTTTAGCTTTTTATGTTATGAAATAGGAAGTAGGCATCTAGTACTTCTGCTACATGTGCAAGATCAGGAGTTGTCTTGAAGAATTTAATGTGATAGTTTGCTTTGCACTTTATCTTTTTTCTCATGGAAAACTTTTTTTTTCTGGTACTGGAGTTTGTTTGCAGGAAAGTCAGAAAAACTCTGCCAGAGGAGTCTGGCAGAAGTTTTCTAGAAAACGAATGACATGAGCCTGTCAAATAAGGCAAACAACTAACATTCTTTGTTTGCAAAGATAAAATTAGAACATTCTAGTGAAAAGTAGATTTTGAAAGCATGTATTCCATTGTGAGTGTGACAATTTTCCAATACTTAACACTTTTCTGATGAGATTGGTATAGAGGTATTAGCACTTGTGATTTTCCAATATGAAGAAATATATCAACATTTGGAAGACTGGCATAACTCAATAAGTAATATTTTCCAAATGTATAATGCTGAAGAATTTTTCATGGGTCGATGATCCAGAGACAGACAAGTAGATTTTAATGTAACAAGAAAGGTCATGTACATACTGCAGCTGACCTCTGAGAAACTATTCTTCGTTGTTTTGGTATCAAAGAATATCTATGATTATCTAAAGGGTATTAAAATACTATTCCCTCTTCTACATATTTGTGGAGTATATTTTTAGTGATGTACTTTGCCATACTGCAGCAGATTGAATGTGAAAGCAGATACAAGATTCCAGATGTCTTCTATTAAGCAAAATGCAGAACAGTGGCATGCTCCCCATTAAATATGCTTTGTTTTGTAAAATAGTTTTCATAAACTCGTGTTGTTTATGTTAACATGTAACAGGTTTATAATTGTTACTTTAAAATGAGCGAATAAATAAATACTCAATTTTTCTCATCTTTATTTACAAAATGATCATTACCACTAGCTATAACTTACATAACCCAAACCTTTTTGAGGTCTTCAATGTTTATAGTGTTTTAAGGTTCTGAAATTAAAGTTTGAGAATCATTAATCTAGGCCTGTTCTTTGGGCATGCTTTATTATCTTACATTATCTCATCCATGTTCTTCTTTCATTTAACCATCAGGTTTCTCCCCTTCTTCTGTTCTACTATTTCTGAAATTTGGGTGCCTATTAACAATCTATGCATGTAGTTAATGTACTATTTCTTCAGCTCCTCAAGAAGAAATGATACTGAGTTAAATCAGCGTATGATTTTGCAGTGCATGAAATTCTGCTCTGAAAACTACAATATTCTTCCCAACTGTAAAACTGAGACTTGTATTTATTTCATAGGTAGTTATAAATTTTATTTTCTAATACATTGCAGAATAATAGAAGTGACTTCATGATTTGTGTAGTGACTAAGTAGTGACTCAGAAGCCTGAAGTATTGGCTAGGAAATTGTTCTATGACCCTGTGCTCCTCAGAGCCCAGCTTACTTATCTCTGAAGCTAGTCACATGTTTTTCCATTGTGACTAATGCAGAGACTCATTTAAATAAATTTTTTTAAAAAGTTGAAATCCCTCCAGGCTATTGGTTCTAATACAGTGTTGCTAAATGTGTATGTGTGTGTGTGTAAACTGGATGAAAATGCTTTATAATGTTCATGGGATCATAAAATGAAGAAGAAATTATAAACCAATACATATCCAAATGGGTACTATCATTGCAGGAGATAATGATGTCTTGCTGAGTTGAAATATTTGGCAGCATGAACATAAATCCATGCTGAGGCCTGTTGTTTTTAAAAAATTATATTTAATTGACACATAGTAGTTGTACATATTTATAGGGTGCAGTGTTTTTATATTTCCTTGTATATAAAATGTGTAATATAAAAGTAGCAAATCCATCTTCTGAAACACTTGTTTTTGTTGGAAATGTTCAAAATCCTTTCTTTTAGCTATTTTGAATGCATAATAATTTATTATAAATTCTAGCTACCTTACTATATTTTCAAACAGTAGAACTTATTCCTTTTACATAACAGTATTCTTATATCCATTCACCAAACTTTCCTTAGTGTCTGCCACCTCAGCTCTTCTTAGACTGACTCTGTATCCATTACTTCATTTTTTGCCTCAGTGAGACCAGCTTACTTAGCTTCCATCTATCAGTGAGAGCATAAGCCATTTGTCTTTCTGTTCTTGGCTTCTTTCACTTAACATGATATTGGGAATCCTGTCATGTGAAGTGTCTTAGGCTGCTTATGTGTACGTACTCTTACGACCCAGTTCTTGCAGCCCTGGATATCAGCATCATTATGATGTTACTTGCCATTCCTCTGGAAAGAACATACTGTTTACTTCTTTCATTGTTCTCTTCTCATCAGCTTGTCAATCAACTCTAGGGCACTTCCTGAATTTGACAGTGGAAACAAACCTAAGAGTGGGTCCTGAAATTGCACAGGAGTATCAGTTACAAGGCAGTGCAAAGAAAAGACCCAGATTGTGTTCTTACTAATTTTTTTATATCAGTTTTACTGAAATTAAAACATGGTTTAATGGATGAAGCACTCAAAGAAAGGACTGCATAATCGAACATCTCCTGGGGCGTTCCTCCCACTGCAGTTTATGTAAATGCTACCCAGGCACTGTGCCCCATCACCCACCTGGCAGAGACAGCCCACAGGGTCTGCTGCCGCTGTTCTCTGCCTCCTCTCTGAGACCCTTTCTTTCCCCAAGCCACATTTTTTTTTTTGAAAGTTATGGATAGAGGGGATAAAATAAACATTATCTTTGCCTGTTTCAGACTAACAGATTAACACAGCATTCCTGCCTGCTCAGAGGATGAGATGGTTGTCATTATTCATCTAATTGAAATTATGTATGCAATGTATTCTCCTAAAGACATTTATGAACACAAGTGGAGTAAGCTGTTTTATTATGGCCAGGTTCAATGAAATTATATAGCCCCTCAATTTATTTTGGGGTTAGAATATATTTTTATGTATTTCTTATGTCTGTATCTTTTTTTTTTTTTTAACTTTTTTGGTACAGAGGATTGAACCCCAGGGGTTCTTAACCACTGAGCCACATCCCCAGTCCCTTTTAAAAATTTATTTCCTTCCTTCCTTCCTTCCTTCCTTCCTTCCTTCCTTCCTTCCTTCCTTCCTTCCTTCCTTCCTTCCCTCCCTCCCTCCCTCCCTCCCTCCCTCCCTCCCTCCCTTCCGAGTTAGGGGCTTGCTCAGTTGCTTAGGGCCTTGCTAAGTTGCTGAGGCTGCCTTTGAACTTGTGATCCTCCTGTCTTAGCCTCTGAGCCACTGGGATAACAGATATGCACCACTGTAGCCAGTCCTGTCTGTACCATTTTTAAAGGCGTTTTATAAAATAATCATGCTTCTTTTAGCCGTAAGCACCAGAGTTAGGGAGGATGAGGGACATCTTGTTTAATAACTGAATAAAAACCCTATAATTGGAAAACAGCAGAGTCCATATGTAATAACTATTGTGATTGTTCAGAATATTTTAGTCCCCTGCCCTGTTTGATTACTTTTTGGCTTATATTTCATTTCGTGATTCTGGGAATGATTTTGTTTCCTCCTGGTAGAGAACTTTCCTTGTTAAGAACATTGTATTATTAACACACAGATTCTTAGATACATATGATTGTGAATTTGAGAGTGACTATATAGTTCTTATTGGTGTATGTATATATGTATGTATGCATGTATTTTGATGCAAATTATAAGCAATGGTGGTTGTCATAGGTCAGATGCACTTAAAACCCAGAAACACTCCTCTACAATTTTCATGTGTATGTTTCTCCTAGTAAATTAAGAATTTTAAATTCAGTGATGTGCATTTTTTTTTTCTTCTGGTAATGTTCTTAGGCTGTATTATTTTTATCAAATCCTCCCAATGTAGAAGCAAATGTTAAATGCAGTATGAGTATGATATGCTTCTGTTTTTTCTGATCAATTCTAATTTGGAGATTGTTGGATTTACAGTGGCTTAAATGTAACCTACAAGTGTATATGTGGTCTGATCCTCAAGGATCTTTGTGTCCACACCAGTGTTTTCAAAATGTTTCTCATAAAGCATAAGCTTACTGTGTTGTGGTTAAAACTATTAGAGGGCATTTTTTTAAAAAATAAATGTTTGACTTGTATTTTATTTTTGGGATATATAGATGAAACAATTTAATCTAAATTTTGTGTCTTATGTTTATTATGTTTTTGAGTGATTTCACTCAGGTGATGGACAGGACTTCTGGCTCTGATTCTTCCTGCATCAGACTCATTTGCTTTATTCTTTTTGTCGTTCTGTTCCTGCTCTGCTCTAACAGTGATCCTATCTGCCAGGATGTTCTCAGAGCTGCTAATACATGTTTGCCTGAATTTGTTATTGATGTTGTTACAGTAATTGCAAGAGGACTCCTGTGTGTGAATAGAGTTGCTCACATACTGTCTTTCATGTAATTGTGTATGTTAGCAGTAACAAACACTTCTTGCATATTAACATAGCACTTTCAAGATTTTGTTTATCTTAAGGTAAATAAGTATGTTTGTGTTGTACACTTTCTGATACTGTTATTAAAAAAAGGATTTTATTCAACAAATTTCTTTAATAGAATAGCTACATATTGTCTAGGTTTTGTATTTTTTATTTAGGAGATACAATTAGGTTATATACAATTTTTTAATTGCTTAGATTTGTTATTTTTATAATATATATGATAATTTATTTAGAAGTACATTAAAACGATAGTCATTGTTGGCCCTCTCTATTGAGTATGCAGGCACTGTTACCTCATTTAGTCCTTGAAGTACCTTTGGGATAAAGTATATTATTTCATTGTTAGTCTACTAAGGTGAGATGAGAGGCAGAGGACAGCTGGGCATCATGCCAAGAGCCAAACAGTTAACTGTGGAGAAGCCCAAATACATGTCCTGGCATCTCTTCGAGAGCTGACCCCTCATCCCATCTCCTTCACCATAAACTGTTTTATAAGAACCAGTGAGCCAGGCGTGGTGGAACCTGCCTGTAATCCCAGTTCCTCAGGAGGCTGATGCAGGAGAATCGCAAATTCAAAGCCCATGTGATAACATAGTGAGGCCCTAAGAACTTAGCGAGACCCCTAAAAAGGCGTGAGGTTGTGGCTCAGTAGTTTAATTCCTCATACCAAAAAATAAAGGAAAATAAATAAAATAAAGGAACCAGTAGAATTTGTATTTAGGGTACTGAGCTACTATCTCTGTTTAAGAAACCACCTTCTATCCTTTAATCTTTAGGATTTAATTACCTTTATCCTAATGTACAGTTTTCAGACATTAGCATCTACATTTTAAACATAATGCTTTTATTTGTGTTTTTAGATATGCCTCTTCATGTTCGACGAAGCAGTGACCCAGCTTTAATTGGCCTCTCAACTTCTGTCAGTGATAATAATTTTTCTTCTGAAGAGCCTTCAAGGAAAAACCCTACACGCTGGTCCACAACGGCTGGCTTCCTCAAGCAGAACACTGCTGGTAGTCCCAAAGCTTGTGAAAGGAAGGTAATCACCTCTCCTTGTTTGCTGCCACCTTTGCATCTCTTGTCTTCTTGGTATCCCTGATAAATATCCTGTTTGGTCGACATTTTGCTCCTCGTGCTTGCTTGCTTTTGGCCATTTGTGGTTATATTACTGACTTTTACATCAAAGTTCAGACAACTTAAATTGTATCGTGCTTGAATTTTCTGATATAATTCATTGATATGTGTAGTATATACTTATCTTTTCATTAGGAAAGTGTTCTATCACTGAACTAGATCTCCAGCCTTATATCCATATTTTGCCTTGATAGTGTGTTCTTATGGTTAAAAAGGAAACTTTTGGCCAGGTGCAGTGATGCATACCTGTAATCTCAGCTTCTGGGGAGGCCAAGGCAGGAGGAATGCAAGTTCAAGGCCAGCCTCAACAGCTTAGCAAGTCCTTGTCTGAAAAGCGGGGGGTGGGGTGGGGTAGCGGAGGGGGGGCGCGTTAGGGATAGCTCAATGGTTAAGCGCCCCTGGGTTCAATCCCCAGTACCAAGTAATATAAAATAAACAAAAATTAAAGAATAAAAAAAGGAAAAATTCAGCATGAAATGTATACCATGTAAAGTCCTTTTCCTCTTTTTGCATATGGTCACCCACATTTCTCTTCATCAGTGGCTCCTTTATTTGTTTTTTGTCCTTACAAAGACATTTTACACACGTATAAGGAAATGTTCACATTGGCTCATGAGGTACATTAAAGCACTTATACCATTATGGACTTTAAGGATGAAAGTAGACTTCGTGGTACTTCATTCTGACTGCTGAGTTGATCATTTTTTCCCCATGGTCTTTGATCTAATTTATTTAGTCCAAATAAATATACTTTAGTCTACTTTAAAAGTTTATTTTTATCTTTGTTTTGCTTATTTATTGTTTTTTTTTTTAATGTGGTGCTGAAGATTGAACCCAGTGCCTCACATGTGCACGGCAAATGCTCTGCCACTGAGCCACAACCCCATCCCCTTATTTTTTATTTCTACAGAAGCTGTACTGTTAACATTCTGTCATGCCGGTAGCCTTTTCATTTACCTAGTGAGGTTTGTGAATTGTGCTAGGTTTGTTGTCTTCTATTCGATGCTCAATAAAAATCTGTTGAATGATTTAATAAATATTTTTCAATATTGCCAGTAAGTAGTGAGAAATGTGGAAATAATATTAATCACATTAATATCAAAATGAATATAGTTTGAGATTTGCTTGATTTATCCTTTGCATCTGTGTAAAAATACCTATTAAATATTTCTTTTAATTTTGTGTTTCAACAGACTCTTTTTCCTATTAGTTCCAATAAAAACAAAACAAAACAAAAACAAAAAACAAAACAAACAAAAAAACTACATGGAATATATATAAGTTGAAACTGAGAAGAATGTTCTAGGAAAAATAATGTGTACTTCAGTTTCTGATTTTTTTGCATTAGGGATTTTATTGTTCAGGTCAATCTTCCAAAATATTTTGTTCTTATAGATTCTGTGAGGATCCACATTGACTTATTTTCTTATTAAGATCAGCTTTAAATTTTAGAGGACTCTGTTGTGCAGTTGACTATCCAAAGAAGGGGAATCCTGTTTCTGAATTGGTTTCATAATACTAATTTTCATTTAGAATATATCCAGTTTACATGGTTATTCACAAATGTACAAACAAGTCAAGTTTGCAATTTTAAGAAATTGATTTCAATATTGTTTCCATCAGCTCAAGGATGCAGGACAGACAACATAATAGTAATTATGGTTTTGTTTATTTTTTCATTCAACATCTTGGGTATATGAGCAATTTCAGTTACAGCAAACAGACCAATTTTTTCCACTTCCTACATTTTTAAAATTGATGCATTATAGTTGTACATAATAATGAGATTTGTTGTTTCATATTTGTACATGCATGTAATTTAACAGCATAATTTGGCCAGTGTTACTCCCCAGGGGCTTCCCCTTCTGTCCCTCTCCTCTGCTGATCTCCCTTTGATTTTCACGAGATCCCTGCCCCTACCCTTTCTTTTCCTTTTCCTCTCTAGCTTCCACATGTGAGAGAAAACATAGGACCCTTGACTTTGAGTCTGGCTTATTTTGCTTAACATAATGGTCTCTAGTTTCATCCATTTTCCTGCAAATGACATAATTTCTTTTTTCTTTATGGCTGAATAAAACTTCATTGTGTGTATAACATTTTCTTTACCCATTCATCTGTTGATGGACACGTAGGCTGGTTTCATAGTTTGGCTATTGTGAATTGTGCTGCTATAAATATAGGTATACATGTTCTTTGGTGTAAATACTGAGGAGTGTTACAGCTGAGCCATGTGGTGGTTCCATACCTAGTCTTTTGAGAAATCTCCATATTGACTTACGTAGTGGTCATACTAATTTACAGTACGACCAACAGCATTTAAGTGCAGACCAATTTTTAACATAAAACATATTTTGATCATGCATAGAATTAATACTTTTTTTCATTTTCTTTTTTGGTAGAAGAGATTGAACTTAGGAGCACTTGACCACTGAGCCACATACCTAGTCCTATTTTGTATTTTTTTCTAATTCAGAGATAGGGTCTCACTGAGTAGCTTATTAGCTCCTGGTTTTTTTCTTTTCTTTTTTGTGGTGCTGGGGATTGAACCTAGAGCCTTGTGCATGCAAGGCGAGCACTCTACCAACTGAGCTATAGGTTGGCTTTGAACTCACGATTCTCCTGCTTCAGTTTCCTGAGACCCTGGGATTATAGGCGTGTGCCACTATGCCCAGCTTACACTTTATTTTTTATAAAACACTGGAGAGATCACAGACAGTGACCCAGGCTGGGCCTGAAGAACTTTGAAAACTGAAACAATGCACATCTGGGCCTGCCTCTGTGAAGAGGCAACCCTCCTCTGTTCCACATACCATCTCCAGGTATAGTAAAATTGCCTTTCCTCACCTGGCAAACTGCATACTGAGCCTAGAAAGACTTGCCATCCAAGAAACTTCCTTTTTATGATTGCTATTAAATCTCATGCTTCTGAATCTGAGGAGGTAGAGTACAGTTTGTGTCCAGACTCTCACTTGCAGCAAAGTCTGAAGATAGACTTCAGCTTTGCCTTCCAGCTTCGGAGCAGAGGAAAGTGAGAGGAGGGTTTAAGTGCTCACTTTCAATTATCCATATCCACCTCACTGGTTGTACTTTAAGTAATGTGAGTCTGTCATTATAAAACATTTGGAAGTAGTCTAAAGAAGAACCAAATGAAATTGTCGATGACTATGAACCCCAGCAACAAGCAGTATTAAAATGTTAGTGAGTTTTTTATGTCTGTATGAGAGAGAGGGAGACTGACAAAGAGAAGAGGAAGAGGATGTGCACAGGGAAAAGACATACCCTTCCAGGGAATGTCCCCAGTGGCTTATTTTCTCTAACTAGACTCCATCTCCTGCAGTGTCCACCACTTCCCCATAATGCTGTCAAATTATTATTCTATTACTGGATTAATCCACTGATGAGGTCAGAGTCCTCATCATCTAATCACCTCCCAAGAGCTCTGCCTCTGAACACTGTTGCACTGGGGACCAAACCTTCAACACAGGAGTCTTTGGGGAACATTTCATATCCGAACCATAGCACTTACTTTCAGTTATAAAAAGACTTTCCATCTTCTTAATATTCAGAAAGGAGGTTGGAAGAGGCATACTTGCTGATTAGGCACAAAGCATTAAGTATATTTATTTCTGTAGAGTCCACAACAGCTTACTTATGCTGGGTAATTGGAAGATGTTATAAATTCTTGTCAATTTGTAGTGGTTTAGGTTTTCATACACATAAATTAGTTAAATGTTCATAGACTTGTGATTTGTTGATCCTTAATGGTTAAAATCAGTGAAATTCTTGAATAACTCATCTACATTGTTAGGTAGCTTATGTTCTACATTGCTTAAGCACAACAAATAGTTCTAGAACAATGTACTCATCTAATAAAATTTTATTTATGAGTAGGAAAGTTACATTTTGATATGTTTGAACAACTATTGTGTCTGATTCTCTCCTGTGATCCCACCCCACATATGAGAAGTAGAATCTTTCTAGTTTAAGCAGTGACAATATTTTATTACACTAAAAAATTGAAAGGCAATATAAATAGACTTTGATGATGGATGATGCCAAATGATCTGCAAGCTTGGAGAGGCCAAGGGTTCTATGGGCTTCTGGATTCATTAAACTTTCTCATGCTTTCATTTGGAGGCATGATATAGAGTCTAGGGAGTTTGCTTTCCTCATAGTTTTTTTGGGATATTTGCTCCTTCCTGTTTCCAGCATTTGGGGGTGGACTATCTTTTCCATTGCTCATTCCTGTTTCCTCTCATTTTGTGTGGAAAATATCTTGCTTGGAAGCTGTATTTTCATTTGAGATTTCATGTGTGCTTAATATTTCATCTTGGGAAACAAGATTTAGTATTTTAGTCAGTGTGAATACTTAAATCATTTTGTCACCTCTTTGGTCTTCCTGAGTCAGTGTCACAGTGACTGAAGAGGCCAAATTGTGTGTGGAGGAGCCTTTGATTTGTCCCATCAAAAAAGACATAATGAGGCAGTTAGCAGAACCAGCTTACCGGGAGGTTCCAAGGATAAAGACTGTGTATTATTTTTACTGATCATTTGTCACAAGCCATTGTTCCTTTCCCCTAAATAATGATAGATGTTGCTTTTCTAAATTATATACCCTCTTCCCTTTAAAAAAATAAATAAACCTAGGTAGGTTTAGCATAAAAACTGTGTTGACAACTTTCCAAGAGTGATTCTTAACTGATTAAGGGAAGAAAGAAAACATATTGCATTGGCATTATTATCTTTCTTATTTTTTTTTTTCCTCTTTCCAATTTCTCAATGAGAGACCTTGGAATGTTTCTTACCCCCTGAGGTTTATTATTCTTGTTTGCTTTAGTTGCTTGGCATGTTTGGTGTCTTTCCAATATCTCCTGATACTTACACCCTCTTGGAAGAGATACTTTCTTAATTACATCTCTGTCATGTTTCTTTCCTTTCTATTAGAAAAGTGGGCTCTACATTTAGAAAAACCAATTTGTGTTGCTGGGGATTGAACACAGTAGCTTCACACATGCTAGGCAAGTGCTGTGGCCTAGAAAATTATTTTTATAAACATTTCTTTTTTTAAAAAATAATTTTTAGATGTGATTTTATTAATTTTATTCATTTATTTATATATGGTGCTGAGAATTGAACCCAGTGCCTCACACATGCTCGGCAAGCAGTCTACCACTGAGCCACAACCTCAGCCCAAACATTTCTTAAGATTCCCCAATGAATTTTTTTCTGGTAATAATAAAAGTTGCACTTTTTGTTTACCAAATAATGAAAGGTAAAGAGAAGCAGATAAGTCATTTGAAATCTTGAAGAAGAGTGATATTGACATTATGATGTCCTAACCTCAACACTTCTGCGGCACACAGCCCTGTACGTCCACATAGATATTGGCAGTCCTTACTGCCAATGAGGAATTACCCAGCAGTATAGTTAGACTTTCAGCTTATTTTCCTAATTCTTTTTTTTTTGAGAGAATTTTCCTGTGTCTCATAAAAATTGGTAGCTTCCATAATATTCTATCATGTTTGAGCTTTTCATAGTTGGTATTTATTAACTTTGGTGGGTTTTCTTTTGTTTGACATTTATATTTTTGTCAATTTTGTTTGTTCTTATAAGTAACCTTTAGAAGTGCCCTTCAGAGAATATCCTTATATATCAATTTCTGTTGACATCTTTGACAATTTTCTTAGACTAGAATCCTAGAATAGACTTATTTGATCAAGGAGATGTACATTTTTTGAAAGCCATTGGTAATTGTTTCATATAAATTCATGGATAATAAAATATAAAGTCCTTATAAAGTATCAAGCATTATTAGAAGACCTTACATTTTGGAGGTGGGGCTTCAGAGATGTGTGTGAAGAAAATAAAGCAGCAACCAGTACTATTCCTGAGTTCCAGAACCTTCTTTCCTACTAATTAGCTTAATGGCTATATGTGAGTGTGCATTAAAATTACCTGTGGATTTTTAAGAGAGGAAATACACACACACACACACACACACACACACACACACACACACACGAACAGATTCCATTATCCAGTTTAGGAAATGTTTCCACGTTTCCTTAAAACTTCTTTTTTGATTCCACAGCTCACTCTTGTGAGAACCTTAGGTCTAGCCAAAAAGGAAAATGTGCTTGTAAATATGAGTAAAATGAGTATTTTGAGGCATTTTCAGGGCATTTTTTTAAATCATAGCAGAAAAGAATTTGGAACATTTATTATATTTGGTTTTGTGATATTTTTCTTTTCTTCATACTTGGATTGCACAAATTTATCATTTTCAGGTGAAAATCAATTAAAATTACTTATTCTTAATTTTTTAAAAAAGATAGCTCTTTAAAATATTGAATCTTCTCATCAATGTAAAACTAGAATTGGACATATTTTTAGATAAAAGCTGTAATACAAATAGTGCTTCTGTCTACTGTTACTTCTTACATCCTTTCCCACCAGCTCACCCCTCTGCCTTAGTTCCATGTGCATTTGAATACAAAAGGTCAAGATGCTCCATTCTCAGTATCGTGCCTGAGGTCACCAATGATAATTCAGACTCGGTAACATCTCGAGAAAATGCCTACTCTTTTATTGAGGGTGAGAAAAAGTTTGCTGTTGATATGCGCACAATAAACTAACAACACGGAATCCAATTGCATGCTGCTCTTAAATAGCTTCTTCTTGTTTGCTTATTTAGTAAGAAGTGATTCTTCATTTTACCTTCCTGCTCCCTCTTCCCTTTCAGAACTCCTTGGCTTCCTGGTCTCTGCTTCCTATTTATTTTTTCTAGTGTATAATACCAGTTGTCATGTTGGTAAATTTGAAAATACAATTTTGGTTTTAAACTTGTACTCTTGACCACTTAGCTATTAAGAAAAATATTCTCTATCTTTTGGTTATCTGTGAGCCAATCATTGCTGCCAGTGTTTACAGTAACCATCCAAAACCCCAAAGGATGAGCTAAGAGAGTTCTTTAAAACCACATGTTCCCTCTGTGACAGACCTATAGCTGTGTTTAATTTTCTGCGGCATTAGCTTCAAGGGAGATCCAGCTGAGACCTAGATCTTAGACTACTCTGCTGTAACATTTGTATTTCCTATTAGAGATCTCTAAAACTATAAATTTTATCCTTCTGCTTTGCATATTAAAAGACTTTAAATTGAACACAGTGCGTTTTGGACTTTCAGTCAGTGGTGGTTATAATCATTACAACAATGGGCCAACTTCAGGTGCCAAGCTCACCTAGCCTGATTTGTTAATAACCTAGTCTCATCTATTTCTGTGCCTTCATGTGCTTTAAATATTATAATTTTTGCTCAGAGTTTTAAAATCCTAACATTCTATTGAGAAAAATTTTATTTGAAACCTGGATGTGATATTTTTAGAGTTCACATATCATCCCAGGAATATAAAGCCAAAATAAAGTCAGAATCTTCATTGAGCCTCCTCAAAGTTACATGTAGTACAAAAGGAAATGAATGTGTTGTACCTGTTTTTCTTAGAAATGAGGACAAGGAAATAGCATTGACTATTTTGATAAAAAATTCACAGTTTTTATCCACTCAAGATACTTTGGCTTTATTTCATCTTAAACATTTATTTCTATTTTTAATTTTTGATAATTTAGCTTATAAACGGATCCATTTTGAATCATGGAGTGAGATCTAGACACTTAAGTTCCTGCCATTAACAAGACAAGTATCAGATGGTGTTGCTTGCGACTGAAGCACCTGGTGGTTGCACCATAGCTATTCCAGTTTTGAGTGCCCTTAGTTTTAATTCACATGTATTCCCAGTGCCATTGTGTCCTGGCCTTCCTTTGGAGAAATACATTCCAATCAAGGGTTTTTGCAGCTAGGAGGTGGCAAATGTTTTCCATTTATACTAGTCAGCTTTATATTAGTAAAATGAAATACTTTAGGCAGTTAAAGAGCTAATACCAGGATCAGGATGTAGCTCAGTAGTAGCACACTTGCCTGGCTTGTTCAAGGCCCTAGGTTCAACCCCAAGTACCACAAAAACAAAGAACTAAGATTTATTTGGGCTATGATTCTGAAGTTTCCAGTCCAAGTTCAGGTGGCTCCATTGCTTTGAGTGTCTAGTGAGGGTAGCATATTGTGGAGGAGGATGTGGTGGAACAAACCATATAACCATGTGCTTGGAAGTGGAGAGAGTAGAAGGGGCCAGGGTCCCTCAGGACTTCCCATTAGGTCCTACCTTTTTGAGATGTGCTACCAAATTTAAGCCATAGCAGCATCTCTCCTATGTCTAAACCACACCTGCTTTTGAGGCTTTGATATTTTCATAGAATGTTAGCCACATGGTTTTGAGTACATGCTATTACCAGGCACTATGCTAAGCTTAGTATGTTGGTGTGTTACATATTATATTTCATTTAACCACTCTCCAAAAGCATAGGTACTGGGACTGGGGATATAGCTCAGTTGGTAGATGGCTGGCTTTGCATGCACAAGGCCCTGGGTTCAATCCAGCACCACACACATACACAAAGCATAGCTTTGTAAGCATAGATTGTTAACAAGCTGCTGGCCAATTGTGCGTTGTAAGTTAAAGCCAAAATGTTGTATCTGAGCTGGGCGTGGTGGCGCACACCTGTAATCCCAGCAGCTGGGGAGGCTGAGACAAGAGGATTGCAAGTTCAAAACCAGCCTCAGCAATGGTGAGGCGCTAAGCAATTCAGTGAGACCCTGTCTCTAAATAAAACACAAAATAAGGCTGGAGTTGTGGCTCAGTGGTTGAGTACCTCTGAGTTCAATCCCTGGTACAAAAAAAAATGTTGCATTTGGTTTTATTAATGTGTTATCCTGAAGGGTTTACTGTGTATCTGGAAAGTTGTCTGCAAACTTAAATGTAATTCACAAACATGTACTTCTATTTTTTTACATAAATTACTGTGTGTGCACATTTGTCATTCTTGAGTTTCTCACTCAACTAAATTTAACAGGGTAATCTGAAAGTTATTGAGCATGTGTCATATCACATGTAGGGAGCCAATAGGTCAAGATTTTCTGGCCAGAATGAATTTTAACAAGTATGAATGATATCTTTAAAATTTCAAAGGAGAAATAATAAAATTTGATGTGAACAGCTGAGAGGTTTTATTTTTTTACATTATTAATTTGCTTAGAGAATTAGTTTACTTGGATAAATTATTTTCAGTTTTTGTTACTAATTCCTATTCAAAACTTAAGCTCATTAAGAAGTTAAAATACATTTAAAAATAAAGTATTTACTCAAAATTTGAGCATTTGACAAATGTTTGCCTTCAAAATTTCTGAATTTTGACCATTTCATGTTTAAAATTTATAAGAAATTAGAGCCAGTGTTGTCTCTTGTTGCATACTCCACTGCAGTTTAGCAGAGTATGTATCTATCACTCACAATTTTGTCATTTTGACAAAAATGTATGGATGCCTGGGCTTCCTGTTTGTCTCATCATGGTTTTGTTGGCATCGGTTTTATAAACACTATTATTTCTTTTGTTTCTTCCATGCCTGTCATTAATAGTTATTAAGAATAGGAGGACAATCTATTATCAAAAAGGAAAGTAAGATGTACATATGTACTAATGTTTATTCTCATTTATGTGCTGGATATTGTTTTAGGGATTACAGATAATGGAGAAACAAACTGACTTCAGATCAGCAACATTAGGCATTTCACATAGTATATTAGTGACCAGGGATTTCAAATAATCCTTTTTTTTTTTTTTTTTTGGTTTATTTATGCAGTAGATTCCCTTTATCCATAGGAGTACACTTCAAGACTTTGAGTGGATGCCTAAAATTTTTATAATTTAGTGGGTTTTTTCCTATCTTAACTAAGCACTTAGCATACTATAACTTTTGTAGTTTCAAGTGCAAGAACAAAACAGCCTCAGCATACAATTTTCTTTCTTAGTATGTTGAGAACTTTCACTTTATCATATAAGATAAGCACTTCAAAGATTTTCTTTGGCATATTACTACTTTGGCATTTTGGTGCCAATATTAAGTAAAAAAAAGAATTACCTGAATGCAAGCATTATGATACTGCTGCTGTTGATTTGATAATCATGATGGCTACTACGTGAGTAATGGGCAAGAAGTATATATAGCATGGATATAATATACACTGAACAAAGGTTTGATCCACTTCTGGTTAGAAGAGCAAGAGAGGGAGAGGACACAGGTTTCATGATGTTCCTAAGAATGTTGTCCAGTTCAAAACTTTTTAATTGTTCCTGTAATTTTCTGTTTCACAATTTTGAACCATAGTTGACTGGTAATTAAAACCTCAGACAGCTAAACCACAGATGAGGGGTACTAGTATGATTCAAAATTGTCATGTACCTATCATAGGTGATTATGAATACAGGTCAAGCATTTCTAATCTGAAAAATCACAATCTGAAATGCTCCAAAACCTAAACTTTTGGAGCATCAATCTGATGCCACAGTTGGTAAAATTCCACACCATGGAACTTTCTTTTTTGCACACATTTAAATATTCTATGAAATTACTTTCACGCTACATGTACATATTATATATGAAATATAAATTAATTTTGTACTTAGACTTGTGTCTGATACCCAAGATACATCTCCTTATGTATATGCAGATATTTTCAAATCTGAAAAAAGTCTGAAATCTGAAACAGTTCTTGTTCCAAAGCATTATGGATATGGGATTCTAAACCTATGTTGTGTTTGGAATAAAATTCTTTGTTTCTGTATTTTTAAAAATGTCTTGTGGGTTATAGTGGTGCACACTTTTAATCACAGTGAATCAGGAGGCTGAGGCAGGAGGATCACAAATTCAAGGCCAGCCTCAGCAATTTATCGAGAGCTTAAGCAATCTAGTGAGACCTTGTCACAAAATAAGATTCAAAGGGGTAGGGATGTAGCTCAGTGATAAAGCCATCTGGTTTCAGTGCCCAGTACCAACAAAATACAAAATAAAAATAAAAGTCTTAATTGACATGTAATTGGCTGCAGAACTTTCTGCCTTCATTTACAAGTTGGTTATTGAGCCTGTTTTTTTGGTGTGTTAATCAGTTTCTTCCTCTCTCCCTCTCTCTTCGCCCTTTCCCTCTCTTTCCTTCATCATCTTTCTCTTATTGTTTTTGAGGATGACTTGAAAGTCAGAAACAATTTCATTTACATAACATTTTATAGTTGTCTTCTCATTTGCTTTATTCTTAGTGTTGCTTACAAGATTGTACTCTGGTGTACCCATCAGGAGGCACAAAGGATAAACCCTGGCCAGGAAGATAGGAAAGAGTCTGCTACCAACAATGTGATTACTGATGATTTTTAGCAAGCTTCATGTAATTTTTTAGAAAAAAAGTATTCAAAGCTGTAATTACTAATTTTACTTTAGTCTCATAATTTCAGGTTACATATTCTGAATATAGTTTCCTTTGTTCTTTGTGTATCATTTCCTGAAGAAATGATAAAATGGAAAATTGAATTCTCTTTTGCTACAATTGCAGCATTGAAAACTGTTTTACATTTTAAATCTTAACATCACATGGGAATATATGAAACCATATGATGCACAGAGGGTGCAAAAGTGAAATTTATATGCATTGAATGTTTTGTGTTTCAAAATATGGTGTGATTCCTCATGATTTTTAGAAAAGTGTCTGGAATTTTTGCACTGAAGCAAAGTGGAAATGTAGTTGGGTTTCCTATATAGTAAGACAGAAATGTCTATTACTTCTACAAAAATCATGAAATAGTTGTGCGTTTGCAACATAGGCATGTAGGCTTGCCAAGAAATCTGACCATCAGCTAAATAGCTGTTTCTGGGAGATAAAGCCTTGAAGTCTCAGCTGAGCATGCCAGGAATAAACTTCTATCTCAAGTCATTGGTTGAGTTCTATGTGATTTCTTTTTATTGAATTGTAATTGGCTTGAGGAGAAGTTTAGGGTAAAAAAAGCACACTTACTTTCAGTATCCTGGACCAGATTTACTCCATAACCAGGGTACTGCTACCAGGGAGCAACAAATTAATATGCATTTCCCAGCTTGCTGGCTTTTTGACACCTGATGATGTGGCAGTACATTTAGATGATAAGGAAAATCCCTGATCACAGCAGGAACATCTGTTTTTTTCTGGCAAGAGGTAGTCTTCCCCCATTTAGCACAAAGCTGAATGGCTTCTTGGGGTAGCCTCTTAAATGGAAGATTAACATAATTTAAAAAATAAAAATAAATGAGAATAATTCCTTGTAATGTTTTTCTTATAAAGTCTTTAAAAAAGTAGGGGCTTTACTAGAATAAATTATGTCTCGTCATTAGCAACTTTAGTAATCAGAGTTTTTACATGTTGATATTACTGATTTTTTTTAAAGTCTAAAAAGATTTCTGTTTTTGCTTTGATGTTTACTAGCATATAGAATGGAGACATTAATTTATTCAAGGAATAAAATTTATTTGAAATACATTCTCCAATTTATTATAAGTACTGCTCTACCATGTTGCAAAATCTAAACAGAATTATAATTTGATGGCTTGGTTTTCTTTTAAGGTATAAAATAGAGGACTGAAATTTATTTGATTTCAAAGTTTTGACATTTTTGTAGTTTGATTCATAAATGAGTTTGCATGTAGTTTTGCGTAGATATAATTAACATTAACACATTTTAAAAATTTACTCTAAAATAATTTCCAATTGAAAACTGTGTGCTGTATACATTTCAATGGCAAAACAGTGAATATCTAAGTGTATATTGTGATGTAGAAAACAAATTGCATTAAAAGGCCCAGCGAAGTGGCACATGCCTGTAATTCCCTCAGCTTGGGATGCTGAGGCAGAAGAATCCCAAGTTCAAAGCCAGCCTCAGCAAAAGCAAGGTGCTATGCAACTCAGTGAGACTCTGTCTCTAATTAAAACACAAAATAGGGCTGAGGATGTAGCTCAGTGGTTGAGTGCCCTTGAGTTCAATCCCTGGTAACCCCCTGCCTTCCTGCCCAAATTAAAGAAATTGCATTAAATGTGTTTGTTAATCCATTCATATCATAAATACAGAATAACAGCTTTTCAGGCCTACATTCTTTGTATTTGACTCAAACTTTAGGTGAGATTGTATGGAAGAACATGGCTAAAATGCTAGTAGGACCTGCATGATGCTATCAACAATATAATATATATGTTGCTTAGTTGTTAGAAATTTATATTCAAAATTCTTTACTTAATTGATAATGATTTAAGATTACTATAATTTACTGAACTTTCATTACAGAATGAATTAATATATTGATTCATTAATGACTTCCTCATGAAGTAGAAAAACTTTTATTATGAGGGGTTAATGTCAGTTTTACTTATCTATTAACTCTTCAAAGTTGATTATACAAATATAAAATTAAAGAATTTTTCAAGTACAGTGCAAAAAGACAGATCTTTAATCTTTAGCCATTATCTCCATACTATGGTTATTCTCTGGTACCCTGCTATATGAACTACATGTCATAATGGACTTAAATGAAGAAATAACACACTATATTTTTAGATGCAATTTGAAACAATCACATTTTCCAAAGATGTATACTGTAGGTGTGACATTAAGTTGAAATATGCATACATCAATACACACTTTTAACTATAATTCTAAAAATACAATCATTACATTTCAAGTGGAAATACTTTTCATTAAAGTTTATATTGATACCACTTTAAAGTATTCCTTTAATAATTTTTGAAACAATTTAGGAGAGTGTTTTTTTAAAATTCCAATTTTCTGCAAATGTGAAATAGGAAACCTAAAAAATATTAAAGAAGAAGCCTTTGTATTGGTGTAGGCCACTGTGTTAAATGCTTGGGTTTAAAGGTGAATGGTGATCTCTGCCCAGCCTTCACTGTACTAGTGGAAATAGCAATTTTAAAAATTAGCTAAATTATAAGGTAGAACTATAATTAGAGTACTATTAGAATATAGTGGTAACAAAAAGCATGACATGATTAGTTCTATTGAGAATCAGGGAATGCTCCTTAGTGAAATTAGCATTTCAACTGGGGTTCGAAGAATGTGAACTATTTGGGTAGAAGAAATGCTCTTGGAAGTCTTGGCTTATAAAGAGAGTGAGTGAAGGTGAAGAGGCAAGTGTGGCACTATAAGCACAGTTGTCTGAAAATTCCTCTCTCTACCTATGGTGTTCGCCACCAAGGCTACGTGTTCTAACATATACTTTTAGAAAAATTCTCAGCCAGGAAGCAGTATAGAACATTTTTTTTAGGGCTAGAGCCCATGTCCTGTCACAAGGCCACTGTTGTAGTTTCACATGAGTGACATAATATTGATCTTGAAATGCGGTTATGGTCAAGAAGTAAAATCTAGATAAAGAATATTGGATCAACCAGATTTATGGACTATGGGGATTATAAAGGAAGGAGTTGAGGAGGATTCTGAATGTTTGGGAAGCCTTTATGAGCTGACCTAGGAGGTGAGTTTCATTTTAGATCTGTTGTGTTGGAGGTTTCTTGAGGCTTCCTGTTGTAAATTTATATTATGAATTTAGGAAAATATTTAGTATTTATGACCAGTGCCAACTTATCAGGATAGATGGTTTTGAAATTGTGCATTTTTTCAGCTTGTCCAGGGAGACAGTAGTGATCAGTCCACAGAAAGAGCCCATGAGGACCATTTTTAGGAATAAGAACAGTGATGGGGACTCAGAAGGAGCAAAGGAGTACAGAGAGTATTCCAAAGACAAAAAAATTGAGAATGTATTATAATCAGATCTATTATTATAAAGATATATATTCTCCCTTTGCAAGTGATATTTTATGACTATGCAAACATCCAGTTCCCTATCAACTTTTCACCTAACATTTAGCATTTTAATCTTTGAATTAATTATTTCATTAGGAGTTGAAAACAGTTATTTTTCTAATTGTATTATTTATTCAACTCTGTTACTTGGCATGTTTCTGAAAAGACAAACTTTCCCTTGTCAGCTGTTGGTTTCCCTGAAACCTTTCCTACTGAAAAGACAGGATAGGTTTTTCACATGTTCTGTGTAACGATTTAATTTCTAAGCAAGGAGTTGATGCAATAATCATCTCAAATGGGAAATGAATAAAAGAAGGTCCCCAGTGAATGGAAACTGCAAGATCTCTTACACAAAAATTGTATTTCACCCTATTTCCAATTGTTCTTCTCTTTGTAGATATTTAAATTTCTATCACTAATTATATATCCTTTGTGGCTTGTTTGAAGTTCTTGTCAGTGTATTTATGGAATATGCTGCAAAATTTTTCCTTTATTCTGAAGCATACATTTTCAGGAAAGGCTTTTAGTATTTTGAGATGTGGTAAGTCTCAGTTTCTTTGTTTGCTCCATTCCTTTCCTTAGACTTGAGCATGTTTTCTTATCATTTTCATGCCTGTAAGCAAGGTCAGCTCTAATCCCTAAGCATGGACCAGCGTCCTTAATCTTATCAGCATTTTCTTCTACTTGTGTTTATGTCCCATTATAGTCTTCTCAAGCTGCACTGACTGGAAATGTATTGACTTTTTTTCCCTTCCATTTCATTTTTTTCTTTGCTTTAAAAAATAAAGTTTATCATGGTAAAATATATATTACATAAAGTTTACCATTTTAGCCATTTTTAAGTGTACAATTCAGTAGCATTAGGTATTTTCATAATGATGTGTAACTATCTCCACTATTTCCAGAATTTATTTCATTATCCTAAATAAAAATTCAGTACCCAGTGAATAATAACTTCCTTTATCTTCCCTTCAGCCTCTGGTTACCTCTAATCTACTTTCTTTTTTTTGCAGTTTGACATTTATTTTTAAAATATTTGCCTGATTATATGTGATTAAGATAGAATTAGTCTTTTATATCACAGTGTACATGGCATTTCTTAATTCAGCAACAGAAAGGCACAATTAGCAAGCAATAAAATTTACTACCTGAATTATTAAACTGATGTACAAATCAGTTGCAAAAAAGTACATTCAACAGTGTACAGAACTTTAAAAAAAAGGAATCTAAAAACTAATTTTTTTGAAAATTTAGTCCATTAAAAATGCCTCCCATCAACAACATCATGGATAACATGAAAGATGATGGCAGTGTAAAAAGAGGCAGTAAATTAATGTGTGGTAGCATATTAATTCTGGTCTATTAATTATGTAATTCAGTTAGGAAATGGCTCCCATAGTAAATAAATGTTAAATATATTTGTTAATAACATACCTGTGTTAATTCCAAATACACAGGCACAACTGTTTGCTCATTATTATTGATTTCATAATACATCCCACAGTTTTAAAAAAACTTAGGTATATTATTTTATATATAACATATATTAGATATATAATTGCATATTATGTACCTTAATATATATTATATATAACTTGAATCCATAATAGTACAAAACTCTCCAAACATTACATGAACATTCTAAATAGATACTTATCATTTTCTCAGCACAGAAATAGCTCAGCTCACCTAAAACAATATCTGTATGTGCAATGATAAAAAGCCCTGACTCTTAAGAATTTACTTAAATAATTATTTAAGTTAAATTCTTGCAAAAGCCTAACTCAGATCTTTTATCTAGAGTATATTTTTAGATATCAGTAACTGATAACCTCCTTTCTTATCACAAACAGTATTTCCCCATCAAGAGATACCAATAAAGAAAAATATGTAGGGAATCAAAATGTGATAGAGAAATCAACCATTCCATACATAATATACCTATATGGAAGTTCAACTTCCATGTGCTGTCTTGCTTTTCGAATATCATCACATGGTATGTTGACAATTTTATAGGCTAAGGGTATGGTGATCTTTTTCATTATATCTCTATTACTACAAATATCATTCCTATGAGAGTCTGCAATGTGGCTTTTCCAAATAGTCACAGTAATGGGGGCCCTTGCTATAGGTAGTATCTCTGAAGAAGGATCTAATAGTAGACCCATGCTATAAGCAACATGAGATCCACATGCAATTCCAGCACCACTTCCTAGAATCTCAGCTGCGTCTCCACGGGATGTACTCCAGGTATCAAGAGTGAAGAAAAAGATTCCTAAAATAAAATGAAGAACGATGATGATGAATGGAGCATATTTGTGAGTTTGGTTGAAGTTGTCAGTCAGGTCCACAAATGGATAGAAGACAGCTAAGATTAAAATGGTATATAGGAAACCAGCAATAATGTCTTATTCAGCTATAGAGGAAAAGGGATAAGAAATTCATTGGATAGCACAATAACCAATTTTTATCTCTAGCTGATGTTCCTAACACAGTCCTTTTCTCCACTGTAGGCATAGCCCTGAGCCAATATCTATGTGAATTCCACAATTTGAGTCCTTTTTTAAAATTCAATCTGCCACCCTGTCTTTTAATTGATGAGTTTAGGCCATTAAAGTTCAGAGTTGTTATTGAAATATGGCTTGTATTCTTGTTCATTTTAGCTTATTTTTGGTTTTTAACTTGACTTGGTTTCTCCTTGATTGGCTTTTCCTTTAGGGTAGTTCCTCCTTTTGCTGATTTTCATTGTTTTTCATTTCCTCCTCGTGGAATATTTTGCCAAGGACACTCTCCAGTGCAGGCTTTCTTGCTGTAAATTCTTTTAACTTTTGTTTATCATGGAAAGTTTTTATTTCATCATCAAATCTGAAGCTTTATTTTGCTGGATATAAGATTCTTGGTTGGCGCCCATTTGCTTTCAGAGCTTGGTATATGATGTTCCAGGATCTCCTGACTTTGAGAGTCTGGGTTGAGAAATTTGCTGAAATCTGAATTGGTTTCCCTTAGTATGTAATGTGCTCCTTCTTTCTTGCAGCTTTTAAAATTCTACACTTACTGTGTATGTTAGGCATTTTCATTATAATGTGCCTTGGTGTGGATCTGTTGTAGTTTTATACATTTGGTGTCCTGTAAGCCTCTTGTATTTGATTTTCCAATTTATTCTTCATGTTTGGTGTATTTTCTAATATTATTTCATTGAAGAGATTGTGCATTCCTTTGGTTTGTACCTCTGTGCCTTCCTCTATCCCAATAATTCTTAGATTTGATTTTTTCATGTTATCCCATAGTTCCTGGATGTTCTATTCATAGTTTCTTACCATCTTCATTGTGTGGTCAGCTTTATTTTCAAGATTATATATACTGTCTTCATTTTCTGAGATACTGTCTTCCAAGTTCTCTAGTCTGTTGGTGATGCTTTCTATTGAATTTTTTATTTGGTTTATTGATTTCTTCATTTCAAGGATTTCTGCTTGGTTCTTTTTCAAATTCTCTATCTCTTTCTTGAAGTAATCTTTTGCTTCCTGTATTTGCTCTCTTATCTCTTTGTTGGAGTGATCAATGGTTGCCTGTATTTGCTCTCTAATCTCTTTGTTGGAGTGATCAATTGATGTATGTTCTGAACTCCTTCTCTGACATTTCATCTACTGTGCTGTCAATGGATTCTATTTTTTTAGCATCTTGGTTTGTTTAGAGCATTTTTTTCTCTTGTTTTTTCTTGTTCATATGTCTTCCTCTCTAGCAATGCTGATGTGAGGTATTAGCAGTTTTTACCCTATACTCTTGTAGTGTCCCTGCAAGTTACCAATACCTCACCTCTGGTGTAACCAGGCCTACAGGGACCTCAGGGATGATCTTCCTGGTCCTGGCTGTTGACTCTAGACAGATGTAGGCAGGGAGAGCCACCGGTTCGTAGATGAAAGGGGCTGCTGCATGGTCAGTCTCCTCCTCTGCGAGTAGGGCTGGGGTCTTGGTGTCTGCTCCGCCGCCTCCTTGATTTTTTCTAGTAAACATTTTTTATAGAACTTTTTCTAATGAAAACTACTTGCTGCAAATTTTTGACTATCAAAATTTAAAAATGATTTTAGCTTTTTCAGTTTAATTCTTTAAAAAATTAAAAAGTTTCACATCAAATAATATTGGTAAATGTAGATTTTTTTGTTCTTTCTTTATTTTCACATGTCACACTATTGACATAGGTCCACGACTATCCATTTGTACTTGTTTTAGTCTCTGGTGGAACACATAAAGAAAGAGAAAAGAGTATCCTGATCTGCAGCTAAGATCTATACAATGCAATACTGTTATTGTACTTCAAAAATTTTTCAATAGTATTTGGTGCTTATATAGTTTAAGGAATTAAGAATAAGAATCAATTGCATACATAATATTTATAGCCAAACTCTTAGCAAAATTAAGAAGAATATTTCTCTTACTTTGACTAAATGGGCTAAAGCAAAGGTAACATTTTAACTTTGTTCTTATAGAAGATAATTAGATTTAATTATCGAACTCAAAATTCAATTTCTCTACTTCTTCCTAGATTTGTCATTTCTTTTCTGAACATTGAAATTAAGTTTTAAAGCTCAAAAAGTCAAAGCAATTCTTACAATTTATTCTTTGAATCATCCAGTAGCCCTTGATTGTTCTGAGGAGTATTAAAAAGTTAGTTAATAGATATTTAATTATGTGTCTGTTTATGTGTCAAATTTGTGATAGCCTGACCTTTTCTTGGTATGTTAGTTAATCCTGACAGTTTGTGAAATAGGTAACACAATACCCCTGAGAATCTAAAATCTCTTACCCAAAGTTACAAAACTACAAGGATCCAAAGTAGCAGCAAATTTATTAGTCTTTCTTGTTTTCAACATTTTGGGGAAATTATAGAAGACACCCCATAATATAATTATGATGTTGGAAAGAAGAGTAAAAGAGAACATGTCATGATTAACAAATAAAAATGTCTTGCTTACAGATTCCTTATTTATTTATTTATTTATTTATTTATTTTTACTTTTTAGATGCACTTGCTCAGCCTGGGAAAATTGAGTAGGATGGGAGTGTGAAGTATACAAGTGTTTTGTGTGCTCTGTGTGTGTCTGTGTGTGTATGTGAGTGAGTGATTAGACTTCCCTGACCTTGACACATTACAGCATTTCTGAGTTCCAATGTGGGTGTCGTATCCTCAGTCAGCTACTTTGTATAGACTTGGAAAAGTGTTTTAAATATGTGGAATCACTTTTGTACTACTTTTGGTCTGGTGCTTCACAAGATACCTTTTTGTTTTTCATTTTGAATAGAAAGATGAAAACTACAGAAGCCTCCCACGGGATACTAGTAACTGGTCTAACCAATTCCAGAGAGACAATGCTCGCTCATCTCTCAGTGCCAGTCACCCAATGGTGGACAAGTGGTTGGAGAAGCAAGAACAGGTAACATAAAAAGCCTCCTCGTACATGTGTCCTTAGTGCAACATCCTATCTCATACATCAAATGAAGTTTTAAGTAGTAGGTTCTATGTCTGAGTCCATCTAACCCAAATGCAGACTATTTTTGTGCTGCTTACAGATTTCTTCTGAGTAGCTGTGAATATTTACAGGAGATTTTCTGAAATACTGCAGTTGGTAATGTTGTAGCAGCCCATGTATTTGGCAGTCAATAATGCAGTTAGTAGGGACACTTTGAAGTCTCTTTTTTGTTAGACAGTAAGTCAAGGAATTTGAAAAGCAAATTAAAACTTTTCATTATTCCTGACTTCACTTTGTTTTTTTTGTTTGTTTGTTTCCGGAGTATATGCCGTGATGTCGTTTTAGAATCTAGTTTATTTTGTCAGGTTTAGGCACATATACCTTTGTTTTAGTCAGCTTTTTTGCTGCTGTGACTAAAAGGATCCAGCTGGAACAACTGTAAAGGAGGAAAAGTTTATTTGGGGGCTCACTGTTTCGGAGGTCTTGATCCATAGACAGCAGACTCCACTTCTTGTGGCTCAAGGTGAAGCTGAACATCATGGCAGCAGAGTGTGGCAGAGGGAAGCAGCTCACATGATGGTTAGGAAGCAGAGAGAGTTTCCACTTGTTAGATACAAATATATACCTCAATGGCATGCCCCCAGTGCCACACCCCCTCCAGCCACACCCTGCCTGCCTTCAGTCATCACTCAGTTAATCCCATCAGGGGATTAGTTCACTGATTGGGTTAAAACTTTCACAACCAAATCACTTCTCTGAACCTTCTTGCATCGTCTCACAAGTGAGTGAGTGGGAGACACCTCACATCCAAACTCTGACACCCTTCATAAATGTGAAAGACTTAGTTTAAGTTTTAAAGTTTTTAGAGCTTGGGTAATTTACCTTGCCAAACAGCCACCTAACAATTCATGAAGTCTGAATTGTTTACTATTTGATAGAAATAACTTCTTCCAGCGGCTGCAAATGCTGCTCAGTGGTAAAGTGCATGATTACCATGTGCAAGGCCCTGGGTTTTGTCCCCTACACCTAAGGTGGGGGAAGAAATAGCTGGACCAAGACAGTTATTATATCACTATTAGAGAAGTTCTGCCTCGTAGGAAGACTAAGAATTTACCTGGTAATATAATTCTTCCAGTGTTGTTTTTAATGTCTTGGATTCTTATTTAGTCATAATATTTCCTTTTCCTTTAACTCCCCTTCCCCTTTTCTTTTATGTTCCCACCCCCTTTCTCTCTTTTCTTCTCTCTCCTTCATGGTGGGGAATCCCAGTGTTTTCCTTGCCATTGCCATAGTTCTTTTTTTCTCTGCCAGCATTATTGAAGCATGATTGACAAAACTGTATATATTTAACATGTACAATGTGATGTTTTGATATATGCATACAATGTGAAGTCATTACCACAATCAAGATGATTAATAAATCTGTTACTTCACATGGCTAGCATGTTGGATGTATGCGTGTGAGATGAGAACATTTGAGATCTATTCTTTCAGAAAAATTCAAATTTGTAATACCTTATTGTTTACTATACTCCCCATGCTTTACATCAGGTCTAAAGAATTTGTTGGTCTTATAACTAAAAGTTTGTACCCTTTGACCAGTACTTCACATTTTCCTGCATTCTCCAACTGGTAACTGCCACTTTACTCTGGTGATATGAGCTCTATTTCACTTTTAAGGTTCCACTTTTAAAATATAAGTTAGACTATGTGGTATATGTCTTTCTGTGCCTAGCTTATTTCACTCCGTGTAACGTTCTCTGTGATCATCCTTGTTGTCACAAATGATAAGATTTCTTCTTTATTAAGATTGAATAATAATCCTGCGTGTGCATCTGATTTTCTTTATCCATTTATTTGCTGATGAGCCCTTGCATTATTTCTATATCCCGGCTATTATGAATAATCCTTTAATGAAATGGGATGACAAATATGTTTTTAATGTGGTGATTTTATTTCTTGTAGATACATATCCATAAGTGGAATTGCTGGGTTAGATGGTAGTTTAGTTTTTACCTTTGAGGAATCGGCACTGTTTTCCACAGTGGCTGGACTAATTTACATTCCTACCAGTGGAGTGCAAGGGTTGCCTTTTCTTCATGTCCTCACTAACACTCTGTATCTTTTGCCTGTTTGATAACAGTAGTCCTAACCAGGTATTAGGTGACAACTCATAGTTTTGATTTACACTTCCAAGATATTCAGTGATGTTGAACATGTTTTAATAGTTTTGACATTAAATACCAGCATTTTTGGTTACTTGATTAATTAGTTATTTCATATGGGTGTAAAAGTAAGTGAGTACTCAGTGGGAGAATGTGTTATTGTTTAACTATTTCAATAATTTTATAGAATTAATATTCTTTTGCCTAAATATCAGAATAGCATTTTTCAGTTTGGATTAATGACATCAGTGGAAAGAAATTATAAGCATTTTATATGTTTCATCTCATTTTGTGTTTCATAGAGTACTAACCACCTAAAATAATTCTGTGGAATGTTCAAATATGAACCAGCAAAAAAGAATAATTTGCCTTGCACTCTACTTTTTGGTATTGAAAAGGTACTTATTTTTATCATACAGTAAATATTAGCATATAAATATTGTGAAATGGAAATGATTTTAAACAATATTTTAAAACTTGGAGAGTCTACTTAGAAAACACTGTTTTCTCAAAATAACAGATTTTTAAATGAATTGTTATTGCATTATTACTTTGAAGTAAATGTTTTTAAGCTTTGGATAGTTGAATTGGCTAGTTACTAGCTTGCTTTTGCAACATGAGATTTGGGCTCATTGACTAAACTTGCCAATTATTCTTTTACTCATCTACCAAATAGGGATCAATAAAGAGAACCTGCCTTGTGGCATTTGATTTATCAAGTGTTGTAAAACTCACCAAGGGCATAGGATCATGCCTGGTACCTAGAAGTCTCTATTATATCAGAAAGAAAATTGGCTGCTAATAACTGACAACCTAGATTCCCTAATAAGGAAATAGACTTTTATTAGTACAACAGAAAGTTTGAAGAGAGGGAAAGTTGGGACTGTATTTTAAAGCTCAGCAACCTCAGTGTGGGTCTGAATTTTTCTTCCAGGATGCCCCTTCCCAGTCCACCTTGACTGTCTGCTCCAGCTTGTCCTTTATTACTAGAGTCTCAGCCATCATGTCTTGCACAGAGGAAGGGGAGTAAGGCCTTTGTCCTCTTTGTGGCTCTTTTTGAATGCAAGAAAGCCTTTCCCACAGCCTCCCAACAGATGCCCCTTAGTGTTTTGTTAGCCAAAATTGCATTACTTCTCTGCCCACTTCTAAATCAAAGGGAGTAAAAGTACCAGTGTTGGTTTAGACTAGTGGAGCTTAACCCCCTGGAGTTGAGGGCGGGGTTTTGTCATCACTGAATGGTATGAGGGATCTGTTAAATCAAGAATGGAGGGCATTGTAGGCAGGAATGACAACCCACAGTTAGCTAAACATGCTAAATATGACATTTTTTACTGAAATATTTGGATAAAAAGATTGGTAGCCTAGGGTTTCTAAAAAATGATGCTACATCTAATTATATTATAAAGATATAACTTCTATCTACTGTTACAAGTGTAGAATTTTTTTTAAAGGAAGTGATAGTTTCTTTTTGTAATTATAGTATAAAATGGTTTCTTTTTAAGCATAAAAGATTGTTTTGAGAACTTGCCCTCCTAAGACAGTCTTTTTTTTTTTAAAATATATATCTTTCAGTTGTGGATGAACCTTTATTTTTACT
Organism: Xerus rutilus; assembly: GCA_028644305.1. Lineage (NCBI taxonomy): Eukaryota > Metazoa > Chordata > Mammalia > Rodentia > Sciuridae > Xerus > Xerus rutilus. Next base: position 33,666,321 of record CM053410.1, on the reverse strand, counting down.
TGTTTATTTTTATGTGGTGCTGAGAATTGAACCCAGTGCCTCACACATGCTTGGCAAGCACTCTACCAATGAGCCACAACCTCAGCCTAACACTTAGTCTTGATTTGTTTCTGTTGACATTATTTGATATATTTGTTTCATGACAGACAGGTTTTGGAAAAACAGGTACTCCTCAATTCTATGTAGATGACATCAGCTAGTTGATTCCTAGGCATAAACCATCTTCCTTGGCTTAAATTTAGAAAAAAGTGAGGCAGTCATTAAATATGGTATGAATGAGACTGTATACCAGGACAAACAGAAGCCATTGGCAATTTCTCATCAACAGAATTAGAGTGAAGTTTAAAGGGACAAGAACCACTCCCCCACCCCAATAAAACAGAACTCAGATTAAATTTCTTTGGCAGAAATAAGTACTATTGTTTGGACAGAAGAAGAGTTATTGGTTGCACTTTATATACTGTCAGTGCAGTCCGTTTATTTTGTTAACTATTCTCCATGAGTCATCTGACTTTAATGGCCCCATGTCTCTTTTGAGGCTTTTTTTCTCCCTAGTTTTTGCCATTCAAAATAAAGAGGTTTGCATCCCATAGATAAAAGAATGTTTTGTATGCTTTAACAAAATCAAAAGAATGATAATCAACCCTCAGACTTGACAATTTGGGATTGCCAGGGTAGAACTGATGGCTGTCCTCCTTTCCTTATGCCTCTATACTGGGGAGGTCAAGAGAGTTCTAGATTTTATATGCCTTCAGTGCTTTTGTTTTTGCTCTATTTTCTACTAGAGTGCTTGTCTCTCATTATCTCTGTTTTTGAAGGCAGTTATGACCACCAGCTTTGCCAATGGGAATAAGTAGCAGAGAGGAAAGGACAAAAGGGTGCTTTCAAAGGCTGAGCTAGCAAGAAACCCAGAGTGTCTTGTTTTCTGCATGGACCTGATCCTACATAAGGGGATATTGAAACTTCTTTCCTTCTATCAGGATATTGGTTGGTTTTCCTTCTAGAATAAACAGGAGGTGGTGTATCTTAGTAGAACTCTGCATCGGGAAGCACTTGGGGTCGAGCTCGACATGATTTCTAGAAATAGTAGTCTTGCTTTTCAGTGACAAACTCACCTAGCTCAGAATTGCTTGTAGCTGAATCCTACATCAGATTCATCTCAAGAGATGGTGGGCTGTTTATCTTTCAAAGGACATCTTTTTGTTGTGTAAATCTTGTGACTTCCTTTCTCCAAGAGATCTCAGAGGAAACATGAAGGATCTGAAAAACTAAATGGATTATTGTTCTTTCTTTGAAAAAAATTTTCATGCTTCTGAAATTTTGATTCTTGAGACTCAAGGGAAACAAAAAAAAAAGCAACAGAACTCTTAGTTTTGATGTGGTACTGTTTTAGGAAGTTTGAATTCTTTTAACCATTACCATTTCTCTGACTCTGCATGGACTATAATTTAATATTGGCAGATAATGGATCACAAGCTGACTTTGTTCTTGTATCCTCACACTTTATTAAAACTAATATATTCTACAAAAGAGGAGGCAAGAACTTTATAATACATGATTGGAAGTATTTAGGGCCTGAAAGTAGAGTGATCTTAAGGAAAATATAAGCTAATTGGGAGTCTGCCATTTTCACTACTTTGTCTTGGTGAATAGTCCTGAACCTAATTAGCAGAAATAGCAAGGAGGTATAAGGAACTTTCTAACTGCCACTTAAGCTTAGTGAGAAAGGAATGACTGTCCTGACCTTTAGTGAAAACTCTGTGTTCTAGGGTTCTTTCCGTCAAGAAAAACATTTAACTGGCAGATTATTCAGAAGGTAGAAAAATATCTTGAATATTTAACTGTAACTTTAGATATTCTGTACCCTCACATTTGTCTCCTTGCCAGCCAAACAGAAATCCCACCATTCAGGGGTATGTCTTAAAGTCTCAAAGCCAGATGTTTTAAGAGCAAGGACAAGGGTTTCTGTGTGTGTGTGTGCGTGTACGCATGCCTCTGCATGCAGGTATTGCAACCTTGGACCTGTGCATGCTAAGCATATGCTCCACCTCTGAGCTACAGCTGAAGTCTCTATAATGCCTTTTTTTCCTTGTTATTTTATATACTTTTGTTACCTGTTTCAGTCATGACACATTGACTTTTTTTATGCAGAATCTTACATGTCTGACCTTTGATCATATACTCCTTCTGAAATGAAAATGACTGAGATGGGAATAGCGTTTGTTTTTTGTTAACCTGAACTTGTAGAGTCCTAGATATTAGAAGAAGAACAGAACCAAATCTTATATATAAGATATTTTATATGGAGAATAATGCTAGAAAATACCTATTTTTTAAATTGTAAAAAATAATCTACTTGTTTCTGTTTATTCTTCTTTATTTAAAAAATTTTTTTTTTGGTACTGGGGATTGAACTCAGGGATACTCAACCACTGAGCCACATCCCCAGCCCTATTTTGTGTTTTATGTAGAGACAGGGTCTCACTGAGTTGTTTAGCACCTCGCATTGCTGAGGCTGGCTTTGAACTTGCAATTCTCCTCTGTCAGCCTCCCAAAGTGCTGGGATTATAGGTGCGTGCCACCACGCTTGGCTATTCTGAGACTTCTTAAACCTTCAAAAATATTTTTATGTTGTCATTAATATTGACATGAAACATAATGGTTATATTTATACATCATGTTACACTAAATGTTTTATTTTTACTTTTCATTATAATTTTATTCACACCAAAATTTTAAATATCTAGGGCAAAAGTAAATTTAAAATATAGTGAAAAAACATTTTAAGTGCATCCAGGTTTTATGGAGGCATTTGAAATTTGTATTTCCTTCCATACTAGTCAATAAGCAATTGTGGTCTTCAATTTAACCTATTTTCACTTTGTCTTAAAAACTCGTGAGTGTTGGGGACAGTCAGACTATGGCTTCTGTTTTTGCATGATTCATCACACTTGAATTTTTTCCCAGTATAGAGAGATCCTATTTCTTCCCAAGTACTTATTAGACTTTCTGGAATAGAAGGGGGGGACATCTCCTTTTCGTCAGACCTAGAACTACATAGATGATATAAAGAAGTTGGTTTCTGGAGTATGAAATGATCATAATTTATTAATTACAAAACCAGGAGATCATTTATTTAAAAATCTCATAACAGCTACAGACTGGTCAGTAAAATAACTCAGTGGTCACAACATTAAAACATAGAGGAACTATCAAAATTCAGATGTAGGAGCAGAGCTTCATAGTATCTATTGTCACTTGTGGGAAACAAGGTCAGGTTCTGGTGATGCCAAATAGTAATCAAAATGTGTTTTATTGTAGTTCATTTTGTGATTGTTCTTTAATCCGTAGGCACTGAGTAACCAATGACTGTTCTGATCATCTGTTTAAAAATAACCTAAGTCCTCTGATTCTAAATTTCTAGTTGTATGTTAAAAGGAAGGAGATTTATTAATATTATTTTCAAACCTTTGCAAAATTTGTGTAGAAGCAAACATAATTGTGTTTTTCTTCAGAAACACCAAATGTAGAAACTCAAAATATCAAGATTGTTTTAAAACTAAATTTAGTTTTAATGATTAAATGCTAGAGATTTTATTTCATAACAGAAAGTTCTTCTCACAATAATACCCAAAATAAAACCAAAAAACAACCTTTTAAAAGAATTCTTCTTACCTGGATATAGCAATGCGAAAGCAGATTATTTTATTGTGCTTCCATGATAGTGTGACTGCTGTTATAATACATGTAATGACTGAAAGATGTAGCACATATTTTCCATGAGCCCTACATATATCCTACTTTTATTATCAAGAACTGTGGACTCTACAATATGAATGGAGAACAGGTCTGGAGTGTAGGGTTCTCTGTTGACATTTGTTTTAGAAAGGATCCACTGACTTCTAGTGAAGCCTTGCTGGTCACATGGAGGGCTGCTTTAGCTGGTATTTTCTCCTGAGAAAGACAAGAAGCATTCTACTCTTACAGATAGTTAAAGTAAAAAAAGATATTGTGAGTCTGGGAAGCATGTGTCAGGATTAGAAACTTGCCCCTCTAATGAGTGGGTCTTGCTTTCTGGCCCTCATATCAATCGCTGTATGTCTGTATCCAAGGCAAATAAACTCCCCAAACTTTATTTTCATTGTGTACAAAATGAGAAAAATAAATTAGGCAGATTTGGATTTATTTCAGGTTGAATTGCAGACCAAGTTTATGGAATATTATAGACACTTCTAAGAGGCTGTTTTCCTTCCTGTCTTTCATTTCAGGTAAAAATCGGTTTAATGATTGTACCTCAGCAACTCCGTTTTGTGTTGAGTAACTGTGCTGTGTGTGTGTGTGTGTGTGTGTGTGTGTTGCTGGGGATTGAACTCCTCACAACTTCGCACATGCTAGTCAGGGGCTCTACCACTGAGTTCCACCTCTATCCCAGACTGATTTTATTGTCTTAAATGTTATCTTTTCCTTGCATATTGGAAATACCATTTGGTATACTGTGCTGGTTCATTTTCATCCCTGGCATATTTCTAATGCCCTCATTATCCTTCAGAATTGGATTCTTGTTTCTGTGGCATCTTATCAGAATTAGAATAAAATTTAATCTTTTAAAATCATCTCTGGTTCTTTTCTGAAGAACATAATCTGACACCAAAATGACATTAGTGTTAATCTCTTTGCATCCATTTTTAATATTTCCCCCCTTTTTTGGGCAACCATGTGTGGTTTTAATAGGATTAAATGTAAGTATACTATTCAAGAATTCTGAGTGTCTTATGAAGGCTTCTGCTTGGCCACTGGGGTTATTCATATGGATCACTTTGCAATATAAGTGAAGTTAGGGAAGCCCAATGTAACTCATTTGCTTTGGGAACTGGATTATGCAGTTGAAGGGTTACACATCTATTTCTTCTTTCCTTTGATTGCTGACCATATTTATTGCTTTGTTGGCCTGTGGTCCTAAAAGCTTATAAGCTGCAAAGAAGTGAGGCGGAAATTCTACTGAGTGAAAAAAATCTTGGGTGATACATGGATTAACCTTCACGGGGAATCTGTTAGTAGCTGATGATTTCCTTGCTTGTGAGTACTGTTGCTAGAATCAGACATTTAAGAGCCTGTTCTATGGATAATGATGGATTTTCATTTTTAGCTCTAACCTTCAGGTGCCTTTTCATATTTTCACTGCAGGCAGTCTTAAAGATTTTTGTTGTGAATTGTGTGATTAAATACGATGATAGAAAGAATACTTGCTTTTTATTATATTCCCACCCATCTGTATGCCATTTGCTTTTGAAATTTTGGTTTTTATTTCTATATTTCATGAGCAGTAGAACTGCTGTTCTTTGAAAAATACTGGTTAAGAACTTGCATTAACATTTTTAGCCTACAATATGTTGTTTTCACTACCTATTTCCTACAGCCTGCTTATAGAAACTGAATCATTCAAAAGCCACTTTTAATTTGCAGTGTTTATGATCTAGGTATGTATACTTTTTTACAGTGTTACAAAGACTTTTCCCATCCTCCTTGAACATAGTCATGAAGTGTTCCTAATATGTTCCTATTTTAAGGGATAAAACATTTTGTTCAATGGTTTTCTGTCTTTATCTCCACTGTGGCCTATGGGAGTGTGCCCTATAATATTTTTCATTGGTTCTGTATATCAACAAGTTGGGTTTTTTCCCTTCTGTTTTTCATTTTTTTTTCTCTGATGTTACGGCTGAGAATGTAGATGACTTTTTCTTTTTTGTTCCTTTGCCTCTGTTAGGGATGGAACCAAGGGCTGGTGCATGTTAGTTAAACTCTCTACTACTGTGCTACACACTCAGGCCTAGGTCAGTTTTTTGAAATACCTGAACAAACTATAAAGAGGTTAAAGTACTGGAAATAAATATTGTTTCTACAACATGTAAAGACCAGATGACCAAAAAGAGACGAATTAAAGCCGGTGGGCAAGGCTTTATTGGAAATACACGCTCTTGGGCTGAACTCTCCCGTCTGTCAGAGTGTGTACGGGAGAATGGCGCCCGCGTTTGGGAATACAGACAATTTCAAAAGGCCCGGTCAGGAAGGGGAGGGCTTGGGGCAGGAAGAGAAGGCCAGAGTCCTTCCTGGATAGGTCAGGAAAAACCCGCTGATTGACAGGAGGCGCCTCTACAGGTGATGTCAGCATCTGGCTGTCTGCTTTTAGATGGACACCCTGAACCCTGAACCAACCTAACATCCCGCCCTTTTTGATGATATAGGACAGCAGATTCGGTCTGGCTACTTCTTGTGGGATTAGGGGCGCCGGAGATGGGGAGATGGCTCGGGTGTTGGTCAGGCAGGGAGGCAGACGCAGGGGTGTGGGAGCCTCTGGTTGTCAGTCATATTGCTTGAATGTAGAAGCATCACCTGTGGTTAGGAACAGAGGCTTGGGAGAGATTACTGATTAGCAGAAAAAGAAGGGGCTGCCAAGAAATTTTGAGTTTGATGAGAGTCCAGTGCTGGTCGGTTCTGTAATGAAATTTGTTCAAGTTTCTGAGTAGTGGTCACTGCATAATCAAGTCCTCTTGCCCTAGCCCAGAGGCAGCAAATGGGGGCCAAGAAGAGCCCTTTTTGCCCTAGAAAGGGAGGTGGTAACAAGTCATGGTAATTCAGCTCGCTGTACAGTTAATTGAGGAACATCAATGGGAATTACAATTATGATTCAAATCTACACAGAGGAAACAGTCTGAAATGTAGGAAGTATATGGGTTGAGAATTTGTCCCCATAACAAGGCTGGAGAGGACAAGGCATGTAAACATAGTATTTGGTTTTTAATGTCACAGATGTCTATCTTTAAACTATTTTTAAATGCCCAGGAATGGCTGTATTCTTGGTTTTGCTGTTTTGCTAGGTGCTGAAGATGAAGCAAGTCAAATTGACTTTTGTCTTAGCTATTGTTAAGAGTCATCTTTTGGTCTCCTGGGAGGCATCCTTGAGGAACTTGAGAGCAGCTTATTAGCTCTGCTAGTGCCATCTGCGTTAGGATGGGTCGAGGTCTGGCGTTGACCATGTGGCTTCTCCGGGAAGCATGAGAGATGGTTCCCTCTCTCTTTGACCTTCCTCTCCATCATATGGCATTTGTTCAGCTCTTTAATTCTCTAATGGTCTCAGCAGTCTCCCTGATCGGGAGGTCCTGCGGCCCAGAGGTGCAGAGCCTTTTAGAGAAGTTCCCTCATTTTTTGGATTCAGGCTGACTCAGAGGGCAAGAGCCAAATACTGGTTTTCTTGGCCCTTTAATTTTAGTTTTTAAGTCTTGATCTTAAACACTCAGCAAGCCAATCTCATTAGTCTTAAAGTAAGGATACTGGGGTTTAACTTTAAGTCTATCTGTCCTGTAGCTGATGGCTTATTTTTTTTTTAAATTAAATTGAGTTGTCTGTTCTTGAAGTAGTACCTCTGTAAAACATTAACAGGCAATAGAGTTTAAGGAAAATACAAAATAAAATTAACAACAGTAAAAACATATTTAGTTTGTGTAATAGCTTTCTCAAATTTCGGCTGAGTTACACATTATATCCCTGTTTGAGATCCTAATGATCTTTACAACAAAATGCTGAGACAGGAGGATCGCGAGTTCAAAGCCAGCCTCAGCAACAGCAAGGCGCTAAGCAACTCAGTGAGACCCTGTCTCTACATAAAACACAAAATGGGGCTGAGGATGTGACTCAGTGGTTGAGTGCTCCTGAGTTCAATCCCCAGTACCAAAAAAAAAAAAAAAAAAAAAATCCTTTGAACATATCTTTAAATGAACTGGAGTCTCGCCTACTTTAAAGCCATTGTAATAAGCTGGGAGACAGAACTATCTCAGGTAAGACAAGGCTCCTTGCAAAATCTTAGCAGAATATTAAATAGATTAGGTCCTCATTTGTTTAAAAGATCATTCTGATGTAAAAGTAACCTAAAGCCTTATCTTATTGATGATAGATTCAGTTATAAAACATTAAATGATATAAATCGATACCATACAAGTTCAGTTTGGAGAACATCAGCTTGATATAATGCTCTTTAAAACCTACTTTAAAGCTTGTATATCTGAAAGAAATGAACACATTTAATATAAAAATAGAACTAGAACCATATTACATTGATGTTATTACATTAAATTTAGTTCTCAAAGAAAAATTTAGATTCTAACTTTTTGTTTAATCACAATTGTAAACCTTTTGACCAGAAATATTCTCTTTTCTTCCAATATATACCATATTTAGAATCTTTGATTCCTTCTCTTCATATCCCAAAGCAATCCTTGTAATTTTTTGAACTTAGGCAACAGTAGATACCTTTAAAAGTTCATATAGGAATCTATAAACTTTTGTGTTTACTCAATTTAAATTGAACTTTTTAAATCACTTTTTAAATCAATATCTTTGAATTAAAAATATTTATATCCATTTTTTTTTGGTTTTAATTTATGAGCGCTCATTATCTGTGCCAATTTTGATACCATGTACATGGTGTACACACACACACACGTACAACAACAATAGTAAATGCCTGCAGGCAATGTTAGATTTTTTTTTTTTAAACTCCATGGTTGAATATAAATAGGACTGATCAGAAAACATTATCCGAGATGTGAAGGATTAAGATCGTGAGCTCAAAAAACATAGAAATTAAGAAAAGAAAGAGTCTTAGAAAAAAATGACTCTGCCGGTAAAAATAAAAAAAATGCAGGGTGGTTGGCCTGATCGCTCACAGACCAAGCGAGAGAGAGCTCGTGGCCTTTTAGCTTTAAGTCTCTTGGTCTGTGGCAGCCGCGCTAGCCCATCTGAGCGGCGCCCAGATGCAGCGAGAGACACAGGGATGTGGGGTGGGCGGGCTCTGCCCAACGCCTCCTCTCTGCCCTCTGGTGCTGGGACTGAGGCCGGCTCCGCCTCCCGGGAAGATGGCTGCACTCCGGCGGAGCCGAGAGTGAGTGGGTAGGGAGCGGGACATAATGTCGGCCGCATGTGTAGATCTGAGAATGAGGAAGGAAATACAGAAGAGCAAATGGGAAAGGGGGCTTGGGATTTTCCCTAGCAAGAAGAACTTGAGAGGACAGAACATTTGGGAAAGAAGGTAGGGGAAAGAGCATACTTCCCAAAAAAGCCTGAATGTAAGGAGTTTCTGTCCATTTCACCATCCAGTGACAAAAATTAGGCAAATCAGTGAAGATTTGAAAATCAAAAGTTCCCACTGGAGGCCATTTTGATCCATTATCTAGGCCATTCTGAGGCCATATTACACTGGAATAGAGGACCAGACGCTTACGGCATAGGTCCTTAGCAAATCCTAGCTTCTCAAAATTGCGATACAGATAGCCCAAAGGGGTTGTGGGGTCTAGAGAAGAGTCGGTGTTTCCCAAGACCTCTCAGTGCTCCAAGACAGTGGGCGGGAACAGAAATAGGTGTCCCTAAAACTGTTCGAGTCCACCGGAAAGTGGAGGGCCAGGTGGAGAATTCAGGCGTCCCTGGAAACTCTCCGGGGCCCAGACGGCGGGTGGCTAACACGAGGACTGGGAACGTCTTCCCAGTCCAAGCGGTCCTGGGCAGAGAGACCTATTGCACACGTGTGACTTATTGGATGGGCCTCTGGAGCAGATGGACAGAAGGGAGTCTGAGGGGCCAGAGGAGACAGGGCAGGGCCGTCCTACCTCACTTTTGTCGATCCGGGTGAGGGGAGATGGAGAGCAGCTCAGGAGTTCTCCTGGTCCGGAGGGCTTGTCTCGAACCCAGTACAGGGGGAGGTTCAAAAACCCTCCTGGGTTTCGCTCACCATTTTGTAAAGACCAGATGACCAAAAAGAGACGAATTAAAGCCGGTGGGCAAGGCTTTATTGGGAATACACGCTCTTGGGCTGAACTCTCCCATCTGTCAGAGTGTGTAGAGGAGAGTGGCGCCTGCTGTCAGGCATACAGACAATTTCAAAAGGCCCGGTCAGGAAGGGGAGGGCTTGGGGCAGGAAGAGAAGGCCAGAGTCCTTCCTGGATAGGTCAGGAAAAACCCGCTGATTGACAGGAGGCGCCTCTACAGGTGATGTCAGCATCTGGCTGGGCGCTTTTAGGTGGACACCCTGAACCCTGAACCCACCTAACACAACATACACATGCTGGTATTGGGGAAAGGTTAGAATGGGCCTTTGGGTTTCATTTCATGTATGAATATTGTTTTCACTCTTGTACAGTACATATTACATTTGATTTTTTTTTTTTGTTAGTACATCAAACTATACAAGATTGGGAGCATGAGTATTTTTTATCTTTTTCTTTAAGAACTATAATTTCCATATTGTGGGATGGGATTGCATTGTTGATATTTACTGGGATTCAGTTAAACTCTTTGAGAAGCATGATGTCTTTTCCTATTTTTGGTGATCCTTTTTTTTTTTAAATTTTTTTAAGTTGTAGATGCACACAGTATCTTTATTTTATTTATTTTTATGTGGTGCTGAGAATCGAACCCAGTGCCTCATGCATGCGAGGCAAGTGCTCTACCACTGAGCCACAATCCCGGCCCCTGGTGATCCCTTTAATTGTTAGAAATAATTCATTAAGTGAGCCTCTTGTGACTTAGCTTCTTATTCCACTGAGAGGACAGAAGCAGAGTGCATAAGCATCCCTATATCCCCACTATCAAGTTTACCTCTTGGTGCTCATACTGCCCCTCATCATTTGAGGAAGGAGCTTCCTTCACCTCTCACATGCCAGTGTCCTCATTTCTGTGCCGTCTTCCATCCTTCTCAGACTTTGGATTTTGTTTTTATATTAAACTCCTAGAGAGCTACCCAGTCATGAATATCTCTGTCTCTCTTTCCTAGATCTTTCCAATCAGCAAATGTATGTTCAACTAACCCTGGCCTTTTTCCTCTCCTAGCCTTTGTTCTACTGTTGCCTCAGCCTGGCTTGCTGTCATTGTAATTCTCATATTTGTTTCTTTCTTATCTTTCATGTCAAGGCTCACATGAAAGAACCTTCCTGAATCCTCACATTTGAAAGAGGATGACATCCCTGCTGCTTCCATAATTGTGTCTTTGCTAACTATCCTTTTCTTTATAACATTTATGAATTCCAGTGTGTCTTTGTTTCTATCCACTTGTTGCTCTAAAATGGCACATTGTGTTTGTTTTTTGATATTTGTAAATACTACTAATCCTTCATATGTTTTTGAGAATAAACTTATGAATAAATTGAAAAGAAAAGGTTCATATAGTGAACTCACTTTTTGTTTCCTTTTTTTTTTTTTTATTTAGTTTTGTTGTTGTTGTTTGCTGTTCTGGGGACTGAACATGGAGCCTCACACATGCTAGGCAAGTTCTCTACCACTGAGCTATACCCCTAGACCTTTTTTAATTTTGAGATAGAATCTCCTTAGGTTGCCCTGGCTGACTTTGAACTTGGGATCCTCTTTCATCAATCTCAGTAGCTGGGATTACAGGTGTGTGCTGCTTGGCTGATATCACTTTTTCTGATAATGTGTATATTGGTGAATTCTTTATGGAGTTAACTAAAGTGACTATTTCAAAATACTATATGATAGTGTGACTTTCATTAATTATAAGCTAAAGAGTACAGATTATAGGTAAATGAACAAAAACCTGTTGAATATTAAGACATAGACATTGGCAAACCTTTTAACACAGTATTATTGCATTGTTGATACTTGATAACATGATTGCTGTCTCTCAGCATCTGTATAAGATGAAAAAGAAGGTTAAGAAATTGTTAGAGATTAAAGGACCAACAAATGAGGGGGAAATGTAAGTTCTTTAAAGGAAAGCAATGTTCCTACTTTGAAAAACTAGATGGCATAGGGCAGGGAATGGAGCTCAGTGGGGAGAGCATTTGTCGAGCATGCATGTGCCCTAGGTTTGATTCCCAGCACCACCATGAAAAAGCAAAACTTGATGTGATAGAGAGCACAGCCTTTCTTATTCAAAAGGCCAATCACTTGTGAACTCTCTTTGAGAATGTCTTGCAAGTGAACATGGATCAAATGTTAAAAGATGACCAAGCACTCTCAATCTTTTCCCTGCCTCCTAATGAGGTCTGCTGTACTACAGTTAATCACAATGGCTCTGGGAAACCCACCTGAGTCTCTAAGGGCGACCCAGAGTAGGTGATGGGAGTAGAGGGCAAGAGTTGCTCCTACTTAAGTGAAGTTTTTATGGGACACAAGGAGAATACAAGGCCAAAAACTTATTGTTATAAGGCCAAGACTGTTGTAAGTTTTATAAGCTCTAAAATATTTAAATAAATATCATAATGTTTAATTATCAGGAAATAAAGTTTCTATTTAACTGGAAAAACAATATTTGAGCAAACTATTTGATTATGATGAATAATATTAAAACAATTGAGTTGAATGTAATATAGTTAATAGTCTCCTGAAAATATCATGTCATTTTATTGGAATCTTTTTTTTCCCCCAGAGTTTGGAGGTCTTTTCATATTCATTAGGGTCAACATGATTTATACTATCAGTCTGGGACTCCAAGATGGCAAAAATTTCCTTTTAGAGATGATTCTTTTTTTATTATAGGAACAACAGATTACTGGTCCTTGTATGTTCAGTTTATAAAATATGGATATTATAAATCGTTATATACCTTTAATAAGTTATATACAGTGTATAGTTTTTTTTAGTTTCTTTATTTCCCTGAGTATAGCTTCTTTTTTTGTATGATATTTTGATTTGGAAATTATATTGAGTTCTGTAAATTGCTTTCAGATAGGAACTATTCATTATTTATTATGATATTGAACAAAATGTTTTTTGGTACCAGGGATTGAACTCGGGAAAACTGGACCACCTGATCCACACCCTCGGCCCTATTTTGTGTTTTATGTACAGATAGAGTCTCACTGAGTTGTTTAGTGCCTCGCTTTGCTCAGGCTGGCTTTGAACTCGCGGTTCTCTTGTCTCAGCCTCCCAAAATGCTGGGATTACAGGCATGTGCCACTGCTCCTGGCTCACAAATAATTTTTTAGTTAATGGAATTGGTTCTGTTATGAAGATGATCCCACACAGGCTGTAGAGAGTGCTTTATTATTTATTTATTTTACTGTGGATTGAACCCAGGGGTACGTAACCACTGAACCACATATACAGCCCTTTTCTTTATTTTTTTTTACTTTTAGAAAGAGTTTCATTAAGTTGCACAGGGCCTTGCTAAGTTTCTGAGGCTGGCCTTGAACATGTCATCCTCCTGTCTCTGCCCTCCACATTGCTGGGATTTCAAGCATGAACCAACAAGAGCATTTTGTTTTTTAAGTGGTAACACGTAACTATTTGTTCTTTATTGTTCTGAGTGGTTATTAGACACCTATGGGAGGTGAATAATTAAAATCAATGATCTTCCCTGTGACTATGGAATATGGAGTTAGTTATTGGACTGTATGGGGATTAATTCAATCATACTATTTCTTCTCTTTCTTTCTTTTTTTTTTTCTGTACTAGGGATTGAACTCAAGGGCACTCAACTACTGAGCCACATCCTCAGCCCTTTATTATATTTTATTTAGAGACAGCATCTTACTGAGTTGCTTAGCACATTGCTTTTGCTAAGGCTGGCTTTGAACTCATGATTTGCCTGCCTCAGCCTCCTGGGACACTCCTCAGCCACCAAGCCCAGCTCAATCACATAATTTCTTATTTTTAAGTTGGTATTTATTTTCTTTTTGCATAGGTAATAAATACATAGAAAACAAAGCAAACATTATATATATACACATATAAACATACATGTACATATGCACACACATACAAAATAATAATAGTTTCTCTCCTACAATTCTTTTAGTCACTTGACTCTTTTTCCCCATATGTGAATCCTTTCAAATGGTACCATATTTTTTAGAGCAAATATAAAATATATTCTCTTTTTACATTCTTATATAGATAACATTTACAATCTTCTGTATTGTTATTATTTGCTTAATGTAGCTTGGCAGTCTTTTGTAATGAACATATAAAAAGTCTCCATTTTTGAAATAGTTTTATAATTTTCCTTTGTATAGATAGACTATTATCTACTGATGGAGATTTAAGTTGTTTACTATCATTTTCTATTGCAAAGAATACTGTAATAGATAATCTTCTTTGGATCCTTTTGTATTATATCTGACATAAATATATAAAAATGTAATTGTACATTGAAGGCATTGTTCAAGAATGTATACATTTGTAGCCAGGCATGGTAATGCATGCCTGGAATCCCAGCTGCTCGGGAGGCTGAGGCAGGAGGATCATAAGTTCAAAGCCAGCTTCAGCAATGGTTAGGCACTAAGCAACTCAGTGAGACCCTGTCTCTAAATAAGATACAAAATAGGGCTAGGGATGTGGCTCAGTGGTAGAGTGTCCCTGAGTTCAATCCCTGGCACCTCCCCCCCCCAAAAGAATGTATACATTTGTAACTGATAATTGTTTCCAGACTGACCTCATAGACACTGGACCAAGTTACATTACCCTAGCAATGCTGAAGAGATCCCATTCACTCTATCAGATCGCCATGCCATGTGATGATCCATGCATACCACTCAACTGACCAAATCAGATAGGTTTCTAAAGTATTTGCCTTTACATGTTTCCTAATACAGAAGGCTGTTGACATAGGTGGCAACTTATAGGCTGTAAATGGGCTTTCTCCACTGTTTTAGTCAGCTTTTTTCCTGCTGTGACTATAAAGTCTGACAAGAACAATTTTAGAAGGAAACATTTTTTGGGGGGCTCACAGTTTCAGAGGTTTTATCCACAAACATCCAGTCTCATTACTCAGGACTCAAGATGAGGCTGAACATTATGGTGGAAAAGCATGGTAGAAGGAAGCAGCTCAAGACAGCACACCAGGAAGCAGAGAGAGAGCTCCACTCATCAAGGACAATATATATACCTCAAAGGCACACCCCTCAGGGACCTACCTCCTCCAGCTACACCCTATAAGCATATAGTTACCACTCAGTTAATTCCTATTAGGGGATTAATTAAGGCTCTCATAACCCAATCATTTCACCTCTACACCTTCTTGCATTGTCTCACACATAAGGTTTTGCGAGAAAGCTAATATCCAAACCATAACATCTACTGTGATGGGCACAGGCCATTAAAGTCCATTCCCTTCTCCCTATTAAATAAGCAACAGTTGAGAAACAAGAGTTTGGGAGGGTTTTGTGTTTTCATTATTCTTTTAAAGATCAGACAAGATTTTTTGGATGGATGGATAGCTCACTAAATACTTCTTTTAGAAAGAGATTTTTTTTTTTTTTTTAAAAGGAGGGTGTGTTACTTTTGAACCTCAGGTCCTCTTGCATGCTAAACTCACATTCTACCACCGAACTACATCCCCAGTCCCAAATGTGAGTTTTGTATTTGTTTCTCATAATTCTTAAAGTAACTTGGAGATATGAATTCTATATAAACAAAACCAATAATTTTCTCTTACCTTGGTATACTCCAAGATGACATGCTATTGTAATTTATTTCTATGTTAACACCTTTTTCCATTATGCTTTGGATTGTATGTGACACAAGAGTATAGAAACCACCTATTTGAAAGATTTCAACTTGTGACTTGTGGGAACTAATGCAGTCTTCTTCTCATCTTAAATAGGTTCTTTTGTTTGTTTGTTTTGTGTTGCTGGAGATTGAACCCAGGGCCTTGTGCATGCGAAGCAAGCACTCTACCAACTGAGCTATATCCCCAGCCCTTAAATATGTTCTTGATTGTTGGGATTCATTGAAAACTTATCTTGATATATTTTGATGGAATGTGCTTGAAAATTTTAATCAGCAGATATTAGTGTCTCATTTCTGGCCCTCCTCATTCCCTGAGGATTGCTGGCAGTTTATTTTCTCTTATTAGTTTATGACCTTTTCAGACTAGATGTTCTTTTCTTTTTTCCATTGTTCCATCATTATTATCTTAGTTGAAGAGTCCTGGATGATAAGAATCCTGTCTCTGGATGTACTGATCAGTTTACTTTGGAAACCCTTCATTTTAGATTGTTCTTGATATTTTAAATCTTTTCCCTTTTTGATGTGTATGAAATTGAGATAGTAAGATGTTGGCATTTGCAGTTAAAGAATCAGAAATGGCCATAAGTACAGTGATTTCTCTCCTTAAATTTCTTCCTGTTATTTGTAGCATTGAAATATAGATCAGAAACAATTACTGACACAGAGAATGATTATTATGTAAAATATGGATAACAAATGTGGAATTTCTAAAGCTGCATTTAAGTGTCTAGGATAATGCCACCTATGTTCCCTTTTAAATATCTTCTGCCATTCTATAACCCAGGATTTTGGACACCTTTATCTATAATTTATTAAATATTGTGTTTGATAAAAGCAGAAAAAGAATTTGAACAGCTTGGGGTAAAACCCTGTTAACATGAGTAAGCACTCACATGTGGATTTGGGGGTCATTAAGTTGTCCTGAGGCTTTTTCACTAAAGACAACATCACCTGGATTCTAATACTTCCATCTTTTTGCAACACTGGTGTTCTGTTATTCTTCACTTTTATTATTTCTTTTCTCTTTACCTCTCTCCCTGGTGATTCTTTTCCTCAGTCCATTTATCCCTCTCCATCCCCATTTCTCTTTTCCATGTTCAGGCTGCCATTAGCTCTCATGCAACAGCCTTGCAGCCATCCTCCCCATCATCTGACTGTCCACTGCAGCCAGTGATGTGTGATAAAGAACACCATTTTATACTCCAGGCCTTTGACCATTTTCAGGAGCACCAAGAACTAAAGTGTGTAACTTCTGCTGGAAGTCACAGTGACATGGATTGGAACAGCATGTATGTTGAGAAAGTTCCTGAAATTCCTAAGCCTTCAGAGCAAGCTTCTTGGCTTTCTGCAACATGTTCCAGAGGATTGTGAGGACCTTCTTTTGTTTTGTCCTCCAGCCATACATTACTTCGGATAACAGCCTCCTTCAGCTCTTAATGCTTAGCCACATGCTATCCCTGCCAAAACCAAAACACACAGTAGTGTCTTACTGTTTTTTCTGTCATAGCCCTTACCAGATTTCATTTGAATTACATATCTTTGTCTTTAAGGGCCAGACTCATTTGTATTTCTCAGGATACTTTCATTTGTTTCTTTCCTTTTTGAGGGATGAATGACTAGACTTCTAGTGACATTGGATCTCCTTCATATACTTGAGCATCTCAGCCTAACCATACTTTTATTGAATACATTTGTTATTGTAAAGGACTATCTGCTTGTAATTTGTATATCTGAAAATATTTTTCTCTTAAAACATTGGAATAGTAAACATTTTGATAAAAAATATCTTATTCCATAGACAGTATATATTTTCCTACATTAAATGTCTAACTAAGAATCTCCTCTAGCTTAAATTGGAGAAAATTTGAGGGAATGTTAGTTGATTATATCAGCAGAAATCTAGGCTTTTGGACTTATTCCTATTTTAAGTCCTTGGAGGGAACTAATTTTCCTGAGAACTTTATATTTTAATCATAAACAGACCCAATGCAATAATACTTTCATAAACCTTTGGCTGAGAGTTTGGTATTAATGTCCTGAACTTTTAAAAAGAGAAACATATTTTTGTGGATTTGCCAAGAAAAATAGGTCTCAATTTAATAAAAATAATGTATTTATTATTTTAAAGAGATCTTTGCAATGAGCAGTGTGTTAAACGTTTTTGCTAAGTTAGTTGTCCAGTGTTGGACATGATGCAGGCAGAGTTGATGTATTTTCTGTGGCTCAGTATAATGACTTTGAATGTAAAAGTTTTTGCTTTTGACATGCAAGTAAGTTATGTTAGATTATTCGTTTACTATTTAACTGTTAACTTTTATTTCTTTTGTAGATTTTTAATTAAAATATGAATTATTTTATTTCTTAAATACTTTTGTAATGGTAAAATATGCAAAACATGTTGAAGATAAAACTATTTTCTTTTAAGCTATTTTATTTTAATGTGTTTTCTTTAAGATGTATCAGCAGTTACCTTTGCTATTAGTAAGCAGCTAAAACCTCACTTTGGCTCTGTGACATCCTTCTGTGGCTTCTCTGACATTTTCTTTCTAAGCTCACTTGTATTATTGGCAAAAGTCTTTTTGTTGTACTTGCCCAAATATGGGTTCTCTCTCTAGATGTGATGTTGTATCCATTTCCTTGGTGAATTTCTGTTTTACTGGTTTCTCCTCCCATCCCTTTAGTCTTGGGTGTACCCTCAATATTAGTTGTCCTACCTCAGAGTACTAGCTCAGATTGAGCATGAATGAAGGTTTTTAATGAAGTTGTGCAATATATAGCAGCCTTGGTGTGCAGAACTATCTCTTCATTTATGAAATTGAGTTATTTTCAAAAGTTTTGTAGACTTAGAAAATTCCACGATGGTCTGTGATTTTCTTATTTCTTTTAATTCTGCCATGTGTTCCTAAGTTTCAAATATATTTTCTTTCTTCTTCTTCATCTTCCTCCTATTGCCAGGTACCATAAATTTTGCCTTCATTCTTGTATATGTACACATCTTTCAACTTTCATAGCACCTGTTCTCATTTTAGCCATGTTCCTTTTGACTGAACTGATATAATTGTCTCTCTTTACCATATGTTCCTTTTAAAAATCAATTTCTAGGGGTCGGGGCTATAGCTCAGTGGCAGAGCACTTGCCTACCATGTGTGAGGCACTTGGTTCAATCTTTAGCAACACATAACTATAAACAAAAAATAAAGGCATTCTGTCCATCTACAACTACAAAAAAATTTTAAAAATTAATTCTGAGTCGGGCGCGGTGGCGCAAGCCTTTAATTCCAGCACTTAGGAAGGCTGAGACAAGAGAATCATGAGTTCAAAGCCAGACTCAGCAATGGCGAGGTGCTAAGCAGCTCAGTGAGACCCTGTCTCCACATAAAACACAAAAATAGGGCTGGGGATGTGGCTCAGTGGTCAAGTGCTCCTGAGTTCAATCTCCGTTACCAAAAAAAAAAAAAATCAATTCTGCATATTTCTATTTGCTTAATTTACAAATCCCCTTTGAGTTACCTTAACCAAGTTTAAAAACATGAAGGAATCCCCTACTGTACCCTGATTTAAAATTAAACTCATTAGCTTGATAGTCTATGTTCTTTGTGATCCAAATTCCAATTTTATTCTTTTAGACATCGTCTTATATGATGATCCCATGTGTATTTCACGCTGTAAGTGGACCACTGTGCCTTTTGTTAAAAGTTGTTCCTTTTCTCTCAGATATACCTAGAATGATAGACTCCCCCACCATTTGAATTAGCATTGTGTCATTTGCTGCTTAAATCAGTCTTTTGTCATACTGTATTAGAACTTGTTCTGAAACAGCAGTCAGCATGACAATGGAGTGGTAGGATCAAGGTTGTTGGTCATGCAGACCAAAGTTGGATCCTGGCATGCTACTTATGAACAAGAATTTTGAGTAAGCTATTAACTTCTAGTTTCTGCAGAAACTGGAACCTGGGTTGAAATGGTCACAACGCGAATAAACACTCCAAATTATCTATCTCAATAACAACCAAAAGAGTATGGAAAAATTTAAGAAAACCCAAACTGTTCATTCTGTTAATGATCTTTTCACAAAATATCTATTCCTTATAGGAATAGTCGCTAAATGTTTTTTTTTTTTTGTTGTTGTTGTTGTTTGTGTGTATGTGTGGTTGTTGTGGAGTAAAGAATGTTCTGGTGCTCCCTCTATGTGTAGCACTCTATGAGCAAGTGGTATAATATGCTCATGACCCAAAGGCTTTGGTTTGATTTCCTGCCTGAGGCATTTATTATCTTGACCTCTTTAGCCACCTTTTCTTCATCTGGTTAATTAGGAAAATTCCCTCTTTCTACCTAATACACTTTTTATAAGCTTTAATGATCCTAGCATAATGGTTAACAGCTTATGCTCTTGACCTGGAAAAATGATGTCTGCATTCCTTAGCTATGTGACCTTGACAATATTAATTGGCTCTTTTTCTGTTACCATTTTCTTCTTTGTAAATGGTATGTGATAGAACCTGTCGCATGGATTTTGGAAGGATCAGGTAAATAACATACCTCAGTTGTTAATAAGTGTTAGCTAGTTTAATCACCATAATGTGCTATTTAAGCTTAATGTAAAATTGTTGTTCTCATTTACTCTGTCGTAGTGCTTTGCTGCATGTGTTCAGTCATCACATAGAAAACTTGCTGCTTATCTTTGTTGGATTGCATGATAAGCAAAATAGTCTGTTCTTTTATTAAAGATTCTAGGTGATTTGCTGTATTTAAAAGAAAGTTTTAGTATATTATCAGCATTATCTTTGTAATTTCCATGTGGTAGATGATTAAGCTTTTCATTTAATTATACACAAGGTTAAAATCCATGGATGAAACAATTGAGCCAAGAATAGGCCACACAGCGTATTCTCTGACTGTTCTGGAAATGTAAAAACTTAAATAAGATGTCTCTTGTTAGCTTACTAAGAAGTACTAGCATTATGGTTGAGTTTCTTTTGTAGAACTAAAGCAGTTTTTTCTTTTTCTTGTGCATTTAAGCTTCTCATCTGGGTGAATCTTTTATTTACATTATATTTGTTGAAGTAAACTTATAACTGGTATCTCTATTCATGACTATATTTGCTATCTCAGGTTATAAGTGTTTCAGCCAGCATACATGAGACATAAATGGTCACTCCTAATTTCTGACATTTTGCTATTTCTTTTTCTTTTCATTCAGAGTAATAGTCCTTTTCAAGTTCTATGCTAAAACTACTTTGGGTGTTAAAATAGACATTTTAATCTGATTTGAAAAGTAAGACTAGAATTTATAAAATTGAGCATCCAAAAAATTATAAAGTTTTCTTTAAAAGATTATTGTCTGTGTTTACTCTTTCCCTTTCCACTCTCAACCTAGGCTGGAGTCCTTTCTTGGGTGTACGATTTTGTATTGCTTACAAATTTTCATTGATTTTTTTGCATAGCTGGTTTTATTTTGTGTATATGCTTGTGCCAAATTACATAAAATCATTTAGTTTGAGTATTTTTGTGTAGCTTCCCTTAGTTTATAATATAGACTACAGCTAGTTCTTGCCTTCTTTAACCCAACCAGTAGTTTGAATTTGCAAAATCACTGGGTTTAAAATTCTTTCTTGTCCCTTTCCCCCCATTGGCTGGCTCTGTCTTCTTTTTCCAGAAGATTTCAGAAGAAAATATTGCAATCTTTTTTTTTTTTTGGTACTGGAGATTGAACTCAGGGGCACTTGACCACTGAGCCACATCTCCAGCCCTATTTTGTGTTTTATGTAGAGACCAGGTCTCACTGAGTTCCTTAGCACCTTGCTGTTCCTGAGGCTGGCTTTGAACTCGTGATTCTCCTGTCTCAGCCTCCCTAAGTGCTGGGATTATTACAGGCTTGTGCCATTGCACCCAGCTGAAAATATTGCAATTTTAATCCATACAAATAGTGAAAGGCAGTGTCAACTTCATCCACATTTTGAATAACTAATTTGTACTCTAATATAAGTGAGTTTTCAGTCCTTCAGTTCTAAACTTAAATGTTCCAAATACAAGTAATTTATAGGCTTTTAAGTATTTTCACAGTAAAGCAATCATAGGTGCTTGGCAGAATATGAGATTTTCATTATATTTGGTTGTTGGTATTATATAGTAACTGTGGTTAGGGTTGTCAGAGAAGTTTCTTTCTCAATCTGGCTTCCTATCGTAAAGGTTCTGACAGTGGCAGAGATTAACTAGGGGGTGGTTTTATTACTTAAAACCATGTTTTTGGGAGCTGCCTACCTTGCAGTTCCCTGGATCCACCTGCTTTTCCTGTCTTGTAGCTTTTTTCTGGTTGACATAACACATCTCCACTCCCCTTCTTTATTCAACATGTTGACATGGGGGATTTGTGTCTTCTTTGTGACAGAGTTCCCACTTCACCTTACTTCTTCCTGATCTCTACACATCTTGACTACCTCTCATTTTACTCCTTTTCACAGTAAGGACTTTTAACTTGAATTTATTGAGAATGAGCTATGTACTTAACACTGAGAGTGAGGAAAATTTACAAAGAAGAACATTCTTTTGAACAGCTTGAATATTTACCATTAAAATTTAGGTCTTCATCTTCCAGCACTGTGAGTAATTTTAATTTTCAACTTAATGTGTATTGTTACTGAGAAATAATTTTAAATTAAACTTTTAAAAATAATCAGGTAGTTTTGATCTTTAAGCTGTCTTTTTCAAATTGAAGAAGTAGATTTGATAGCACTGTAATATTTTTGTTCTCTTTTCCTTATCTCTTTCTACACAAGAATAACTTTCTCCCAAAGGACATTTTATGTAAACTAACAGACACTTGCAAAGTATGGAATTCATTTCATTTTTTAAAACTTTAACCTTTATATTTAAAATGTTATAAAGAAGAAACCTAGTATGCTGAATGTTTACCTTTACCAGAGTTTGTGCTACCCACCAGAGTTTATGATCTGAAGTAAGTGATGTAAACATTATTACTCTCATTGGAAGGTGAGGAAACTCATCTTTAACCAAACTGTTGTATAATGGTATCTTCCTAATAATTAATAATTTAAAACCAGTTGAATCTGTTTTTGTTAAGTAAAGTATTTCTTCAGTATTGACTGTAGGCATTGGTGTTTGGTATTAATGAAAGTAATGCTATCTCTTTTCTAAAATACATGACAGTCTTTTGGGCCAGCAGAGGACTAGAATCATTTTTGTGCCTGCAATGAAGTGGTGGAATTGGATGTAAGGCATTTGTGAACATTCCAGTAGATGTGACAGGCAGACATTTGAGGACTGTGCCACAAACTCTAGGGTTACCTTGGATAAGTAGATGGTGTTCACTTTGAGGCTTGAAACACTAGTATGATCCTGGACAAAGAGCCATGAGAATAGATGGATTTTTCTTTGTGCCTAATCAGGTGTTGAGAGTTTAGCATGCACGAATGAACAGTATGGATAGTAGATTTGAGACTGGGTCCAGATTGTGAAAGTAAATATATAACATTAAGAGACAATGTTGATGAAATAAATGGGCCAAATTTGTGACATTGGTACTGAAGGAATTAATGATTTCATTACCCTTAAAGCATGTGAAAATGAGTTTGAGAAGAGTGGGTCAAAAGGGAGAAAGTCGAGTTAGGAGGATCAGAAATAATGTCCTTAACCTAGGCTGCTGCATTGGAGATTGAAGAATAAGTTTGGTAGAAGTTAGGAGATTAGTCTTGAACATAATTGAGATGTGGTTTTCTGTGAATAAGACCCTGAAAAGGCTTATGGTCAGTGCAGTAGAATGGAAGGATATGTACCACATTTCCAGAAGGTTGAGGAGAAGGTTTAGGCCAAAAGCTGGGATAAATAGACCAATGTGTTTGCTTTGTTTTGTTTCGTTTTGTTTTTTTAAATGTCAGGGCAATTGTTGCTTAGTTGCCTGCTGTTTGTAAGCCATTGCTCACTTGATAGGGTTGTTTGCTCATTTAAAGTTAGAACCTTAATTTACCTGCAATAATAAGTCAAACCTCATCATGCTTCATATTTGATTAGTTCCTTCCAGAGTCTTTCAAAGACCCTTCTGGTTTGTAGTTACCTAAATAGTTTTGTGTTACTGGAATACATTTTATTTTCTATTTCTTCCAACAGATTATTATGCATATATGAAATAACATTGGTCTTGATTTTTATCCCAAGGGGTTTTGACATTAAAGCTTCTGCTAAGAAACTTTTCATTTTTGTTTAGTAGAATATATAAAATGGCTCATAATTTTATTTTTTATCCTCTATATGGATGGCTCTGTGTAATGAGTTGATGGAACTTTTTATCGTCCTTTTTTAGTTTCTTCTATTAGTTCCTATTATATTGTTGCTGTTAGTTAAAATGTTAATGTATAAATGATCATACTTTATGGTATATAATGCTTGTAAATGTATATGACCTTCAAAAGAGCAGGGAATTTAAGGGTTAATCTTCATTCTGTGGTGAGTTGCTTTTTGCTGAATAATAATGCCTAGGGACTTGCTATGAATAAGGAGATAAAAATTGAACCGGAGTTTGCTGGTTTCTTTTCAGTTCCCTATGTGATTATAAATTTAACAGGTTGTTAATATTCGAACTTTAATAATGGTTGTTGTGTGAGTTGAAAAACACCACTGTGATTTTTAAGGTGGTCTAGAAAACCTGGGTAATTGTTACATAATTCAACTGAACTGCTTGAAACTCCAGTTCTCATAAAAGCAATTTTGATGATAGTAAAAGCATGTCTGGCTTTTTTTTTTTTAACCTCAAAATTCAGTTGTTGTGTGTGTTTATGTGAATTTTGGAACTATATGTAGGGTAATTTTTGGTTAATAAGAATTACTATTTTTTAAAATTTTTATTTTTTCTTTTTAGATATACATGACAGTATACGTACATGAAATATAACTTCCCATTCTTGTGGTTGTACATGATGTGGAGTTACACTGGTTGTGTATTTGTATATGAACACAGGAAAGTTATGTCCAATTCATTCTACTATCTTTCCTATACCCATTCCTTCTCCTTTCTCTTCATTCCCTTTTATCTAATTCTGTGAACTTCTATTCTTCCCTCCCATACCTCTTATTGTGTGTTAGCATCCACATAGCAGAGAGACTATTTGACTGTTTGGGGGTGAGCGGGGGATTAGCTTATTTCACTTAGCATGGTAGTCTCCAGTACTGGCAAATGTCATAATTCCATTCTTCTTTATGGCTGAATAATATTCCACTGTATATATAAACCACGTTTTCTCTATCCATTCATCTCTTTAAGAGCACCTAGATTGGTTCCACAGGTTAGCTATTGTGAATTGAGCTGCTATAAACATGGATGTGGCTGCATCACTATAGTATACTGATTTCAATTCCTTTGGGTATATGCTGAGGATTGGGATAACTGGTCAAATGATGCTTCCATTCCAAGTTTTCTGAGGAATCTCCATAGTGCTTTGCAGAGTGGTTGTACCAATTGCAATCCCATCAGCAATGTAGGAGTATACTTCTTCTTCATATTCTGGCCAATGTTTATTGGTACTTGTATTTTTGTTTTTTGGTTTTTTTTGGTACTGGGAATTGAACTCAGGGGTTCACTGGTTTTTTTGACCAGTGAGCCACATCCCCATCCCTATTTTGTGTTTTATGTAGAGACAGGGTCTCACTGAGTTGCTTAGCGCCTCACCGTTGCTGAGGCTGGCTTTGAACTCGCGATTCTCCTGTCTCAGCCTCCCTAAGTGCTGGGATTACAGACTTGTACCACTGCGCCCGGCTGGTGCTTGTATTCTTGATAATTGCCATTCTGACTGGAGTGAGATGTAATCTCAGTGTAATTTTAATTTGCATTTCTCTAATTGCTAGAGATATTGAACATTTTCATATATTTGTTGTCTGTTCGATTGTATTTCTTCTGCAAGGTGTCAGTTCAAAGAACTACTATTTCTTTTGGACACTTTTAGTATTTTTATTTAATGGATAAATAAAATTTATATATATTTGCCACATACAACATGTAGTTTTGAAATATGTTTACATTATGAAATGACTAAATTGAGCTAATTAACATAGTATTACATCACATGGGTTTTTTTATAGTGAGAATTTATTTTCTTAGAAATTTTAATAGTATAACATACTGGTGTTAACTATAGTCTACATACAGTACAATAGCTTTTGTGATCTTCCTCCTGACTGAAATTCTGTATCCTTTGTCTAACACCTTCTGAACTATTTCCTCCTTCAGTGATTTCTTTACTTTTATGAGTCTATTGTGGATTCCACAGTAAGTGAGATCCTGGAGTATTTGCCTTTCTATGCCTGTCTTATTTCACTTAACTCAGTGTCTTTCAGGTTCAATTATATGTTGTTGCAGATGACAAATTTCCTTCACTATTAAGGCTGATTATTAGTCTACTTGTAAATATACACCACATTTTTGTTTTTTATTCATCTGTTCATAGATACTTAGGTTGCCTATGAAGCTTGGTCACTGCAAATAATGTTTCAGTGAACATGGGAGTGCAGATATCTCCTTCACATACTGATTTCATTTCCTTCAGAAATATATCAGTAATGGGATTGCAAGAACAGATATGGGAGTTCTATTTTTAATATTTTGAGGAAACTCTTAATGGTTTTCTGTAATGGCTATGCTAATTTATATTTTCACTAACTGTATAAGGGTTATTGTTATCCCACATCCTTTCTAATATTAGTTATGTTTTGTCTTTTGGAAAATAGCCATTCTAACTGGTGTGAGGTGACATTTCACTGTGGTTTTTATTTGTATTTCTCTGATGATTAAGAATATTGATTTAAATTGTTTACACACATACTCCGCTCCCTATTGGAACGCCCAATAGGAACGCCCATCAGGTCCTTGCTCTTGAAAATTGGGTTATTCCTTTGCTTTCCATTGAGTTGCTTGAGTTTTTTATATGTTTCGATATTACCTTTTTATCAGATGTATGGTTTGTCAGTATTTCCCTTTTCCTCAGTTTGTCTCTTCACTCTTTCTTTGGCTGTGCAGAAGCTTTATAATTGGCTGTAATGTTCTCTGATTTTGTTCTTGTTCCCTATGCATTTGGGTTCATATCCAATAAAAACTATCGTTTCTTACATTTCACTCTGTTAAACTCCTTTTTAAATCTTTAAATAGAATCTATTTGTAGATCTTAGCATTATTTCCCTCATTTTTTGGATGAGAAACATAGGTGATATAACTGGCTAAAGTTCACACAGTAAGTCCACCTTGGATTCAGATCTAGGTCATTCTACCTCTAAAACTATGGTGTATCCCCTGTACTCTGTGTAGGTAAAGGTGAATTATTCATAACCTAAAATTCTTTGGGAAGTCTCTGAGATCTGTTCTTTGAATGTAAGTCACATGCTCACTTGTTCCTTAGGATCTCTGCTCTGGTCCTCTGCTGTGGTTCTCTGCTGGAGGTGTGCTTTCTAGGAGATAACCCCTTGCTGAAGTTTCTTGGTTATCTCAGATTTTGCTTCTCAGTGAGACCTTTTTTATTCTGTTCATAACTATCGTTCTACCTCAGCTATAGCTCTGCTTTTGCCACCTTTTGTATTCTATTTCTCCTTACTTTACGCTTTTTAGCATCATTTTCTTAGTTATAAATAATTTACTTACTTATCATTACATTTATTGTGTATGTTCCTGTCTATTAAGAGGAAAGTTTCAGGAGACATAAGTCTTTTCTGTTTTGTTCACTCCCACCCCAAGTGCCTGGGATGTGCTTGGCATATCACAGGCATTCAGTAATTGGATAAAGAAGTGAATAAATAGTCAAGAATTCCCTGAATATGTATGTAATATTTATCGTTTTATGAGTTTGCTGCTAGGAAAAGGGTTTATGGCTTTGATCACATTTTCACTTTATCAGACTGGACCCCATGTTTACCTGAAGGGGTTTTGGTTCATATGCTTTTATGTTGAATCAAGGAAACCATAAATGTCTGGTTTTCAGCTGTCATAGATATTTATGATATCAAGCCAAAAAGAAAGAGGATCATGCACATGGATGCAGACATACAGTTGAAGCTCCCTGAGTTCTGGTCTCATGGTCTCTGAGCTATCTGGTCATTATTTCATCCCATTAAAGGTTAGACACCAGCCGGGTGCAGTGGCGCAAGCCTATAATCCCAGCACTTAGGGAGGCTGAGACAGGAGAATCTCGAGTTCAAAGCCAGCCTCAGCAATGGCGAGGCCCTAAGCAACTCAGTGAGACCCTGTCTCTACATAAAACACAAAATAGGGCTGGGAATGTGGCTCTGTGGTCGAGTACCCCTGAGTTCAATCCCTGGTACCAAAAAAAACCAAGTTAGACACCTTCATGTTTCCATCATCTGTTTCCCATGCATGAACTGCTTGTTTGTTTGAATTCTGTTGATCAGAGACAATCATTAATAAAACATGCAGGAATAAAAGTTTCTCTTCACTTTAATATATTGGTTTAATGACACCCTTTTCTACCAAAAAACGTTCTTTAACTATTTTTTAAAGAAAATGAAAGAGTAATCATTTTCTTCTAAATAGATATTCACCTTTACCAGGATTAATGGGAATGTACATTACACTTTTTGTTATACAAAAACAATTCAAAATAACAACAATTAAAAATTCTTTTAATGTAAAATGTTTCCAAGGACATAGCCCCAGTAGGCACAGTCATGTACTGTTGGTTGGGATGGAATTAATGAAGCTTTCCTCAAAGTCAATTTGGCATATCTGTCTTTGATTTTAAAATTTTATGTCTAGGAAGATAACCTACAAAAATATTTTCACATTGATAAGTAAGCGAATTGTTGCACTAATAAAATACTAGAAACAAGCTTAATTTCCATTAATAAGGAAATGACGAATCAATTTTATATTTGTACTATGGGATACTCTGCAGCTATTAAAACAATTGAGGTAAAGATAGCTATTGAGAGATTTATAAGACATGTTATTAAGTGAAAAGAACAAGTTTTACATAATTTGTATAATGTTTAAATTCTTGTAAAAATTATGCCTGAGTACATGGACATATTGGTTATATAAAATCATAAAAATAATATTGGAGGGATGTTTTCCAAATTGTCATCACGATTAACTTTGAAGAGGGAATTTAAAGGTGTAAAATATTTTATTCTATATAATTTAGCACTAGTTAAATATTTTAGAAACAAATTTATGATGGGGAAATACTCCCTATAATTTTTTTAATTCTTAAAGGGACATTCATGCACTCCAGAGCTGAAGTGGATTGGTTTCCTTTGCCTTTGGTAAAGTTAAGTAAGTTTGGTTTCCTTTTTCCTTTTAATTCCTTACATTATTCTTTTCCCATTTCCTTCAGAACCCACAGATTTTATGGTCCACTAAATGACAAATTTGAAAATCTTAATATACATTTAATTTTATAGACATATTGGTGGTGTTGTTTTTTTTAAACTACAAATTCCCAGGGGTCAGGGTGGGAGTCACTTGTCCTCTGACAGTGGAACATGACTAGACAGTAGTATCTGTGTCAAGTGCAGTCATTTTGAAGGTAGTCACTCATAAAAACTACTATATTAAACCTTTCTAGAATAGATTAATTTTCTGAAAGTCAGTAATCATGGAAAATAAACACACCTTTAATTTATGTGCTTATATTTATGAGACGAAAGAGTAAATCTAGCATTTTAAAAGTTATTTCACACTCCCATGAGAAACATGGATAATGTATAAAATTAAAAAATATATATATTAAACATCATCCATGGCACTTAAGTGTCTTGAGTTTCTTGGTAGAAATTTAAAATTATACATTAAAATTTTTGGATTTTACCACCCATGCCTTTAGCATGTAGAATTATAGCTTTTTGCAGTATTACTGTGTTCAAATCTTTGAAAAGGAGTAGCTGTGGAATAGATTTACTTATATTAAAGTAAAAACACTTTTGTAAATATGCTTTTGGTAGAAAAAGTCATATTTTTTCTTAAATTTTACTTTGAAATCATCTTGGTACTTTACACTCTGATAACTAGACCTTTTCCTTTCTGGACTGGTCATCGGTCATTTCCCAGGTTAGAAATTTATATGAAATTACATTGTAATCTGTTAAGCCAAACCAATTTTCATTTGTTCAGTATTGAAAAGTACCTGTGGAATTTCTGGGTCTAAATTTCTAAATTCTTGCTATTTCTCCCTCTTTCTATTCTCTGTTTGCTGAAAAATCAGAAATATTGAACAGGAATGAATGAAGTCAGTAATTTAAAGTCATTAAGACAACTCTACCCAGCATTTTCTTATAAAAGCTTTCCTAAAATAAAAGTAAACTCAAACAACTTAGCTTCCATTTTCTGTTTTTAAAATAATTCATTACCTTCATATATGGAATTTCTATGGCAATTTAATCTCAATGGTTCCAAAATGACACATGCAGGAAAGCAGAGACAAAATGTTAGCAATTTAGCAATAAACATAGGTGAAGGGTATATGGTTTTGAGTATGTTCTTTCAACTTATTTTGGTTTCAAATTTCTGAAGTAAAAAATTTAAGAATATACTGGCACATAGCTCAGTTGTAGAGTAGCTTGTTATGTGCAAGACCATGGGTTCAGTTCCTACCACGATGACATAATGATTATGATGATGAGGACGACAATGATCTTGATAAAAGAAAATTTATGTAATCTTCAGTTTCCTTTAAAAACTGCAAAAAGGATTCATTCTTATGTGAATAGGGCTATTGCACTTCTTGATTTAAAACATATTTCATAATTCCAATTTATCGTCTTTATTTAAGGAACCTAATATCACAAAACTTACACGTTATTTCATCTGTAGTCAACTCCATTTGTTCATAATTTCACCTTTTATATTCTCTTCCCAAGAAATGGATGTTGATGCTAATATTTGTGTCTGCTCAGGTTTTCATTTTCATTTTGCATTAGGTTGTTATCTTAATAATTCAGCACATTCTGGATCACTATACTTCTGGCTAGAGCACGGGAGCCAAGAACTTAGTTAGATGTTTTAAGTGCAAAGATGCCCAAAGGAAAGTCCAGCTCCAGGCAGATGCTTCATAAAGAGCTAAGTCTGTTCAGTGGAAGAGCATCTCTCTTCTACAGGCTGCCTTCTGACATGCCTATTTTTTGTCCAGAAAGCTTGTTTAAGTGATGTTCTCTGCAACTTCTCCTTTGCATTCCTTATTAATGTGTTAAATGCCATGGAAGTGTGTCTCTTTCCTGCACTGCTTTCTGTGGTGCATCTAGTTAAGCTGAGCCTACTCAAAGCTGACCTGTGGGACGTGATAAAATTTGGGCTATTATGGGGTGTTCCACTCCTTCCTTTTCTCAGAGATCATCCCTAGAAAGCTCTGTTTCCTGTTTATGCCTCATGGTGTGGGAGTGTGTCTCCTCTCTTCACGTTACATACTGTATGCTCCAATCAGTCTCTTTTAAGTAAGGCAGATTTGCATGTGGGCATTGGATTCAGTAGACCAATACCTGTTTAACAGGGAATGGGTTACTCACCCACTCTGAGCTATAGTTCTCTGTTCTCTTTTCTTGGAGCAGAAACAGCACATATATAGTGCCTAGGTCTTTCATGAAGGCTTTTAATATATTATCATGCTTAATAAATGTTTTCTGTCTTCTATCCATTTTTACTTTCTGAAATAAATTGATCCATATTTATTTCTTCTAAGTATTTAAAACCTAAATATTTGTAAGATTAAGCAAATGCTTTCTCCAGAATGTATGCACTTACCAGGTACAATTATAAAACACCAAAAAGCAGTTCTGTGCTCTGGGCTACCTTGCTGATTAGCTGTGATGGGGTGGAACACAGGCCATTCTCTCCACCCCAAGCTATGTCTTCTCCAAGGTGTACCTTTCTTGATCCCACCAATGTGCCCCAGCAGTGAGCAGAGGCACTAACATCTTTCTACCTGGCCTTTAGACAATTATAGTTCATTTTTCGTTTAAGAGTAATGTTTACCATTTATCAGTTCAACCTCACATGTGAATAATATGGGATATAAAGCATAACTAAGCTGTAATCTGGCCAACAATACATACAAATTTATATTGTTGATTTCATTTATTTGTTAATCTGCTCAACTCTTTATTTCTAACAGCACTCAGTACTACTTTAGTTATCATTTATGAGAGCTGATTGTGTATATCTTCCAATTTGGAAGACATCACATAGGTAGTGTGAAATCCATCAGGATGGGAGTAGTTGTGCCATGGTATTGGCAAACACTACAGATAGGGCTCTTCTCTTTTTTGGTGAGTCTGTTAGATATTTATCACTATGTTCCTTATTTTATCATATCTTCACCTGAACTCCTAGAAGTTGTTGGTTAGTGTTCCAGAAGGTGGTGGTTATTCTTCCAGGTCACCACTTTGGCAATACATTTTTGTCTTTCACCTGATTGATTGAGAGGGTCATTACTACCCCTGGTGCATGTATGATCATACATTTGAATAACTACAAATGCTTGTGCTTGTTCATCTCTGCCTGCCTTGCTTAACCACTTTCAGACCTCTGAGAGTGAGCCCCTGGAAGAGTTGTGGAGGGGTAGTTTGCTTTTCTAAGAGACCCCAGGATTTTGACCTGAAGATATGATTTAAAATTGGTCCTTTCCAACTTTTCTTTTCTTTTTCTTTTTTCTTTTTTTTGGTACTGGAGATTGAACTCAGGGGCACTTGACCTCTGAGCCACATCCCCAGCCCTGTTTTTTGTTTTATGTAGAGACAGAGTCTCACTGAGTTGCTCAGCACTTCACCATTGCTGAGGCTGGCTTTGAACTCTCGATCCTCCTGTCTCAGCCTCCCAAAGTGCTGAGATTACAGGCTTACGCCACTGCGCCCGGCCCCTTTCCAACTTTTTTTTTTTTTTGGTACCAGGGATTAAACTCAGGGGTACTCGACCACTGAGCCATATCCCCAGCCCTGTTTTGTGTTTTATGTAGAGATAGGGTCTCTCAGCCTCCCAAAGTGCTGGGATTACAAGCATGAGCCACCACGCCCGGCTCCAACTTTTCTATCAGCTTTTCTGCCTTGTGCTATCAAGAAGGCAGGGCTGAGTTTTTTTGGAGACTGTTTTATTGCTAATGGTATCTTGGAGTTTTAAGTGATTTGAGAAGAAACCTGCACCCTAGCACTACTCTTCTTGGGCATATAAAGTACTTTTATTATAAATGTGATTTGTTCCTTGATTGTACTACTTTTGGGTAGTCAGAAAAAAATGAGATCTGAAGCTTCAAGTCTCTTCAACCTAGTCAGATGTTTGCTTTCACTACTTTACCTTGGCAATATAACTACTGGTCTCACACATTTTCACATCATTTAATGATTCTTTTAAGTTAGAATTTTCTTAATATCTGACTTCCTGTCCTAAAGAATATTTATAGTCAGAAACTTCCCTCCTGTCACAATTCCATTTCTATAAAGAATCTTTATTTACAGAGTGGATATTCAAAATGAGGGAGAACAGAGCCCAAGGTATGGCCATAGGAGGCCTCTGTTTTACATTTAATGTCCAAGGGACCTGCCAAAGCCTGAGAAACCCAACAGTCTGATAGAGATCTGTGATGCAGGCAACTGGGGACTATTAGAGATAAAGGAGAATCAGGATGAAAGAGCTGTGAGACTTATTTTAGAAATTGCCTAATGACAAATTCAGGGTTTTGAATAGGAAATAGTACTTAGTATTCAAAAGGTTTCTCAAATAAGTGAAAAAAGGTAGTTCTGGCCCTCGAAAAGCTAATCTGAATAACAAAGACCCGAGCTGACTTTACAGGAGGAGTGTGAAAGGCTTCTGAGTGTACTTCCCTTTCCTTTGTCTTCACATGAAGATACCACAGATTGTTCGTACACAATTACACATGTCCATGCTCTGGAGTCTGGATAGATGTTGAGGGTTTATAAAATATTCTCTAATACTTTAAAATTTATTTTAAGTGGTTATCAGTTACAAAGTTTTTTTTTTTTTTTTTAACCTGACAGAAGTAACAAGGTTATATTCCTGTTACTACTAGTCCAGTTCATCCTGATCTGTCATTTGGAAAACAAGTAAGCAGACGTCTGACTCCTCCTTTAATTGAACATTTTAAGAGTAAATATTTCAAGAATTAAATAGTTCTGATTCGTAAGTGTGACGTAAATAAATATCTCAAAACTATTATTTTTGTAAATGAAAGTAATTGATATCTGCTTTATTTTCTATGTATAATTTGTCCCGTATCCATTTATTTAATCATTTTCTACTAAAAATTATAATGAGTCTCCTTCTCTGAAGGCATCTCTTTCTGGTAAATATTGATAAGAAAACCTTTCATATAAAAAGAGCTGAAGTTTTTTGGTCTGTTTGCAAATTATAAATTCTGGATTTAATTATATCCCTAGGGAAAAACCTGAGGAAACCTAAAGTACTAACATAATTAGGCCAAATTGTGTAATCAAAAGCAAATGATATGGTTATTAAAACTAATGAAATTATTTCCCAGCATTTAATTAATTTCTTTGATTCAAGAATTTTAGGAACACGTAAGCCAGGTATAAGGGGTACATGCTGAAACCCACCCACTCTGGATGCTGAGGCAGGAGAATTATAAATTCTAGGCCAGCCTTGGTTTACTTAGTGAGGCCCTAAGCAATTTAGTGAGACCCTGACTCAAAATAAAAAATAAAAGGGATGGGGATGTAGCTTAGTGGTTGTGTCCCTGGGTTCAGTTCCCGGTACCCAAAACAAGCAAGCAAACAATAACAAAAATCAAAAACCCAACCAACTAACCAAACAAAACACAACCATGAGTGTGAAGGGATGGATATTCTAGTTGTTATTCCTCCTGCTGGACAGTCCTTTTCTCTAGACTGGTTTTTGTTTGGATATATTTCTTTAGAAATATCTCTGCACTTTAAAGCAGATAGTTGATAGCTGTAGGGGGAATGAATGGAGGGACAGTGGCAGGAGGTACTGTTACAGAAAGCTCTGTGTCCCTGATGTCAATCCAATAATGAGGACACTGTTTTGAGAAAAAGGGAGGGGGGGAGTTTTATTGCTTTGCTAGCAAAGAAGAAACACAGGGACTCCAGCTGGAAAACATGTGATTCTGCCCATTAGAGGGAACAAGGAGTTTTTAAAGAGGTGAATCAAAGGCTATATTCCACCTGTTCTCTATCCTGGGTTGTAATTCACTTGTTAATTTGGGAGATAGTCATTTCTTAGATCTTCTGGTGCTGTTCCCAAAGTCTGAATTACATTGTTCCTGTGGTAGTCTTATGCTCAAATTCAGATAACTCTGCCTAGGATGGGGAAGAAAGGTAATCCTCTTTCCCCTGAGATTAGGAAAGGGGAGAGGTTAGGAAGGAGAAAGGAGAGAGGAAGAGAAAGAAACATGTCCATTTAAAAAATAAGTTGCAGTGGCAGAGCAGCAAGGGCTATATTCAAAGCGCAAATGGACCACTGTTAGAGTAGGGTGTGGGTCCTTACTGAAGGTAGAACAAAAGAAAGAAAGGAAAGAAGTTGTTTGTGCACCCCTGTCCCTGTGTTGGAGATGGAACCCAGAGTCTTGGGCATGATGCTAGGCAAGTGCTTTATTTCTAAGCTACATTCCCAGCCCAGTTCCTATAAAAAGTGTTATTCGCTATATCACCACCTTCATTTTACATAAAATGAAAACAAACTATAACTTGGTAAAATCTGAATGACTAATATCACTAAAATTTTATTTAACTCTGGAGGTTGAGGTAGGAGGATTGCAAGTTACAGGCCAGCCTGTGCAACTTAGATCCTGTCCCTAAATACAACATAAAAAGGGCTGGAAATGAAGCTCAGTTGTAGAGTGCCCCTGGGTTTAATTCCCAGTAGTAGGGGAAAGAAAAAAAGATTTTGTTAAAATTTATAAGAAAAAATGAGCGCCTGATAATTAGATAAATCAACAAAGAGCACATGTGACCATTTCACAAATGTAATTGTATTAGTGATGGTTCCCCAGAGAAACAGAACAGGACAGATGGATAGATATTGTAGGTGTACATAATGTTTGTAAATTATTACAGAGAGAAGATTGTTGGAGGAATGGTGAGGATTGAGCTCAAGATTTCATGTGTTTTCTACCACTGACCTATACCCCCACCCCAGAAGAGATATTTATTATAAAGAATGGACTCACTTGAGGCTGAGAATTCCCAAGATCTATACTTTTCAATCTGAAGAGCAAGGAAAACTGAAGGCATACTAGTTCCGAAGCCTGCATGCTCAAGACCCCAAAGATCTGACATTTCACTCCAAAGACAGGAAAAGAACGATATCTTAGCTCAGTCAGTTATCAAGAGGAGTTCCCTGTACTCAGCCTTTATTTTTATTTGAATTTTTAGTTAATTGGATGAGGCCCACCCACATTAGTGAGAACATTCTACTCAGTATACCAATTTAAATGTTAATCTCATCCAGAAAGACCTTCACAGACACACACGGAATACTTTTGGCCAAATGTCTGGACATGAGTGATCTAGTCAAGTTGTCAGATAAAATTAAATATTACAATGATCTCATTTGCAATCTTACATTCAGACTAGAATAGCAATAAGACTTCTCATTGATCAGATTTACTAAGAGTATTCATGTCCCCATCCATCCATCCATCCATCCATCCATTCATCCAGCTAGTTAGGAGCTGAAAATAGTGGAACATGATGGTACATACTTATAGTCTCCCAGTCTCTTGGAAAGGGTGAAGCAGGAAGATCACTTGAGCCCTAGCATTGATGCTGGCCTTGGCAACGTAGTAAGATCCCTTCTCTTAAAAATCATTACAAAACTGTTGAGATGTTATACTACTTGCAAGCTAACAAATTAGTCTGCCTCAGTTTCAAGATGCTAACAGAAGTAATGAGACTACTGGGTTAGAGGTGAAGGATTTTTGTTCCTCATGTTACAGCGACCAGGACCCATAGAAGTGATGCCAGTGGGTACAGGCAGATGCCTCCACACTCTGGGAGTAATGTTATAGGAAAGAGACCTGAGTTCAGGAAATTTGAATCTTTTATAATGGTACCAGCAAGGCTTCCTTTTGTTGGGATGGAAGATGCTGTGTCCGTGATCCGATGTTCTGGAAAAGCAAATCTTTAAAAAAAAAAAAAAAAAAAAAGGCAGTCAATTCCTCCATTCTCAACATATGCAATGATATAGGAGACCAAGAGAGAATTTTTTGTCACCACAGAAAATGAAAGCTGTGAAGTGCACAATATGAGGCTGGTTGCAATATCAACTGGCTTGGTCTTTTTAAGAAGTAATTTGATGTTAAGTACCTTTAAATAATGCTATAGTTTGAATCTGGAGTGTCCCCCAAAGGCCTGTGTATTAAAGGCTTTGTCCCCACTTTGTGGCACTGTTGAGAAGTGGTGGAAAATTTTGGAGGTAAGGTTTAACAGAGAGAAGTTATGCCATGGGGGTGGGGGGTGTCATCAAAAGGGATATTGAAACCATTTTCCTTTCCCGTATCTTTTTCCTTCCTGATATTCTAAGGTGAGCAGCTTTGCTCTACAGCATACTTCCCACCATTGGCCAACCAACCATGGATCCAAACCCCTTAAACTGTGAATAAAAATAAATTTTTCCTTCTTTAAGTTAATTATCTCAGGTATTTTGTCACAGTGATGGAAAGTTGACTAATACAAATGATCATGCCATTTGAAACCTTCCTTTGTAGACTCCCTTCAAAGAAATTAATCCTGGATATTGAAACATTTTTATTCAGAATCTATTGGAGATTTAAAATGATCTGTGATAAGTGAATTTTTGAATGGTGATTTATCATAACTATAAAATTATTGGATCTTAAAAATGGTTTCTACAAAGACTGCAATAAAAATGATGCATTAAATAAGATATATATATTTTATTGTTACTGTGTGAACAAAGAAAAATGTGTATGATTCTGAAATGTTGGAAATAAACAGTAAAATAAGGTGGAAAAGATAGAAATTATCTTGGTATCTTTTGGAAATGGTAGACATCATTTCATATCAGTACATCAGTGTTTTGGAGAGCACTGATATTTTAATCACTGTAACCAAATTTAGTTCCACAGAAGATGGGAGAGTTTTTCTTTTAAAAACAAATGTATTGGGGCTGGGGTTGTGGCGCAGTGGTAGCGTGCTTGCCTAGCACGCATGAGGCACTGGGTTCGATCCTCAGCACCACATAAAAATAAAGATATTCTGTCCACCTACAACTAAAAAAATAAATAAATATTAAAAAAATGTATTGTTATGAATAAATTTTCAGTGTTATTTTATTATTTTTAGAAGGGAGTGTTGAGCATCTACTTAATAGTTATAAGGTATTGTTCTCTGTACTTCACATTAATTAACTCATTTGATCTTCATAGAAACTTTATGAAGCAAATACTTTTAGTTTTCTATTCTTTTTAGATATACATGATGGTAGAATGTATTTTTACATATTATACATACATGGAGCATAACATTCTAATTAGGATCCTATTCTGTGGTTGAACATGATATGGAGCCATACTGGTCATTTATTCACATATGAGCATAGGAAAGTTATGTCTGATTCATTCTACTGTCTTTCCTTTTCCCATTCTCCTTCCGTTTCTTTCATTCCCCTTTGTCTAATCCAGTAAAATTCTATTCTTCCCTCCACCACTTATGTTGTAATACTTTTATTCTTTACTGTTTATAAATGAGTAAGGTGAGTTACAAAGAAGTTAACTTTTCAAAATTATTCTTCATGCAAAATCCATATTTATATCCACCATGTGAAGCTGCCACAATAAATATGTGGTTAATACTTTAAATTATTGTTTTTATTTAATATTTTAATTTTTGTTTGGCATTTGTATCAAATTCTAGGAAGTATGAATAATGCAATAATATATAACTAATTAGTTTTAGTAATGTTAATTACTAATATTTTGATAAACTTATGAAACTATAATTTAAAAATGAAAATTTAAAGAAATCCTCATTGCTATGTACCTTGTATCAAACATACAATGGGTTACATTTTATTAGAGATTATATAATCTTTTGGAAATCTACCAACAACTTTTGCTTGGTTGAATTCAACTACAACAGAGTTAAAGCAAGGTGTTTAAAACTTTTGTCTTTTGATCTGTTTAGTTCACCAAGCCATTTATTGATTTCAAGTAAATTAATGACTGTATATCCTTTGTGAAATTATAATATTGCATTGGAAAATAATAAGCCAATGCAAATTGTAATATATGTGTACATTAATTTTGATATAGGACCCATGTGTTGCTCTTTACTTGTTTATTAAAACAATTCAAAATAATGAAATGTAGGGCTTCTGGGACACAGAAATTTCTTTCTTCTTGCTTTCTTAAGAGGCCCTTCATAATTAATAATGACAATATACATATTTATTGTCAAGGGAAATAGCATAAAGTCAAGCACTCTTGTTCCTGTTGGGAAGCCCTGTTAGGTTCTATGGACCACAGAGCCTCGCGATAAACTTGCCTTACTGTGACTCCTCTCTCACTTCCATTCTTTCTTTGATTCTGTTTAATTGAAATTTCTTCTAGTTATCTAATTAATTGACAAGGCACCTTACCAGTTAGCCTGTCTTTTCTCTTTATAAACTTTTCTCCTATTCAGAATACTAGACTAAAACAATTGATTATTTAAAAATCTCTGTGCTGAATTTTTAGGTACAACTAAATGTGACACCCAGATAGCAATAATAATCCCAAACTTGTCCTTGTAATGTCCTGTTTTCATTCTAGATTCTCAATTGTGAGCAAAGTCACTTCAGAGAAATTATAACATTGTGATACGTATGTGTAAAAAGTACTTTGTAAGTATATAGCAGGCTTGAAAAAAAAAACAATAAAAATGGTTGGGCATGACCACACATGCCTGTAGTCCCAGTTACTCAGGATACTGATAGGAGGATTGTAATTTTGAAGCCAGCCTTGGTAATTTAGCAAGACCCTGTCACAAAATAAAAAATAAAATGGGCCAGAGATGTGGTTCAGTGGTAGAGCACTCCTGGGTTCAAATTTTTGTAGTACCACAAACAAAATAAAACAATACCATAAACTGACAATAAAAATGGGCTTTATTTCTAAAAGATTTTATGCTTAATGTAAAAGTGCTTCAAGTTATAAAGATACCGTGAAAGTCACTTATAGTCCTGCTACCCAGATAGAAGCAGAGTAACGTGTCCCTTGAAATACTTCTTGGTGTTTATTATTTACAATTTTTTAAAAATGAAAATTCTCAGACATTTAATAGGAATTCTCACTTTATGTGTAAGTACATTTATTGTCCATTTAGACTTTAATATCTTTTTTACAACATAAATTTTATTTTCTCACAGATTAGAGCCCTGACACTAACTAGTTGTCTTGGATTACATTGAGTATTTAATAATTCTTAGTCATTCTTCTAAAGATAAAATAGGGTGGGGGTGAAAAAAAGGTGAAACTGAAAAACATAAATCAGTTTTCAAAATCTCAGCTTTGTCACTGCAGAGAAATAGGGATGATATTCTAGGTCTAATTTTCATCCCTGAAAGAATTCTCACCCTTTTGTGAGAATTCTGTAGGAACAAGGAAGTGTGTCCAGTTTGTGATGTATACAGTTTGTGATGCATTCTAGATGGTTAGAAAAAGGGATCTTCCTCTTTTTCCTCAAAATTTTATTTAATATGTAAGGTGCTTTCTTCATAGTGGAATTCATGTGTCCATCACAAACGAGCTTATAAGGTTGTTATTACCTGTATTCAGAGTATAGAACTAGCGCTTAAGTGAGATGAATAGGGTATGGCGGAGGCAGACTCCTTTCTAGGCCTGTGGTCCATGGGTCCACAAGCTCGTGAGTCTAGTACATTTACAGACACGATTTAATATAGAGTGTTCAGAGCCATTATTAAGGAATATTTTGCAAGTCAACAACACCACCCTATTATCCAGACTGTAATGTACTACAGTCATCAGAAGCTTGTCACGTGGCTGCATGGGTCAGTCATGTTTGTAATAAGACTTAGGGCACACTGAACTTGTTAAAAATCCTACATGTTTTGTCTATTGAAATAATTTTAAGAGTTGTGTTAAGAATTAAATTGAGGTTGTATTGAGGATTAGTGAACTAATTGGCACCTGGTAACCTCAATACAAACAAGCAATTATTTTTATTTTTTGTTTACATGTGTGTATTTATATTTGGTGCTGGGATTGAACATAAAAGATTAAGATTGCCCTCTTAGGAAATGATTTGCTCTTAGCAGTAGGGGGAAAAAAAAAAACTTAAGATTTTTATTACTGATTTAAATGAAACTTTATGTTTTTAGTTTCAACCTTAGTAAATAAAATTTAATTAAAACAATTCAAACTAAGGACAAATTGATATTTTGCATGAAAATAGTTATACATATTCTCTTAATAGACCTCAGAATAAGGTAAGTAGAGTTTACTTATGTTTGTATTACTTATCGCACCCCTAAAATAAAACATTACCTCAATGAGGATCAGATTGTTATTGTCCAAAAGGCAAGACTGGTCATATTACAATATCCATACATTTCAACAATCTGAATCAGAGTATTTTTTCATTGATGTTCAAAGAAAACTAATTAGTGTTATTCTGGTAAGCAAACCACAACTGAAACTAGGCAGATTAGTCTGATTTAAATCACTTTACCTAAACAGTAGCCACTTGGTCATTAGGGTGCATAAACAAATCTTCCTTCATGTATCATGGGGCACAGGCAGAAACAGAAGAAGAATGTGAATACATTGATTCTAGTACACAAGTAAGTATCCATTAGAAATCATCCCATAAGATTCTTCCAGGCCCGTGAGTCCTGGTAATCAACAAGGAGCAGGCTTTCATTTTGGAACTTAATTTTGATATTTCACTCTGCGTATAATGGGTGAAAATATGCATGGTTTTTATTGTTCTCTGTGGTTAAAGAACTTTCAAAAATCAGCACCATCTGT
Organism: Xerus rutilus; assembly: GCA_028644305.1. Classification (NCBI taxonomy): domain Eukaryota; kingdom Metazoa; phylum Chordata; class Mammalia; order Rodentia; family Sciuridae; genus Xerus; species Xerus rutilus. Next base: position 33,624,829 of record CM053410.1, on the reverse strand, counting down.
TCTTTTAAAGAATTCACTTGCCTTTGGTTGTGTGGAGTCATGTTGTTTATGTTTCAAGACAGGAAACATTTCATTTCTCTGGGAAATGGAAATTTCATGGACTGTGTTAAATACTACGTTTGATCAATATTAGCTAGAGTTTAGAATATTAGGAATCTAGATGCAGGGATGAAGCTCACATACAATATTAACATCATAGGTGCTGAATAATTCTTCACATAATCCTAAATAATTTGGTGCCAGGCCATGTTCAGTAGAGCACAGTTTATATATACATCAACTGAACTGTGTTTAAAAGCATAACAACTGTTAATTTTCTTCTAGTAGAAGAAAAGTTATTTTAAAACATCATATTATCTAGTATTGTCTATTTTTTTAAAATATTTTTTTAGTTGTAGATGAACATAATATCTTTATTTATTTTATGTGGTGCTGAGCCAGTGCCTCACGTATGCGAGGCAAGCGTTCAACTGCTGAGCCATAGCCCCAGCCCTGTTGTGTATTCTTTTTTTTTTTTTTTTTTTTTACCACTCACAATGGGTTTTTATTTTTTATTTTTTATTTTTATTTTTTCAGAAGCTGTACACACTATTCACTGAAAACATTTGTTGAGGCAAATAGAAAAAAATTGTTACAATCATAATTTTTCTAACTTTGCACAAA
>CM053410.1:33594832-33624066 GCA_028644305.1 Xerus rutilus | reverse complement strand
TTGCAAAACTGTGGAAGCAACCCAGATGTCCTTCAATAGATGAATGGATAAAGAAACTGTGGTACATATACACAATGGAATATTATTCAGCAATAAGAGAGAATAAAATTATGGCATTTGCAGGCAAATGGATGGAACTGGAAAGCATTATGCTAAGTGAAGTAAGCCAATCCCAAAAAACCAAATGCCGAATGGTCTCCCTGTTGTGTATTCTTAAAAAGCATTCGAATTAGGGTTTTTAATGGATATTTTTACTCTCATGGAATGTAATGATCATGAAGTAAACTTGTGTTACACATTTCCTCATTTTATACCTTTAGAAGATTGCTATAGATTTTTCATTTTCAATTGTGAAGGATCCCCACCTCCATATTTTTCAATTGTTTCTTAAGAATGATGGGAAACTACTTTCTCTGGTGATTTGGCTGATTAATCAAATAGTTCCAACATTAACACAAACACCTTCTGGAATTCTATTTGTGATGTTTAAGAGACTTGGGAAGAGATTCCCTCTGGAATTATTTTCTACCCAATATGATTGAAAGGAAAAATGGTTTGATTCATTGTGTCAACATCCAAATAAATATTTTCTGTAGGATACTGTATAGTTCATGAGTAGCTGACATGTCTCATTAAGTTAGGAAAGTCTTGGCTATACTCTCAAAAGTGTGAAAAAGACCAGTTAGTAAATCATTTTTGGAGCAATATAATTGAAACAATTAAAATATTTTATTCTCTTAATAGTAATAAAACCACTTGAGGAAAAATACTTTAAATTTGTTGAACAGAGTACCATAAGAGCTTTTATTTCCTTTTGTACTACCTAAGCATAAAAATCAAAGATAAATAGGAAATTAAGGAAGGGATTATAACTTTTTTTTTATAAAACACTTTTAAAATTGTTATTTCTTAAAATCACAGGCTTTTCTTTCAGTAATAATTATTCAAAATACTTAGTTCCTTAGAACTATAAATTTGAACGCAGATTTGCAGATGATTTGTTTCTGAATTAGGTTTCCTTATGTTTCTCTGAGGTGGACAGTGTGGTTTTGTTTTCCTTGTTTTGTAAACATTTATATTTTATATGGTGAATGATGAAGGAGGAATTTACATCTTAACTGTTTTAACTTGTACAACTTTGCATGGCACCTACTTAGGTTTTTTGTATGTATATTTTTAAGTGTATGAAGTGGACACATATCTAGAACTGAAACAGGGGAGGAGATGACAGAACCAGAAAAATTTCTCAATTTAAATGATAATTAGGAATTTAGCCAAAATTAGTTTTATTTACTTGTAATTTCAAAAAATGTATTTTTCAGTTGAGGTTTAGCCTTTATATTATTAGCATAATGGAAGAAATGTTAAGTTTTACTAGAAGCCTATCAGGAGCAGCACAACTAATCATTACTTGGAGGCAGGTTGTCTTTAAATGCAAGTGTATATTCGATCACACCAATCATCAAATATAAGCAATGTAAAAAATGAGTGTGCTGAAGCACCCCAACTAGCATTCAGTGCACACTAATTAAACACTATAGGTAAGTTACACTATCTTAGGGCAACTAAACATTACAAGTAATTCACACAATTCTAGGGCAACCACCAGCCCCAAAATACCTCCCATGCCACGCGCCTTGACTGAGCCAAAGAACAGACTCTTATCAGTTGTTTGGTGGTTCTCTTCATCCATCGGCTGAACATCAGGGAATGGTGGAGTTGAACCAGGGATGGACAGCATGGCGGCCCATCTCACTGGTGTCCTTGGAGCAGAATCCCCCAATGTGGCAGGACAGACAGTTTAAATACAGTTCCAAGTTGATGGTGTAAGCTAGTGATTGGTTACACCCAATGAAAGTCAACATCCATTGGCTATGTCCAGTGAGATAATGTAATTGCAACTGGGCATGTTCTTTGCGCATGTCCATGAAGCTGTGCTCCCTATCAATTGTAAGCAGCCAATGCTAAGCATGCCTTTGGCTAGTGCCCCTTACAGCCCCTTGTCAACTGCAAGCAGGCATGACTAAGCATGTCAGTGGCTGCTGTTCCTTATGGACAGCACTTTATTGAGTCCCAGGATGTCCAGGCATGTCTATGGCATATGCTCCTTACAAAGCCTGTAACCATTAGTGTCATATAACACTTTTATCTCCCCTTTTCTACCAGGCATATGTACCTGATCTAAAACTCCCCCTTCTTATCTAGGGTCATCAAGTGTTCATTTCTCTGTTAAAAGAAAAGCTTAGACTAGGGAATACCACCCTGCCCTCCATCTCCAAAAGTTCTAGAACCATCTGCAGCAGCATAGAATTCCAGACAGAATATTCAGAATGCTCTCCTGGTGAGCTATTTTTATAATAAGAAATAGAGGAAACAAAGTATGGACCTACAAAGATTATCTGATTAGTTTAGTTCCCTTTGCTGCCTTTTGGCATAATTTTGACAGCTTTCAGTGATTGGTTGAGGCTCAGTTGCTTAGTTATCAGGGTGTGCTCTTGGTTTAGGTTACAGCATGATTCCACAGCAAGTTAGGCTCTTGTTCACTGTATATGGAGGTCCATTTGGGCCAAATGTTATCACCTAGGTATAGGAACAGAATTAGGCCAAACTTATTAACATCTCATACTTTTTTCTCCTTTGGCTACTTTGACTCCTTCTTCTTGATTGTATTATGCCTGAGAATTTAAATTTGGCTATTTTGAATTCCTTTTTCTAGAAATCTAATTAAGGTTCAACAGCTTTTTTATGCTAAAAGTGACTTCTGATTGGTAAGTTGAGTCTGTACTCAGAATCTATATCTGAGTAGCTATGATAATGGTGGTGTTACAAGAGATACTGGCTTTTCTGGAGCTGGAGATGTTTAAGCCAGGATAACTCTTGCAAACACACACAGTGAGTTCCTTTCCCTGCACTTGGGCTCTTTAAATTGGGGAACCTACCAGAATAGTTGCTGAATAGCTCTGAGAAATGCTTGGAGCACATACCTCCCTAGGACAGGAGCAAGATGCTGCCTTGCTGGCAACTTGTTTTCATACCTTATATCCTTCAAAGTAAATCTGATGTCAGGTGGCCTGTGAGAGTCTTCAGAGCTTAGATGTTTAGATGGAACCAAAAAGTTCTTCCACTCCTTGGCAGACATTTCAAAAATGCCCTCACAGAATAAAAATAGAGAAATTGTAATAAAACGCTTAGTATAAAAACTAGCAACTCTGCTACACTATTCCACAATCTTGTAGACTTCTCCCCAGGTATCTATTCTGATCCTTCCTTCCATGTAACTAAGTAACATAATATATGTATGTTGTTGTTGTTTTTTTTTTTTTATAATGTCTTTATTTTATTGCTTTGTATGTGGTGCTGAGGATCGAACCCAGGGCCTCACGCATGCGAGGCAAGCGCTCTACCGCTGAGCTACAATCCCAGCCCCTATATTGTTCTTTTTCTGATTACCAGTTACATTTGTTGCCTTGCCCTGTAGGAGATGAAAGTTTGTCCTTTAATGCCACTTCCACTTTTCTGGTTCTGATAAGAGTTTTTAATTTTTCACCCTATAGTTTTCCATGGTGACTGTCAAATTTCTATTATTTCTATTTCTAAAATATTTGAAAATATTATCCAATTATTAATTTATTTTTCTGATGGAGATGGACCTCCCCAATATCTCCATCTTCTGCTCTAATCTGAACTGTTTTCAGCTTCCTTGCACTGTCCCTTCACCCAAAAACTGGGATGTGCCATGGGTCTGAGCATTGTTTTAATTGAATTTCCTGGATTTTGATGGATCTCATGCCAAAACAGCTTTACAAGAAAGGGTTCATGAGAAGTAAAGAGATTACATTTCTGAAAATTTACTTTTTTCAACTTTCACAGTTCTTTGTTTTGTTTGAGAAATTTAGTTCTACATTGAACAATCATTTCTCCTTAGTATAGAAGGCATCCTCTTTCATCTAATAGAATTTGTTACTATTCGTAAGGTATTGTTATTCTAGAACATATATTTATGATATTCCTTGTTTTGCTCTACTTAATAATCATCTGAATGCTATCATTTGTCACTGTTTAGGTTAAATGTTGTTCTCCTTAGTTCTCTTGTATTCTGTATAATTTGGTAACATACATCTTGTTTCAATGATTTTTGTATAGCACCCAACCTTAGAAGGCAGGCATAGCATCTCTTTCACAGTGAGCAAGCATCTTTAGTGTTTGTTTAAAAGATTTGAGATCCGTAAGATAAGGGTTCTTCTGTGTGTGCCAATGTCCTGAGGCCCTCTTCCTCTTACCTGCTGAGAATTTTTGCTTGAAGAGTGCTGCCTGTAAGGATGGTACTCTGGCTGATGGAATAATAGCAATCAGCTTTTTGTCTGTGTTCTGAGTCTTATATCTCTTGCCAGCATTCATGAACATATATTAGGCTAACTTACAATCTTGCAAAGAGGCTAAAAGTTTGAATCTTCATAGTTCTTTTTTTATTATTCATATTTTTAAAATGATGCATCATAATTATATGTATTTTGGGGATGCTTCACAGTTCTTGAATCTTACTTTCTCTTTAAAAATTTCCTCAATAAGAGTAATAATTTCTCTTTAAAAATTTCCTCATAACCTGTAGTTTTTTCCTACTCCTGCCATTCACTCGATTATATGAGCATTTATTTCTTTTTCATAATTAGTTTTCTTATTCCAAAGACATTTTACAATGTAAATATTTCATATATAGCAAAGTGCAAAACACATTTGGTGTTATTCAAAGCTCAATTTTAGCAAAAAAATTTTAATTGAATTGATTATGCAGTACATTTATATTGAATTCTTTTTTTTTTTTTCTTTTTTGGCCCTGGGGATTGAACTCAGGGGTACTCAACCACTGAGTCATATCCCCAGCCCTATTTTGTGTTTTATGTAGAGACATGGTCTCACTGAGTTGCTTAAGGCCTCACCGTTGCTGAGGCTGGCTTTAAACTCGCGATTCTTCTGTCTCAGCCTCCCAAAATGCTGGGATTACAGGCATGTGCCACTGCACCCGGCTTATATTAAATTCTTTTGCAAGGCACAGTATGTATGGGTGGATATATATGTTAATTGTAACACATTATATATTTGACTGTAACACTTATAGATAGATGTTTTGTCTGAAAAGATGGAGATCATCTTGTGTTTGTGTATAATTAATGTATTTATCAATGTATATTTTATCTATAAATCATTTCTGTTTTCAGAGACATTTGTAAATTGCCATTCATTTGGCAGTTACTGTGTCTCAGGCACCATGTCATATTTTTGACTTGCATTTACTTTGTTCTTTTAGTAGTCCCAAGAGGAGTATGTTTTTATTGTTCCCATTTTTCAGAAAAAGGGATAGACATAGAAAAGGCGTATAACTTGCTCAAGGCTATACAGTTGGGAAATGCTAGAGTTGGTATACATGCTCTAGTATTTTTAATTATTGAAACTGAGTGCTTCGTGCCCACCCTTGTCCCTGCCCCCAGTATTGATTATCAAATTTAGGGCCTTGCACATGCTCGATGAGTGCTCTACCACTGAGCCAAGAGTTATATTGCCAACTGTTTTCTAAAATTATTTTTTGTTTGGAGCCAGAGAACTCCCTAAGTTGCCCAGGCTGGGCTTGAACTTGTGATCCTCCTGTCTCAGACTCCTAAGTAGCCCAGGTATGCCCCATTAAGCCTGACTCTGAATTCAATCTCTGTACTCAAAAAAATGTTACTATTTCATATGGAAGTTCTTTAACACTGTCTAGTTTAATAGTATAGTGCTTGAATATTGATTTAAGGTGTATGATAACTGAGCTTCATTTAGTATGGTTACAATGGAATTCAATGTATGAATCTTGCTAAAAGTAACTATGTTCAGTCAGAGCATAAAACTCTGGACAACAAAATAAAACCATATAGGAGCTGATATTTACACATCTAAAAATTGAGAAATTCTAAGCTATGGTTCCCACAGCAACTGCAGCTCAGCCTCAGGGCCGTGAATGTTGGAATCCAAACTGAACACCATATGTGGCCACGTGAAATAATATTCTACATGCTCTGGGGGTTCTTGTAATGGCCACTGTGGGAACAATGAATGTGTAAATTATCAGTTACTGGTTTATCACTGTAGTTGGGGGCTTTTCATTTATGTGGAGATTTCATAGTGCATGCAACATAGGTGTTTCAGTTGGTGATACATTTTGGTGGCATTTCAGTGGGGCTTAAATTATTAATGAATCCTGAAACAAAATGTCTTCAACTTGTAAGATTATTTTTATGTCTTACATCTGGTTTATAAACAATCATGTTAGCTCTCCTCCCTACCCCCACTCCCAATGGAAAAGCATCATTTTGGGAGTTCTTGTTTACATTCAAAGTGCTGTTCTTAGGCAGGATCAAGATGCTGTTAACCTTTGAGATGTATTATGTGCTAGTGCTTAAGAGAGATAGATGACTAAGAAGTTCATATTAGAGCCTTTCAAAACGCAGGATCATCAATCTTCAAGTAGCCGACTCCATGCAGTGCACCACCATCCAGGATGCATGGAGCACCTCTACAACTCACAGAAAAGCTCAGTGCATTCTGCTGCTTATTTTGGTAGATTCTCAGTAGAAATGGCAGTAGGACATTATGAATTATTCTGCCTTAATTCAGTATATTTTCTGCATTGTGTTTTGAACCCCTAGCACTTGCTTATCATTTTATTGATTGATCTCTCTCTTGATGACATATGCATTTCTATTACGAATCTCTCAAATACATGGGTAAAAATATAAAATTTTTCTCAATGGTAGACTCTTCCATAATATAGCTGATTTAATAAATTCATAGTAGAATCACTGTTGCCAAGTTTGTATAGTAGGAAAGAAAACCCTAACAAATTGTACATATACATCAATTTTAGTTGTAAACATCCAAGAAATAAAATAAATAAATTTTATGTAGTTACCTTGGGACATCCCTAGAGATTTCTAGGGATGATTTTGCCTTAATTAGGAAAATATTTACAGAATGTCTAACATGTGTCAGACACTGTGGATCCTAGGTAAAATACACATGGGCCTTTTAACCATTGTGTTTGGAGATCTGAGTATTTTTAAAATATTATAATTTGGTGAACAAGACCATGATATCCGTCAGGCATGTTGTTACTGTTGAACTTGAAAAACAACTTAAGTATATGTGAAACTCCCTACTGAAAAGGCAATGGCTAATATTATAAATTAAGGAATATTCTTATGTGGCATTTCCTTTATTTTTATGAACTACCACATTTATTCCACATACACCTTTTTCAGTTTCAGCATACTTTATCCAAGGTCTACAACACTGGAACATTTTTTTTTTTGGTACTGGAGATTGAACTCAGGGGCACGCACCCGGCTCTGGCACATATTTTTACAAAATGTTGTTGAAGGAGGAATACAAATGGTGGCCGGGAGGGGGCGGATTGCTTTATTATTTGTTTTTCCTTGGTATGTAGAAGTAAAAAAACATGATCCTTTGAGGCTAAGACTTTAAGGTCTTTATAAACACTTCTAAGATAGTCATTTGGCTAAGGTAACTTTTTTCTTCCTCCCTTCCTCCCTCCCTCCCTCCCTTCCTTCCTTCCTTCCTTCCTTCCTTACTTCCTTCCTTCGTTTTTTGGTCCTGGGGATTAGACTCAGGGTTACTCGACACTGAGCCACATCCCCAGCCCTATTTTGTGTTTTATGTAGAGACAGGGTCTCTCTGAGTTGCTGTTGCTGAGGCTGGCTTTGAGCTTGGGCTCTCCTATCTCAGCTTCCCAAAGTGCTGGGATTATAGGAGTGTAAGGACCTCTAATTTTTTAATCAAATGACTTGAAATATTCTATTTCTTCAGATTAAAAATGTGTGTTTATATATACACACACACACACACACACACACACACACACACACACAATAATGACTAATGCTGATGTGATCCAACTAGTTTTTTAAGGTAACTTCTTGTGAAATTTCCCAGGATGAAGGATTTTATGTCTGGTACTCTGCTTACGACATGTTCTAGTTGACAAGCTGAGTTAGTAGGAGATGAGGGACTCTCAAATAGTGACTTCAAAGATTTTGGCAGTGGTCACAGATTATAATGTCTCAAATGTTTTGATCTGTAAACGATTTTAAACATGCATCCTCAGTGTCACACACATGTATTTATTAGTATACCATAACATTGTAGTAATATATAATTATTTCCTCAAACATATGTCAAAAGAAGTGAAGTTAAAATATTGAGATAAGAAAAGTGGCATAAATTGAAGTTTAGTGTTCTTTCCTTATTCGAGCAGTATCTTCTTTACCTTCTGGGACACAGTAACTCTATATGTTGTTGCTTTAAAATTCAACTTTACACTCACACCCATCTTATCAGTGAAGGTCATTCTCCCTAGAGGAAAGACCTAGTTGACTTGATCATACTGCCTAGTAGACTGGGGTTATATCTCGCTTCCTTTCACATTGTGGAGATAAACCTAACAGTGTGCTTCTCTTGTGTCCTGCTGCCTCCAGGACGAGGATGGGACGGAAGAAGACAGAAGCCGCGTGGAACCAGTTGGACATGCTGACACTGGTTTGGAGAATATACCCAGCTTTTCTCTGGAGTAAGTTACTGATGGTTTTAACTACATTTTTTATATACATGTAGCATCATCAATTGCAGCAAGTATTCCAAAAGCATATGGCATGCGGAATGTTTGTGCTTAGTTAAGAAACATGCCTTGCTTTGATTTGTTTTTCCCAAGAGCATCTTTCATCTGTTGAGTTAATTATGTAATGTAAGCAGTGTAGCATGGAAGTCCACATGTACCTGTCCTGAGTGTCATGCCTTGGCAAATACTATTAAATTAGAACATTAAAATAGTATTTGATTGAAAGTGTTCACATGTTAACAGTACTGTGAACACTCTGTTTTCAGATTGCTTTGTCAGTATTTTAGTTATTTGTTCTTCAACTTTGTTAACTTAAAAAAATCATGGCTATATTTTACATGAAAAAACTAGTTGGATCACATCATTAGTCATTATTGTGTGTGTGTATATATACACACACACACACATTTTTAATCTGAAGAAATAGAATATCTCAAGACATATGATTAAAAAATTAGAGGTCATAGATCAGGGACCTTGAACATGATGTAACTACAAGAGAATAAAGAAAATGTATTTTCCGATAGTATCATAACACTACAATCATTGTAAAAATTGAAAATTGTTGAAAATTAAAGATGTTCTTAGAATCTTTTCCCTCAATATTTTAGAGCAGGTAAGACAGTCATTCTGGATTCTTTCTTTCAATGTGGGTAAAGTTGGGAGTGTACACATTAACATTATATCAATTCTATCTTCTCTTGGTTTTCCAAGGGAGAGCTCTAAGAACATTAGTGATATTAAGCAGGCTCTACGATCAGGTTTTGATTAGATATAAGACAATCAGCACTTAGAGTATTTTCTTCTATTGGAGACAGACTTGCTGTGCCATAATTCTTTTTAGAATGAGTAACAAAATAATTAATTGAAATAAAATAAATATATTAAAGTTTTACCATTCTTATTTGCTAAGCCAATGATTAAACAGGTGTTGAAATTGTTAGCAGTGTCTGAGACAGGGTATCAGTAGATAAAGGGATTTTAGAACCCTCACTTGAAAGATTCTGATAGCAGATTAAGAAATGGTGACTGAAATATCATAGAATAGTGGGCAGTAAGGACACTTGGGACCTCCTCTGGATGGTCAACCACAGAGGCAAAATCTTTGACCTCACTGGATTTTGGAAAGTATCAATGATGAGAGAAATCTCAGAGCACTTGATAAATTCTCGAGTGTTGTATAGCTGCAGCAGCTTTATTCAGCTAATCTTCAGAGTTCATGACATAGATACACAGATGGAAAATTTTCAGTGGAAGTCTCAAGATTTGACTTGCAAAGCATGAGTTTATATTATACGGAAGAGTGTGTTCCAAGAGAAATGGTTCTGTGTAAATTTAAATGTAGTTATCTCTGATGATTGCTCTTCCTCCATGCCATCAGACTAGTGTTCAGGTATGTGGTGTTTGACGTGGCCTTCATCACCATGCTTATATCCCCAATTATGTGTGTATATGCCTGTGTACTTGGTGGGATTTTTGTTTTGTTTTCTTTTGTTGTTTAGTGTGTCTGTGTTGTGGTGGTTTTCTTGTTTTGTTTGGTTTGTTTACAGTACACGTTCATGCTCCCTCATTCATCATTGTCTCACAGTGATATGGTAAAGCTCGTACAAGTCCCCAACGATGGAGGGCCTCTGGGAATCCATGTAGTGCCTTTCAGTGCTCGAGGCGGCAGGTAACGTATCTTGGAGGTTTTTAATTGAATCATAATGTGGAGTGTTTTATCTTCATTTATGCTCAGATATAGAGTGGTGTTGACTTAGCATATGCTTAATAGAAAACATTTTCACTTGGGGGCAACTGCTGCTTCATTCATACCTATGTATCCTAATCACAGAAAGCTCTTAGCCTAATGAAGAGAGGTTTTTCAAACACAGGAAGAATTGTGCACTTTAAATTATCATAAGTTTATTGTTCATCACATCTGAGCTAACTTTTGACTTTGCTGTGTATTGGTGGTTTTAGTTGGAACTCTGCCTGGAGTAGCAAAGTTTGGGAAAGCTTAAAGCATTTACCTGGAAAAATTCATGCAATAAAAATTACCTGTGTAACTTAGGGTGATGATTCATTTTAAATTTGCCTTTTTGTTTATTTAGTTCTGCAATTTTATTGACTTTGATAATTTTAAAATACTCTTGAGTTTGAAATTTTAGAAAATGAAGCATGCTGGACATTTATCCCCTACTCGTGGTTTGGAATTCCTTCACTTTAATCTCCAAATGTACAGAATATCAAAATGGTCCAGTGTTTGTTAATTCAGACTTCATTATGGTACAGAACATAATGGTCACTGGTCTCAAGCTACTTTAAGGTACCTTAAAGGCTGCAAATGTCCATGAGATTCCTTAATTCTGCTCCTTTTTTGTCTTTCTGTGAAACCATAATTGTAATTTTGGTTATAATATATTCAAATGTGCGAATTGATTTGGCCACTAATGCCTGATGGGCCTCCATCCTGGGCAAGTGAAGTACATGGCATTCTTCCCCAGGAACTTAAACCTATGTGTGTTTAACTTAGAAGTTTTATTGCAATCTATCTTATTTGCCCAGCTGTTGATGGTAATATACTTATGAACTTTTTGGCATATTAATTTTGAATTCCTTATTTATTTTATTCTTTTCACCTTATTTTTTGCTTTTCATTTATACTTTCTTTTCATGGGGAGAGAGAAGGGGGAGTTGAAAAGTAGCCTCAGAACAGTGGCTAAGTGTTAAGACCAGTGTATGAGAACCTAGACAAGTGACTGAGTGCTTAGATCCGTGACCAAGAGCTTAGAGTGGCAGCCCAGAGCTTACACACAACTAAATCTGTCATCAAGGAATTACATGTATCCAGTGTCTTTGAAAAGACAGATGGAGTATGAATTGCAAGTGTATGATTAAATATGCATTTTTTGTCTTTAATGTAAGTATCTGAGCAATTGTACCACCTTTCTGTTATGTTAATAATTTGGCTAGTTCAGATTTCAGTCCTTTGGTAAAGCACCTGGATTAAGGAACGCCTCAAAGCTGAAACTCTGTTTTTCTTAGAACTCTGTTGGAGTACGATGAATGTTGAATGTTAGTGCTTTATGTCAGTACCTGAAATTCACCTTGAATTTTTGAGTGGTGTTACATTCACAGAGTTGTGAGTGCTTTCAGTTTTTTCTCCTTTCTTTTATTTTTATTTTTGAACTCTGAAGGAGCATTAAAAAACATAAAAAAATCTTTTTCAAAGAACTTTTAGTTAAACTGCATTCGTTTTCAAAGTGGACTTTGCCTTTATATCCTTTAAAAATTTGTTAAAAAATCATCTCAAAAATTTCTTGGAAGTCTTTCATGAATAGGAGACAAAAAGGTCAGCAGGTAAAATGGATTATTGCTTCCCAATAGTAATGTGCCTTAAACTGTCTGAGTAATTTAACTCATCACAAATGAGATTAAATTGTTCATGTACCAACTTTAAATTAGTATTTCATTTACAAACATGTCATTTTTAAATCATTTAAAACATATTTACTACCTCAGCATTAAAGGATATTAGGATGAAAGAAATAGATAAAAAATTTAAAGCACAAGAGGAATAAGATAAGAAAATATAGGTTAGATTAATTCATAGAAAGACTTTCACAAAACCCAACATGGCCTTTAGTTGCTGGTTACCGTGGTGTTCAATTTTGATTTACTGAACACATTGAAGTGAAGTGTATCCCTTTGAAGAACTAAAAGTTTTTCTATAGCTGAGTCCTTTGTTTATTACTATTAATTTGGCACTTAATGAGGAATATCTTGTGCAGATTTCCTATCTAAAGACAAAATTTACTTAAGAGAAAAACATATTCTTTATATATCCTTTTTAGGGCATCACCAATTTTTATATGCAAACAAACAGAAAAGAATTTTTTGTGTTTATTTAAGTTTTGTGTTACATCTTTAAGCTTCCACCATGATAGTCACAGTTCGTCAGAGATGGATAGATAAAGGGGGAGGAAAAGCAGGTTGGCTGCTCAGACTCCCAGACACTGATCTTCTTGAGCCCAGAGACACCCAGAAATGCTTCAGAGTGTGTTTCTGTAGTTCAATTGGAAACTTTTCCAAGCATTTATCATGTGATAATTCCTGTATTAGGTGCTAGGAAACAAAGATGAATAGGAAATGGTTTTCCTCTGGGAATTTGCAGTCTAGATGGAGTGATAGCTGAGAAATCACACAATTATAATTATGTGATAAATGTTGATACAGTTATATAATGGTGATCTGTGAACTGAGAGAGGAAGAATTGTCTGCATTGGGTAACTGAAGCTGGCTTGTTGAGGATGACAATTTTAAATGTGATGACTGCTTATAAAGGGAGCTGCATCAACTCCATGGTGGCTGCAAGGGCAAATTAAGCAGTGTGGTATAGGAGAAAGGAAGAAATTAAGTGGAACTCATGAGGAAATTGCACATACATCTGGCGGGAATACAAGAATACATATTCATGGTACGTAAGTTGAAATTTCCATGAATACTTTCTGTGGTACACAATTCCAATCTTTCTTGGGCTTTCTCAATTTTGGAGACATAACTAATTGAATAACTCTTCTGCATACTTATTTTTATAAATGAGATAAATACATATCAGTATTGCTTTTTCATTTAGATTTTCAAAGTCAAGGAGTCTAAAGTACAATTCAGAATTAGAATTATATATCGAAGCAAAAGGAACACCCCCCAGACCACCTCAAATGTCACATCTAATGAAGGAAAATAGTTCTTTAAAATTGTGAAGTTAAGGTTAGAGAAAATTTTAAAGCCACTTAGCTATTATTTTGGAAAATAATAAAGTTTTTCTAAGGAAAGATCTTGCCAGGCCTATTTGATCTGGGACATTAATGACAATTGGGTCACCTTCCAACCCTTCCTTGGATGACTACCTCTTGATAGTTCAAAATGGAGACAATATCATCTTCCCCTTGATACTATTTTTCTTTAGTTATCTTCCTTTATGGTATTAAAAACAACTCATCTCCATCCAGAAGTTTCACAACCTTGAAATCAACTTTCCCTTCACACCAAGCATGTCATTTCACCCTGATTTAAGTGGTAAACATAACTTCATTTAAATCAGAAATACTTCTATATTCATAAAATTTAAAACAAATGATTGTGATTTTCTTAGGTAGAAGACCACTTTATATATTTTTATATTTCTAGGACATATTCATGGATATGGCAAAGAAATGAATGAACTCATGAATGAATGAATCCATTTTAGCTTTGACATTACGAGAGATAAAGCAGCAGTGACATATTCTGGCCTCAATAGTGTTTAGTGAATTTTCTTGAGACTTTCTAATTATATAGAAATATGATTATGATATATCATTAAGTCTATAAAAAGTAAGAGAAAATTGCTTGCTGAAATAAGAGTTGACCTATTAAAATTATAAAATTTTGTAGTTGGTTTCAAGGGACTTAATTGAGAAATATGTATATAAAAAGATACATGCTATGTATCATAGGGATTTAGAGAAAGTAGAACTATTGAATGTAGCACACTGTGCAAGCACTCAGAGAAGCAATTGAACTTGACCTATTCCAGGGACATTGTTCTGGAAAGATAGTCATTCCAAAAATTTGTTATGAGGAAGATGCTATATACAAGTGTGCATGATTTTGTGGGAAATAGTAAATTATTTGAATCTGAATGTATTGGAAGATAAACTGCAGAGACTTTTATTAGTCTCCCTTGGACTCCAGTCTAACTCATAGTACATACTGTACATCTTTTCCCTTATGGAAACAGAAATGTTTAAAACATATTTTGATAATGTATGGGCTGCTTCTCTGAATCTTTTCTGTAATGGATATTTGTATATATTCATCTTTATACTTAAATCTGTGGCACTTAGAATCTCTTTGGTATTACTTTTTCCTTATGGAAATAGTAATTATGTGTTTGTGTTTATTAATTTTATTTAAGCAGATTTTTAAAAAAATACCTAGTATCCACCAGTTTCTGGTGCTGGGGATATCCCAGATCAGGGATTCACAAACTTTCTGTAAAGAGACCCTCAGGGGCATGAGTCCCTGAGGTTCTGTTGTAACTACTAATACTCATTGTAGTATGAACACTGTCATTGATAAAATATAAACAAATGACAGGTGTAGTGACATACATCTATAATCTCACTACTGGGGAGGCTGAGGCAAGAGGATCATCTGATTTGAGGTTAGCCTGGGCAACTCAGGTCTAACTCAAAATAAAAATATAAAAAAATAAATAAGCTGAGAATGTAATTAAGTGACAATGAACTTACATAGCATTTGCGAGGTCCTGGGTTTGATTCCCGTGTAATGCAAAAACAAACAGAAAACTAACAAAGGAATGTGGCTGTGTTTCAGGAAAGCTTCTCTTACAGAACCATGTGCTGGCTGATTTGACTCATGGGCTATAGTTTGCCAGCCTTTGCCCTAGGGAATCAAATGAAAAAAACCCGCCTGATGTCCTCAGGTTTACAGTCTACTATTTATCACGTTTAATTAAAACTCCCTTATCTGTTTCCTATTTATATTTGGGGGGAGTGAGCATCCATAGTTTTTTCAGTTTTGCTTACTGGTTGATAAGAAAGCCTTTTGCAGCAACGGGGTATTATTTTGCATATTTTCCCCTCCTCATCCTCAGGAATTCACAAGAAAAAAAGGAAAAAAGAAATAAACAAACCCATCAACCATCTCCCAGTTAGTAAAATGTGCTCACATATTCTTTCTAGCATCTGATTCTCATGTAGGGAGAGCATCAGGGCCTGGTGAGATGGTACACAGTTGTAAGTATGAATGTGCCTGGGTGGGTCTGGGTGTGTTTTTGACTTTCTGCCGCTGGACTGTGTTGGCAACTGGTCTAATTATTCATTACTTCTCTTCTTATGATTATTATTTTTAACCCATGTACGATTGTCAGATTTTAACTTTTATCCCAAATAAATTTTTTTCAAGAGTTTATATTCAACTTAATATTCAGAGTATTAAAGCATCCACATCCTTAGGAAAAGCTCCTTTAACTGATGTACTGAGGTTTCTTTTCTGACATCTCCCTTTTAGACCTACCTATTGCTTACTTACATTTTTGTTCATAAATTCTACCATCTCTTAAGCTCCAAAAAATTCATGTGCCTAAGAGAATATTTCTTTCTTTTTTTTTTTTTTTTGGTACTGGGGATTGAACTCAGGGGCACTCGACCACTGAGCCCCATCCCCAGTCCTATTTTGTGTTTTATGTAGAGACAGGGTCTCACTGAGTTGCTTAGCACCTTGCCGTTGCTGAGGCTGGCTTTGAACTCACGATTCTCCTGTCTCAGCCTCCCTAAGTGCTGGGATTACAGGCTTGAGCCACCGCGCCCGGCTAAGAGAATATTTCTAATGTTTGGGGTTTTTTGTTGAAATAAAAATGATCCTATTGGAAAATGTGCATTCTGTATGTATTACTATTTGTATTCTATAAATATGTATTCTTTATTAATATGAGTGTACATTAATTATCTAGAAAATTACCGAAATGTATTTTTGGTATATTGAACATATGAATTGGTTAAGTTTCCCTCAAGCTAATGTGCTCCCCCCCGACCATGGTGCTAGGGGTCAATCTAGGGCCTTGTGAATGCTAGGCAAGTGCCCTACCACAGAGCTATATTCCTAGCCCTAATGTTCTTCTTTCTGTAAGAGTAGTAGGCAAACAATTTTTGGAAGATCTTGAGATGTAACATATTCATTCATTTAATTATTTGAGCAAAATATGAGCTTGGATCTCCAGGTTATAATTTACCTGGTTATAATTATTGTTAGTCAATTTGTTATTTGCAGAAGGGTTGTTAGAAACAGTCTGGAATACCTGGATGTAACCTGGCTCTGTCTTTATACTAAATGTGGCCTTGAGCCTGTTCAATGATGCAAGCCTATAATCCCAGCACTTTGAGAGGCTGAGACAGGAGAATCATGAGTTCAAAGCCAGCCTCAGCAATGGTGAGACAAGGCGCTAAGCAACTCAGTGAGATCCTGTCTCTAAATAAGACACAAAATAGGACCAGGGATGTGGCTTAGTGGTTGAGTACCCATGAATTCAATCCCCAGTACCAAAAAAAAAACAAACAAAAAAAACGAAAAACCAAAAAACCTAAATGTGGCCTTGAGCAAGTAAACTTCACTTAGCCTCAGGCTCTTTGTGGAGTGATGGGAATCATTTGCCTTCCCTATGGTTTAAATAAGACAATATATGTAATTCATTATATGAAGGTATGTGGCATTGGCAGCTAATGAAAATGATTAAATCATTTTATTTTCAACTTATATGCCTTATAATTCTTTGCAGTGTTGCTTGGTATTCTGGTAGTGATTTGTCTACACAATTGGGGAAAATGATTTTTTTCCTATATCATGAAACTAAGAGAAAATTTATTGTTAAAACATTTTAAATTTGATAATTTCAATACACATTTGTTTAGTTAATCTGATATATATGTTAATAAAAGTCAGAACCAATCTGAACTTTATGGAATTATCACAGAATAAATATGCTCTTGAACTTTGAGTATTCAATTTCATTGCTTTTGAGAAAACACAATTTAAATTTATTTACTGGATCAATAGTCTTTTGCCAAAATGTTTTGTGCATAATAAAGGATCATAATCTGTTGGTTCAGAGAGAAAAATTTGTATTTTACATTCAGAGAAATCATGTTTTTTTGAATGTAGCATAATAGTGTCTATCATTTCTGCCTGAATCTGTGGAATTCCCATTTCCCATTTCCCCTGTCCACCATTTTTATTTTGATACTTGAGGACTGAACACAGAGAAACTTAGTGATAACTCCAGTCCTTTTTATTTTAAGAAAAGTTCTCACCATGTTGCCCAGCCTTGCCTGGAACTTGTAATCCTCTTGAGATAAACGGGCTATTTACAGATCTTACATAAATTTACAGATTTATGTGCCACCATGTCCAACCAGAAATTCTACATTTTTATTTACCTTTTTTTTAAATACTTTTTTTAGTTGTCAATAGGCCTTTATTTTACTCATATGTGGTGCTAAAGATTGAACCCAGTGACTCACATGTGCTAGACAAGTGTCTACTACTGACCTACAGCCCCAGCCCTACCTTTTTTTTTTTGTACTACCTTTTCTCATCCATTATCTCTTCTCTTCTCCCTTCTCCTACCCTCCCTCCTTTCCCTGCCCCTCTCTTACCCTCTTCTCATCTCTCCCAGGGCCTTCAGCCTGCTAGACAAATACTTTACCACAGAGCTACCCCCTCAGTCTAAAGATTTTTTTTTTTTAATCAAGATTTTTTGTTTAATTTGAGTTGTCTTTAAAACTTTCCTGTGTTGCAGTAGGCTCTGTCATTGGCTGTGGTTTCAGGGATCCTGTAGGTAATTGCTGGCCCCCTATAAGCAGCACTCTGGGAGGTGACAGGTTTCTTTTGATGGGATCCTGTTCTGCCCATTCATACTCTGCCATCACTACAGTTGTGGTGTTTACACTGTGTCAGCTTTTATTAAGATGAATTATGATCATTTCCATACAGCTGGGTGGCAGTTGTGGGAGTTTACATTATCAAAGCAAAACTCAGACTTACTCAGCCAATTTAGATGTCAATAAAACATTTGTTACTTATTTTCAGTTTTATCATTGGTTGTAATTTATACTTAGAATTGAAAATGTTACCATGTGTGACTGAGTTTGTTTTAATTAAGTGTATAATTAGGCTAATGAACCTTGTAAAAATGTAGTGGTGCAATCCTTAATATAATCTAAGCAGTTAAATTTCCAATTATGCATCCAAAATCATGTACAAAGATGCAGCATTTCAACGGCTTGCTTTCTGTGACTGTAGTTTTACTTGACTTATTAAAGAGAATTGTTCAAGAACTGTGAGAAAAAAACTTGAAAGAAAAGTCTATGCAATTGTGTATTTTTATTTATTTGTTTAGGAAAAGTATTTGGAATGGAAAAAGATGTAGGAAATAGTAGAAAAGGAGGAATGTTGGAGAATAACCAGGAAAAAAATCCATTTGCTTGAAAAGCATGTAAACTGAGCATGATTTACATTGGATTTATAAGGGAAGTGTGGTAGGATTTTTTTTTAAACCTATCCGTAAATCCTATAGTTATTTCTTCATGAAAGTGACCAGCTGCATTAATAAATGCATCAAATTCTTGCTTTTCTTCTCTTTTTCTTTCTATGCCAGAGGATTGCACCGTGGGGCACAAAAAGAGCCACATCCTAGTTCTTTTTATTTTTTATTTTGAGACAAGGTCTCCCTAAGTTGCTGAAACTGGCGTTGAACTTGCGATCCCCCTGCCTCAGCCTTCCCAGCTGCATAGGTGTGTGCCACATGCCTGGTCCTTTTTATTTTTTATACAGTAGTTTCTTCTTTTGATGGAACACAGTTGCCCCCATTAGGAACCCTAGCACTAGCTGCCAATAGCAAAAACAGTTCTCTGTACCAGCACACAGACATGCCCAAAGGTTTGGAACCTGGCTGGCTTCAGGGACTCTCCATGATGAAAAGTGTTGTAGGAACTGCTGTACCATAGGTGGTAAATGTTTGTTGCTTTAGAACAAACACCAGTTGCTGGGTTGATCTTGCAGAATACATACCTAAAATTTGCTTTTAATGTACCTTTGATATAGCTTTAAGTTTAAAGTGATAGGTATAAAAATAGAAATACTATATACTTGCCCTCACACACTTTGCAGGAAGCTGAAAGTGTGTGTTATTGCTGCTTCCCTTTGATTTCCCCTCAGAAGTTCTTTTCCTTCTCAGTCTAGATGTTATCAGTTCAATTTTCTTGTGGGTTTTTTTTTTAAAATCATATTTCATTCCTATTCCTTTTGTAATCATTTTCACCTCGTCGAACAAATGAGATAATTTTGCAGATTGTACCACTTTACTTTGAAATTAATTCATTCTTTTTGTGAGAATGATTCTAATAGTGTGGTCAAGTACTTAGAAATCAGCAGGCTACTAACTTCACCTTAATTCAGTCTGCTCCTTGATTCCTTGATCATTTGCTGTGTCACTCAGGGTGCCCCTCCCCACTCCATCATGTCTCTGAATCCCAGGACTGAGTAAAAGGATTCTAAGATATTTGTATCTATTATAATAATATTGGATGCTAAAGTCTTGGTTAATAAACTTCCATTGTATTTCCTGAAAATGTGCTAGTGTATTTATGTATGATTTTTAACATTTTTATTGTATATTTGGATTGTGGATGCATTTGGCCATATAAGAGAACCTATTCAGAAAGACAGTCACTCAATATCCAAAACATGGCATGCTTTTTTACTTTGAATTATTATTCTAGAATGATTACTAGCAAAACAATATCTAGATAAATATAAATCCATTGACTTATTTATTTGAAAAGAATATTGATGTCACTTATAGAAATAAAGTACATATTTCTAAGTTTTCTAGTTTTATTTATTTAGTTTGTTATTTAGGGATTTTATCTCAACATGTTGTCCTTCTGGCCTGGGATGCCAGGGTGCAAGTAATTCTACTTCATCTTCCCACATACCTAGAACTGGGATGTGTACCATCGCACCAGGCAGTTACACTGTTTTACAGTGTCATAAGTACTGAAAGGATCTATTGAATACAAATTCACAAATTTTTGGAAATTATCAGTACTAGCTAAATACTAAACAAGTGTCATTAAATATAGTCAATGTATACTTCCCTAGAAATCTGTGAGTTATTTTGGATTACACAAAATATTTTGGAATACTTAAAAATATATTTATTAGTAGTCACTTTTGATTATAGAAATGAAATCGTATAAGAAAATTACTTATGATTTTTCTCAATTAAAACTAATTAACTGGAGCCAATCTTGGTGCAGTATATTGTTATTTCAGGGAGTGTATTCCTGCACGTTAAAAAAGATGTTCTAAGTTTGTAGAAGTGGCTTTTAGCAATAGGTGTGCCACCACACGTGTGGCTATCTTATGGTTACCTATGGCCAGTTGAGGCCTCTTTACCTTTCAGGATATTCTTTTCATGTCTGCTTTAAAGGTCAAGTGACCAAGTGAATTTTTCACATTCCAGTGGTAAAATCAAATTAAATTCTGATTTAATTTGATTTCTCATATAAATCTTTTCCATTCATCAAAATTATTAATTTGTTTGATTCCTCTGTCAGAACACTGCAACTGCAGATAGAAACAAACTTAAATAATAGGGATGACTAGACTGTGGTGTGGTGATATTGTAATTTCTTAATTATTGGTGTCCTATGTTATAGAATCTCCTTTTTTCTAATATGAACTAGGACAGTTAAGTTGGTCATGCAGGTAAATCATTGTACCTTATTCTTACCTTTGAGTTGTGATATTTTTTACAATTACAAATTCAATATAGTAGAAAATGACTAAAATAACCTTCATGATTTATTTTTTTACCAGTCATTAGTATTTTTAAATATCAACACAAATAAATGTTAATCCTCCATTGGTAAAATTACAAAAGATAATTTCAGTATTACCTCTTCTTACTATTCTTGTAAGTTGGTAGAATTGATCTTAATATAATGCCTCTTTATTATCTTTAATGATAAGCGTTAGAATGAACTTAATGATTTTATAAATACTCGTGAAAGAAACAAAGTAAAACTACAGAATAACAAATGAAACAGGACTTTTGCTTCAATTACTTTCCATTCAGTGGTATATTTAGTATAAATGAAACCTTCATGAAAACAGTACCGAATCTGCATTCTGATCACTAACATTCTATTTTACAAAAAGCTTGTTAGAAATATGAGACTTGTTTGCCTCAGCTAAACTCAATCATCCATTCATTCAGTTGTCATTTATCAGACCTTGGCTACCAGCTAAGTGCTTGAGTGCATATTACTGAATCCCATCTCCTTGATCTTCTTAAGAGCTTGCAATGCAATAGTAGAGATAAGGTGTATATATAACAGAAGAATGAGATAAGTGACCATAGAAAATATACAAGTATGCCTAAGTATAGAAGAAGAAGGTATCTATTTGGGCAAATTTCTAGTGGGAAGCATATACACAGTCCTGCAAGTTGTTATTCTGTTGGTAAATACATAGAAGTTACTGGGAATTATGGTGACTTTAATTTTAAAATATATAGATTCTAAATTCTAATGTCTGAGCATTTTTTGTCTCTCAACTAGGATTATGAAAGAAAATGCAAACATTGACAGTTTTAAAAATAACTTCACCTAAAAATTTGTATTTAATCATGAAACCAGGTCTGATAAACAGAATATTAGATTCTGTTAAATTCAAGTGACGTGCATGGAGAATCTATTATTTCTGAAGTCTTTCCTATTACCTTCTGAAACCTTTAGTGCCATGAGGTTAGCTATTCCTGGTTATCTTTACTTTAACAAAAAGGTAGAGGTTGCCATCAGCAGTGTACCAGCTGGCTTAAAAGAGAAAACTAGGAAAGCCATGCACAAATATGGGCTCATCCACGCTCCACATTGTGATACCCCCTGACCCATTAGGCAAGCTCTGTTTGGAGCATTTTTCAACATATAGTATGTACAGTATAGTGTATGCAGCTTGTTCCAGAAATACAATACTGATAAGCCAGAAAATGATTTTTTATATTTATTAAAAGAGTCCATTTCTACACTATTTAGATTGTTGTGATTTTTAATCATGACTTAATGTACCTCTTTATAAGGGAGTCTTTTTAAATACAATACCAGCATTAAAGTAATAGGACTTGTGCATGGTGGAAATATTACATGTATAATAATTTGCATTCTTAATGTTCCAGAACCCTGGGGTTATTAGTAAAACGATTGGAGAAAGGTGGTAAAGCTGAACAAGAAAACCTTTTTCATGAGAATGATTGCATTGTCAGGATTAATGACGGTGATCTTCGAAATAGAAGATTTGAACAGTAAGTGTGTGGTGGCTGCACTGTGGTACCTCTCAGCTTTAGGCATGATGGAGTACATTCAGTGAAAAAACTCCAAACATGTCTGTGATCTCTGTACTGCTCCTGTTTTCTGCCATCATCTAACTTTTAACAATTTAGTCAAACTTGAGGTAATTATCATCATTAGACTATATTTCAGAATGACCTCACCAAAAGAGCTGGTCTTGAAATATTCTGAGCCCAGTTTAGGTTATACAGTTCTGTTGCTTCCTCACCTTTTGGAAAACTCACCAATGTGCTCATCTGTATTATTCTTTAAGTCATGTTTTCAACTATTCCACATAGTGTTCCTCAATATAAATAAACAGAAAAAGCTTCCTTGAACCACAATATTGTGTCTTCGATTTCCTTTTTCCTGACCGTGGATCTTATTCAATTAAAAACAAAAAGTTGGCCAGTTCCTGTTAAAGGGGCATTGTGTGAGCAGAAGAACACTTAAGAAGAACCCATGGCTTTGCACATTTTAGGCAAGGGCTCTACCACTGAACTATACACCCCCCACTTCCACCCCACTTTTTATGGGGTGATGGTGGTGGGAATTCTTGTTCTTGAATTTTTTTGCGTAAACTATCTTGAATTAATTTTGCTGATGACTAATGAATAGCTAGTTGCTTTCTATGGTTTCCTAAGTATATTTATAAATTTATTTCTCTGAAAACTCAAAGGACCCCTTTGTTAGGGAAATATTTAATAAATTTTACATTTTGTATAGATTATCTCATAGGGAAAAGGCTGCATTTGATTCCTATAAATATTAAAGTTAGAATGCCCCTGTTCTTAAAACTGTTGTTTAATAATCTACAGTTGATATCATAGTATTGTATTTTATCCATGGTCATAGATAATTTTGCCATTTTTATTTTTTATTTTTTTGCCATTTTTATTTAGAGAATAACAAATTTATATTCGGAGACATAGCTCTGCTTATATCAGAGCTTGCAAACTTGATTGATAAATGAGTTATCAAAATTTTACTTTTCAGTTGCAACACTCTGTCAGTTCTTATTGCTTAATTAGTGTACTTAATTAAGCTCATAATATCTTCTAGTCTGCTGGTCTTAACTTGCTAATCTTCCATTCTTTCTCAAACCCAGAGCACAACATATGTTTCGCCAAGCCATGCGTACACCCATCATTTGGTTCCATGTGGTTCCTGCAGCAAATAAAGAGCAGTATGAACAACTTTCCCAAAGTGAGAAGAACAATTACTATTCAAGCCGCTTCAGCCCCGACAGCCAGTATATTGATAACAGGAGTATGAACAGTGCTGGGCCTCATGCACTGCAAAGAGCACCCAGACTGAACCACCCACCCGAGCAGATAGAAGCTCACCCACGACTACCTCATAGTGCACACCCCTCTGCAAAACCACCGTCAGCCCCAGCTCCGGCCCCACAGAATGTATTTAGTTCAAGTACAAGCAGTGGTTATAACACCAAAAAAGTAGGCAAGAGGCTCAATATCCAGCTGAAGAAAGGTATGAACTATCTTATTTTTCTTTGAAATTGCTTTTAAAAGTCAATTGACTAATCCAAACATCTTGAGTTGATTGTTTATTTTTGTCTAGTGCTGGGGATAGAACCCAAGGCCTTGCACATGCTGGGAAAATGCTGTAACAAGGAGCTACATCCCTAGCCTAGCATCTTGGATTTTAACCTAGTACTATGTAAAAGAACTGCTTTACAAAGATTAAAAATAAAAACCTTGTTTTTTTAATGGATTAAAAACTGTATTTTGTGCTTTTCATATTCATTTGCTATATGGAAATTAAAATGTAAAATTTGAAAAAAATAAGATTTAATGATTAACTTTATGATAAGGCATCAGGTACTGTTGCAGTAAAATTTTTGACAGTGAGGGGAGAATGTTTCAGGATGTGACTACCCAAACATTACCAAAGTGAGAATTTGATTGTTTTGGCAAATATGACCATCAAAGAGGACTCTAGAGGTTGTCTACTTTAGTTCCAGAAGGGGAGTGACTGGTTTGTGGTTGTTAGTAGTTTATGGTAGGTTGCCAAGAAGTCAGGTCTTGTGTCCTTGTCTCTTGCTTTTCCATAATATTACATTGCTTTCCCTCTCTCCCTCTTCCTTCCCTTCTTTCTTTCTTCCTTCCTTCTTGGGAATTAAATTCAGGGTCCCACATGCTAGGTAAGTGATCTACTACTGAACTATAATCCCTAGCCCTTTTTTTGAGTCAGGATCCTCTTAGTTGCCCATCTAAGTGGTGTATGTTGCCACAACACCCACCCATTGCTTCCCTTTCCTAAGGTGAAAGGTATTGCTAATTCTTCATTCACTGTTATGAATTTATTTAAGTGTCCTTTTCCCATAGATTGTGGATCCATGTGTGTAGGGAATGTGCTTTTCCAGTTTGCTGCTCAGAGCAGACTGCTGCACTCTATTGTCTGGTTTCTAAGTGGTAAACAGAGCACTGAGATATACTTTGGCTGTTCATGCTCCATTATATCAGAGGATTTTGATATATTTTAAAAGCATGTCTTTTGAAATAGTGTAATTATAAAAAATATTTTTATGAGCTCAACCAACTCCTGCATTTTGATGGAAATTAATCCAGAGAGTAATTTCCTTATGTCACATGGCTGTTAGCAGCAGATTCCTATTATGAATGTTTTTTATATCCTGACATTCAGACAATTCTTTCTATTTGGGGTAGCATTAACAAGGTTGTATACTCTGCAACTGCTATTTTCTTTCTAAGTCATATTCTTTCTCTGAACTTCATGTGAACCATAAGTTCCTTATTTCTGGTTACTGGTTTTTAAGCTCCAAATACTTGGTTGACATAATCAGAAGTTGACAACTTGCCTGCAAATTGTCAACCCCTTGCAAATCCAGAGCCTATCAGCAGAAACCCCTCTAACTGTTAATTCCCAAATGAAAGAAATATCAGATCTTTCCTCATTTTTTCTCTACTTAAATCACAGGCACTAGTTTTTAACCAAGAACTTATCAAGAACTACAAATAGAGTTGTATAAAAATAAAAGTCTACCTGAAATCTCTCAACAAAGGTAGAGTATCTTAGTTGGCCATTGCCATAAAGGTATTAGTTTAATAAGTATTGTTTTTGTTTTAGGTCGATGGAGGGATATTCATTTAGTTAATTATAGTTTTCCCACAACCACTAGGCTTAACAAATATTGGTTATAATATGCACTGTTTTTTGTTTTTTGGGGGTTTTTTGTACCAGGGTTTGAACTCAGGGGTACTCAACCACTGAGCCACATCCGCAGCCCTATTTTGTATTTTATTTAGAGACAGGATCTCACTGAGTTGCTTAGCGCCTTGCTGTTGCTCAGGCTGGCTTTGAACTTGGGATCCTGCTGTCTCAGCCTCCCAAAGTGGGGATTACAGGCATGTGCCACCGTGCTTGGCTATAATATGCACTTTTTTAATGAAGTGAAATTTTATTTGCTAGTAAGAGAACTATTTGGTTGAATACAGAAATTAGTAGTTTTATTTTAATAGCATTTAAAAAGATATTAGTTTCTACACAAACTAATTTAGATGGGGTATGTTTAATCAATATAAGAAAAATGGAAATGGTGCTTTACTTTTAAATATTTTTTTGACCTTGAGTAATCTAAATGATATAGAGCCCCATAGATCTATCCTGATTTTAATTTACTGTGAGAACATATAAGAAAAAGTGTATACTGCCTATACAACTGCCAATTCTTACAAATATTCTATATAAACATAAGTTATGTTTACCATAAATAAATGAGAAGAAGAATACTGATTGCCTTTGATTAGGACTAAGTGAAGAAAATTTAATAATAGTGATTGTATGAGAATTTAATAAGATTTCATTGTAGTTAACAATGTTTTTATCAGTTATTGTTATAGTTAACATTTTAAACATTTTTAAAGAAGTATATTAATACATACATAGTATGTGTCAGTATGAAACTTTAAATTCAGTTCAATGTGAACTAGTGTGCTTTGTGTGACATCGATTACTTAAAAACTTGTATTCTTAGTTCTACAAAGAGAAGCCTTCAGGATAATGCCTCTTTGGCGTTATTTTGGAACTATGTCATATAACATGACAAAATATAATAGCCCCAATGTACTTGCTTCCATAATTATGATTTCTTAATATTTATTGCCATTTGGCATTCTCAAATACCCTGCTCTTTTGGAGAAATTAGCTTTTTAATAAAGTCAGAGGAGAAGGTCAGTAATCTGTTTCAGTCAGTTCAAAATGTTTTGTTGGCTTTGCTAAATGAAAATTGATATCTATTTATCTTTCTTTTAAAGGTCATTGTGTGAACTTTTAGCTTACAGATTTAGGGGTTATTGCTGATATTTTAATAGTATTGAAGTTCATATAACAGTCTTTGTAGTTCATACAAATTAATATTGCAAAAGAAGCATAATTTAGAATTCTTTCTTAATAAATGTTATTGCATGTCATTAAGAGTTCTATGAAAGCACAGGGACATATGGAAACGTCCCAACAGAATAATTAGGAAAATTTCTTATAGGCAATATGCCATTCAAGTCTTCTGCACTGAAGACTTAAAACCTTAACAGTCCAGGCATGTTAATGTGGTTTCAGACTAGAAGTCAGTGAATGTTTTGTTTTAACAACAGAATACTTATGGTAGGTATTATTATAGGTATATTTAAGTATTTATTTCTGCTTTATGTTTCTTCTTTAACTCACATTTTTTTTGCCCATCTTTTTTTCACTTAGTGTTATACTTTTTATTATAGTTTTTGTACCGATTGCTGCATCAAATTAATGTATTCTAGATTTTTTAACTTTACAGAGTACTGGACTCTCATAATGAGCAAGTATTTGCTCTAATATTATGATTATAGAACTTAATATCCTATGAATTAAGTTTTTTTTAAAGCTTAGATATTACTCATCATATGAATTATTATGAAAAATTCCAATTCATTAGAAGTTTGTCATTATGTTCAAGGGTTTTTTTCTTGCCACGTCCTGGCTTATTGCATTCTAGTGACATACAGTGCCTTTTAAACCCTGTAAGGAACTTATAAGATTGTCAAGAAATCTGCTAAAGAAGTGAGAATTATGGAAATCAAGAAAATAATTTATAAATACCTCATTAATTTTAGAACCTTTCAACATGATAGGGTTAACTTCGGATTTGGTGGCCATGGTCTGAAGTGGATTATTCAGTGAATAATTTGCCTTTTTTTGTTAGGGGTGCACAGGGAATATAAGCGGTAACTGTATTATCTTTGTCAAGTTCTCTTCCAATTAATTGGCAAAGATAGTACAGTTCATTCTTAGTAAGTTGCCGTATTTATAGTTTGGGGAGGGTCTGTTACATGTATCTAGAAATATTTCTCATTTCACTATTGTCATCTCTCTGAACATTTTCTTTTTCTCCCTTGTTTCTACCTTTTATTTTTCAAATCTGGATATCATTATTGCACAATAATATTTGATTATTTAGCTACCATCAGTTTTCACAGAAGTTTTTTTCTTTGTTTTTGTAGAGCAATTTAATTTATTTGATACTCAAAGACTTAAGATGGATTTGAAAACTTTCAGCAAGCATATTTGTATATTAAAACCTTCATCTGTTTTTAAGAAGATTGCCATTTCTTCTTAGATGAATGACTTTCAATAGATAAACCATTTAAACCTTCCCTAATTTAGTCTACCTTAAAAAATTTATTACACCTTTTAAAGTATTAGAGAAATGTTGGTCATTGTGAAAGTTACAAATTTTTAAGTTAAGATAGAGAATAACAAACTCCTTATGTAAATATGTATACATGTATGTGCACATGTATAACATTTAAGGTATTTCATTTTTAAGATTTGTTTCGTGTTTAGGTACAGAAGGTTTGGGATTCAGCATCACTTCACGAGATGTAACAATAGGTGGCTCAGCTCCAATTTATGTGAAAAACATCCTCCCCAGAGGGGCTGCCATTCAAGATGGTAGACTCAAGGCAGGAGATAGACTCATAGAGGTGAGTGCCTTTTCTAGGTACTGTGTTCCATCATTCCTGAAAAGTTCCATTTTCAAGAGTTCAACTTGTAAACTATTTTCATAAAATGGATATGTATTTGAGAAGTATGCATCACCAAATCATGTATTTCTGTTCTACCTTATGTTATCTAACAGAGTTACACATATTTTGTTTATGAGATAAAGTAATATTTTATTATTGTATAAGTACCATATCTATAATAAGTTTGTATTTCTAAAGGGCTTTATAGTTATGTCTGGCATAACTATGTTTTTTTTTAAATCTATTTTTTAATCAGAGCAGAGATAAATAAATAAAATCAATGTGTCTTGAAGAAAGGAACAAGTTTGAAAGGCAGCATGAAGAATGAAGTGAGACACAAAGTCCAGTGATAGAAAGTAGTGAAACAGTTTTTGAGAATTTCCTTCATGTACTTCATGTTTTTGATTCACTAGTGTTTGAGGCCATCCTGGGAATAAATAATTTCTGTCTATGGAAAGATTTGTGCATATAGGGAAAAAAAGGAGAGACAAATAGAGAAACAGTATACTTTCTTGGCTGTTTTTCATAGTGTTTTCTGTAGAAAACATATTCTAATGTTCTTTCTTTCGTGTGTGTGTGTGTGTGTGTGTGTGT
>CM053410.1:33520454-33594332 GCA_028644305.1 Xerus rutilus | reverse complement strand
CATCAATAAGTTCAACTGTTAGGAACATTTGCATGGGATTGGTGTGAATAAAATACATATATTAAATTTATATAGTCCTGAATGTTTTTCTGTAAAAAGTACAATGTTTCGATTATATATAAAAATGACATAGTTGGAGAAATCGCCTTTTCATGTGTGAGAAAATTGCTTTATTTCAAACACAAGTGGTATTTTAAATGTTTCAAAACAGTTTTTACCTGAGTTATGTTAAAATATTTGACATCTTTTTCTGCTAGCTTGTTGTTTTATCTAAACAACAATTACTTTGTATAAATTTGAATGGCAAGGTACATTTCCCAGATTGAGCATATAAACCTAATTCTTTTAGGTTATAACTTCAAGTATGGATGCATCATTGTTGAGAAAATTTTTCTTTGCTGATCAATAAATATTTTGTTTTCCATGTAAATTAACATATTCATAAAAATAGTTATTTAAAATAGTTTGTTTTCAGTCATTAATTTTTCATCCCTTGGTCCTAAAACTCTCTGTGGTTTTGTGGAAATTTCATATGGCGATAGGGGTTGAAAAGTGAACACTTTTGTTTTAGGTTGATTTTGAATAAATTATGAAAGCTTCTTTATATTTAAAAATGTTTAATGCATTATTCCTCAATTTAAATTCAGTTTTCCATTTCCCCCCACTGTTATCCAATTTTGTGCTTAAAATGCCACCTGATCCTAAATCTGGAGATGTCTCTATTAAATTGTAAATGAGCACTTACCAAAACAACAACTAAGCTTTCCATGTGATTTGATGAAGCTTTAATTCTTCCTGGGTATATCCAAGCCATGATAGTTAGCATCATTAGATTGCCAAAGCTTAAACACCGCTCTTCAGCAGCCTTCCCAGAGTGAGTGCCAACGTATAGACAGCTCAAGGTTATTCAGGTTCTTCTGGTCCAATTTTGATCTTTCAGGCTTCTGTTTTTTCCGTCTGCTGCCTCTCCCCCACCCTCCCTTCGTTATTTAATTTATTGCTTGTGAGCTTTTCATTAAGGAATGAGCCAATAGGCCGTCAGTCAGTCCATTATGTACGTTGCAGCTGCTTTTCATGATCTAAAAGAATAAAATTCTGAAAACTTAAGTTAAAGGGTGGGTGCATTTACAATTGATCTTTGAATCCAATTAGTGTAACTCTTCCTCTGTTGAGGGTGTCTGTGTTTCAATTCTGTGGGTCTTTGCTGAATACTTTTATTAGTTTGTGCCTTAAAAAAAAATTACTCCAAGAACCAATCTTATAAGTACTCTGTATTATATGGAAAAAATATTTTATTTATTCCCTGTGTAATATCTTAAAGTATGAAGTTATGGTTCAGACTGTGGCTCAGACTGTTATTATCTGTCTAGCTATGAAATTATCCTATACCTTAAAACCTAGATTTGGTTGGAAAACTTAAAAAGCAAAATTAGAAACGGTGCCATGATTAGGAAAGCAGTTTGGTGAGATTTGTTTTCCTGCAAATAATACATTCATCATGTGCTATGAATGACCAAATAAAAGTTTATATTTAGAAAAGTTTCTGAAAACCCACACACAAATACCACACACATCAATGGAAGTTTGGGAGACAGAGCAATCCATCAGCCATAATATAATCACCCTTTATCTAGTTGGTATATTTTAAGAACCAACAAAATTTCCATTAAAATAAAGCATTGTGTCCCTGTGTGTTGAAGATGGCTTTGGTCAGTCTGTATTTATGTTTTTCTTCGATTCTTCTAGAATGCAGAGCCAAGCCAGATGCAGATTCCAAAAGAAACGGTAAGAGCTTTGTCTTTTGCAGGATGCAGAGATGTTGGAAAGATAAATGGAACTAACTTACTAATTAAATATGAAGTTACTTGTCCTGCTCTTTTCCCAAAGTGGTTTTATTTTTAAATGACTTGTGGTTATTACCCCATATAGAGGATTATGATTATTTTTGGTCAGATAGGAATAAAAAAGATTAATTTCCTATTATGCATTAAGATGTGGTTAGTCATTGGATAGATATGCAAAGTGTTTCATAAATTGTGAAATGCTCTATGTTGCTGTCAAATGGAAAAAATAGTAAAAAAACTTCAAAAAAAGCTAGACGAAGAGAAAAAGCAAAACCAAGAGAATAAAAAAAATTATTTTAAACAGTAAAATTTGAAATGATATGTTAGCAACTGGGCTGAACACAGTTGTTATAATAACTCTAAAGGGGAAAATTTCTCTTAATAAAAATCAAGTACTGGCAACTCAGATTAAAATGAAGATGTAGCTGTGTTCTGTTTAGAAGATGGATCCTAATTTAGGCTGGCAGGCAGCCCTAGCACAGAAACATTGGGATTGTCTGTCAGTCTCTGCCATGATGTCCATGGGGTGAATAGAGAGGGTATATTATATTGACATATGATATTATTGTGTAGAAATTCTAACAATCAGGATTTTTGTATATCAGACAACATAACATAACCACATATAATCAAACCTTTATATATATATACAAACCCTTTGTATATATACACAAAATTTAACAAAACCATATCCACAGTAGATAACTTTATGCCTTTTCAAAAGTTGTCATATTAAGGCAAAAAAATGAGACTATAAAGAATTTGAGTAATGTAATTAATAGGTTTGATATTCTGTATAAATTTATAAGCAGGCAACTTTGAACTAATATACAAATGGAATGTAATTTTTGAATATTCCATTCAATAAATGGATGACAAATAGAGCAAAATCACTAAAGCACATTGAGAATATTACACATTAATAAATATGGGTTGTAAAAATAATAGACTTACATTTTTGTTTGTGAAATAAATAGGTCAAAAGTACAGTGGTAACTGCCTGTTGGGAATGTAGGCTGGGGGTGAGAGGAAATTGAACAGATTGCTTGTAAAGACTAAAACGGAGTACAAGAGTAATTTATATTATTTGAAAAGATGGAAATTGTGGCAAAATATAATATAAAGCCAAGGATTTAAATCAGCTTTGTATCACTATAGGAGTGTACAAGTAGATCATTTCAAACAGATTGGCAATTATGAAAACAAACATGGTATGTATATGTATGTGCATGTATCTTAAAGATGGCATTTCATCTTTTAGTGGTAAAATATGTGTTACTTAGTGTTTATAACAGTTGGCCAGTCACTTTGTAAAATTAAATATTTTCTCTTTTGGTGCTGGAAATTGAACCCAGAGCCTTATATCTGTTAAGTACATGCTCTACCACTTAGCTACACCTCCAGCTTCCCATTCACTTTAAAAAGTTAGATTTCTTCTTCCTGGTGTACATGGAAGTAAATCCCAGTTCCTTATGGATTTTAACCTAAAAAAGTTGTAGAAAAATTTTTTAAAGAAAATATATGAAGCTGAGTGTGGTGGCGCACGCCTATAATCCCAGCACTTTGGGAGGCTGAGACAGGAGAATTGTGAGTTCAAAGCCAGCCTCAGCAACGATGAGGTGCTAAGCAACTCAGTGAGACCCTGTCTCTAAATAAAACACAAAATAGGGCTGGGGATGTGGCTCAGTGGTCGAGTACCCCTAAGTTCAATCCCCAGTACGAAAAAAAAAAAAAGGAAGAAAGAATATGAAAATTTCTTTGTGTAATGAATGCCTGTCTGAGTGTGACAAATTGACAGATTTACACATACACACAACACCTATGAAAGTTCTTAGTATTTTTCAACTTAACAATCATGTGGAAAACATACCTTTGTTAACCATTTTGTTTTTCATTTTTAGTATATTATTCAATAAGTTACAGGAGCTATTCAGCACATTTTATGTAATAGGTTTTGTGTTAGGGAAATGTTGGCTATAGTAATTGTTTTGAACACATTTAAGGTAGGCTAGAGTAAGTTGTGATGTACAGGAGGTTAGGTGTATTAATTTTATTTTTGATCTGTGATATTTTCAAATTAGAATGGGTATATCAGTATGTAATTCCATGTGTGTCAAGAGAAAATATATATATGTATATACACACATTTTTTTTTGTGTATCAATAACTGTATCCTTAAACAGTTAACAAGGTAGAGAATTAAGTATTTGCATTATGATCCTTGTATGAAGTGCTATTTGTGGTTCTATTTCAGCAGCATAGAACTGTTTGGGAAACAGAATGACTTCCCACATAATCAACATACTTTAATATCTCTAACAGTCCAAGGTAGGAAATGATGATGTAACAATTAATAACAGGTATATTCTTTCATGTAGTCAGTCCTGTTGAGGAAACTGATGATTTTCCACCTACTTTTTTATCACTAAAGGATAAAATGCAGATGTACCTGTGATAATTAATTAGGAAGTACAAGGGTCACGTGATGTGGTGGCAAAGAAGCCTGTAATGAATCAGGAGTCTGAGGCAGGAGGATTGCAAGTTCAAGGCCAGCCTCAGTAATTTAGGGAGACCTTCAGCAATTTAGACCCTGTCTGAAAATAAAACAATGAAAAGGGCTGGGAATGTAGTTTAATGGCAAAGTGCCTATGGGTGGCTCAATTTCCAGTAGCAAAAAGAAAAAGAAATTCAAGGGCCAGTTCAATCCACCAGCTAGTGTGCTCTTTTATTTATTTATTTTAAATATTTTCAATTTCAGTTGTAGATGGACACAATACTTTTATTTTGTTTATTTAGTTTTCTTATGTAGTGCTGGGGACTAAACCCAGTGCCTTACGTGTGCTAGGCCAATGCTCTACCACTGAGCCACAACCCCAGCCTCTAGCCTGTGTGTTCTTAATAGCATGTCAGAGCAACACACAGTCATCAAACATTTTGGTTTATAAAATATTTAATGTTTAAATAACTTCGTGGAGGCTGAATCTTGGCTTCTCTTTGTACCTTTTTCTGGCAAAGGTCTTTTTCAGGCATTTAAAATATTTCGAATGCTTAACACATAGTGAAACTCAAGAAAATTTCCATGTTAAGATTTTACTGTTTTTATTAGTGCTTTTTATTGATTTTCTTTTGTTTTAGA
Source organism: Xerus rutilus (assembly GCA_028644305.1). NCBI lineage: Eukaryota > Metazoa > Chordata > Mammalia > Rodentia > Sciuridae > Xerus > Xerus rutilus. The sequence continues at coordinate 33,589,352 of CM053410.1, read as the reverse complement.
GACTAAGTTTGTGAAATCCTAAATTATCCCTGCACAATCCTAGTAAGAGGGGCAAATATATCAGTGATTTTGCCACAAATCTCAGCCTTAATTCCCAATTCTGATTCCTTAGGTTTGATTTTGGAAGAAACCATGGTGTATCCACTTTAAATTACAGGAAAGGTACTTGTGGTGGAGTTGTATCCCCCTCCCCCCTCCTCGAGGTATATTGCTGCTATTTGGAGTTATTCAGGCTCACAGAAAAGAAATTCTTTACCATTTCAATGTTTTGAACGTTGCTTATAACATTATAATGCTATTAATGACTGACATTTTTTTAACTGTTGTGAATTCCCTTATCGTGCTAAGCTTTTTGTGTGGATTATTTTATCTTTATTATGCCTGTGACTTGGTAAAACAGGAGAAAAAGAATTAAATTTAGGATGCTCTAAATCTTGGAGCCGGAATAAACTCATGCTGTCTTACTCCAGAATCTGCAGGGCAAAATTTGCTTCTCCTTAGTATTGGTTATTGTGGAACAATTTGGTATGTGGAGTTAAAAAAGAAAGTAAATATCTACTTATAGCTAAGGTAATGAGTTTCACATTTTATGTCAACAAATGATGACTGAATTTTATTAAAATAAAAGAGTTCCATGTTCATATGACATCTTATTAGTCAATATGCTGAGAAGAGATCCCTTTTAACTTTTTATAGTAGGAGTGGATCTTATGTAGACTCTATTGGAACATGGGCTTTGTGTTAGTGATTTCTGGTCACTGATCCACAGTTACTTTTATCTCTTCCTACTTTGGCAACTGACCTTGCAGATACCCTCTCTTTACTTGGGCTGCTCTCTACTTTGCCGGTCCATATGAACCATGGGAACTTAAAAGTCCTACTATTTCATATGGCTTTCCCAGACCAGAAGTAGAGTTCCCTGCCTTTTTGGTTCTTCATTATATTTGTTTCTGTTATTTGTATTTGTAGAATGATTTTGTCATGCTTTATTCTTTAAACTTCCTTGTGGTTTTCAAGCACCTCGAGAACTGATGCCCTATTAACACCTAACTCCAGAATTTATCCCAAGTAAAAGCTCAATTAATTTGTCAGTTATGTTAATTACCTACAACTGATTTAGCTGAGAAATAAAACAGGTCATTAAGATTAGATGAAGCACTTAGGGAGGCTGAGACAGGAGAATTGCGAGTTCAAAGCCAGCCTCAGCAAGGGCGAGGCGCTAAGCAACTCAGTGAGACCCTGTTTCTACATAAAACACAAAATAGGGCTGGGGATGTGGCTCGGTGGTCAAGTGCCCCTGAGTTCAATCCCCAGTACCCAAAAAAAAAAAAAAAAAAAAAGATTAGATGAATAGGGTCAGTGGCTGGTAGACCTCTTGAATTTCCAAGATATAAAGTTCCTGTACATCTTCAAAGCATTGTACAAATTATTGAGGGTAAGAGATTAGAATCTTGTTTAGGTTACCCATTCAAATTGGACAGAAAGCTGAATTCTTTAGCAAAGGCCCAAAGCCTTCTGCTCCATGTTCTGGATGAGCTCTTTTGCTTTTGAAAGCCTATGAAATTTATTTACTTGGTGGGGGATTCATGTGGATGTCTGAGTTGGACTTGATATTATTTGAGAGAATCTTCTAGAGAAAAACTAAGAGAGAGAGGAGATGAGGAAGATAAAGTTATACAAAATTGGCTTATGCCATTGTGGAGGCTGGAAAGTTCACATCTGCAGAGTGGGCTGAGTGGCTGAAAACTTGAGAAGAGATGATGTAATTCCACTCTGAAGGCAGTCAGGGTAGAGTCCCAAGAGAGCTGATGGTAAGATGAAGAGTAAAGACAGTCTGCTAAAGAATTCTTCCTTGCTAAGGGAGGCTGGTGTTTCTGTTCCTTTCAGGCCTTCAGTTGACTCGATGATACCCAGCCCCATTAGGAGGGTAGTCTACTTCACTCACATTTCACTGCTTTAAATGTTACTTTCTTCCAAAAACACCATTCACCTTGGCACTTAAATTAACCAGCACAATAATGTGAATTTATTGCCTATGAGGCCTTGACTTACCAAAATGTCAGATTCTTTCCCAAGCTTCAAATAGATTAATGCATACTTCCTTTGGATGACCTCATGAACTCTTGGTGAGGAGTCTAAGAACATATAGTTGTGTGCTAAACAAATTGAATGATAGTGGGTAAAAGAGCTTTAAAACAATCAGTTTAGAGATGATACTAGACATAAAAATAAGTTGTGACACACTGAATTTCAAAAATTCAAAATGCATTCTAAAATGAGTTATTGGAGCCAGGTGTGGTAGTGCATGTTTGTAATCCCAGCACTTTAGGAGGCTGAGACAGGAGGATTGCAAGTTCAAACCCAGCCTCAGCAATGGCGAGGTGCTAAGCAACTCAGTGAGACCCTGTTTCTAAGTAAAACACAAAATATGGCTGGGGATGTGGCTCAGTGGTCAAGTACCCCTGAGTTCAATCCCTGGTACCAAAAAATAAAATAAAAATAAAATAAAATGAGTTATTGGGCTTTCCCTAGAGAAACTACAGAAATATATTGGGGATTCCTTGGGAACTTCCCTGAAGATCAGGGGACACCTTCATGGGCTAACTTCAGAAATTTTATAGCCTCAATTTAGAAATCTAATGAGCATGGTCATTTTTTTTTTGTTTTTTGTTTTTTGTTTTGTTTTATTTAGGCTTACCTGTTAACAGTGTAAATTGATTCATTGTACATAGAGGATAACATATCAATTCTCTAGTTGTAAGTTGTATAGAATCACAACATATATGCAGTCATACATAAAGTTAGGGTTATTATGACCATCTTATTCCACCACCCTTGCTGTCCCCATACCCTCTCCCCCCTCACTAATAGTTACAGTAGATCAAGTGTAGACCACCATGTTTTATCCCACCCTAAGTTAACAGTTGAGCCAGGCAAAACAAATGCTTATTTGGGAATAAATTTGTTAGTTGTTTCCTTTTCATCCAGAACTCTTCAAGTTTATAAACTAAACACTACTTTAGGTCTATAATGTAAATTAATTTTAATAATAGTGAATGCATATGGAAATATTCAAAATTCCCAAATTTTAGGGTTTTAAAAATTAATTTATTTAAATGCATTTCAAGTCATAGTACATATATAGAACTCAATGTTTCCATTTCTCTGGTTGCAAACCAGATAGAGTCACACCATTTGTGTCTTCATACGTGCACCAAGGGTAGTGATGACCATCTCATTCAACCATCTTTACTATACCCCTTTCCTTTTCCCTCCCCCTTCCTTCCTCCTGCCCCATCTAGAGTTCCTCCATTTCTTCTATGTTCCCCTTTCCCACCCCACTTATGTATCAACATCCACTAATCAGAGAGAAGATTCGGCATTTGGTTTTTTTGGGATTGGCTTACTTCACTTAGCATAATGTTCTCTAATTCCATCCATTTACCTGCAAATGCCATAATTTTATTCTCTTTTATTGCTGAATAATATTCCATTGTGTATATGTACCACAGTTTCTTTATCCATTCATCTATTGAAGGGCATCTGGGTTGCTTCCACAGTTTTGCAATTGTGAATTGCGCTGCTATAAACATTGAAGTGGCTGCGTCACTGTAGTATGCTGTTTTTAAATCTTTAGGGTATAGGCCAAGGAGTGGAATAGCTGGATCAAATGGTGGTTCCATTCCAGGTTTTTTAAGGAATCTCCATACTGCTTTCCAGATTGGTTACACCAGTTTGCAGTCCCACCAGCAATGCTTGAGTGCACCTTTTTCACCACATCCTCGCCAGCACTTCTTGTTGCTGTTATTTTAGATAGCTGCCATTCTGACTGGGGTGAGATGAAATCTGAGAGTAGTTTTGATTTGCATTTCTCTAATGGCTAGAGATGTTGAACATTTCTTCATATATCTGTTTATTGATTGTATATCTTCTTCTGAGAGGTTTCTATTCAGCTCCTTAGCCCATTTATTGATTGGGTTGTTTGGTTTTTTGCGTTCTTTATATATCCTGGAGATCAGTGCTCTATCTGATGTGTGTGTGGCAAAAATTTGTTCCCAGAATGTAGGCTCTCTGTTCACCTTGTTGATAGTTTCTTTTGCTGAGAAGAAGCTTTTCAGTTTAAGTCTAGAGAACTCAAACTATCATTATTCGCAGATGACGTGATTCTATACTTAGAGGATCCAAAAAATTCCACCAGAAAACTTCTAGAACTGATAAATGAATTCAGCAAAGTTGCAGGATATAAAATCAATATCCATAAATCAAATGCATTTCTATACATTAGCAACAAGTCCTCTGAAAGAGAAATTAGGAAAACTCCAAATTTTAGTTTTGTTGAAGAAACTACCATACACAAATCATGTTCACCTCAATAGTTTGGTTTTATACATCAGTGTTCTTATTTGTGTGCTGTCTCTAGTCCTTAAAATGTTAATGCAAACTTATTTTTAAAAAATCTTATTCCAAAATTAAAATAGAATATTTTCATGATTTTAAGGAAATCATAATGATTATGTGTTATGTGTGTCATAAAAACAAAGGCCTTTTTAAATGTAACTGTATTATAGTTATCAGAACCATTAAATGAATGTGGATTTTTTATTATTGCAGCTACTATATCTCCCAATCACTGTCCTTTACAGTGTAAATGAATGAAAGATTAAGTGAATAAATAATAAATCATAGAATTCATTAGTTTTCAACTTCTATCACACATATATTGCATTAGGTTTTCATGTTACTTAAGTCTCTAATCTGGAAAATTTCTTCAGTTTTTCATTTTTAAGAGCAAAGTACTTCAAGCAAATTTTAAATTTTAAAGAGGAAATTACCTTAAGAATGCCTCTCAATTTGGCATGATATTTCTTTAGATAAAGACTTTTTTGGGTAAACATTAGAGATTAATAACTAAATTGTTTTTTTCATCAGAATAGGTATGTCCTGGGTGTTATGAAAACCCATAGGGTGTAAAACAAAATTTCTTAGCCATAAATATTTTTTAATTTCCCTAAATAGTTTTCTAATATACTTTAATAGCTGATTTTTATTCTACTGTGCAATTATATCTTTGTTTATTTAGTGCCATATGCATAAGTTGTCTTTAGTTTTTAGCTATGGTAATTTCAGCATCCTTATAGATAAATCTTTGTAGATGATCACAGTTTTTTAAGGTATATTATTAACAGTAGTTTGGGGAGGTTAGGTAACATATAAACTATAGAGGCTTTTATTATCAAATTGGTTTCCATAAATGTGCCTTTTTACACATTTAACAGCAGGGCAAGTACATGCCCAATTTACCACACCTTCTCCATTGCTGGATACCATTTTTTGCATGTAAACTTCAGCAATGGAGAAGGACTGATATTGAGAGAGAAATGAAGGAATTATAGTGGAGTGATAAATTGTTTGCTGAGTTATTTATTTCTTTGCAGAGCCTCAAATCAAATTGTGTGTTCACTTCTATAATTTTATGGTCTTCTGGTGTTTCTTTTGCCTCCTATCTCAGTAATCAAAATCTTTATATATCAAGCTTCAGAGATTATTGGTCATGTGATTATTTTTCTGTTACTTTACATAATCAACTATCATTTCCTTTCCTATAGATAAGCCTGTGCTATGGGTTGAGTATGGCTTCTGAGCCATCTCTGGGCAGCCATGTCCTCAAAGATATTAGGTCTGTTATTAGTGAAAGAAGGAAAACTGGGCCATGGTGGAGGCCAGTGTGATTATTTTTCATTCTCATTATGGATATAAATATATATTTTTCTGTTTTACTGATGATAGTGGGAAAGTAAATAGCTTTCATAATGTCCATTCAGGAGGGTCCTTGTTTCTTCTATGCTTAGCAAAAATGCCCTTTGCTGGTCACTAAAAGACAAAAATGTTAGTGAATAAGTGGGCAAAAGAACTAACCAGAACTTAAAAAAAAAAAAAAAATCACTCAAGATATACTGACCTGTATGTACAGGAGAGATATCCAAGACATGTGTGCTTGAGTTACATGACCACACACAAATAACTTGAAGAGCAAATTAGGGAAATCACATGTATTTCATGTCTGTAGAAAGAATTGGATCAAGAAACTGTTGGTAAGGTAGGTAATGGGATGGAATACAAAGTGATAGAAAATTAGATTCTATTTTATTTTGGAAGATAGAGATCCCTATAGTAGTATGACATTGTGAAAGTTCTCGGTAGCATAGCATTTCATATGTTTTTTGCAGAGCAGATTTTTAATGTTTTGCTGCCAGAGAATTAAGTTCTAAAAGCTGGCATTAATTTCAGTCTTATGTCAGGAGCCAAATGGATTAATAATGAAATATGAAATGAAACATACAGTGTCTCACTTTAACATTTTTAATGATAATAATGACTTAAGACTTGATAAAGAGGGCTGGAAAAAAAGATTATTCCCATCTTGCAGTTTTCATAATAAATGAATCTACTCCATGCAATATGTGGTCATTTTTAAAAAGAGTTCAGAGTAAGGCAGTTGAGAAATGATTCCAAGTTGATTAAAATTTTCCTTCATATATTTAGTCAGCTCCTTGTCTTTACTTTTAAAGTACAAGAAAATAAGAATTTTAAGCCTTTGTAAATTGTTATGGAAATGTCAAAATAAGTAAGTGTGAAGGCTGGGATTGGAGCTCAGTGGTAGAGTGCTTGCTTAGCATGTGTGAGGCACTGAGTTCGATCCTCAGCACCACATAAAAACAAATAAATAAGATTAAAAAAAATTTTTTAAATAAGTAAACGTGAAAAAATAAACTAAATAACCATATATGTAAGTGACAATTAAAAACCTTTTAGATTTGAGGAAAGTAAACATAAATGATGAGTCCTAAGTGTGTTCACCTCAGGACTCTCTCTGTCTTTTCAATTTCAGCTTTTTTTCAGAAATAAAAATACTGATTGACAAAGTAAATTTATGTTTCAATTACTTCTGAATTTCAAGTAGAAGGAGGCAGCGTTGTGTTTTGAAGTTATTACTGCTATTTTGTATTTCAAATATCAAAATTCGCCTTTGTTTTATATTTTAGTTTTCTTTTTAAAAATGTTTATATTTTGTTTTTTTTTGTGTGTCTGGGGATTGAACCCATTCTTGAACATAGCTTATTTCCTTCCTTTCTTCTCTCTCCTACCCTCCCTTTGCACTTTCTTCCCTTTGTCATGCTAGGCAAGCAATCTACCCCTGAGCTCCACCACCAACCCCATATGGTATGTTTTGTAGTAGATTTTAAGTTGACGTATGGTTATTTGTTCACACAAGTCATTATTTAGTACTCTTTAATGGTTTTGAACTGTATGGGTAGAAATAAAAAGTGAATCTAACATTTGTGATTATAGAGTAAAACATCCTTATAAAGCTAACTTTGTATAATAAATGATAGGTTATCAATATTTTGATATGTGTATTTGATCTTTATTTCTCTCCAATATATTGGTTTTATTTGAATTACAGTTGTTCTCTGGGAATATTTTAAAGATACAAAAGCTTTTATAATGAGTAGGTTATGCTTTCTTTGGATTTTGATGCTGAAATGTGGTTCTTCTGCATAGGTAGTATTGCAATTGCCCTGTAGCTTTTCAATTTGTTCTTCGTTCTTAATTATTCAGTATTTATGTTTTCAAAACAATAGTGTTTCTTTTAGTGAAAACTCTCTTCCCCTTACTATCAGGCTATCCTTTGACGTAGTGCAAAGACTGTGCTACTGAGGGCTGGGAACGTGGCTCAGTGGTAGAGAAGTTGCCTGTTTTGTGAGGTTTGATTTCCAGTACCAGAAAAGGAAAAGGCTTACTATAAAGTATTAACATCAAACATTAATAAATTGGAGATATTACTTTTCAAATGAACATTACTTTTCAAATGATGTTATTAAAAATTTGAAGATTTAAAAATAACAAATTGCTTATTATGATAATATAAACATCCTTATAGATAAGTACTGTACTTCCAAAAGTTATTTAATCTAATTGACGCATCTGAAATTACATGTGAAATCTCCAAATTCCTTTTAGAAATAATTTTGTCATTATTAGGTTGATTCTGATTCTTAGAAAATTTCAAAAATCTGGTAAGATATAAAGATTAAAGTCAACTCATTTTCCATTCTCTCTAATAACATATTTTTTGTGTAATTGAAAACTATTTAAAATGTCAGTCTTTCTAAATGATACTACATACCATCATATGTCTACTGTTTTTCTGTTATAATTTGGCAAATCTGGTTTGATTGACTAAGTGAATGCTGAAGAAATATTTCAAAATTGGGAAAAGAGGAGGAGGAGAAAGAGGAATAGATTGCAGGACTAGATAGGGTATTTAGTTTTGATGGGAATAAGCTGTGCTACATATCTATCATGGGCTCAAGAAGAGTGCTGGCCTTAGGGTCTGGAGATGGCATGTAGAGAGATGGCAGGTGGAGCTTTGGCCCTGATGAGATTCCTGAAGAGGTGATCAGAGGGCAGAATGCTTCCTCTTCTAGAGTGCAGCATTTCTTATTGACAGAATGTGTCATCTCACCATATTTCATCGACAAGTTTCATTACATTAAACTTTGATTTCTTGTTCTCTGTTGTAAGGGAGATGAGCAAGCATTTGTATATTCTAAATGTATTTACAAAGTCTTTTGTACTTGGTGACTGTGATTATGAAATTAATACTTGATATATAACTAAACAACAATTAATTAAACAGTGTTGCGTGAATAATATTTATCATCTATATTCATGATATAGTGTTGTGCAAACTTTTCCCCAGATGTGGTTTATCTCTACTTTGTCTCATGGGTGTCAAAGTTTAAAACTCTATAGTGTCTTTAAACCTGAATTCCTTTTTCTGCTGATTTACCATCATCAGAATTTTGTTATAGTTTGTGAATTAAAAAGATACACCACAGTGAACATGGAGCTATTCAATAACACTGCAAATTCTTATTATGAAAAGAAAGGGGGCCGGACGCAGTGGTGCATGCCTATAATCCCAGCAGCTTGAGAGGCTGAGACAGGAGGATCATGAGTTCAAATCCAGCCTCTGCAAAAGAGAGGTGCTAAGCAACTCAGTGAGACCCTCTCTCTGTACAAAATACAAAAATAGGGCTGGGGATGTGGCTGTATGGTCAAGTGACGCTGAATTCAATCTCCAATACCCTCCCAATCAAAGAGAAAAAGGGCAAATGAAGTATATTTATTTATTTTAACTTCTGTTGTTACTGTTTCTCTCTTGTGGTTTAGAGTATATATAAACAGGCTAGTAAAAATAAATCCAAAACACTAGGAAACTTCATGCCTCCCATCTCCCTTTTCTTAGAATATGATTTAGGTTTGTTTTACTATTGTAATAAGTGTTTCTGAAAATATTAGCAGCTGGTTTCAGGAATCGTCTGGAGGGGGTGCAGATGCATTGTTATCACGAATCTTGTCATGGAGCTTTGGTGGAAATATTGGGTCTGCAGTTAAAGAACTGCTCATTAGCAATCTTAAAACAATAATGGTGAGAAAGAGGCACTCAAATATAATGCTGTGCAATTGTGTTCCCTATTAGAAAGCAGAAGATGAAGATATTGTTCTCACACCTGATGGCACCAGGGAATTTCTTACATTTGAAGTTCCACTTAATGATTCAGGATCTGCTGGTCTTGGTGTCAGTGTCAAAGGTAACCGGTCCAAAGAGAACCATGCGGATTTGGGAATCTTCGTCAAGTCCATTATCAATGGAGGAGCAGCATCTAAAGTAAGCATATATCAATTTTATCAAGCATATGCCCCCCTAACAAAAATGTTTAATTCCTATCCTATTCTTGTTTGGGAAATAAATTCAGTTAACAGATATCTTTGAGTTTTTTTTTTTAAACAATATTGCAATCCTGATCAAACAACTAAGAGAAATCTCAGTGCTTTATCATGTAGGTGTGGAATCTATAACTTCAATTATGCATTTTTAATCTCACAGGACCTACAACCCATAATCATGCTGCTTAAGTAATGATTATCTATGCAAAGATTTACCATAGGTCCTGGCATATAGTAAAGGTTAATCTTTTCCCCTTCCTCTCCTGCTTGTGGGTCACTTGTTCTGTTTCTCAGCTTAGAGAAAATATCCTGGATGTTTGGTAAGGGGGCACTTCTCTGCAATTGTCTAATCGCCTGGAGCTTTTACATGTCTTGGGTTGTAAATAATTTCTATGGGTGTTTCTGGAAGCAAGAAAGTAATCACTTTGTGTCTTTTGAATTAGTATGCTATTTTGGTAAACAGATTATGATAATGACTTGATTTACAAATGTGTAAATGATTGAAATAGACACAGGCTACAATGGCTGCTTAGACTTCATTATGCTAGTATTCAATTGGGCATAATCCATTAGGATTAAAGCCCCCACCTCCACTATTTTCAGTTTAGTTTTAATTTTTTTTAACTAAAGGGAAAGCAATCTTTTTTATAGCAGATTATTTTACACTCATTTTACCTGTTTTCTTCCCAGGATGGAAGGCTGCGGGTGAATGACCAACTGATAGCAGTAAATGGAGAATCCCTGTTGGGCAAGACAAACCAAGATGCCATGGAAACCCTAAGAAGGTCTATGTCCACTGAAGGAAATAAACGAGGAATGATCCAACTTATTGTGGCGAGACGAATAAGCAAGTGCAATGAGGTAAAAAATATAAAACACCAAAGGCACTAGCATCTGAAATTATAGGAAGGCTTATTTCTTTCCTAACATTGGACAAAGAATGACAGGTTCCGGGATGTTACCTCAAAAGACCATACATTATCTTGGTTGCTATAGTTGTATTATTTTGTTATTAGATTGGGATTGATTTTCTTAATTGTGATCAAAATATTTCTAAGTGGAATGTTCGTGTTGCTAACTTACTAGATGACCCTGTCTTTGAGGCACTTATAGCCAACTGAGTTCTCTTCTGGAAAACAGGTCCACACCTTACTCCTCTAAACCCATAGTTTCTGCTTTCTTTTTTTTTTTTTTTAAATATTTTTTTAGTTGCCAATGGATCTTTATTTATTTATATGTGGTGCTGAGAATCGAACCCGGTGCCTCACGCATGCAAGGCAAGTGCTCTACCACTGAGCCACAACCCCAGCCCCTAGTTTCTGCTTTCTTAAACTGAGTTTCACCAGGAAGTGATACAGCTGCTTTCTTTGAGGAAAAACAAGTGCTTTTTCATTTGTTTATCTAACATGGGATGCCTCTTATGAAATAAAATAGTCTGATTTTCTTCCCTGTTGTTCTTCAGTCAATAGTAGAAGGGAGCCCTTCCCCTCCCCTAGTTTCCTCTTTCTTTTTCTTGATGGGACTGAGTCTTTTCACTGGAGTGGCTGCTTTTTCAGAGATTTGTGCTGCTTAATACCATTGTTGGTTCTAAATGTGTTACCAGATGATACCAATACTACCTCGAGGGAAAGAGGCTTGGCCACAGTGCTCCGAGCTCCAGAAATATTGGAGTCAAAATTGTAGAAAATCTGGTTTTACTGAAAGCCAGTTTTGAAGGAAAATAGAAGAAATGTATGGTTCCAAAAGTGCCCTCTTTGCAATCCCTGAAGGTGAGCAGAACTTTTAAAGAAGAGACAGTGAAGTGAGACAAGAAATTGGAAATGTACATGTGGAGATTTAGTTAGTCTGTGCTACACAGGCTTAAGGAGAGGTGATCTTCTCTCCAGGCTTCTTTGTCATGACAGTCAAGAGTGAGGGTTGTAGCTCTGTAACCAAAAGCTCAGTCCCTTTCCCCAACACCAATCAATGCCAATTTAATAATGAGGACATGGTTTTGAGAAAAAGCAAAGAGAAGGTTTATTGTTTTGCTAGCAAAGGAGAAACACAGGGGACTCCTGTCCCAAAGGCTGTGACTCTCCTGATCAGTAGGAACAGGGCGATTTTAAAAGGTTACATTCCAGGTATGCTCTGGTAGAGAGTCCCAGGGCACCCTGATGGCGCCTTAGGATTCACTTATTTATTTGGGAGATGGTCCTTTCCCAGATCCTAGCAGGCATCTCCTTCCTGTAGTGGTTATATTCAAGGGCAGTTAACTAGGGGAAGAAAAGATAACATTGTCTCCCTAGTCTTGTTAGGGAGGGGGAGAGGAGAGAAGAAAGAAAAAACATTAAAAAACAAATCAAAAACCTTAGAACAATGAGGGCTATATTCAGAAGGTGAAGGGACCACTGTTACAGCTCTTCACTCCATTTTCAACATGAGAAATATGTTCCCAATTCAGAAAAGGACCCCAGATTTAGTCTGTTCAATGTTTGCTGCAAATGTGCCTAGCATCCTGGGTTTGATCCCCACCACTGCAAGTAAAAAGTGCTACAGTGTGGAATTAGGAGTGAGTGGAAAGACATAGGCTCTTCTCTGGAGGGGCCTGACCATCTACTTCCCCAAATAAGCCAAAGCATACTACATTGTGTTATTTATAATATATAAATATATATATATATATATATATTTATTTTGCAGTGCTGGAGATTGAACCCAGGGCCTCACATGACAGGCAAGCACTTTACCACTGAGCCACATCCCAGCCTCCTGAACTTACATTCTTGAATAACACTTTGTGTTTTTTTTTGGTACCGGAGATTGAACTCAGGGACACTTGACCACTGAGCCACATCCTCAGCCCTATTTCGTGTTTTATGTAGAGATAGGCTGTCACTGAGTTGCTTAGTGCCTTGCTGTTGCTGAGGCTGGCTTTGAACTTGTGATTCTCCTGTCTCAGCCTCCCAAAGTGCTGGGATTATAGCATGTGCTACCATGCCTGGCTTCTATGTCTTTGTTTAATGTTTTGTAGTGGTTTTTTTTTTTTTTAAATTGTCAATGGACCTTTATTTTATTTATATGTGGCGCTGAGAATCGAACCCAGTGCCTCACACATGCCACGCAAGTGCTCTATCACTGAGCCACAACCCCAGCCTGAATAATATTTTTTAATGGTTGCCAAATCATTAACAAAGTGCTACACAAAAAATTGCCAATAGTGTGTTTATAAGACACTTTTTTCCTTATTATGTTATTATGTCTTTTTCATTTTAAGTACTATACTTTCACATTCCAGAGGAGAGTATTCCTTCAACAGATATTTATTGAGCATCTAGTATGGTTTAGAAAATATGATATATCTTCGAAATAACAGCAGTGAATAAAATAGATGGTGTTTTCTCTTATCAAACATGTACTCTTCTGGCCTGTATATCAATTTATTAGTCTCCTTAAAAATCAAACTAAAATTTTTAACACTCCAGAATTTTATTTCACAGAAAACATTGAATGTTATAGGAGGACTTGAGTCAGAAATGAATTGGAGATCAGCATTCTGCTTTCCTCTGATTCAGATTATTCCCTATTGTTCCCCAGGTAGTAGTGAAGTAAACCTGCACCAGCCTGAAAATGTTTTGATAAAAGCACTGATTTTATTCCCTGTTGCCCTGTAAAATACATGAAATTAGAATCCCATTGAAATATCTATGTGTCGCGTTTACTTCTGCATGAGAATTTATGTGAATGAAAATGATTTAAGTAAGGGAACAGCTGCAATAGACAGTAATAGACTTTAATATTCAATATTCCTTATGGTATCATTTTCGTACATTGCTGGTTATTACTATTTCTTAGGACAGTGTAAGCTTATAAAGCAATTATATCAAAAAAATCTTATTATGAGTGCTGTGCTTTCTTTGTAATACTAGCAAGAAGCCTTTTGTACTGACAGGGTTTAACTACAGAATTATATGAAGACAGAGAGCTCAATTCAGCTTCCCATAAGGCGTAAGACATGATTTTGCTGCTGTTGTGCTTATGTTAGGAAAACCTTCTCCCTGAATCACTGTGGGAGTATGTGTAAATTATGTTACTATAAATATTGATATAAGCAGAGGACATCTTGCTGTCACAAATAAACCTCAAGCTAAAATAATGTGCTTAAGTTCTCCCCTTCCAGGTGTATTTGTCACCCACGAAGTCCAGTCAGCAACAATATCACAAAACAATATTTTATTGTCTCTTCTTTAAGGGTTTACATAGTTTCATGTAGATAAGATGAGAATTTGCAAAAGAAAACCTTATATAGTTTGTCCATCTTTCCTTCATTTATGGAAGTGCCACACATTATCTTAATATGTTTTCTTTTTTTTTGGTACCAAGGATTGAACTCAGGAGTTCTCAGCCACTGAGCCACATCATCAGCTCTATTTTGTGTTTTATTTAGAGAGAGGGTCTCTCTGAGTTGCTTAGTGCCTCACTTTTGCTGAGGCTGGCTTTGAACTTGGGATTCTCCTGTCTCAGCCTCCCAAAGTGCTGGAATTACAGGCCTGCACCACTGTGATTGGCTTAATATGTTTTCTTTAAATTTATTTGTCAGCCAGGCGCAGTGGCACATGCCTGTAATCCCGGCACTTTGGGAGGCTGAGACAGGAGAATCGTGAGTTCAAAGCCAGCCTCAGCAATGGTGGGGCACTAAGCAACTCAGTGAGACCCTGTTTCTACATAAAACAAAAAATAGGGCTGGGGATGTGGCTCAGTGGTCGAGTGCCCCTAAGTTTAATCCTCAGTATAAAATACATAAATAAATAAATTTGTTTGTCAACTTTACTCTCTTGGTTTCATTTTAAAACCCTGCATTCCACCGACATTAGTCTCTGTGCAACACTTCTTTCACGCTAGATGCTACTTCTCAATCTGTTTTGTTGACCTTTCAGGAACATCACCTTATTCTCAGAATGCTTCCTTACCTGCACTATTTTTCCACTACTGGATTCTGGCTGTTTTCTTTCCTTTAAGAGTTCCTTTATCCTGCTTGTTGTTTTATTGCTTCTCACAGCTTTACCTGCTCTCTTGCTGATCTCCACTCCACTGTTGCTACCTACATGGTTGGCCCTCCCTCCTCATGGGTTTCACATCCAAGGATTCAACCAACTGCTTCTGCAGTGGTCAAGTACAGACTTCTTTTTTGTCATTATTCTCTAAACAATACAGTATAACAACTTTTTATGTAACATTTACATTATTTTCCTTATTATAAATAGTGAAGATTTAAAGTATATGGGAGGACTGGAGTTGTGGCTCAGTAGTGTGTCAAGCACTTGCTTGACATGTGTGAAGCCCTGAGTTCAATTCTCAGCACTGCATATAAATAAAAAATGAAAGATCCATTGATAATTAAAACAATATTAAAAAATAAAGTGTATGGGAGAATGTTCTAGGCAAACATTATATCATTTTATACAAAGGACTTGAGCATCCTTGGAGTTTGGTATGTGTAGGAGTCCTGCATCCCTGTGGGTATCAAGAGATGATGATGAGTGGTGATTGTTGATGAATCCCATAGTCCTGTTTCCAGCTCACAATTCTCCTGGAACACCAGATTCCTCCATCCAACTGCCCACAGATACATTCCCTGGCATGTCTCCCAGGCTTCTAATTTCTAAGGTCATTGCTTCAGGAATAGAAGCCAGAGATCTGTGGTCACCCCTGTGCTGTCAGGTTCCTTCATTATGTTTGTAACTTTGGGCTTGGGAATCTTTCTCTACTCAGCCTACTCTTCTCCATCCTCACTACCACTGCCTGGATTCAGAGTCCATCATCTTCCCAAGCTCACTGCTGTATTTCCCTGGAGGTTTCTGTGCAGTCAGTCTGTCTCCCTTAGTTTGTGCTCTGCAAGACAGTAAAGGACATGTTTCTAGAAAACAAGATAATCGTGTCAGTCCCTGCTGAAATCCCTTCAGGAGCTCTCACATCTCCGGGATAGATGCAGGCCCATCACTTGCCCATAGGATGTGTGTCATCTGGAATCTGTACCCTTTCATTTCCTCTTGTGCAGTCTGCTGCAGCTCCTCAGTGCTCCTTTCTCAGATGATGATGTCCCCTCTTACCTCCACTCGAGTCCATCACCTTCACCCAGTAGCCATGTCACTATCATGGTTTCCTCTCATTTTCTTTCACTGGAACTGTTAATACTGAGACCGCCAGGATCTTGTCCATCTACTGTGTTCCTATCTGTCTGTCTTGGATATCAATCCAGGGCCTAACATGTCAATGAATGATGAAGGTAACAGTTCTGGAAGGTTCTATTTTTCAAATGAAAAGAGAACATAGTTACTATTAGAGTCTAAAGTTCTAAAATAACCATTGGATAAGCTAAGAAATTTTTTTTGGCAGAGATTCTGGATTTCCTTTGCTTTCTTTCTTAGATCTAATGCTCTTCTATAACTACTTTTAAGCACATTTTATACCAGTGTGGTGGCATACGCCTATAAGCCCAGCAATTGGGAAGGCTGAAGCAAAGTTAGCCTGAACTTAGCAAACTTAGGGAGACTCTCTCAAAATACAACTACAAAGGGCTGTGGATGTAACTCAGTGGTATAACCACTTGCCTAGCATGTGCAAGGTCTAGATTTAATTCCTAGTAGTGGGAAAAAAAGTTCATAGTAGTGAAAAAAATTCATAAAGCAATCATTGTTTATTCTCTAAGAAATAGAAATGTCTTCCCTGTGTTGTATGCTCCTGGAGGATGATGTAATTTTTTAGAAATGAATTTTTAAATTCCGACATTCTTTTCCATTGTTTCAGTTTTGAAATGCATAAAGCAAAAAGAGAAAAATGATATCACTTACCCCAAAAGAAAAACTTTGTTGAAGAATGAAAGAGAGTAGAGGAGCCTGGGAGTAAATATATGGTCTCATTCCTTTAGTATTGGAAATAACTTGTGTATGAGAATTATGCTGATTTTAAATAGTTTAAGGACATTAATATTTGTAGAAATTAGTGTAATTTAACATAGCTTCCAGTTACTTCATTATTTCTGTGTTAGAAGTGATTTATGTAAGCCTTCTCTAAGTTCTGGTAGGGAACATTACCATGTGAGCTTGTGAGTTAGACCACATATTGAGGGATTTAGTCATCAAGGACTACTTTAGAATGAATTCTTTCTCTAGATTTAATCCTCTTAGAATTAGAAATCTGTATTAGAATAGAAAAGGGCTTAAAGTATCACTTATGCTTCTCTTCATTGCATAAATTAGGAATAAATGCTTGAGAGGTCAAATGATTTGCTTAATGGTGTCAAGTCCAACACACTGACAATAATTTAGAAGCAAGGTGTCCATCCCACTTACACAGGTGAGTGGATCTAATCAACCATGTTGTTCAGGCAATCTCTATCCCACTTGTGTTGGGAAGTAGCATACAAGAAAAGCATGGGCTTTAGTATCAGACAGAATCAGTTAAATTTTGGTTCTGCAACATATAGGCACAATGATATGGGCAATTTATTTCACCATTTCTTGCTGTTGCCAATAGGAATGTGGAGAAAATTAACTGTTGTCCTGCCTGAAACTGTACTTAAAACTCCCTCTACTCTCCTTCAATAGTAAAACCTATCTTTTTATTATTTGCTTTATGTTTATCTGTCCTTTGGATGCTGGCATTTTCTAGCATGTGTAATTATAATCTAGGTTAAAGGTCATTTAATTTTAACATTGTGCTGTGTCCTCAGTTGTAAGGGCCTTCTTTTATGTGATCTAGTATATCATTTTAAGGAAAATCTGAGTCATTCACTTTTCTGAGGAATGAATTTATTAAGTAATTATTCAGCCAGTGCCTGATCTCTACCAGGCATTGGGGATAAAATAGAAAAGAATATGCTCATAAAGTCTGAATATCAAATAATAAGATCTTGCCAAATGCTAACTAGGATCCAGTTTTAGGTTGGCTGAAGGAGATTAAGGCCATACCTATGCCAGCTTTTCACTGTTTATAGTAGAGATGGTGGATACATTTTCTTTATGTGAAAAACATCATTTGACCCACGAATGTGTACTTAGATCAAAATGAGATTTTACTAAACCCTACAGAAATTGTATTAGTTTCTTTAGAAGAAACCATGATTTTAACTTTTCTTAAGAAAAGAAGAATATGCCAAGTATATAATGAAAAGTATATTCATTGGACAATATCCCGTTTTTTGTTACTAAAAAGTATTTATTTTCTGATATAAAAGCAATATGATTTGAGTATCTTTTTCAAAAACATACCATATTTACATTGTTTTTAGATTTCAAGGTTATTTCCAATTTTTATACTTTGTAGATAATGTTATGATAAATATTGATTTTTTTTTTCCCTTGGGATAGGGACAACTAAGTAAAATAAATGACTGGTTAAAAAAGCCAAAAAATATGATGCTTTTTGACCTGCCTTTTTCATTTCCAATTTACTTTAGCAAAACACTATCACTTTGCCCTCCTACCAATATGGGTTATCTTGGTGCAACCTAGAGCCGCTTCTGTTTTTTAACAGATAGAATCTTGGTTGGGATGGAGCTAAAGGGTGAAACAATTACTGCTGTTCCTTGGGACTGAATTAGAGTGGAGAAAAAGTTTGCACTTTAAGCATTAAAGAGACAATGTCATGAAAAGTGTAGTTCTGTTTGCTTTGGGTTCTTCTCATTAAACTTAAATTTAATAATATTTTAATATAAGGAGTTTGTAAGGGCGTGGGAGACTAAGCTTGAAGAGTGGTTGTTCTGCCCATCTCCTCTGTGCTGCTGCTATGCCACCTGACACTTTTCTCTTTCTGAACCTCATTTTCTTGTAGGAAAAAAAATCATCAAAAGATTTAAAACAAAACTGTGTACCCCAATCAGTTTTTTTAAACAGCAGAAATTAAAAGGCATTGTATGTTCTGTTAAATATTTATGTAGTAGACTATTGATGTCTTCATTTAAATCTGTCTTTTCAGATGCAAATTAGACATGAGTTGAGGTAGGGAGGTGTAAGATCTTTCCCAGGAAAATGTTCAAGTGCATGATTCTTCTGAACAGTCATCTGATTGTTTTTGTCTAGAAAGTCTGGGTTTACTATTTTCAATGGAATTTTTATTTTGCTTTATATAAAAATTTTCAATACCCTCTTAGAATATTTTGGGATTTCTTTTTTTTTTTTTTTTAAAAGTATTTTTTAAGCCTCGCACAGTGGCGAATGCACTTTGGGAGGCTGAGACAGGAGAATCACGAGTTCAAAGCTAGCCTCAGCAACAGCGACGTGCTGAGCAATTCAGTAAGACCCTGTCTCTAAATAGAACACAAAATAGGGCTGGGGATGTGGCTCAGTGGTCGACTACCACTGAGTTCAATCCACAGTATCAAAAAAAAAAGTATTTTTTAGTTGTCAATGGACCTTTATTTTATTTAATTTTGTGTGGTGCTGAGAATCAAACCCAGTGCCTCACACATGCTAGGCAAGTGCTTTACCACTGAGCCACCACCCCAGCCCTGGGATTTCTTAAATTAAGTTTTTAAAGATTTTATCTTTTTGAAAATCAGTGTTATGTAGTGGAGTTAAATTTATTTTTTAAGCAAACTTGAAGATATATTTATGTTGTGTTAAACTATATAACAAGCAGAACTTGTATGTAGAGACATATATACCAAGTATCTTTAATGTATGTGCTCATTTAAAATGTCACACTTTCAAAAACATGCTTGTCCTTAAAGTTATAGAATGTTAGTTTTATTTGTTGTTTGTTTTTACCTCCCTAGAGTATCTTGGAATTTAGACATTGTATTCTTTCAGAAAATGTTCTTTTATTTCTTTACATCAGAGACTTTGAATATTTAATTTACTCTTCAGTAAAGCTGTCAGTTGTAATCTGCAATATAAAAAAGGCTAATAAAACAAATCCTCATTTTACAATTTAAACCTTATTGAATCTATTTCACTAGAACTGCAAGTTTATTATTCTCCTGCAGTTTGACATGCCTCCAATTGTAATTGTGTTGACCCTTCAATGCATTAAATCTCCCTAGTGCTTATCAAACTGGGAGAGAGAGGTCTACAATTTGGAACTTCATTAAATATCTCATTTATATTAAACACATGATAGCTTCTAACAGAAATAATGATTTGTTCAGACAAAGCACAACAGTTGTAGTTTCATCTATTTGGAATATACAGGCTTCTCTCACACTTGGCCCTCTGGTGCCCTTGTCCTGCCTGAGCTCTGTCTGTATCCACCCTCCCTGGTTCTGACTGGCACCAAAGACTCATAAGAAGTTAGTTCATGAAACTAACCTCAGAGCATGAGTAGTGACAGTTAAAGTTAAGTGTACTTTGCTTTCCTTGAAGCAGATTTGTTTCAAGTTCTTCTTAACCTAAATGTCTTCTTTCTATTATTTCTATTGAAATTGGACTTGTAAGACACACTGGTTTTAATGAATGCCACATACTATTTTAATGTGTCATCACAGAAATTTACGCTTTTTTTTGCTCATTTAGTAGATTGCATGTTTGTTAAACACTCTTATCTGTGTATTTCACCAGAATATTTTGTCTTTATTTCCATATTATTCTGTATACTGTTAAAGTGCTTATTTCAATTATTACTACTTCATACTTAAAGATTATGGTAAAATGATCCCATGGTTATTCTGAGTTTCTACTAGGAGAAATTTAGATTCATTATATTGTTGAAAACATTTAAGCTGACAAATGGAGGAGCTAATAATTCTACCAACACACAGGCAAATATGTGCTGAATGTGAGATATATTTACGTTCTCTATGTAATAAAACTATATCCCAAGTCCAGCTTCTATTCTGATAAAGCATACCTTTTACAGAACAACATCTAGTAAGGAATTATTAATTAAACTATAATTTAAATTGACTTCAACAGATACTAACAGTGAAATTGAAAAAATAAGCAACCTGATAAGATTTTTTAAAAAAGCTTTTAATATATATTTCCTACGACGGTTGAAATCTGATAGAACTTCATAGGAGGCATTGTATAAAGTGACACAGAAAGTTGGTCATTAGGCAGAGCTGTCATCACAAATTATTTTGGTACAGGGTGAAAAGTTCTAGTTCATTTGGTACCCAGTTGGATACAGGCCTTGGGCAAGTTGTTATAATTCCCCCATGCTGCTAATGGGCCTCCAGGACTGATTTTTCCTTGCCTCCGCTTTCTGTATAGCTAAAGTCACCTGGGAGCCCCCCTGGACCTGAGCTGCCCATTGACACAGTGTTGGATGATAGAGAAAGAAGAATTTCCCATTCCCTCTACAGTGGGATCGAGGGACTTGATGAATCACCCACAAGAAATGCTGCACTCAGTAGGATAATGGGTGAGTCAGGTAAAACTCTGTTTATCTTATCTTATGTTTATGCTTTCTTTGGTTCACTGAGAGGTTATTAATGTAATATTAATGTAAAGAAGCCTCATGTTTCCAAGAGGAAAGAGAACAGGTTCATTATAATCATTCAGGAAGCATTAATGTGAAAAGGGTAAATCGATACATCGATTTGTTAAGTGAATTTCAGATCCCATAATATGTGAACAAAAGAAAAAGAAAAGGATCATAAAGAAATGTTTTTTTCAGTGATTAAGATATTCTTAGCTTGTTGGAGATAACCAGTGAAGCTCTGTTTTTTAAAAAATATCAAAATTTAGTGGTTTATGGCAACAGTGGTTTATTTCATTCACTGCTTTGAGGAAGAGGAAATATGTATACATATGGTTATGCACCTTTATTAAATATATTTATTTTGTTTATCTTAATTAGAATAGTGATATATTTTAATTGTATTTCTACATTTTCAAAGCTTCGGTCTCAAAATTCTATAACTAGTCTTCTGCATCCTTTGTTTGGATTCAACACCATACTGTCTGCATGGCCCCCAGTGGGTAATGAGGTTATTAGCACTTGCGCTGCAGCAGTTCAGCTTTCTACTAACAGATCCAGTTAATAAAGACTTGCTATGCCACAGGAGTGGTTGGATTTGCAGAATTGCTCATCTTGGGATTAGCTTGTGAGATTTTTCAAATTTAAATCATAAGTGGTGGTTTGATTAAAACAACAGCTGACACAAAACACTGTTTTGGTTTTTTGGGTTTTTTTTGGTACTGGGGATTGAACTCAGGGGTACTCTATCACTGAGCCACATCCCCAGCCCTATTTTGTGTTTTATTTAGAGACAGGGTCTCACTGAGTTGCTTAGTGCCTTGCCATTGGTAAGGCTGGCTTTGAACTTGTGATTCTCCTGTCTCAGCCTCCCAAAGTGCTGGGATTACAGGTGTGTGCCACTGTGCCCGACTAAAACACTGGTTTTACTGGTATATTTTGCAGGGCTCTCATTTAAAATAAAAACCTAAATTTAACTTCATTTTGAGTACACTTAATGCAGATTGAATACACTTCAAGTTCCCATTATGAGACTTCATTGAAACAAGAATTTGTTGAGTTCATCAGTTGAGTGTTTATGGAAAGCCTGCTATTGGCAAGATATTGTGAATATGCTTTTTGCTGTAGGTACAAAGATGAGTATGAAACACTAACTTTGAAGAACTTTCTACTGGGCATAATAGAAAAAAGAATTGATATATGACTAGTAGAATTTTCTGTTCTTTCTCTAATCCTTATGGCTTTCTCATTTGAAAAAATTGCTAAATTCTGGATTTCTTATTTTGGTACCTGTAGAGCTAACACATACCAGCTCTCTGGTTTTACTGTCAGCATTTTCTTTTTATCTGCTTATCATAAGAGAAATTCAGGGCAGGATGCTTTGCCTGTTGGTTTGAACGCCAGTTTGGTGAAAGGTCTTGTGCGTAGTTTATCACACGTATTCTTTGCTTATTAATTATCACTCTCTTTACTGCAGTTGGATTTTCCATACTTTGTTGGCTTTGGTGTAAAACTTGGTCTTTGTTGAATTCTTTTCTATTGATGAAATTTTAGATCCCTTGAGAGAGAGAGAGAGTGTGTGTGTGTGTGTGTGTGTGTGTGTGCATGTATCCCTGGATCTGTGTGCATACAAAGTGATATGCTGTAATTTCCCCTTTGTTATAGGAACATAGGACTTGCCATACTGAATCAGACCATTGGTCCACCAGTTCCTGTAACCTGCATCCTGCCTCCAACCCCTGATGCTTCAGAGGAAGGCGAAAAACTAAAACTTTTTAAAAAACAAACAAAAATCCCAAAATTTTCACCTAGTGACTTGTTGAAATGCTGTATATATGGGTTGAGGAGTTTTTTGTTTTCTCCATAGTCTGTCACTCTGATTTTGTTAGCTGTGACTGTGTTAGTTCTCTTCAGCTTGCATTCTAGTTGACATTGTTTCTCTTTCCCTCTGCTAGATATGTATGAGTTCTTACATTCTAGATGCCTTCCTATGGCAAGAATTACCAGCCCTGTTCTGTACTTGGTGATATATTGTACATGTCCTTTTGCTGGGGAGTGACAGATTCATTATTGTTTGACGGTTGGCCAAATTGATGTGTGATTTACGTAATTCCTTAAGACAATTTATTTTACACGTTATATTAGAAAGTAGGGATTCTTTGTAGTTTTACCCTGAAGAATGTATATGCTTAATTTGATTTATTTTACATTTTGCATATTTGAGAATTAGGCAGTCTTTTACCTATTCTTGTTCTACTATCATTGGCCCTAAGAAGCAGATGCTATTTATAATGTTGGTTAACATACAAAGTTAGAAATCCTGTAAAAGATGTTACCTTGCAACCAAATACCAAAATACACGGTACCACATATAAATATGAGAGCACTGAACTTCCATTAGCCTATACTAATAGCAGTAGTATCTATTGATTTGCATAGTATCTAGGATCATAGAAATTTCTCACACAAATCCCATTTAATGTTGTTTTTTGTACATTTAGAATCACTCCTGTGTGATCATTGTGGACATGATACTATTTACTGCATTTTCTGGTATGCTAGGAAGAGAATGTTGTATGGAAATTCCAGAGGATTACATTAAGAAGTGGTTATTTTATGTGAACAGGGCAAATTTTCACATTCGGTATTCCCTAACTAAGACTAGACCAGAGTCTTGAGGCCTTGTGATCTATTTCTATGGGAACACATCCCAGGAGAGAAGCTTCTACAAAATAACACCAAAAAAGGAACAGACTTTCCACTTGGAGGGATGTCTGATGTCAAGAGTCACACACTTTCTCACTTACCAGATAAAGGAACTAAGTCCCAACATCCCATGATGATTTTTGTTTTATTTTGTGTTTGGTTATTTCCACTTTCTAAAAATAGTCCTCTTACGGGGAATACTGAGATCACACAGTAAGTGTGAGTGATGTTCATGACATTCATTCTTTATTCACATCAATTTAAAGTGCTCAGTCTTTAAGCAGTGACATTAGTTTCAGAATCTGTTCCATCCTAGCATCTATTGTAATCTAAAAGTTAAAGAATTTCATGTTTGAAATAACCTTAGAAACCATGTAATCTGTCCTGCATATCCTCTACTCAAGGAAGTTATGGACCAAAGAAATTGACTTAAGTAAAACTGCATAGTTTCTGTGTTTATGAACCAAAATTTGGATTTATAATTTTCTAAGTCATGGGTTGCGCAGTTGTCACAACTGACCTGTCACTTTAGCTGTGTTTGAGGTTAGTCAGAATTGTGACCAAAGGCTAGATTTCTCCAAATGTCATGTGTTTTAACTGAATTTCCACTGTCATGGATTTTAAAGGCATAGTTTTGCATATACATCAAAAAGTAACTTGTAGTGAGCCCACATAGAATTTCTTTCTTGGAAGAGGCTTGAAAATGTTTTCTAATATTTTGATTGTTTTAATTTATAACAATAATGAAATAATAGGCATAGCTAAATTTAATCGATATGTTTATTCCATAAAATATAGCACAAGTTGATATTTGAGAGCATCAAACCTTAATTTTTTCCCTCAACATTTTTATCTGAACAAATTTTGTTTAAAGCAAAACAAATTTGTTATATCTATTTTAGAATTTAGCTCAGTTGTGTCTGCATTCATACATTTGTGGTGAGTTGAAATTATATTCAGAATATTTTCACCTTGTTAGAAATTTGACATAGAAAAATGGGATATTGATGTTATTAGTCATATCACTGGCATAATTTTCCTCATCTCATTTGCTTCTAGTCTCATGCATGATATTGCATTCTATGTAAATTTACCAATGAATAAATGTTTAGTGAACAATAATTTTGTATCTCATTGTTTTACTCTTCTATAAGATATTGACTGGTTTACTTCTTATTTTGTCCATGGTGGTTAACTAGCTGAGGACAAAGGACAGTTTTTTCATCAAAAAACAGATGGATTCCTTCTCAAGTCACTCTTAGACGGTTTCATAGTTGGGACATGCCAAGTACTAGTAAACATAATTAAGAGATCATGGTATTATCTGGGTGGAGCTTGGTGGAAAATGTAGTTAAGTGGGTTAGTTGTCCGTTACTCCAGTTGATTCTTGGAGTCAAATCCCAAAGCTTTTCCTGGCTAACATGCTGAGAAGTGAAAAATTGATGGAAAATATGAGTAATCAAATCTTGTGAAGTATAAACCTCCAGAATCATGGGTGAGAGAAAAACGTCAAATTGTTTTATTTGACATAGTTCTTGACATTTATATATGTATAAAATTTTGGATCATTGAAGGTACACTATTTCTAGTCCAAACAACATTACAAATCCGGAATATGACATGAACCAATCAATGTTTAATATTGCTTATTAGGATGTCTCTCAGGATATATTGTGTCTTTGGAAGAATTTTAGTTTTTGTGTTTAAAAATGTGTGCATTATGATTACTCTGTGATATTTCCTTCAGTAAATTATGCTTGAGTGAGGGCATGGTATTTAATGTTGTGGATAATGCCTTATTGGTGTCAGTTATCAGTCAGGGATAACCTTCATTTTATAATTCTATATACTTTTGGGGGGGGAAAACATATTTCAAGGTGGATACAGTCTTTGCTCATAGTGTTAGAATGCCCTACCTAACATATAAATGGTATTTTGGTGAACAGGTTTCTATACTAATATTACAGATCTTGTGTAGGAAGAAATAAATTATTTGAAATCAAGAAAAGGAAATGATTACATGTTTCATTTGATTTATGTTTGTATTATGAGCATTCATATAAAACTGCTAGTTTTCATAGTTTGTCAAACTGGTGCATTTGAAATCAAAGGAGAAAGTTTTTCTTGATAAGATGCTAAGTAGAGGTTTCAATGAACATGTAGTGTTTCTATACTAGAGTAGTCGATGCTAAATAACGAATGCATTCAAAATCACTAGCAAGTTTACTTTGTGGGTTGCCCTGGACCAATACAGCTTAAATATTTTTAGTTTCTTTGCTGAAGTGTATTGAAAAAAATATATTCTTCATTTAAAAAAAATATTTTAAGCCTATCTATAGCATACTCAGCATTCTTATGGATGTGTTCTTTTAAAGTTAGGTCTGAGGGTAATATTAAAATGTTACTGAACTCTCTATACATTGCTGTGGTGTTATGTAAAAACATAACACCATATAGTAATTTTTTAAAAAGTGTTTATTTTTTTAGTTGTAGGTGGACGGAATATATTTATTTTTATGTGGTGCTGGTGCTGAGGATCGAACCCAGTGCCTCACGCATGCTAGGCGAGCATGCTACCACTGAGCCATAACTCCAGTCCCTAAAAACAGTAATTTTTTAATGAAAATAAAGTACTCGCAGTATAAAATGGTGGTGGATTTTACTTGGGTAGGAACCCAAATAAAGCTGATTGAGCTGATTTGGAAATTGAACTTAAAATGAGAGCTTTCCTATGCTATGAGGTGGACAGAGAAATTGTCAGGGATGTTTGCTTTCTTGGGAACCCAGGTTGTGAACTTCATGCCATGGGGATGTTACTGTGAATATAGCCTCTCACAAGTTATCCACATGGACCAAAAGCTTTGCCAACACATTCTTGCTGAGAAGAAGCATGGTACAAGATTTTGGGAAGAACCTTACTGCTTGAGTGCCTTCCTTCTTATTTGGTTGTGAGCTCTTTGGACAGAGATTATGTCTTACAGGGTAGTTGCCTGATGAATGAATGGATGAATGATTGATGTTCATTAATAGGGCTTTCCTCTAAATTTACTGGTAAAAATTTTAAAAGGACTTTTCACAGCTTAGAATATGCATAGCATTTTCATATTAGAACACATTTTGATGATTATCTTTGGCTTTAGGTAACTTAAAACCAGATAAATTGTATACTGTACCCAGAGCTACATAGCTGTGGTGTCAGAAGTATTAACAGACTTAAGGCTTCTGTTTGACAATCATTTGTGAAGAATAAAAGTGCTATATTCTGTTTTGTTCTACCAGGATTAGCAGATATATGGAAGTTTAGGTGTTTTCTAATTTAGCAAAGTATTAAAATGAATAGGCATAGCACTTAGATCGATATCTAGAATTTCTCTTTTTCTTTTTTCACTGGACAGGTAAATACCAGCTGTCCCCTACTGTGAATATGCCCCAAGATGACACTGTCATTATAGAAGATGACAGGTTGCCCATGCTTCCTCCACATCTCTCTGACCAGTCCTCTTCCAGCTCCCATGATGATGTGGGATTCACGATGACAGATGGTGGCACATGGGCTAAGGCTGCAATCAGTGATTCAGCCGACTGGTAAGTTCATAGTCCCGGATTGGAAAATATTAGTTAATTGTGGTTGCATTTTATTTTATGTTATCTATGGCTTATCACTGAGCATATTTAATCCATTTTTATAGCTTTTTTCAATTTTCATGTTCTTAATGATTATATACTGCAACCCTGTAAACTTGCTCAGTTATTTTAGCCTTCAAGTGGTATAGTTAGTAATTAAGCCAAAAGAACAGAACTAACCCTACTCATTTGTTTTCAAGTTTTGTTATTTATGATTTATTTTAGATTCCTGTTCATTTGACATTGTATTTTTATACAATAAATAAATTCTGTGCAAATCCCCAATATACTTGCTGCAATTAGATGCAAAACTAATACCAGAAATGGGGGGAGATATTAAGGTTTCTTTTTTTTTTTTGTAGAGAGTTGTAAAATCCTTTGCACTTGCTTTTAACAGTGATTTTTGAGAAACTCTGATTCCAATTTTTTCACCATGTCCTTGAAAGTAGGAGAAAGCCAGTGTGTGGCTCACAAATGTGGATGGGTACCTTAATCTACGTCCCTGGTGGTTATGTACGTCAGTAAGCAAAAGGAAAGTCCCTCTTAGAGATAACCTCATAAGATTGTAGAGATCATTAACACAAACCTGTGAAGTATTAAACCAGAGTTTTCCTATTTCCATTTCTCTGGGATCTTTCATAAGTGCATTAGTGAAATTGTATTTAAATGCTGTGGCATCGTCCTTCACTAATTACCAGTTTCTATTTCGTACTCTTTCCCTGACTTGAGTGAACATTAAATGTCAGGTGTGAGGTATCCAGAGGACTGGTTATTTGTGTTAACATTTTAGCAATGATTTTAACAAGGCAACCCACTCCTCTAGTTGTCTTCTCCCACTCACCAGATGAAACCATGCAAACATAGTTCATTCATCTGTCAATTCTACAGATGTTCTCCTGGAATAACTTCTCTTGTTATTTGGGCCCTTGAAAAGTTCATATCTGGCTTTTCTTTCTTTTTTAATTCTCTTTTTGAAAAAACAGTATATAAAAATAGAGCTCTGCTAAGCCTACATAATAGCTTAGCTTTGAATGAGTTTTTTTGGTTGAATATAGTGGGGATGACTACAATATATAGTAAAAACCCATTTGAAATGTGCAGATGCTGTTACATTGCTGCAGTTTATGTTGCTTTCTGAAAGCATGAGCAGTAGCAGAGAAAGTAAGGTTTAGATCTGTGCAGTATTCATCTTAGGGACAAAAGCCTTTGAATCTCCACTATGATGAGAAATTGTGGAGGTGGTCATAGGAATAGATGTATTTGGAGCTTTGTAAAGCACTGCATTGGTGAAAAGAAATAAATAATGTGTAGGGATAGATTGTGTTATTAATTTCCCTAAGGGGGGTTTGCATGGTAAGGACTAAAATGGTAAGGACTGGTGTGATTTTGCTGTGGGGAATGTGAGGCAAAGGAAAGAATATGAATGAAGGGTTATCCAAACAAGAATGGCAGCTGTTCTGCATCACAGCAGAAAATGTAAGCTTCTCCAGTCTGACAATATCTCCCTAATCTTTGATGAAAATGTTAGGAAAACAAAAGGGCAATAAGACAGGATTAATAACTGGAATTTTAATAACACTAGAGGTCAGGATATGGTTACATTCTTCAAAGAATCATCTGTCAGTCCTGCAATCTAACTTTTTAAATATTCCAGTATACTGTTTATTTGTCTGAAATTAGTTTAATGGGTATATTGATAGGGAAGAATTAATTATGTCATGGTTTGAGAATATTTAGTTATTTTAAGACTCTTATTATTTTAAGACTCACAAATTCATTTGACATTTTAAATTGTGTATATTTACAGTTCATTTCACAATTATGGAAAGCTTAATATGTCAAATGGCTAAACTTGTAATTTGTAACCTAATAGAATATGCTTTTCCCAATTCATCAATTAATTTAGGAAACAATAATAGTTTTTTGAAGGGAGGGGGAGGCATAGCAGCAAATTCTAATTTTAATTACAACATAAACTTTGAGGATATAAAATTAGTTGAAGATATACTTCATGGGGACATTAAACAACATGGGCAGTAATAATTTATATTCTTTGAAACGTCTTTGCTAATAATTTCTTTTAAAACTCAATTTCAAATTCATTTGATCCACAAGTTTAATACTTTCTTGGTATTCAGGTTTTGAAGTGTTCCACATACTACCCTCCTCCCCCCAATGATTTGCTCAACATGTACAGGATGATTGAAGAGCTATGTATTTCAATATATAGAAGAGCTACTATTATTGGAAATATGTTATTTCCAATTTGCTGCTGCAAAATTGAGTGATAGTGGGTTTTAATTCTCCACTTCTAAAACTGTTTCTTTAGTAAACTCTTTGTTCTCTGGAAATTATAAGCCATCTATCTCAGAGCACAGTACATAGTATGTAAAGGGGCACCTGGGACTTTAAAATAAACATGACCCTACTTCTTTTTGGAGCCTTAAATTTATTGAGAGTTTTTTTGGGGGAAAATGTGATATTGTGTTTAAAAAGAAATGATTTAGAGGAGAATGCCAACAAAATGACATTTATTGAGATACAGTATTTTGCAGAACTATAAAACAAAACTGTTTTTGCCTTGGACTAAATTCCTAGTCTCTCTGGAGTTTATCTTTTCTTTTCTATATCCCTGCACCAGGGGTAGGGTAAGGCAAGAAGGTGCTCTGGAGGCCATATTTAAGGAAGGCTCACTGTCAGATGTTAATGCTATACTTCTATGAGTACTTCCTAAATTCTGAGCCCCACACATCCTGTATTTCACCCTTGGGGCTTCTCTGTATTTGATGGAAAAGATGGAGAAGATTGTCCAATTCTTTTATGTGGGTTTTAACAATACCATAATTTGCATTACTTCATAATTTGAGATTGATAGTCTTCATTGGGTGATAGTAACTTATTTTCTTAAGTGCTCAGCAGTTTACAAAGTGCTTTCATCTTAAGTCCATATACTCTCATTAGATGGTTAGGAAGCTATTCCCCTTGTTGAGCATATTAAGGCATATTGGTTCAAAACTTCACGCCCCTTCACTCAGTGGCAGAGGTATCCTACTTTTCACAACTTTTGGTTTAGCTCTTCTTTAAAAGCTAACTTACTTCATCCATTGTAAATGGTACCTAAATTTTTGATGTCCATCCAAACCAGGTCACTATCCTTTCACAAGTATGAATGACAATTCTTGTAAAGCTACAAAGGCTTTGAGAAGCTTGCTTCCATCAGAAACATATGGAAGTGTATCATAAATTCAGCCAACTTAGTGGAAGTGGCCCCCTCATATCCTCAGTATGTTTAGTTGGCTCTGGAGGAGTATTCTCTGGCCAGATAGGTAAGGTGGCTCTACCCTGATAAACGAGAGCTGGTATATTTATTTACTGAGCATGTCCAACACAAGGGGAAAAAACATTTCCATAGTGTGAACTATGCTCAGAATACCTGGTGGTGCTTTTTAAAATGTTCACAGATTTTACAAATGAGAGTGATTCTGTGTTATCTCCAGCCACTTCCGCTGGAAAAACACTTTGGAATATATCCTGTTACCAGTGATTTGCCATATGCTTTCCTATCATCTCCATTTGAGCCACTGTGTTGGTGTCACCCAAATCAAATGTCATCTAAACTTAGTTATGCTTTTCCTGACTCCCTCATATACTGTTAATTCTCTCATCTGTGCATCCACAGCATCTGTTTCTTGCTTTAAGTTACACAGTACTTTTCTTATAAACTTGTAGAACTTATGAACTTACTTCTTATTTATTATTTTGACCTTTGTCTACCCAGCACAACACTTTAATCAGGATATATTCTGATAGAGGTTTGTTGAATTGAGCTCTTTTCAGTTGATTAACTATTTCAGAGAAGCAACAGTCTCATAAGGCTACACATAAAGGTGGGGTTTTTTTTTCCTTCATTTCCCCCCCCCCCCTTTCCTGAAATATGTGATAAAGATAGACGAGAGGATAAGGACACATCTTTTTGGGAACTTCTATCCAGTTACAGTTTATATGGTCAGTTTTTTGCATCAGTCTTTGTATATTATATATGGCAAGTTTTCTCAAATATTCAGTTCTTCCAATATCTGACAAATATCTGGCTCATTTTTACTTTAATTGATTTATTTTTTGCAGTGCTGGGGATTGAACCAAAGGCATCTTAGGCAAGTGCTGTACCACTGACCTACCCCTCAGTCTTTTTTTTTTTTAATTTATTTTTATTTTTTTAGTTGTAGATAGACACAATACCTTTATTTTTTTTAATGTGGTGCTGAGGATTGAACCCAGTGCCCCACATGTGCTAGGCAAGCGCACTACCACTGAGCCACAACCCCAGTCCCCCCTCAGTCTTTTTTTGGGGGAAATTCTGGGGACTGAACCCAGGGCTGCTTTACCACTAAGCAGCCTTTCGATTTTATTGCCATCTTTGTCTTGAAGTTGCAGTCCTCCTGTAGGATTACAAGCATATACCACCATACCTGCACTTAGCCCTTCATTAATAATCACTTAGAAATAATAATTTGTCAAACGGAGTGAAGAAACAGAGAGATGAAGGAGAAAATTCACAGATAGACATACTCTGGATGCTAAATTAATTTTGTATATTTCTATCACCACCTATTCAGCCACAGTTTTATTAATAAACATCATTTGTGTCATTCAGCTTAAATTGTTTTGATGAATATACATACATACATATTTACATGCACATACCTGTGCATACACACACAAAGTATGTACAGATTTTCCTCAGTTGGATGTCTTCTATTTT
Organism: Xerus rutilus; assembly: GCA_028644305.1. NCBI lineage: Eukaryota > Metazoa > Chordata > Mammalia > Rodentia > Sciuridae > Xerus > Xerus rutilus. The sequence goes on along the minus strand of CM053410.1, from coordinate 33,557,071 downwards.
TAGTAAATACTTTTATGTTTATCTTTCTTTTCACACCAGCTCTTTGAGTCCAGATGTTGATCCAGTACTTGCTTTTCAACGGGAAGGATTTGGACGCCAGAGTATGTCAGAAAAACGCACAAAGCAATTTTCAGATGCCAGTCAATTGGATTTCGTTAAAACACGAAAATCAAAAAGCATGGATTTAGGTAGTGAGTACAATCTCCATGAATCTTTACGTAAATAAGGTTTAGATGCTTTCAGGATAAAATTGATAGTCCCAAACACATGTTGGTTTACTTTGAGCAATAGAGAAAATAAATGTGAAATGTACCAATTTGGCAAAAAATAGTTTTCCTGTGAGTTTGAGATAACTGTATTACTCATAAGTGGCATGTTTTCATAATATGCAATATGTTAATGTGTTTTCTTATGAGAAAGGAAACAAGCACATGTGCATATCATGCTATATTCATGTATCTTTATTTTTAAATCTGAAATATTTGTAACACTTTTGGCTATTTAAAAAGCAATTTCCTTGAAATTGTATTTGGTTTGTTGTGGGATTTTTGACTAGAAGACAAAAGTCTTGGAGAGAAACCATTATCTCAATCCATGTCTGGAGTTTGGTTACTTTATGATATCTTCCTTTCATTGCTATCCTTTCAGGTTTATTTAATAGACCCTCTTGTGTTTTGAGAATTAAGGCATTTAATCAAATTAATAATTTGAGAGAATATTTATTGTAGAAAGTAATGCAAGCAAATGAGAGGAGGAAAATAACAATAATTGTTCAATCAGACACCAATCAGGTAGTGTCTCTTTTTAAATCCAAATCCACAAAAAAATAATTAATTAAATTTGTAAAGAGAATGATTTAAAAAAAATCCTTTATTAATCAAGTGTGCCTTATACTGTTTTCTGGCTGTTTGCACTTCAAGACTAAAAGCATTAATTTATCAGATGCACATAAGAAAAATTTGGCGATGCATTGCCTTGGCTAATTATGATATGCTAACATATAAATAACACACGTCTGTGAAATGAAATGACTGGCATATTGCATGGAGACACTGCTTTTTTTTTTCTCCTTTTATTTTTGATTATGAATGTTTGCTTGATGTTTCATATTATTTGCATGAAATATTACCTAAGAATTGTCATCTAACTATAAAGATCTGGGAATGGTTGAAGCATGTTGGGCTGTGGGGACTAACTGGGCTAACCATTATACATTTACCTTTTAACAGTAGCTGACGAGACTAAACTCAATACAGTGGATGACCAGAAAGCAGGTAAGAATGGACAGTTAGACTGTTGCCATAGAAACAGTGGTTCAAGGAGCTTATCACAATTATAGAGCTGCCAATCATATTGCATGTAAACATAAGTATTCCAGTCTTGCACAGATGTTTTCATCGTGGGAAATCAAATTCTATAAGAAAGGAAAATCTTTCTCTTAGGACAGATTTATCAGTGGTATACATACTAAATGGAAATACAATTTAGTGCATTTACAATGTTAAAAACAATCTAGATTTTGTTCTTTTTTTGAGATGGGGTCCCCAGGCTGTTGAACTCCTGGGCTCAAATAAACTTCATCCGTAACCTCTCCAGTAGCCGGGACTACAGGCATATACCACCACACCCAGCTCCTAGATTTTTTAAATTATTGTGTAGGAATGTTTTATCATAATTTTTTTAAAAAAGCAAAATCCTGAAATCTTGTTCTTTATGGTAGACTCTTTTACGTTTTTAAGTCATTTATGTGACGTCTAGGTTACATCCGGTTTGAAAGATACGTTTGAAAGATAACATTGCAAATACAAACATTTCTCACTACAGGAAACCATACAGGGTTGCTATCTTTGACCACTCAGAAAACCTGGATTCTTTTTCTTTTCTTTTCTTTTTTAATATTGTTTAGTTGTCAATGGACTTTATTTTATTTATTTATATGTGGTGCTAAGAATTAAACCCAGTGCCTCACACATGCTAGGCAAGTGCTCTACCACTAAACCACAATCCCAGCCCCAAAACCTTGGTTCTTTTATGGATGTTTGAATTCATTTACAGTTACTTGCATTGGATTAGATAATATAATGCATATGATTTCATATCTTAACTTTGTGAACTTGTTCTAAATCCATTGCTTGTAAAAACTACTGCTATACCATTTCATAGAAACCGTGGATATATTTAACTGGGTTTTATATTATAGATTTTACTTTTTATGTTGTATTGAAAAAAAGCAGAGGAAAGTCTTTAAGTGTAGTTTAAGGAATGTGCTTGTTCAATTGAGTACTTGTTATTTATCATTATAAGTTGGAATTATATTTTAATTATTCTAGATACAAGATAATTGAGTTACATCACTTAGCACTAATTAGCTTTAATTCACCTTTTAAACCTGCAGTAGTAATTAGTTTTAGCCTACTTGAAAAATGTGTAGCCCACATACATATGTAAAGATTCTTGTGGATGTGGTTGGAGTTATCATGTTCTGTAGAGTAAAAGATAGATTATAAAAATTACATCCAATAAATCATAAGATTAGCTATACTGCAAGGCAATTAATTATAAACTCAGCCCTAACTAGTTATTTTTCTGATCAAATATAAAATCCATTGAAATTCTAAAGCAAGGGTAAGGAAAAACATTATTTGATAGCTTACATATGTAAAATGGGAAACTAGTTTTTGAAGTTGGTAGTATTTTTAAAGTAGCCTTTGTCTAAGTTAATGCTACTAAAAACTCTGTTGAACTGCTCCAGCTAAAGGACATGACTTTGCAAACTATGCCAATTAAGTAAAATAGGGAAAATATTTTATGTAACCAGGTCAAATCTACTAAAAGGGAAAGAACAATTTATTGTAATTTTTAAAATAATGATATCCAGACTTTAATTAAAAGCATTATATAACCTTCCTGGTGAGTAGGCAAATTTTATAATCTAATCAAAGCATGTTTTTGTCTTTTAAAATGTTAGATCCTAGATGAAAAGAACATTTTTCTGTACTTTCTGCAATTTTTTCTACCAAATTAAATTGGAAAATCTTGACAAAAAATGATTATATGGATATCAAAGTGCCTTTTGGTCTATTGGTTTTCGATCTACATTAATAAAACTTTTAACCTGAATTCTCTCTACTCAATATTAGTAAACAGGTTTTCAGTTATTTTTCTTTCTTCATTTCACTTGAGTTTTCAAGATTATTATGATTCTACTCTGGTCCAACGGTTTTGGGGAGACTTGTAATGGCATTTTAGCATAGATCATTCATCTTGCTCTAAGACTTTCATAATGAAAACTGAATTCTATTTTCCTTTGACCCTTGCAAAAGACATTAGTCACTTTTTTTGAGTTTTTGTTTTGTTGATTTTTTGGCGAGAGGGGTAAGAAATAGAAAAACAGATCTAAGGCTGGGGTATAACTCGGTGGTATAGTGTTTGCCTAGCATGTGCAAGACCCTGAGTTAGATCCACAGGACTGCAAAAACAAAACAAAACAAAACAAAATAAAACAACACAACCAATGTAGGGAAGAAAATATGATTGTAATTTCATTCTACATTCCCAGATTGAGGATATGGAAGTAGTTGTAGAGAGTGAGTTAATAAATGGGTGTGCATCTGTGTTCCAGTGAAATTTTCCAGGTTTGGCTCTGGGTTTGCCAATCCCTGTCATACACTGAAAAGTTATAGAGTTGATCTTTTATGTAACTTTATTTTAAAGAATATCAACCATATATAAATGTAGAGAGGGTAGTTGATTGACTTCCCATGAACCCAGTATCTACCATCTACAATTATCAACAGTTTGGTAAAATTTTGTATCATACTCTTATGAATTTAAGGAGAAAATTAAATAGGTAAAACTCTGAGTTACACTGATTAAATATTTTGAGAGAGTGATGGGGATTAAACCCAAGGCCTCATGCATCCTAAACATATGCTGTACCATGGACCTGCACTCCTAATCCCACTTAGAAATTTTTATTGATTATTTAATTTTACTTTAACCATTATTTTTCTTTGCAGATTTTTCTGTGTTTATGCTGAAGGATACTCAATTTTAATAAATATTCATGCCAGTTATGAAGTTCATTATTGTAGTTTTTGTTGCTTTGATTACATTCACTAAAACCTCAGCTAAGCCTAATATATATAGTAAATGATATTTTTGTGATAATCTTTACCTAAAGCATGAAATCTTAGAGCTCTAAATGCACACATATGCATTCATATGTACACATATCTTTTATGAAACTGAAGAAAACACCAAATATTTGCCTAATACATGTTTTATAGAAACCAAATGCAGATGAAAAATTATGAAAATTTATAGGCATAATTTATTCAAAAAAAGATGTTCCCAGTGCTAATTCTAGGAAATATAAAGGTAAATATTTCTGGCAGAATTGATCCTCCCTTTATTTTATTTCTTGATTTCTTAACTTTTGTTCAGTTCTTTGGAAGAAAATTCATTTTCTTTGCTGTGATATAGATTTTATGATTAATTTAGAAAATGTACTTGCCAAAAATTATAATGCTATGAAGATAAAAAAATAAGATTGATGTCCTTGAAATATTTTATTTGAACTTATGTCATAAAATAATGAATATATACAAGCCAAACATAATATATAGAATATCATTGCATCATTAGAATCATATGTCTGCCTTTCTGTGTGTATTACATTTTAAACAATCTATTCTTACTTAAAACAACTAACACCATTGTGAAAATGAGCTGAAAGATAAAAACATAAATGAATATAAAAAAGATAATTCTCAATTTGATCCTCAATTTAATTTTCATTCTGTTTTATACTCTGAGCTATGGAAAGCTCATGTTACAACTATTTGTCTTCGAGGTAATAACATGACAAGGATACTCCTTAATTATTGATCAACATATGGGCTGATGACCCCATGTAGAGATAAACTATTTAGTTTCTCCTCCCCTCCCCTTTTTTTCATCTGTCTTTTTAACAGGATAAGTGAAGAACCAGTTCTATAACCTGGATTGCCCAGGTGGTGGTGCAGAGCTGGCATTTCAGCCATGTAGAGGCTAAATTAGCCTACCTTTGAGTGCCAGGTCAGGCAGTGATGGATGAGGCTGTCTTACCTGGTTAAAGAAATCAGTTTTGATTGCCTTCTAAACCTGGGTACTATTGGTATTATCTCAGGCCTTTCTACCCTGGATCTTGAAGAAATAGCCAAATTGTTAATTTCCTGAATTCTTCCCTGCCATCCTGCTGAAATTTTCTTGGTAATTGCTAAGTCATCTTCCTTTTATCCCTCACCTGTTTTTCAAGCAGGTAGTATTCCTAAGCCTGGAGTTATAAGCACTCACTTCCAGACCTCTGGTCTCACTTCCTTTCCCTGCTTCTGGGAGAGAGCCCTCACATCTCATTTGTTTTTTTACAGTCTTGTACTGCTTTTTCACTAGGACATTCTTATTTTCCAGTATTAGGAAAATTCTAATAAATTCTACCTGGTGCTAGATTGTTCTAATTGTATTGGTGACAGGTTGTATATCTGCATTTATCCATGGGAAGGGGATTCAGTGAAGCTCATGGGTACAGATACTAACTTCTGCTATAAATGACTTTATACTACCAGAAAATGATTTCAGTGGAGTTTAAAAGCTTACTCTGAGTTGCTTAGCCTTCTAGTAACCCCTGCATTTTCAAATGATATTTTTGGTTATTCTGGTTCATTTAGGTTATTTATATTATTTGGAGCAAAATGATTTGGTAAATATTTTATCTGTTCAGATAAAAATGGAAACTTGAAACTTTTTCCTAACAGAAATATAGGAAAAAACAAAATCCAATATAAATCTGAGAAAAATGAAAATTAGTAATGACTACTTTATTTAGATATTTTATCATCTACATTCTAGCTTTCCTCATTGAATAAATGACCTGTATCCCAGAAGTTTTCCAGAATGCATAGGTATTTGGGTATGTAACATTCACCTACCTCTAATTAACATTTTGTTTTTTCTAAACCTTCAAGGCTCCCCCAGTAGGGATGTGGGACCTTCCCTGGGTCTGAAGAAATCAAGCTCACTGGAGAGTCTGCAGACAGCAGTAGCTGAGGTGACTTTGAATGGGGATATTCCTTTTCATCGCCCACGGCCGCGCATAATCCGAGGAAGGGGATGCAATGAGAGCTTCAGAGCTGCTATTGACAAGTCTTATGATAAACCTGCCATAGATGATGATGATGAAGGCATGGAGACATGTAAGTTTATAATATTTAAAGAATAGCAGTTATAAATGGCTCTCTAGAGCGCTGAATCTTAATGTGTTCTTCAGGCAATTCTTGGGGGTTCCTAAGATTCTTCAAGATGACCTCTGAGATGTAAACTGTTTTCATAATAAAAAGGTATCACTTGCCCATTTAGTCTCATTCTTTCACAAGTATAGAGTCGGGTTTTCTAAGGATGCATATCATGTGATATTGCATTAGTCTGAATATAGTGTCAGATAAGAGAACTTCTGGTGTTAAAATAAAAATTTTAAAGAAAAAATATAGAACAGCATTGTTCTCAGATTCCTTTTAAATAATATGGTCATTTTTGTGAAAATGTAATTCCTATTACTATGAATTGATTAGGTATTTTCTTCTATATTTTTTTAATTGGTTTTAGGGATTGAACCAGAGGCACTTTACCATTAAACTACATCCCTAGTCCTTTTTATGTGTTAATTTTGAGGCAAGATCTCACTAAGTTTCCAAGGCTGGCCTAAAACTTGGTGATCCTCCTGCCTCACCTTCCCAAGAAGCTGGGATTACAAGTTTGCCCCACTGTGCCCAACTTTTTAAAAATTTATATTCTAAAGCTGTCTCAGTTTTAAATTAATACGTATTGATAGCTATAACTCACATGCAGAAAAAATTATTTGGAATTCTTAATCATTTTTAGGGGTGTGAAGTTATCCTGAGATCAAAATGTTTAACAATCACTGCTATATAGTGTCTATAAGGTGGTAGTGCCAGTGAATATGGATAATAATTTATGATCCTAAAAGCACATATTTTTGCTCTTGATTTACTTGAACTAGCAAAATTTATGTGTATATGTTTGTATTTCCAAATTACAAGATAGTTTAAGCCAAGTTGATTAAGATGGTTTTCTATTGAGAAAAACAAAATGTTTACATTTTTGAAAAAATCCTTCTGCAAATTATCTTATCGTTCAGCATTTACTTTATAAAAATAACCACTACATTTAAAATAATGGGATAATTCTACTAATGTATTTACTTAGAAGAGAAAGGTCTTAGGGATTTTTAATGGCAAAAGTCATTGATTAATTGATATTGTTCATTACTAATAATTTATATTTTACTTTTCTTAAAATTAAATATGACTTTACCCATCTAACTCTTTCTTATAGAAATGTTGGAGGCCCTGAAGCCCCAAGTTATTTCAAAGAGCAGAGATAATTTTTATGGATTGTGAATCACTTTGTTTTTAACATTTGAGTAAACCATTTCTTATCACACATGCCTAAGTAAGATTGTAGTGGGGAAGAAGAGTTTTAAATAAAAAAGTACACATTCTGAGGAGATTTAAAGCAAAATTATATAATTTTGCCTGTAACATTTAATATATTTGGGAAGATGAATATTTCTGCCATAATGTAAATTAGGGAAAGGATTGCTGCTTCCCTCACCCCCACCTAATTCTTCATCTAAATCTGGACATTTTTTTTTTCACTATAATCAGCCAATGGTTTCATATATATGCTGCCTATTCTTGCCAGATGAAGAACATACTTACTCTTTTAGCTGCCAGTTCTGGTCTCCAAGATCCTGAGTCATAGGAGCTTTTGACCCTATTGAATTTTCTCCCTTTGTAATGATTTCTTGCCATACTAACCAGTATTACTTAACACTTAAAGATTTTACTTGTCTGTCCTGAGTAAACTTAATAAAAAATCTAATACTTGGGTTCTTTAACATATATATTTTTAGCATCTATATTTTATGTGCTTTTGAATTTTTTTCTTGTTCTGGCCAAAATGTTATTTAAGTTCCCTGATAAAGTTCAGTTTTCTCATAAGTCATTCATTTCAAATAGAATGAGAGATGGAACACATGATACATTTTTGTGTTAGCCAGCTTCCCATTACTATGATGATACACTGATGTATTTAACTCATAAAAAGAAAAGGGTCATTTAGCTCTCAATTTTGGAGGTTCCAATCTGAGGTTAGGTAGCCCTAGTACTTTGAGCCTCTGGTGAGGATGCCGCATGGCAATGGTGGGGAGTATGTAGTGGAGCAAACTGCTCCCATCATGATCCTGGAAGAAGAAAGATACCAAGAGATTGGTATTGGTATACCAAAAGATTGGTATACCAAAGATACCCACAATTGCCCTTGAGGACATACCCTCATAAGGTCCCATCTCTCAAAGATTCTACTACCTCCCAGTAGCACCACCTTGGGGACCCTGCCATTAACACATGAACCTTTGGGGAACACTCATCCATAGCAGTTCTTAATTCTGTAGGGACAACTTCCAGAGTTTCCCACTAAAATTGACATCTGCTTTTATCACCGTATATACTTTAAAATGTGAAATAGAGTTGTTTGTTTGTTATGCTGGAGATTAAACCCAGAGTTACTTAACTACTGAGCCACATCAGCAGTTTTTTATTCTGAGACAGGGCCTCAGTAGTTGCTTAGGGCCCTACTAAGTTGCTGAGGTTGGCTTTAAACTTGTGATTCTCCTACCTCAGCCTCCTGAGTTGCCAGAATTACAGCTGTGCTCCACCACACCTGGATTAAATAACAGATTCTTAATGGAAAAACGGTATATTAAAATTATTCATTTACCTATCTGCAAATGAAAAAACAAAAAATGAAATAGACAAACATGCACTTCTGGACAAGAGCTAGAAAAACACCTGTGGCAGGTGCTCTGAAACGTGCTGCAAAATGCTGTACTTCTCACGAGTTGGCTGTCATTAATATTAATTCTCAGATCTGTCTGCTGGTCTTTAGATATGGCAAGCAAAAGGCAACCATTATAAATTTCAAATGTTTATAGCTGGAAATGTTGACATATTAATAGATGGAGTGAAGAATTCTAAAGAGGAATCCTATGCCAGTCTCTGGTCTCAACAAGGTTGGGAATGGGTCAAACTACTTAAACCCTTGAGCTTTAATTTCCCCGTTTGTAAAACTAAAGATTGGAACAACAAGATCATTGAGTTTCAAACTGTGTGCTCTGACTTCTGATCAGAAGAGGTACTTCCTAGTTTGGGGACCTGGAGGAGGCTCTGAGCTTTACCCCACTACCTGCCATTACCTCTCTGCCTTAACAATTACTTTTGAATTGCTTTTATGCATTGGGGTTCTTTGTAAATTTTAGATTTTAAAAACCATGGTTTGTAATTTTTAGGAAAAAGTTTAACAAGTTTGGCTTAGATGGTTTAAATTGTTTTTGAGGTCACTTCTAGTTTTAACATTCCCTGGTTAACTGTACCCATTTTCTTACCTACGTATATCCTGCCTGATAACCTCTCATACCTTCTATGAGGTCTGTTGTAATCCTGCAATTTCAGGCACAGGGCTGGACAAGTCAGAGGGTTTCAAATCAGTGAGTGAGCTCTGGGCTAACTGCTGCCGGTTAACTAGTGACTGCTGCGAGAAAGGAGGAGGACAGAGAAAGAATTTTAGTATGTTGTAATAGGACATCTATGATATTTCACGATACCTGTTATATCCTACATGGGTCCTTGCATGTACAAGACCTTCACTATCTTAGCAGACTTTGTTTTTCTTAAAAACAAACAAGCAAACAAATAATTAAGGGTGCCCTCAGTGCTGGTGGTCATGATGATGAGAGACAAAAAGATTTTTTATGCTTCAGAGTTGTGAGCCAGGCTAGCTGGCTCCATTAGCTCCTCCTCTGTTTTACCGAGTGCCACCTTTTCAAGTCTGTCTCGTGGGCTTTTGCCACCTGGTCCTGTATACCTTCTATCACTGGACCCTGCTCTTGTAGTCTCACTTTTGCAGGCCTATCCTTTAGCAACTCGCCATCCACAGTCTGCACTCTGTGAGATACAGGGTCAGAACATTCTTATTCTGTGCTGTGACTCAGTTCTGGTTGCCTGTTGAAATTAGAATGCCATATCATCATTGCTCTGAAAAGAGGGCCATTGTCTGAGCAGTCTTTTCGTTAGACAGACATCTTGCAAGGACGCAGCCATGGGTATGGTAGAGAATGGGTTGTTGATGAAAAGCTACTAACAAGTAGTGAAGGACAGTTGGTGTGGAGCAGAGAGTCCCAGACTGAATCAGTCTCTTGTTTTCTACTGGTGTTTTTCCTCTTTACAAGGGAGATGCACACAGAAGCATGGTTGATTGTTCTTGTCAACTAGGTCGAGCACATCCCCAGTGACTGCATTTCACGGCTCTGAACAGGCTTGCCTCTTTTCCACAGTGTTGAAATCATGGCAAAGGCACTACACTGGGGGCCAAGAGACTGGGGTGGGATCCATGTGGTATCTGGTATCTGTCATCTTCTGTAGCACTTATGTTCTTCCTGCAGAGATGGCAGAAGCCAGCGTTTTTGTCTCTCATTTAATCCATCTGGCCTCTCCATGTTGTGTGTGTCTGTCTGGATCGAGATGGAGCTTTGTATTCTGGGACCCATTATCTCTGAGGCCCTACCTGTGTTTGACAGGTCAAGGCATCTACAATCTGCTCTTTCTTCTATGCAAATTATACACCCAGCCTGGCTTTCAGCAAGCAGCTTCTGTATCCCCCACAATAAATCAGTTTATGTTGCTACCAAGAAAATGCATGAAGTTACATTGCTTTGTTTCCTTTTTAAAAAAATATATAATCTCTTTTTTTCTTAATAAAAATTGCCAGAAACTATAAGCCCTATTATTAATTTAGTAACAGCTTTTTGGATTTGAGTTGCTGAAACACAACTGAGTTAAATATCTCGTATTAATTGTAACTATTGATTTTAAGATATGTTGTATTCAGAACTTTAAATATGAAAAACTTTGTCTTGCAAAGATGGACATACTACTTTTGGGTAGCTTGCCTTGTTTTTATATAGTTGTCTTAGGAGATAGAAGAGCATTGCTCTGAAACATGCATAATTTAGCCTTGCAATATGAGATTGGAAGAAACTAAATTTACATTATTAAATGAGGTAATATGAGAACTTCTAGGGGAATTTTGTTGTTTTATTAGCTACATAATAACACATTGCATTTGGTATCTTAAGATTTTTTTACTTCTCAGCATGCTGCCCCCTTTTGTCACCATCTTTTTGAAGAAAAACAATACAAACTAAGTTTAATTTTATAAAAAACAGAGTCTATGTGGGTTAAAATAAAAGAATTCAGGATATAGATTTCAGTCAAAGCACCTTATGACTTATTTCCTTTAGTTAATTCATTAAACAGTTAGTTGAATTTTCTGAAATGCTAAAAAGAATAATAATATATACTATCATTTTATGCAAACTTGTATTTGTAAACATTACCTTCAGTTTAAGAAAAGGAGCTTTGATTCGTTTTTAGTTAGTTTCTGAATGCAGTATGGGTGTGTGCATATGAAATAGCAAAAGCTTTTCCTTAAATTTCTTTTTTCCAGATAAAAAGTAACTTAAACTAAAACTGTAGTGAGAAATCATATCTAAAGTGTGTGAATTATAGAATCCTCATTTATAACCATTTTTTAGAGGAAAGAATTTAAATATTTGGCCAAAATCACACTTAGAATGCATCTTTTTTGGTTTGCAGTGCTATGATTTTCTAGAATATCTGAGCAATCTTCCAAATATCCATCCCATTATACTAAAACTACTTTAAAATATTTTAGTACGTGTTAATGAGACAGTCTGATATTTTGGCTGTAAATTCCTGAAGGTTCAGGAGCAATTCAACCAGTGGTAACTAACTCTTGATAAGCTGTGTGGTTGAGTGTAATGGTAGTGTACAGGTTATCATGGCACCAAAAGGTGGGCCACTCACACAGCTTGTGTGGGATTCAGGTGGAGAAGAAAGTAGATGCAGATGTGGAGAACGTTTCCTGGAGAGATATTACTTCAATCCAGCATTACTGTTTGAGAGTCTTCAACTGGGTGCAGAGGGGATACATGGAGCATGGGGAATGGGGACCATCTCTAGATTTCTGTAGTTCCAAGTTCTCTTAGGATGGTGTATATGGTACCTGTGAGATCATAGTGAGGCAAGAGATTTAAGATGTATGCAGAGAGCAGATCATGGCATAATGTAAATGGTTTACATTTTATCTTGAAGACCTTTAAATGCTTTTGAAGAATTTCAGGTAAAAGAATATGATTTTTGTGACTATGGATTTGAGGATGAGTTATTGGGGGAAGGGAAGGCAAGTAGCAATGTTGGTGGCAAGAAGATCACTTATATAATAGTAATGAAATAATCCAGGTGAGTAATGACACTTGGCAGTGCAAGTGAAAATGAAGAAACCACGTTTACATGCTTAGCATCACACACATAAAGATGGATGATGATGATGATGATGATGATGATATAGATTTCTCTCATTAGCACTTCTAGGCTCAAAAAGTCGGAATCATCATATCTCTGTGTAACTACTCCAGTATCAAGCATTCTTAGTTTATTCTCATGAAATCTAATTTTACTCCTCATTTCCAATCTAGCCTTAACCCTCATTATTTAATATCTGAAGTTATTGTTAGGATTTCCTGACTGATCCTCCTGCCTCTGGATTTGCTCGGGAAGCTCTATAATTGCACACTCATTCTCACCAACCCTCCAGGAGGGGTGCTCCTTCTGCTCACACCACACACTCTCCCTGAGTGTATCTTCTCACAGCCCCACATACATGGCCCTAGCTCCTCTGTGTGCATTTTGCACTTTTTACACTGTTATTTAACACCATATGCATTTTACATTTTTTCCTGAATAATCTAGTTTCCCCTTGACTTTCTAAAGCCCCAAATTATATAGAGTGGCATCTGAGACTATTTAATAAATAGTTTGTTTGTTGGGGTTCTTGGGATCAAACCCAGGGCTTTGTGCATGCCCAGCAAGTTCTCTACCACTGAGCTATGCCCCAACTAAAGTATATATTAACATGAAGAAATATCTGGAGATCCTCCAATATAAATTATATTTTATGGTAGTTAAAAAATACTGGTGCTTTTGGGAGACAGGAATTCTGATTTCTCAAAAAGGAAAAGTAGAGTATTGATAGCCATTCACTTTTGTATTATATCTGTGTGCGTTTATATTGTTTGTTTCTGATCAGTGGACTGGAATCTCTTTCTTTAACACAATAATAATGTTTTGTATCTTGTTGAAATATAGGTTTGACATTAAACCTACTCCTTGCTTAAAATAAAATTTTAAATGGCAATTACAATAGAATTATGGGTGCGATCATTTTGATTATTATGAACATTGCATTTGGTCTTAACTGTTGAAAGGATAAGCCTTCAATGCCATTATACATTATCCCACTGGATAGAAAACATCCATGGTGCACCATCATTTAAATGTAAAAATCATTTGGGAACCAAAAGCAAATTTGCAAGTTTCATAAAACTGAGGGTGTGACTTTCTTGTTCCTGTTCTGCAGCATTGTGTTGGAAGCAGGGAATAATGCAGGTGACATCCTACCATTACCTTTTGAAGCTTTTTACCCAATTTATTTGGGAGAATAAACTAGAGAGAAGTTTAGAATGCAGAAAGTGAACAATAGTTTTGGTAGTAAGTCTTAAACCCTTAGGAAGAATAATCCTAGTGTTTTTTTCCCTTCACTCATATGTACCGAAAGATTACTTTAAAATGAAATAAGTCTTTTAGAGTAGAGTATCTTGGGGGTCATGAATTTGAACTTTTCTCCTGTTGTTGAAACCCCTTCTTTACTATCCTACTGTATACCAACTGATTTCTCCTTCTCCATCTCCATTCATGGTCATACTCTTGGTTCTTCATCATATTAATTATTATTCCTGCCCCATAATCTTAGTATAAAAGATTCTCAAGTCTTCATGTTTTATGCTAGCTGCTGCTGCTTATTATTATTATGATTATTATTACATTTGGTGTTCAGAAAAACCTGTTTCCCTTGCCAAGTGCTCAACATTCTGTGTTAAAAGTCAGAGTCCAGAACGGCAGATCCTGTTATTCGACACCATCTGTATCACTAGCTGTTCATTTCCTTCATCTTTCTTCCTTTTCCAAAGTCAAAGTAATCAACTAAAATAAGAAACAAAAATAATATTTATGTACCCAACATGCTCATTTCCTATGTAGGACTTTGCAATGTCTGGGAGGCCACTCACATTGAATTTTATTACATTGTTATTTACCTATTGTTAATTGATAGAAGTCAGTGGTGGTCAAAGGATTGGCTGAGTTTAGTGAAATCTTCCATTATTAATGTCTTATTAATTTAATTCACTTCAAGTTTTGTTTTAAAATGGTACCTTGTGAGGACTGTGAGTCATCCTGTGTAGAGTTTTCACATTTTTTAATTTTCCAATGTAAATTGTATGTAAATTAATGAAGAATCTGTTTCTATCATTATGGTTTTAAAATTCCTAGGTAGTTCTTTATAAATAGCAAGAAATGAAAGCTTTTCATGTTTTGAGCTCTTTGTTCATATGGTCATTTACTCACCAAATATTTACTGATGCTTTCTTAGGCCTTGCCCTCAGAGGAAAGTACCTGTTGTAGTAAGTAAAAATTGTTAGATTATTGTTTAATTTTGTATTTTGTTTGTTTATGTCTATTGAACATTTCATTTAAACCTAGAAAAATGATCAGAACTGCCTAAAATAACATTAGTTTCTAAACTTTACACTTGTGATAAATAAGTGTAGGTATTAGACAACTGCTTTACAGTTTAATTTAGATGATGTATGTATTAGGATGCTTTCAGCAGCATTTAATAGCACAGCCAACTCAGACAAACCTAATCTGCAGGGGCTGGGGTTATGGCTCAGCGGTTGAGCGCTTGCCTTGAATACGTGAGGCACTGGGTTCGATTCTCAGCACCACATAAAATAAATAAAGATATTTGTTCAGCTACAACCAAAAAAAAAAACAAAACAAAACAAAAAAAAAACACCTAATCTGCAAGGAAATGCATTGTCTTCTGAGTTTTAGGGTTGGGCATATCAGAGTTTATTGATTTCATAGTCCAGCAGTGTCATCAAAGACCCAACATCTTTCTGCCCCTTCTGTTCCACTATCCATAATTTGACCTATGTGCAGGGTAATTTGAGCACTCAAGGACGTTTACTTTCTTGTCCAACTGAAGAAGTGAGTTGTAGCTCCAAGCATGGAATATGTTCATTTAGTTTGACGAGGCCATTCTTGTTCTAGTAACCTTGGACTAACAAGTCCATAGAAGTATGGCATCCATTGGTTGGTTTAAAGTTAATAAATTCATCCCTTGGAGCTAGGTCACAGTCCTAAACACAGAGTTCCATTGGGAAGAAGAAAGGGAGAAATACATTTGGATAAGCAACAGAGATCATTATAACATCAACAGTAGTAACATTTCTCAAATGGAGGGAAAATCACTAAAGTACCTGTGGCTTGGAATCAACTTCTTTGACAGTAAAATGTTTGAGATGACTAGATAAATGTATTTAATTAAGGGCAGAAACTGCAGAACTTTGAGCTTCAAGTGAAACTCAATGCCATTTTTTCCACAATCATTAATACCTAAGTGCCCAGTCTTTTCCAAATTTCTTGGAGGCCTGGTCCTAACATGATACCTTTCAGAATTGACTAGCTTAATTTGTAACATGGACTAGAATTTTAATTGAGCTAGATTTGCATCTGTTGAAAACATGATAATTAGGTATGTCTTAATTGCAGAATGACTGCGCTGCATGAAAGAGAAATAAGCAGCTTCACACTTTACCTTCTTTAAAAAAAGAAACTTCAAAATATCTGTCTTTATAGGTAATCACATGGGAAAGTAGCTGAGAGTTCAGTTCACAGAGCAGGTTAAAACAGGCAGAAATGTTGTCAAAAATAGACATTTCCATTTGTTTGGAAGGAGATAATCATCTTTCTTTGTTCAGAATGTCTGCAAAAGGAAAGCAAATAGTCTGTAAAGACAAACACAATTAAAGTGGAAAACATCAAAATTTATATGGCATTTAAAATAGTAAATTATATAAATGTAAGTTTATGATTAGTTCTTGCATTGTAATTTAATGTATGAACACAATAGATCAAGTCATTTACTGCTGATATATTATTGGTACTTAGTTGAAAAATTGTTTACATGAATATATTTTTTTCACCTAAGGGAATAAGAATATTTTATGGCCCTCATTATAAAGCTAATGTTAAATGTACAAAGACTGGTTTTGGAACTTAGAATCTGACTAGCTTATTAGTGACATTGAAAAAAATTTATTAAACACGTGTAACCAATTTATTTGAGCTTTCAAAAACCAGAAGAGTTTTATGTGAGATATTCTTATTTTTCTCTATCAAATAATCTCTGAATTTGAAGCATATATAATGTGATAGTATAAAAGAACATCTTATGTTTGTACATATGAAGCTCCATATTGCTAAATATTTTTAATTAGTTGGCATTCAAAGGAATTAGTTAGATCAGTACACCCCCCAGTAGAGTTTCTGTGATAATGTATTATCTGAATTAGAACAAGCATAAAGAATCCTCAAATGTGCAAGTATCATTTTGAACAGTCCACTTGCTTGGGGCAGGAAAGTGAGGTAGGAGTTTTCATATAAAATGAGATTACAAAACACAAAGTTAATAAATGATTTAATACTTTTTCTATTTCACCCAATTTAGAAAATAAGTTGCATTACATATACCAGAAAATTATTGTGAATAGGAAAAGAATTGGCAACAAACATGACTTCAGCATATAGTGAGTTGTGAAGGCACTGCATTTATTCTGTTATGGAGCCAAGAGCAGACATATGCCCCTTGAACTTCTGCCAAAACTATTAGGCAGAAAACTAACAGAATCGCTACTGATACTTCCATTCATGATTTATGATAATGGTTGCTGTGGAAGACTAAGTCATTTACATTTATTGAGCTCGTTTTTTTGTTTATAGTTTCAGACATTGTAGAGGGTTGTAAAATCCATTAGATGATATGTATAGTACTAACAATAATAGCATAAAAATATACCAGAAACCAATTGGAATTTCACTGCATAAAATGGACAGTCCTGGTGTTGCTGTAGTTGGGTTGGGGTTAGCCTTGTTAGGCTTGATTACAGGAGAGCGAGCATTTTTCTGAAGATGGAGGAATGATGATACTCAAATCTGACAAAAGTTTGATTGGGAAAGGGCATTGTCCAGGTTTTACCAGTTGTTTTTTATTTCCATGGGCATTTATTTGCAGCTGTTGTCTGCCTGGTAGTTCTCATTTCTAGAGCCGATAGAATGGGAAACAGACATAGATGAGAAGTGCAATAATAAGAAAAAAAAAGTTCAAAAAGCTCTGGGAATATAAGCAAAAGGTGATTTCCATGCAGAAATTGTAGAACATTGATTAGTATACATTTAGCTCACTTGAATATAGCAATAGGCCTCAGGTTTTCAGCTTTTGAGAATTACTTTATAGTGATTTGGTCAATTATTTTGAATTTGGGGTCACACCCAAATAGAGTTGAAATAGTGGTCTGCAGGCAAATAGAACATAGCCTTGCTTAAAGGTACTAGGCAGGATGCTGCAATCCTGCTTAAACTATATTTACATTTTCTTGGGGAACTCTCCTTTGAAAAGACTATACATAATTAGCAAGCCCATGGGCCAAATGGTCAAGTTTTTCTTTGCCTACTACTCTGTGTGTACCATAAGTAATTAGTGCCTTAACTCAGTATCACTTATAAGGCTATAGATTTTCACTGTCACCATCTGAAAGCAGTAACTGGCTTCCTCTGCCAAACTTGCACAATTACTTTATATATTAATTGATAGAAAGGAAAATAAGCAAATTTTCCAACAACCATCATGCCCTTTGGAGGAGTGTGGTTCATATTAGATACCTCAGTATAAGGGGAGACCAAAAGTCATCAATATGGGTTAGATAGCTGGTCCAGAGTCCTATGCACATTTGTTGTAGCTTCCCGAGTGAATTTGTCAATAGAGCAACAAGTCACAGCATTAAATGTCCGCACAGGATTGGCAACAGGTTTTTGAAATGCAATGCTCACTCCTGGAATTATCTTCTGGGCACACTGTGTAGTAACTGGATAACAGATCACCCAAATATGTGCTGTGTGAAGCGTGGAATTGAGCAGGCACACACACAGTTGATCAAAAAAATGCATGAAGGTCTTGCTGAAGTACAAATGTACAGTATAGCATAGTAGATACAGTAGCTCCAGACTGTAAAGGTGCTGCTGCCAAATGGAAGAGCTTGGTCTAAATGACCTCCAAAGGACCTTCCAGATTTAGACACAGTGATGTTTTTACTCTTTGGCTGTTCGTAGGGCATGACCTGCTGGGATAGAAAATATGTTGGCTCAGGTTTTTAACCAAATGTGTCAAGCAAAAGAATAGCGCACCTTTGTTTTTTATGTTATACTAAAATAGCTGGCATCTTTTTAAAAAACAAAACTGTACTACTTAGCCACAACTATGCCATCATCTGAAAATCTCTTCTCAGATTTGTGAGGGCTTAATAGCAGAAAACTATGGGTCTATATTAGCTAGTTTGATTCCTTTAATATTTTGTTTTGGTATTTCAAGTGGCTAGTAGAGAGGCAAGACCAAATTTCACTTGATGAGATATTAAGGTCAGTTCTTTGCAAAAGTTTGAGATGAAATCCTCACTGTCCTATTTGATCCATTCTTTATTTGTTGATGCTGGAGAGAAATGACCTTGGAATTCAAGAAGTAATGATGACATCATAGTTCTTAATGTATTTAGAAAACAATCTTAGGCAGCCAGTCTCAGAAAAGATTGCTGAGAATGACTGGTAGCATGTACATTTGGGGCTGGGGCTGTAGCTCAGTGGTAGAGCGCTTGCCTAGCATGCGTAAGGCACTGGGTTCGATCCTCAGCACCACATATAAATAATAAATGAATAAAAGAAAGATTCATCAACAACTAAAAAAATATTTTAAAAAACATGCATTTATGCTTTTTACATATTCCATATTTTTATTGGTACATTATAATTATACATATATAATGGTGGGATTCATTATTACATATTCATACATACACATAAAATATGACAATATAATTTGGGCGATATCATTCCTTGGTATGTTTCTTACTTAACAGAAAAAGTTCTTTCAGTAGATAGAAGCCTACTTTAGTTATTTGCCATTCTTTCAAATGTAAAATGTTTGAACAGCCCTTTTTCCACATGCTTAAAGTATGGGCTTAAGGGAAGAACACTGTTATTCCTAAGTAGCTTTTATCTACAAAATCTGAAGAAGTGAGGGTTATTGATTTACTCATTTTCAAGGCTTCATCCCCTTCTCTTTAGGCATGCAAAATTATTGACAATTAGAACCTGTGGTACATGTAGCATTTACTTATGATGTTAGCAATAACAATATAAAGAAATGTTACCAAGGCCTTGAGGATCTGTTGTTGTTATAAACAAAAAATCCACTTTTTGATGTTCAGAAATCATAAATGGACCTACCTGGAAGCCTGAGGAAAGAATTCCTATGCTAACAATGGTGTGCTTATAGTGTAGGTTGGCAAATTAATGTGGGGCCAGGATGGGTCTACACTGCCTTAACAAAGAAGGAAGCACTTGGGGAAGGAAACTTGCTTGTTTTCTTTCTTTTCATCTTAACATTATAGTGCAAAGACCCTGAGAGGTCTGTGCTCTGTAAGGAGGGTTGAAGTCCACCCCTGACATGCTGTGTACATGGATGTTACTGTGCATACAGAAGCATTAGCTATCCAGCCAGGAAGCTGCTTCTATCTTGCTGTTGGTGCATCCTCTTCGTGTAGCAGATATGTGTGCATGGGACTCAGCCACATCACATATTCCCTTCTAATTCTACTTAACATTAAACAATGTTGCAATCCAAGTTGAGAGCAGGACCATTCTTCTGTAGAAAATGTGGGAAAGTAAAGTTCTCATAAACATTTTTGTTTTCTTATTTTTGTTGCTGATTCACTGTATTCCTTATCTTTATTTTATTTTATTTTATTTTATTTTTCTATCCAGTGGAAGAAGACACAGAAGAAAGTTCACGATCAGGGAGAGAATCTGTATCTACAGCCAGTGATCAACCTTCACACTCTCTGGAGAGACAAATGAATGGGAACCAAGAGAAAGGGGACAAGACTGATAGGAAAAAGGACAAAACTGGTAAAGAGAAGAAAAAAGATAGAGAAAAGGAAAAGGATAAAATGAAAGCCAAGAAGGGAATGCTGAAGGGTTTGGGGGACATGTTCAGGTAAGTCTTTACCACCATAAACCAGAGCATCCTTAAATATACAGTCATGTGCCACTTAACAATGGGGATACCTTCTGAGAAATGTATCTTAGGTGGTTTCATCATTGTGCAAACATCTTAGAACTTATGTGGTATAGCCTACTGCATGCCTAGCTATGTGGTATATGCTATTGTATATGTGGTCTATGGTTGACCGAAATGCTAGGTGGCACATGACTGTATATGATTGTGAGGTTTAAGTAGAAAACATAATAAGCACAGATTTGAAAACAGTATCTTTGAAGTCAACCAAAATTCTTTTGTCATTTCCAGTCTTAGCTACTGCATTTTTATTTTCTTAAGGATTTTGCTTTAGTTATTTCAGCAGCCTTCAACATGATATCTTGCCAACCATGTAAATAACCCTGGAGAGGAAGAAGAGAGTCCTCTGTATGTGCTCTGTACAAGAGGAAAAGATTCATTGAAACAAAGGGCTGTTAAAGCAGTGTTTGTTCTTTTTTTGTGTGGGAACAATGGTTCATTATTTAAATTTAACACAGAGCTCAAGTTAGTGGTAGCATTTAAAGGTTCATTAATAACAAGTCTAATAAAAAATGTTACAGATAGAGCTTCAATTAAGCTGTGTTGATTAATTTAATACTTATTACTTTAGTCTGTAAAGATTTCATTAAACGTAGTCTCTGGCTGTTTCTTGACAGTTGTTTTTGTGTCCCTAAATTATACTCTAGGGTTACTTAGCATATCATTTTTTGCAAATCATTGCTAGACAATAAAAGTGACAAGTTGTTCAGAAGTTTCACTGAAACTCCCCCATAAATGTTCATCTAAGGTGATTTATAATATTCAGGCATTTAATGTTAAATATAAAGATTGCTTGATTGTTCCATAAATTAAAGCCCTAAACATATCAAGATGATGGTTTAAAATTGAAAACATACAGCACAGCCTCTTGACTTTTGAAAAAGTAGTTATCCTACGTTATGAATCCCTTCCTTTTAACTTGTTTTTAATTGCAGAATGTGAACAAGAATTTTTATTTTCATACAATTCCCTGATTTATGATCCTCAGATTGACCTCAATAACTCAGGGTGTTATAGATATGTCTGATCTGGAAAGTTGAGGAATCAGGACTCAGCTGGAAGGTTATACAAAACAGCAGATGTGCTCTGTAGATGTGTTTAAGTCAAGTGCATGGAAGAAGGAAACTATAGATTCATATTAACACAAAATCTGGCTTGTTCACAGTATTATCTTTAGTTTAAAATAGGATTCATTTCCCTCTCCAATGATTCAGAGCATTGGGATCTTCATCATTTTTCATTAGATTTTTTCTTGTTTATATACTGCTCCTTCTAAATCCATTTTCAGTCAAATCATCTTTCTTCATTATATTCCATGTCCAAAAATATTTACAGAATGAAATAGCTCTTACTGCCACTTTATTTCAGCTTCTGTGTTAGCCAGGGGGCTTTTCATTCCATATATGCAATCTGACAGCTCAGAAACTGGCACCTACACAATGCATGCACATAAGGCTGCTGTCCATCAATTAAAATTTAAGGAATTTTTGCTACTGTCTAATTTAAATTAGAGAATAATAGGTGGAAAGAAACCTCCTGCAAGAATGCAGCACAGTCACATTTCCAGGGCCCTCCCGTAGGCATATTGAAAACTAATGGCTTGTTAGTTTTTATTCATCAACCAACATTTATCTGATAGATACAGGGTTCTGGACTTGGTATGAGGTAATGGATAAACAAACTTCTAGTCTTTTGGAATTACAATAATTATACATAATCTTTGTCTGCAATTTGCAACTTCATTGGTAGACTTACTATTTGGGGCCAAAGGAGTAGACTGTGGGCAAAATGTATGTTGTTTTAAAGGGACCATGAACACTTCATGACCCTCTTTTTCTTAAATGGCCTGCAGAACATTATATTTTCTCTAGATCTAAATCCATAGACTTTACCTATAATCTGTAAAGAAAGCTAGCCTTGTAGTAAAAAAAATTGACCCATTCATAACTTCAAAACCTGCTTACTCTTGAAAATCAAATAATATGTTCAGGGGCAGTGGAGTTTTTTTTTAAATTTTTTTCCTTTCTTTTTTTATATTAGGCTAATATTCTTCTAGTACTTAAGAATGGCTGGTGAGAAAAATCATAGATATCTAAACTTCTATGGATACCTGGAATCAATGGTTTGCTAACATCAGCCCACATTTATTTATGAGAGCAGTTTTTATAAATTTGGCAATGGCTGCTAAACCCAATCATTTTTAAAAATTAAGTAGATCACATAAAAATCGGAAATAATTAATACTCAAAATTCATCACTTCCTAATTACTTTACCATACTATGATCACTGCTTCTGAAATGATCTATACCTGCTGTATGGGCATATGTTAATACTGCACATGGGTGGCTACTGCCCCACTTACACCAGCTCTGTGTCCAGTGACGACATACTAGTAGCTTAACGTCAGCCATGGAGAAAGGATTTACACCTTGGAAGACTATGAACTAGAAAACAGAGCTTATCTCCCAGGAGAATAATGGGCCGCCAGGTGCTGGGGAATTGAAGAATTGAGCAGAGTCCCAGCATCTTGTCTAGAACCCTTGCTTGTGGCTACATTCTATCTGATCACAAGCTTCAGCCCTGAAGGACTGAAGTTTGCCAAACAATGCTGCTTGAAAATGAGTTGAGCATGATCTATTAAACATAAAACAAGTTATTTTCTTCTTCTTTTTTGTTGGCTTGCAGTTTTGTCTTCGCAGCATTATTATATGCCATTATTATTTAAGTGCTGTTAGATTTTTAAAAACATTTTTAAACAATCTTTCATACCTACTGGATCTGATTATTTGAGACAATCCCTCTAGTTGATTCTTTTATGTTTTGTTCTTTTAAAATAACATAGCAGAAGATAGTAAAATTTTAAAATTAGTTTCTTCCTTTCTCTTTGTTCTTTTGAGGAGAAGAGGTTGTGATTTCCTTAGCGGTGGTGCTCTGAAATAGCTCAATCAAAAGGTGTATGTGCATGCACATTTCTTGCTGTAGTTCATAAAGGGTGCTGCTGTGGTGGGCTGAGCAAGCATTAGGGACTGAGCAGTGGTGTGTCTGTGATTGTTGTTTTCGTTTTGTGGTTCACATAACAAAAAGAAAAGGGTTAGCTTCTTCAGATACTGGGAGTCTAGCTTTTTAGATAAATGTGTGAGCATATAAGCCTTCTCTTTTTAGGCTACTTGACAAAGTTATGTTTTTCTTCAAAACCAGGCTCACAGACTCTTCCACTTTCTATCCTGTTCACTCATCATGCACACGCACACATGTATGCATGCATACACACTTACACACACACACACACAAACTCACTCTGTTTCTATGCCTGCAGGTTGTTTGACATTTTTTGTTAAATACAATGAGGGCCAAACAGAAAGACCATGTTTTAAAAACTTACCAGAGGAAGTTAATGGTCCATTGAGTAGGTATTTTTAGATGCCGTGGTTTTCTATTTCACACACTGATTGGTAGTCACAAAAATGACTTAATTATTGATAAATAGCTCTAGAAAATAATGTGACTCCTATGAATCCTTCTGTTTATAAATTATGGAGTATACAAAGGGCAAAAGCCACCTTAATGCAAGTTTTGAATCACAAATTTAAATATGTAAGGAATCAAATAACAAATGCAATGGGGCACATGTTTGTATTAATTTCTCCTTGTACATACCACATCTTCTTTGGCACACAAGGAGCTCCTATTGCCTTAATTAAACTGGCTTTGTATCTAAGAAACCTGAATGTGCTTACAAATGGGTAAACATAACTTGTGAATACAATCAGTCTGCATGTGAAGTGCAGAGCAGGGAAGGGTCTGGAATTTTGAGTCTTTCTGCATATTTGAGGCTCAAATGCATGGCTATCCAAATTTTATACTATAAAATATTTCTGAGAATTCTGCTATTATATGAGGTTGTCTGTGAAGAGGTAACTAAATATGTATTTTTAGAAGGAGGGAGATGGGTTTAATGATTTAAATGCATATTTTTAAAGGAAAGCAAGAGTATTTTTAAATATGTTTTGGTCTTAGTTTCCATTTTTAAATAGAAATTACCAAGAAGATAATAAAATCCTGCCTTCTCAGATATTAAGACTTTAAAAAAATTATTTACTCTTTTTTTTTAAAATCTTTGGAGTCAGTGCAATTTGATACTGCTTTGATAGAAAATTGGAACTATTATCATTTGAATGTCAAAGAATTACATGTGCCCTAAAACTGAAGGTTCTTGAAAGTGACCTGACTGTGTATGTCACTGGTTTATTTCTTGCTACAGTCTATATGTGGTAGCAGAGAACTGATTGCTGGGGAAAGCTGAAGCAAGAGTAATGTTGCAATGTTACCATTAAGACAGAATCTTCCAGTGATACATTCAAAGTAATTCTCCTTGCCCCTGCCACATTGTTTATTCAATTCTATAAGAAAAAATAGATAACTTGGTCTGAAACCTTATTTGGTTGAAGTCAGATATACCACTAGCTTTTCCTTCTCAAGATGTAATCATTTTCAGAATACAAGGAGTGTGCTCAGATCTTAAAACTTCACTACTGTTTGGGAGGCATACCTCAGGTTTGAGAGAATAGCAAGCTCATGTTATTGTTGCTTCTTTACTCATGCTTACTAACTGTGTGTCTGTACCGTGTTTCTCGTTTAGCCTTGCCAAACTGAAGCCTGAGAAGAGATGAACAACAAACCAGACTCAAAAATGTCATGAGCAGCACGTGTTACACAGTTGTTTTTTAAAACAAATAATAAATTTACTTTCAATGAATTCTGTTGACGAATTTTGTTTACGGCATCAGCAGTTTTGATGGTTTAATAATTTCCATATTAATTGATTTGGAACTTTTTATCATGATTTCAAGCTTGGGGGTTTAAATGACTGCTTCAAAAGGCAGAGACAAGGTTTTTTTCCTTATATTTTTAAACAGCCCCTTATCTTAGTGGAAAACCATAGTCCTGGCTGCTGGCGTATTCAGAAATCATCAGCACACACCATTCGGATGTCAGAATCAGTGCTTCCAAGATTATGCAAAGTATCACCCTTGGTTTGGTTTCCTGTGTAACATGGTGGCTTGGGAACACAGACAGGTGGAGAATGAACAGGACAGAGGCAATGAGGTGTGGGGTTGCAGTGGTCACCCATCCAGTTTGAAATGCAACAGAGGAAAGGTCAGTGACCAAATGGTCCCGTCTAAAGGCATCTTTTTTGACAAAACTCATTCCCTCTATGGGTTATAAAGCTTAGACAAAAAACAAAGAGTTGAGAAAATAAATTTCTGTGCTCTGGGATGGCTGAACCAGCAAGTTCTCCCAGTGCATAAAAGTAGAGCTACTCTGGCAGATAGTAATCCCAAAGTCTGCTGAGACTGCAAGTCCTGGGAGTGCACCCTTTTACAGATGCTTCTAGAAAGTCTGCCTGATCAAGTGTTCCAATTTCACATCAAAAGGCTAGTTATTTTAGGTGGAGTTCAGATTGCCCTTACTGTGGAAGAAGCCTCCCTGTCTTGTAAGAAGCCTTAATTCAGTCTGTTCATTATTCATGGCCCCTCAGGATTTCAAAGACTGTTTAGTTAGCTCTGTTTCCCAAGAATGTTAGAATGGCATCCTAATTAAAAATAAATGTGAAAATGGAAATCATTTAATAAAGGGTCTTATGGAATTGGACTGAGTGTCTGTGAGAAGGATTTAACTCGGCTCGGACTGGGTGTTAGTTTGCAGTCCCACTTTCATCCCACTCCATTGTGGGGAAAATCCTCACCTGTAGTCAAAGGAGGTACACGTGACTCTGTTTATTTGCTCATGTCAGAAATATCAGGGACTGGAGTTTTTTTATGACTTGTGTTTGTCATGTGGGTTAATGTGACCAGTTTCACACTGGTAAAATCGAATGGCATCCTATGCAATCTGCTGGGGAATTCAGGAATGCAGTTAAAGTAAGCATGTAGAAGACTGTGCCTCTCTAAATGAAACACAAGAGCAGAACTTTGTAATGAAAAGAAAGAACTTGTAAAGAAATTTTTCATAATTTCATTTGTTTTCTTATTTGTTACCTGGACAGAGAATAGCTCTGTTTTATAAATGCACATCCTGGGAGGTTTCCTTGGACTATGTTTTGAATTTGTAAATCCCCAGGGCTTAATGTATGCATCTTTTGATTTGAATCAAAACAGAGGTTCCCGGTTTTTTGTTTGTTTGTTTGTTTTTTAACACTGGAAAATAAGTGTCAGACTGACCTGATAGCAAAGACAAGTTCTGGGACAGGTGATATCATATTTTTCAAGTATTCTTCTCTTCCTTGTTAGCACTTTTAAATAGAGACCCCCTGACATCTAGAGCACGGAAGCTGACTGCAAAGGACACTGGAGGAGGCACAGAGCATGACGGCTGCGCCTTTCTAAGACCTTTTCTGACGTTCTTTAACGTTTCTTTTCCACAGACCTGCAGTGTGAATATAGAAGGCAAGTGTCAAGGATGACACTTACTTTATAGTCTCTGTAAAGCAAACCTTTTCGTAAAAGAAATTTTTGACAGTTCTGAGATGCTAGGTCAATTTCAATTCCAGGCTGTGTAGAAAATGGATTTTTTTTCCTGCAATTGATGTGAAAATTGAAGGCTAGTGACTATTCAGTTTCTAATAACATAGGGTAAATAAATACTATCACACTGTTGAAAAATGTGCTAGAAGATAGGCTTGGCTAATGACATTCACCACAACATATAATGGAGACATTTTTTTCTAAATGTTTTCATTTGTTACCATTAGAAGCCCTCTCTTTTTTACATTAAATATGATGGGTCAAACACACATTATTCCAAAATATATTTTTAGCAAGCCACAAATTATTGTATAAAGGTAATCATTTTACTCTTTCAGTCTTCTAAAGAATTCCCTGGGGGAGTGACCTCTGACATAATTGAATGTTGGATGTTTTCTTCTGACCTATGTTTAATAATAGTCAATTTAGAAACAAAAGAGTAAAATCAGATTAAATTTCAAATTACTGTGATATAACCATGTCTGCTGTTGACCTTTCCACTTACATTTTGTTTTGTTTCATTTTTAATCCATGCTGTGAGCTAAAGCCAGGCCCCTGAAAGCCCTGCTGATCCTCTTCCTTGTTTCTGCTTCTGCAGTTCCTTCTCCTCTCCTCTGCATCATCAGTGATTGCTCTTTGCTACTGGATCAATCACAGTGCCCTACACCATGCCATTATTTTCCCCATTGTATAGAAAAAATTTTCCTTCCAATTATGATCTCATTTTTTCTCCTCCACAGCAAACCCTTGGGTGCCTTTCTGTTTGCTCTATTTTCTTATTCTCTCTTGAACTCCCTTCAGTGAGTCCTTCATCCTATCTCTGCTCCACAAAGCCTGCTCCTGTCCAGGTCTTTGATGGTCTCTGCATTGGCAAATCTGCCTGTCATCCTCCCTCATCTTATGGGCAGATGTGCTCTTTATGTTGATCGCTGTTCTTCTCTGGGATACCTCTGCTGGGTTCCTCTCTTCCTTCTGCCCTCTACATTTGGGTCTCCTTTAGTAATTCTGTTTCATGCTGTGTTCTCCGAGTACTGGGATACCCCAGAGCTCAATCTTTAGTTCCCTCCTTTTCTTCTTTCCTCGATGACACAATTTTGATATGCTCAGGAAACAACCTTTAGGCTCTAAATACAGTGTATAGGCAGGTGACTCCTAAGTTCTCATCTCCTGCCTGTGCATCTTCTTCAAACTCTAGATCTCTAAATGCAGTCATCTTCTTGACATTCTCATGGATTTTGACCAGGTATCTGAAACATTACACACTCCCACCTCAGTTCCTGGATATTCCCCGAGCCATTCTTCTTCATCTTCCTTGTCTCAGATAATGGCAGACTTGTTTATGCAGTTTGTTAATTCCAAAACCTTAGAGTAATCCAAGACTATTGTTTTTTTCCTTATACCATATATTTGATTTGTTAATGTACAAAACAAAACCCATTTGGTCTGTTTTCAACCCACGTCTGTAATCCTAGGATGTTTTAGTCTCTACCCTGCTGACACAGTGACCACTAATGACCAACATTATCCCCCAACAAAATCAGAAATGTGGGCCAAGAAATGATAATGGAAGAGGAGAAATGGAGAAATCTTAATATAGCAAGTAGGAATATTTTGATCCAAGCCCCCAGCCTGTTCTCTCCCCAGTTTGGTCATAGTCCTTCAACTGCACTCCCTTCTGCCACTCTTTTCTTCCCAAGCTGTGTTCTTACCACTATAGCCCAAAGTCACAATGTGTCTGTCCATCCTTTGTCCAACCCTGACCCCCCAAAGCCTTCCAAGTCACTCAGACTAAAAATGAAAACCTCAAGTCATCTATTGGGAGCCACAGGATCCCCCCTACCACACTCTTTCTGACCCCATTTCCACCACTCTCTCCTTTGCTGACTTTGCTCTGGCAATACTAGCCTCATCTTTCCTGAACCTGCCCAGTCTACGAGAGCCTTTGCCCTTGCTCATCCCTCCACCTGGAATATTCTTTTCTAAGTTATCCATGGGTTCACTCTCAACCTTTAACATCTTTACTCGGTGTCAGCTTATCAGGAGGATCGGTCCAGAATTGCAAATGGCACTCCTTGCCACCATTGTATCCCACCCACTTCTGGCCATTATTTTTCTCATTTACACTAAGAGATGATTTGTCCACTTATTTGGTTTACTAGTAAGTTGACAACTGCAGAGAGTGGTATCCTTTTTCTTTTTTCCAGCTCTATCCCTAGCAGACTGGTACATAATCAGTACCCAGTAAATACAACAGGTGCTGGTAGTCTGAACTTCTTCAGTGGCCTCTCTGGAGCCTTGGAAGGCAGCTCTGTTCCTCTGACTGGGCCTCTTGGAAATGCCTGCGAAAAACCCCACCTCAGAGTAGCTGTCAACCAATGGTTCCTGAAAGCCGGTATAAATGTATCCCAGTCCTCATGGCCCTTAAATTTATAGTTCTAGGCCGTAACTTCTACATCCTTAGCTAGAAAAGGGTTGTCCTCAAACCAGAACATGACAGAACCTGGGAGCCTGGAAGAAAAGCAGAATCAGGGCTGGGGTTATAAGTCAGTGGTAAAGTGCATGTCTAGCATGTGCGAGGCACTGGGTTTGATTATCAGAACCGCATATAGATAAATAAAATAAAGGTCCATTGACAACTAAAAAAATAAAAAATAAAAGAATCACAGGCCTCACCTCAGGCTTGCCTGTTCAATGCTAACTAACATTGCCTTATGAGTGTTTTCCATGGAATCAAAATATCAGGGTCTAGGATATAGGGTAAGCTGGAGTAAGCTGGGGTAAGATTCTATCCATAAAAGAAACCAGTGGTGCTTTCGCTCCTCACAGGTGTGAATGTGTTGGTAAAAGAGTGAATTGGTATAAAGGCCTCCTCTGCTCTGAAGCCAGGGGCCTGGGCAGCTCACCTGCCACCTCTGCCTTACCAACAGGGGGCATTTGACAGCTTTCTCTTTCCCCTACTGGCCTGGGATCCACACACTGCTGAAGCATCTGGGGCCAGCCCACTCCTGTGTCTTGGAATGTTCTGACGCACTCCTAAATGAAGTGTGGATTGACAGGGTGATGACAACCTCACCTCCTTAATTTCTCCTTCCATAACATTTATAATATTTATATTGTAACTTACATTCTCTTTCTTTCATAACAGTTTTAGTCTTTAGAAAAGAAAAACTTTACGTTCTCTATTTGTACACAGTAACAGAAACTTTGAAATGAACTGATTTAACTAGTTTACTATATTCCAGCCTTCCAGTGAATTTTATAGCGCTGTCCCTTAGCACTTCTTAGCCCATGCTTCTAATTTTGTTGGGTGACATGGTGGTCATTATGACTCCTAAGAAGAGAAAGCATTCCTCATGTAGCTTGCTACAGCTGACAGTAAGCATTCATTGCATGTTGATACTGGGAGACACTCTGCTAAGTACATTCTTTTCCATAACTCATTTAGTCCTCATTATGATCCTAAGAGTTGCTATTTTTAGCCTTATTTTATGGATAAAGAATCTAAAACACAAAGGTCCCAAGAGTGAATAGACTTACCAAGGTCACACCATAATTGAAGAGTAGAGCCACATTGAATTTGAATACTGGTCAAACTCTGGGGCTGTGTTCCTGATCACTATGCAGAACCAGTTAAGTCTTCTTGGTCCCTTCCCCCAAATCTGCAGGAGCCAAGATTGCTGTGAAAGTCACCAGGTGATGTGGCACTGCTATTATGTGAGCTGTTATAAGATTCTTATTGTTATTCTTAGAAACATGAAGTTAGTATTATTTTATTTTTTGTGGTGCTGAGAATTGAACCCATGGCCTTGTGCATGTGAGGTAAGCACTCTACCAACTGAGTTATATCCCCAACCCTGTGAAGTTAGTATTTTTTGAACCTGACTTTTTTTTTTTAATTTTTTTTTTTAGTTGTAGATGGACACAATATCTTCATTTTATTTATTTTTATGTGGTGCTGAGGATTGAACCCTGTGCCTCAGGCATGCGAGGCAAGCGCTCTACCACTGAGCCACAATCCCAGCCCCTGAACCTGACTTTTAACTTTTGTTCCTACTTGGTTTCTGTAGCTTTCTCTGTCTGTGGTTCTTTCTCTTCCCCAAATTATTCTTATTTATTCATTCATTTATTTTTGCGGTGCTGGAGATGGAACCCAGAGCATCATGCATGCTATGCAAGTGCTCTACCACTGTACTACACTTCCAGCCTTTCTTCCAAATTATTCTTCTTTTGGTACCACGGATTGAACTCAGGGGCACTTAACCACTGAACCACATCCCCACCCCTTTTTTTTACTGAACCACATCCCCACCCCCTTTTTTTATTTTAGAGACAGTGTCTCGTTGAGCTGGTTAGGGCCTCGCTAAATTGTTGAGGCTGGCTTTGAATTCACGATCCTCCTGTTTCAGCCTCTGAAGTTGCTGGGATTACAGAGGTACACCACCAAGCCCAGCTCCAAATTATTCTTAAGGATTTTATTACTAGTTCACAAATTATTAGTTGTCATATCTCTCCTCCCCTTAACTCACTGTCCTATATATGACAGCAGAGTTCCTACTCCAAAATACTAATGATGATGATAAAAAAAAATACTCTTCTCCCACTCTTTCAGGGTGGTGGCCTTATTCAGTCCCAAAACTGCTCTTACTCTTTTCTTGTTTTTATACTCCACTTATCCTTTTCTTACTACATACCTTCTTTGTTCTAGATTTTGTGCCACCACTGCTTTTATTTTTCCCTATTAAAATAAGTGTGAGGTTACTTCCTCAGGTTTGTCATGACCTTTTTTTTTTTTAAATATGTTTTTAGTTGTTGATGGATTTTTATTTTATTCTTTTAATTATAGTCTTGCTGAGAATCAAACCCAGTGCCTCACACATGCTAGGCAGGTGCTCTACCACTGAGCCACAACCCCAGCCCATCATGACCTTCTTGACAGATGCCTCTGAGGTTCATTTCCTCTCCACCTTCAACTGTGCTCTGGCAGTGCTGTCCAGATCACAACATGGTTTGGTCCTTGACTGCCCCACAAGACCACAGCTCACTTCTCAGGGCTTTACCCCTCAGCTGTTGATCTCTTGCCTTGCATCTGTCTGGCATCCTCAAACCTGTCCTTTTTCAAATTTTCACTAACTGCTTTTCCTGGGGAAATAGCTTTTTAAGCCAATTCTTGCTTTTCCTCATTTGATGTTAGCCATTAGGAAAGCATCCCAAGTTTAACTTTAGAATCCCTACAATTTCAAGTTTATTTTCTTTCCTTCTTTAAAATTTTATCTTAATTTATTATATAGTGCTAAAACATTTCTTTGATAAAATGAAAATTATTATCTAACTTATCTCACAGGCTGATTCTGGAAGAGTTAATTTTAAGACATTAAACTTTAGACCAAGTGTAAACAGGTACTCTGAGGGGATGGGAATTTTCTTTTCAGACTCTTTCAAGAGCATAGCAGCACCAGCTGCCTGATGTTGCTTAAAGCACAGAAGCAAAGCACTGATGACGGTTTATGCAGAATACCTTGCTGCCATCTGAGCTGTCCTAGCCACAGCAGCGGAAAGCTGATTGCCCTTTGACAAAATTGGTTTGAAGTGCCTCCTCATTCAGGTATATATGTTTGCAAATAAGCAGTAAACCTTCTGATGGGCAATCAGATTTCAGCCTTTGGTAAGTGCCTTATTAAAGATTAACTTTTACTAGTCCTTTGCAAGTTGGCAGAGACAAGCTACAGATGGAAAGTCGAGGCAGCCTTTAACTTGTGAAGTGTTGCCTGATTTAATGCATAACCCAGATAGGTGCTTCTGGCAGGAAAGGCCAGTTACCTGTTGCAGGGCTGAGTTTGGGCTTTTAGCTCTGATTGCTTCTTAAGAGAACAGTTTCATTGTATATCCACTCCCTGCTTCTGTCCCACCCTGTTAGCTGTAGTGCTGTGTGATTCTAAAATAAGTCCAGCAGATAAGTGCATCCACAGAACATTTTGCCTGCCTTGCACAAAAAAAATCACCTGGCCAGTAAAATAAATTCTGAGCATTTTACCACTCACCTGGCAAAAACTGTAATGATGAGCAGGTGGATTTATTGTTGTTTTCTTCAAGCCTAGATTTAGAGTGTGTATGATGTTTTTAGTAATTGGGAGGGAAAACCACTTTATACATTCAACAGATATCTACTAGAATACCCACTGCATCCCAGGCACTGTGGCAGGGGTCAAGGATTTAGTAAGAGATGACAGGCACTGGCCTATTGGTGAGCATACCCTGCTCCAGGGAGACTTGGGAAAGGGGGATGTGGAAATTGTTCTGAGAACTTAACAGCAAGTGCACCTAGATCAGGCTAGAGAAAACTGTCCTCTTCCAGAAAATGACTTTAAAACTAACATCCTAAAGATGTTTTGAATTCTCTGTCTGAAGGAAATGTTGAAGGAAAGGAGTATTTTAAATCAGTGAGATTCATACTTTTTAAAAAAGCATCATGCACAGTAAGAAAATGTTCTTACCTTGCAACCCAGTAAACATGCAACACACACCAATAACTAAAATAAACATTTCATGAAATACTTGTCCTTCTGTATATAAGGCACTCTGTTGTATTTTGTTAACAGGCAGAGTAGCACAGTGGTTAAGAGCCTGCACTCTGAAGTTAGATTGCTTGAGTTCAAATCTCAGCTATATGGTCACCCTTGAATCTTGGACACATTGATTAACCTTTTACTCTTCTCAGTAAAATATGCATACTAAGGGCATCTACCCCTCAGAGTTGTTTTGAATCTAGAATTAGCATAGAAAATCATCTTAGAACTACTACTGATACTGAGCAAGCATTAGTAGATAAGATACGACCTATTGCTGTTGTTAATATTCTCTACTGATTAAAAAATGCTAGGGAAGTACCACCAAATCAACTTTTACATCTTAGCATGTTCCACCAATTTGAAAAAAATAGTTTTGATGGTGGAAATCATCTAGTGACCTTGGAGAGGCAGTATGGCTTCTCATGAATAACCCAGGAAAATATACGAAGGCCCGGGATAAACATTCAAGAGAACGTCTTGATAAAATAATAAATTTTTGGAAAATTAAGAGATTCTACTCACCACACTGCATAGTGTGAATTAAAGGGCAGGAATCTGGTGAGGCTGGGAACTCTGTTAGGTAAATGTTGCAACTGTGGCCACATATGGAGGCCACAGGGGCAGAGAGTGGAATCCAGGGGACTTGGTTGTTTAATTAGATGTAGAAAAAAATAAAAACAAGGGAGAAGAACAGTAATAAATCTCACAATTTTGGCCTGACCAACTGGGTAGATAGTCACACACTGACTGAAAGATGCTAGAGGAGGATCAGTGTGGAGGAAAGATGACATGGTGAGTCTTGTGGCTGTGATAGGTCTAAATTGAGTTGACTGATGAGTAGATGAGAGATTCCAGACAGGTAATGTGATTCTTGAAACGATGGTAGTATTCACGGAGGGGACTGCCTGGAAATTAGGGAGGAATAGCAGGTGAAGGCCATGAATCTGAGGCCCCTGTAAATTTGGGGGCCAGTACAAGGCAGGGACTGGGACTGTGGAAGGAGCCATTGGTGACAGCAGAGGCTGCTAAGAGAGGAAGAAAACCAGGAGTGTGGTCCTAACAGCCATTAGAACAAGAGTGTGTGTGTGTGGGGGGGGGAGTGTGTTTTAATCAAAATGATGTGGTCAATTGTGCTCCTGCTAAGAGGTCAAAATCCGCTCCTGGCCTTGGCTGTGTGGGAGTGATTAGTGGTGCCACTGGGCCTGCTTGAGTTGTTGCCCACTGCTAAGTAATAGTGTCAGAGTTTCTCTGCAATGCCAGTGTAGTCTGTTATGCTAGTGTTTGTTCCAAGTTGAGAACATTACGTACTAGTTAATTAATTTAAGAAGTAAGGATTTTTTTCCCCAACATTTCCTACACAAAGACACAAAACCAGTGCCAAATTTCCATATTTTTTGAGCAATAGAAATGACATTTTAAATGATGTATTAATCCCAATGCAGATTTTGATGAAGGATTGTAGAATTTAGGTTATGAAGAATATATTTTAATGAAACTATTACCGAAATACAACTTGGTAGCAAAATAAATGTAATGACATGTTTTATTGACAATGGATCATGTCTAATCATCAGTGGTGAGATAATTTATCCTTTGTTTTTCTTTTTTCTTTTTTGTTGGCAGTTGTGCTATTGTCCAGCATGTGACCTTCCCAGTGGCAGGTGTGAGTTAAAGGCCCTGATGTGATTAGACTCTAAATTAGCTGCTTTGGACTTCCCTCATGTTTACACAACAAAAATGTTTATGTCAAATAAATAGCTTATTTCATCAAAGACTTACCTTTTTTGAAAAATTGTGCCATGAATGGTGGCATAAGCCTATAATTCCAGCACCTTGGAAGGCTGAGGCAGGAGAATTGCAAGTTAAAAGGCCAGCCTCAGCAACTTAGTGAGACCCTTAGAAACTTAATGAGACCCTATCTCAAAATGAAAAATAAAAAGAGTTGGGAATATAGATCAGTGGTATAATTCCCTTGGGTTTAATTCCCAGTACAAAAAAAATAAAGAGGAAAATTGTAATGTTTAAGCACTGTGTAATCAGTCCTGGCACTGGGAATGTGGCTCAGTGGTAGAACACTTACCTAGCATGCATAAGGCCCTGGGTTTGATCCTTGGTGCTACAAAAAATAAAGATAAAATTCAGTATTTACATTCTTAGACTATTTTCTCAGAGCCTATTTACCCAGGATTCATGAATGCCTCTTTGACCTCAAAAAATTGTAATAAACTATGATTTGCGGATATCTTTCTTCTTCATGGCCACAGTGTCCATCTTTTGTATTCTACCCAAGGGAATAATAGAGTTCTTGGTGTATTCAAAATATTGATGCTTTATGTACACAGTTGAAATTTGTATATTGAACATGTTCATGATTTTAGCTTGTTGGCTTTTTATAAAGGGCTCCATGGCTGTATTCTTCCTACATGCAACTTTTTAATAATTTTTAATTATTTTCTACTTGCATTTTTAATTTCACAAATCATCCTCTGTATTATGTACTTTATTGTTGATGCATTGGAAATCTAACTAATTTTTTGTCTGGAAATGTGTTTCCCAGAACAGTAATAGAGATATATATATTTCCTTTTGTGACACAATTTTGATTTCTTTTTTTTTTCAGTAGTAAAATATTATGAACCCCGTGATACTTTCTTTTTTATTTCACCTTTTTAAAAATTAATTTATTTAAATGCATTTCAAGTCATGGTACATATATAGTGCTCAATTTTTCCATTTCTCTGGTTGCAAACCAGATAGAGTTACACCATTTGTGTCTTCATACATGCACCAAGGGTAGTGATGACAATCTCAATCAACCATCTTTACTATACCCATTCCCCTTTCCCTTCCTCTACCTCCCCCCTGCAGCATCCAGAGTTCCTCCATTTCTCTTATGTTTCCCATTCCCACCTCCCTTATTCATCAGCATCCACTAATCAGAGAGAACATTTGGCATTTGGTTTTTTTGGGATTGGCTTACTTCACTTAGTATAATGTTCTCCAATTCCATCCATTTACCTG
>CM053410.1:33415155-33519954 GCA_028644305.1 Xerus rutilus | reverse complement strand
TAAGGGTTTGTCAATTTTGTTTATTTTTTCAAAGAACCAGCTTTTTGTTTTATCAATTTTTTGAATTGTTTCTTGTGTTTCAGTTTCGTTGATTTCAGCTCTGATTCTAATTATTTCCGGTGTTCTACTTCTTTTGGTGTTACTTTGTTCTTCTTTTTCTAGGGCTTTGAGTTGTAGTGTCAAGTCATTGATTTGTTGACATTTACATCTTTGAATATGTGAGCTTAATGCAATGAACTCTCCTCTTAGCACTACCTTCATAGTGTCCGAGAGATTTTGGTATATTGTATCAGAGTTCTCATTTACCTCCAAGAATTTTTTTATCTCTTTCTTGATGTCTTCTGTTACCCATGCATTGTTCAATAGCAAATTATTGAGTTTCCAGGTGTTGTAGTGGCTTCTTTTTTTTAAACTGTCATTAATTTCTAGTTTCAGTCCATCATTGTCAGATAGAATGCAGGGTAATATCTCTATTTTTTTGTATTTACTAAGACTTGCTTTGTGGCATAGCATATGATCTGTTTTGGAGAAGGATCCATGTGCTGCTGAGAAAAACGTGTATTTGCTTGTTGATGGATGGAATATTCTATATATATTTGTTAAGTCTAGATCACTGATTGTTCTATTGAGTCTTGTAGATTCTTTGTTTAGTTTTTGTTTGGAAGATCTGTCCAGTGGTGAGAGAGTTGTGTTAAAGTTACCCAATAGTATTGTTTTGGGATCTACTTGGTTCTTGAATTTGAGAATGGTTTGTTTGACGAACATGGCTGCCCCATTGTTTGGGGCATAGATATTTAAGATTGTTATGTCTTGTTGATGTATATGATTCCCTTGAGCAGTAAGAAATGACCTTCTTTATCCCTTTTCACTAACTTTGTTTCAAAGTCTACTTTATCTGAAATGAGGATGGAAACTCCTACTTGTTTACGCAGTCCATGTGAGTGATAAATTTTTTTCCATCCTTTCACCTTCAATCTGTGAGTATCTCTTTCTATGAAATGAGTCTCCTGGAGGCAGCATATTGTTGGGTCTTTTTTGTTAATTCAATCTGCCAGTCTGTGTCTTTTAATTGCTGAGTTTAGGCTGTGTTACTATGGAGACATGGTTTGTATTTCCAGACATTTTGGTTTATTCTTAGTTTTTAACTTGACTGGGTTTCTCCTTTGATTAGCCTTTAGTGTAGCTCCTCCATCTGCAGATTTTCATTGTTGTTTTTCATTTCCTCCCCATGGAATATTTTACCAAGAATGTTCTATAGAGCCGGCTTTCTTGCTGTGAATTCTTTTAATTTTTGTTTATCTTGGAAGGTTCTTATTTCATCATCAAACCTAAAACTTAATTTTGCTGGATATAAGATTCTTGGTTGGCAACCGCTATCTTTTAGCACTTGGTATATGCTTTCCCATGATCTTCTTGCTCTCAGGGTCTGGGCTGAGAAGTCTGCAGTGATCCTAATTGGCTTCCCCCTATATGTAATCTGATTCCTTTCTCTTGTAGCTTTTAAGATTCTCTCCTTATTCTGTATGTTAGGCATTTTCATTATGATGTGCCTTGGTGTAGGTCTGTTATGATGTTGTACATTTGGTTTCCTGTAAGCCTCTTGAATTTGATTATCCAATTCATTCTTCATATTTGGAAAGTTTTGTGATATTATTTCATTGAATAGATTGCTCATTCCTTTGGTTTGGAATTCTATGCCTTCCTCTATCCCAATAATTCTTGAGTTTGGTCTTTTAATGTTGTCCCATAGTTCTTGGATGTTCTGTTCATGGTTTCTTACCGTCTTCACTGTGTGAAGGTTAAATATATTGTCTTCAGTATCTGAAGTTCTGTCTTCCAAGTGGTCTAATCTGTTGGTGATGCTTTCTATTGAGTTTTTGATTTGGTTTATTGTTTCTTTCATTTCAAGGATTTCTGTTTGGTTCCTTTTCAGAATCTCTATCTCCTTATTGAAGTGATCTTTTACTTCCTGTGTTTGCCTATGTATCTCTTTATTGAAATGATCTTTTGCTGACTGGGCTTGCTCTTTTATATCATTCTTTAATTCACAGAACATTTTAATTATGTACACCCTGAATTCCTGTTCTGTCATGTCTTCTGCCGTACTGACCTTGGATTCTAATAGTGTAGTATCTTGGTTTGTTTGAGTCACTTTCTTCCCTTGTTTTTTCATGATGTTTGTGTGTCTTTCCTTCTAGCTCTGCTGATCCAAGATGTTACAGTTTTTACTCCTATATGGGTATAGTTCCCTGCAGGGTTTCAATACCTCTCCTTTAAAGAGGAGAGCAATATTGATTGATCTCAATACAAGCAATATATAGTTTCAAACCAAGTAACTCCCTATTGCTCCCAAATACATTTACAGTGTAGTCACAATATATGACAATTATGAGTTCCTTTACAATCTATTATGTAAACAATAAGTTTGCACATGGGTCTATAATTCGTTGGTGGGCTAGGGAAACTTGAGGGTGGGGTTTAGGATAGAATGTTGGGGTAGTAGGAAGTGAGGATATGGTTATTAGATCTTAGAAAGCTTGAAAAAGGAATCTAAGAGAAGTTGGCTGTTACTAGAAAGAGTGACAGAGATTTGGGGAATACCAGTAAGGAGGAAGAAAAGAGAGTACAGAGAGGCAAGATGATAGCAAGAAAAATAAAACATATGCAAGTGGGAGTTACAAGACTATATAATACCAATATAGTATACAGTTCAGATGTCCCAATCTACCATATCCCACAGTATAACAAATTCTTGGTTTCACAGCTGTTGGGGATTAGAGGGTAGGAAAAGAGTGAGAGAGAAAAAAGAGAAGGAAAAAGAAAGAAAAGAAGAAAAGAGCAGAGAAATAAAACAAAAAGATTAAGCAATAGAAATATTAGGAGAAAAAGGTAAAGGATAAAATAAAAAATAAGAATAAAAAAATAAAAAATAAAATAAAAAGTCTCAGTGTAAATAAACAGGTATGGTTCCTTTCACCTCCAGTAGGTGGTGTTGTCCATTGCTTGCTGGACTTTCCCCGCTGGTGTCCTGGGTGTGGGTTTCACAGCAGGGTGTAGTTCTGGGCCGCTGGTGGATATGCTGGTTCCCTCATGGATATGCTGTTTCCTGGTGTGCTGTGTTGAGGTCAAATTTTGTTCCCAGGTGCTGTCTCACGCCCCTTGGTGCAGGCAGTTCTGCCCTGTTAGATGTAGATCCACAAAGAACAGCAGCCAGGTGTCCCGTTCAAGAGACGGTTTGTCCACAGAAGCAACTGCTAGGGGTCTGCGTGGCTTGGTGGGCACTAGAGCCAGGTATCCCCTGTAGAAGCAAGCCCCGCCCACTCGGGGCGAATCCTGGGCTTGGGCCCTGGGCTGGGACCCTGCGCACTGCAGCTGTGTTCTGCTGATTGCCAGCATTGATTGTTTGTGGCAATCAATGCTGCCTGGTGGCCCTGCGTGCACACGTGTGAGTGAAATTCCTGTTGGGGATGGTGAGCTGTATCCCCCGCCCCGTTACTTTTAAAAATTTAGAAAATATAACTGTCTTGTTTGGTAATAGGTAACATTGTAGTCTTTAAATGGGTTTCTACTAAGGTTTTAGATCTTCTCAATTTTAAGGAACAAGTAGAAAACATACTATTTTTTTTCCTATGAAACTCTTCTGAAAAATTTGTACATTCCAATATAATTTTATCTATTCAAATATTACTGTCTTATATTCTCAGAGTTCTTTTACTCATTGAGTAGACTATTTAGAATGACAACTTAAACTCCTTTGAACATTATTTTTCTTGTAAGATGAGAGTTCTATAAGTCACTAATGCAGAATTTTCATATTTCCATTTAGTACAGTCAGCAATGGAAAAGGACCTTTTCCTTTAGAGCTATCTTCTACCATTATGTATCTATGCAGCTGATTGGCTGTCTAATTAGAGAGAAAACACTTATTAACAACCAAGATAATAGAAGGGTGGGCAGCAGTCTCTACTCACCAAATGGTGAGTACCCAAATAGCATCAGCAACAATGAGGAGAAAATGAAAATCACTTCTGACTCATGGCCTGTTGTCTTCAATACTGAGAGTGCTTGACAGCTGGAAGGGCAGCTCTGGGCTGAATAGATGGGGCTTCACTGTGGTGGTTATTTTCCGTTGTTTCAATTAATTCCACTCTTATACCCTTGGAAGGCTATTGGCTCTTCCCTGACCTCTATATGCCACCCTAGGTTGACTTTTAGGGCAACATCTTGATGAGAAAATTAGTTGCCAGGAACTGTGAAACTGAGCTGGTGAGGTAGTGACCTGAAAATAGGATCATTTACAGAGATGCTGCAAAGAAACATTCTCTTTTACTGGGAAGCCAAATATGTGAAAAGGGACACTCCTTCTTGTCCCCTTATCTCCATGACTGTATCTATGAGCAATCATTTCAGTTGTAGCACCAACACGCAAAACTGTAGCTTAAGCAGACCAGGGTTTTTCTCATTTTAAAGAAGTCTGGCTTTATGTAGTGGCCTCGGATTGTTATCAGTGTTATTGTCTCCTTTTTATTCATTCAACCATCCTTAATATGTATTTTAATATTTGTTATTGTAGTAAAATACAATTAGCATAATTGTCATCTTAATCATTTTAAAATGTGTATGTTCAGTGACATTAAGTACATTCACATTTTTATACAAACCCTCACCCTCATCCATCTCCAGAACTGTTTCATTTAGCAAAATTGATACTCTGTACCCATAAAACTAATTCCCCCTTTCCTTCTTCTCCTACCCCTGGAGACCACCATTTTACTTTCTGTCTCTATGAATTTGACTACTCTAGGTGCCTCACTTAAGGAAAATCATACAGTATTTATCTTTTGTCACTGGTTGATTTCATTTAGTGTAATGTTTTTGGGAATGCATCCATATTTAACAATTAGAATGTCCTTTTAAGGATAATATTCTGTGGTATGTATATAACACATTTTGTTTCTCAGTTCATCCATCATTGGATACCAGGTTATTCCAAATAATGCTGCTTTAACTATGACTGTCTTAACACATTTCTGTCTTCAGTATTACCTCATTGTTACAACTCTAGCCATCTTGTCAGCATTCTCAGCAGGAAGGAGGAGGAAGGGACAAAACTAAGTCAGCCTCATTCTGTAAATACCTCTTAGCAATTTCTGTGAAACAAATTTAAGAATAACAGTGATAATAGTTACTGTTTATTAAGTGCTTATATGTGCCAGCATACAGTGATGTATAATTCATTTAATCCTCACAATAAACCTGTAAGAATGGCTGCATTAGACCAAAGAGTAAATTGAGGCTCAAGCCAGGCGCGGTGGCTCAAGCCTGTAATCCCAGCACTTAGGGAGGCTGAGACAGGAGAATCACAAGTTCAACGCCAGCCTCAGCAACGGCAAGGTGCTAAGCAACTCAGTGAGACCCTGTCTCTACATAAAACACAAAATAGGTCTGGGGATGTGGCTCAGTGGTCGAGTGTCCCTGAGTTCAATCCCCAGTGCCAAAAAAAAAAAAGAGCTGGGGATGTGGCTCAGTGGTTGAGTACCCCTGAGTTCAATCCCTAGTACCAAAAAAAAAAAAAAAAAAATTGAGGCTCAAAGAGATCAGACATGTGAGTCACATAGCTGTTTGTCATAGAGCTACTAAGAGGTGAAGCTAGGATGTGAACCCAGGATTCTGGCTCAAGCCTGCACTCTTGACAAATGTCTTCCATCTTTTGCTCCTGTTTCCAATGGGAACTGGAAAATGTCATCTTATCTCAACGAGGCGTATCTTCTCACCCAACCAAATCAAGGTTCTGTTTGAAGGAGGAAGAGATTGAATATTGGGTAGCAGCTAGCAGAATCTGCTGTGGATCACCTACTGCTAAGAACTCTTCTCTTTACATTATGGTTTTTGAAGCCTAGTGACTTCAGGCCTCTGTCCAGGCTGCTGTCTATCCTTACTCCATTGTGTTAATCGAGACTAACCACTGCTGGCCAGATCATTTTGGTTTAACCAAAGGACAGGGAGTAGACCACATATGGTGGCAAACCTTATATCTGATATATCTTATATATCTATCAAATATCTGATATCTGATATCTTATATATCTATCAAATATATATCTCCACATGATCACAATCTTCCAAACATAGGGAGCCTAGAGTAGCTACCTGGAAATGGAGGAGGGATGGATATTGCTGTTAGAAAATATTGTCCATTATGTATTGAGTATTGCTTTCTGCTGGCAGTGCACCATATGGTTTCAAACATGATAGCTTTTAATCAT
The DNA here is from genome assembly GCA_028644305.1 of Xerus rutilus. Taxonomy (NCBI): domain Eukaryota; kingdom Metazoa; phylum Chordata; class Mammalia; order Rodentia; family Sciuridae; genus Xerus; species Xerus rutilus. The sequence continues at coordinate 33,513,688 of CM053410.1, read as the reverse complement.
TGTTGCTACATTTTAAAAATAGATAGTATTTTTATTATTATTTAGTAGTGATATTTGTCATATATCAAGTAACCCATGCTTTTCTGATTTGGGGCAGCAGACTCTTAATTATGGTATTTTGATTGTACTGACTGACTTTGGTACCTTATGGATATATCTTATAATGTGTTCCTGTTCTAGCATGGTAGCTCATGTTTTGTGTTTCAATGTCAGATTTTGTCTTCTGGAATTTAGATGGTCATTTGCATTCAACTCTATCTATTTCAGTACAGAGAGACTTCTTTCCTTACTATTTAGAAGTAATCCTGAAATATGTGCATCTTTTGGGGGTAAAAATCTATATGTCTGCTACTGTCTTTTACTCCTTTTATCTTATTCTTTGTAAATAATGAACATATTATCTTAAATCCTAGCCAACTGGTCCTCAATTTCCAGAGTTTTTCCCTCTATGAGTGTTTGTCAGTGTCTGGTGACTTCTTTGGTTGTCACAAATAGGGAAGGGATGCTACTAGAATCTAATAGCTATGGATGCTGCTAAATTTCCTTGATGTATAAGAGAGTCTGCCTTTGCAAAGGATTATCTTGCCCCAAATTTCAACAGTGCAAAGGTTGACAAACTGTACTGCTTCTCAGTCTCAGCTGAGGTGAATAACTTGGAACTGAGTTGTGGATCTTCGGATGTTACCAGAATGCTTTGGTATTTTTATGTCTGATCATTTCACATCTATCTATTAGCAGCATAAACTGACTGTTATTCTGTGTTGAGGAACATACCGTGCATTTTGGTGGATGTTTAGAAGTCAAAATTTTATTTACCACTTTCAAAGTTATTTACAGTCTATTTGGCTTTAGATCACTTAATGTTCTTTGGCAGAGATTGTTTTTAAAGTGTATTTTTAAATGTAAGCATAACAAAGATGTTACTTCATAGACTCCTGATGTGTAGGTCAATATGAAGAACCTTAGTTGTACAAGAGGGTTGAGGTATGTCTTGGAGAAGAGTATGCTAGAGTAGAGAGAATTAGGGATTTAGAATTTGCTACTCACTTTTCTCAGCCCAGCCTACCACCTCTTATACCTATCCTCCACATCAGCCTTAGTTACCCAATTTCCACTTTTTTCACTTTTAATTTTAAGTACTCAGTGAAAAACAAATTTGCAAAGTAGCCTTTTGAACGTTTAAGGTGCCGTCCATCTATAAGTTATTTGGTCAGTTCCTTGGTTTTTCTTCCCTTAGCTTATTCTTCCAACTATTTCCTACGTAGGGATTCTGAGCCCCTTCACTACCAAAAGACCATTTCCACCCTTGAGGGTTTATGTGCATACTGTCCTCAGTGATATTAGGTTCACTAATACACCATGATTATACACACTAGTTAAGTTTTAAACTATAGCCAGGAAAGCAACATAATGATACCCTGTAAAGGCAACTATAAGTGGAGAAGACTGAACATTTAGACTAACATAAGTGGCACTGCCTCCAGTTCCAGAATGATGTCTTGGATAACACTGTGTGCTTTCACAGAGCACCTCTCTCTTGCTTGATTGCCAGTGAGTAGGCCTAGCGTCTGAGACCACACAGCATGCAGTGCAGATGTGACAGCTCAGAAGATGGAAATGACTCGGGATGAGAGGAATTCCAGGCCAGTGCACAAATCAACAAGTTCTATATTTGAATGCTTGTTGGACTATTTAGTCAAATAAGGAAGAATGTGGTGGTTTGACATTTTGTCGAATTTCATGTTCCCTTTCACATGACGGGCATGCGGGTTGGAGACGAGACAGTAAACACATCTCCTTGTTCTTATCCCTTGTTGCTCCATCCCTGGAACCATGCCAGGATTCTGGATCTTAGTTCCCAGGTGGGTTTGTAGCCACAGCTGAGTCATTGATAACATCCAGTATTATGCATCCTGGTAGAGAGAAAGCACAGTGCAGAACAGTGCAGAAACTTGCCTGGGGAAGAGCTGCTACTCTCATCAGGTGTCCCAAGACCAGGACATGCTGCAAAGACACTGATTTCTAAGCCAAACAGTCCCTTTCTCTTAAGAGGGTGGTGTGATTCAAGTAGGCAGTGGGCATCTGCATCTGGTTTTGGGGACCTGAATTAGGTGTGGCCTCTAGCTCTTGGAATTTGCCACAGCACTGGCCTTTAGGGCCTTGGAAAGCACATCAGCTCCTGCAAGTAGAATCTGAATATGCAAATCAAGTTAAAGATAAAAAACAAGAATCTACACCTCTTAATTTACTCTGTAGAGAGCATTCTCTAAGAAATGTGAATCAACAGAAATTGTTTCCTATAATCGACAGAAAAAAGTGCTGACTGACATCTTAACTTTATAGATAATGAGATCTTTGGGGAAGTTTTCTTCTTTTGAAGTTTCCAGGAGCTATACAAAAAGTCTGAGACTTTTTTTTTTTTTCCTGTTGAAACTTCAATGGCCAGATTATCTTTGTGACTTTAGCCTGTTCTATAAACATATGAGTAAGAAGACATTTGAAAGTGTTTCAGCTTTAACTAACATCTCTTTGTATCAATAGTTTAAACATGTAATTTGATTCACAGTGCCTATTTAATTGAGGGTTCATATTCTAACTAGAAAATTTTAAAAAGGTACCCTTACCTTGTGCATATATTTGTGTGGTGTCATGAGCCTTTTGAACCTGGATACCAGTTTGAGTATCAGATAGGCAGATGGCAACAGGAATTATTAGGATTATCTTTGTTACTAAATACTCCTTATTCTTTGTCCTACAGAAAAAGGTGTGTAGTAAAATATCATTCTACCTTTTATCATTTTTTTTTCTTTCAAGTGCCCTTTTAAATGAATGTGTTTTTGTGACTTGGGTCTCATTAGCATTTCTTGTGGGGACTGCCTTCAGGGCAAGACCACTTACTAAATTGTTCTGATGTCTTAGGAAAAGGAAAACCATGGAAACCAGATGTAGGGTATGATTATTTGCCTCTGACCTGGCAAAGTGTTGGGTTTAACAAAAGAAGCTTAATAGAAATGCTCAAATTGACCCTTCTCATCACTTGTGCTGCTTCGAGCTCAATCAATCTCTCATTATTATCAGAGTTATTCGAGCAAAGGCAGCAGCGATAGTATTTTTCATAATCACTCCTTGAGCCAAATGTAATTTGCAATTTGTAGTATTGTATTATGAAACAATAATGCATTAAAATGAACAGAGCAAGAATTAGGAGTATGGTGGTGAAGAAAGGATCCAGAGAAGGAGTCGCATGAAAGGCACTCTCAAAATGGTTTTAAGTGGACATGGCTGATTTCATTGCCAAATTAAGCATTTTTAAAAAATCAGAATCATATGTTCTTTTTGCTATGTGTAAGTACACATGAATGTATATGTGTGTGTGTATCTGTGTGAATGTATATATTGTAATAAAGCCAGTGTAGTTAGGGAAGAAAATATAATTTACATATTATTTGCATTTGGATGTTAGGGGTTATGGGGTTCGTGTGGTTTGATTACTTGTGTGGATACGATTTGGAAAAAATGGTAAGGCATGGCAAGCCTTATAAAAACCTGGTATAGAACAGTAATTAGTAATTGACCTCTTTTCACAAAGAGGGAATTTATTTGCCCCAGAAAGCATGTCATGTGATCTGTGAACGGACACCTGAAAAGCTTCAACATCATAATTAAGGTACGCTTCTACTCATCTGCTCTCATTTTACTAGGACGCTTCCAAGTATAGATTGCAAATATTATTTCAGTTATTTATGTATTTGTCTTGTGTTTGGAAGGAATTACCATGTGTGATCTCCCTCTTTAAGTCTTTCTTGATTTAAAGAAATTCTCCCATTTTTTGTTTGTTTCTTTCCTTCTTTTAGATATTTGGAATTTACAATGATTCTTATAAAGTCAAAGTTGATTCTGTGCTGAATTTCCTTTGCCTCCCCTCTATTTTCAATTTCTCAATTATTGTTTTAATATTTCCTTGTTCCATATCCTTCTGGGATTTCTGAAGTGTCAGGTTACAAAGTATATCAGCATATCCTTGATTGGATAACAAAGGCTATGCCAGGGTAAGAGTGCACTTAAAGGGACATTTAATGGAACCCCTGAAAAGGATATGTTATTCATTAAGGGTATATTGCACATCTAAAGCTTGGTTAAGTAGAAGCTTTTTTTTTCCTTTTAAAAAAGAAAAAGTCATTTCTTTTTCCCTAAATGCCAAGCAACACAAATTTGGTTTATTAAATCTAATCAGACTTGCAGTGATGAAAACTACACAAATAATGATCCTCAAGTTTGTGAATTCCCTTTTAAAGAGAACCCCTGCTAAACTCTACCAACTTAAAACTGCACCCTGTCTTACAAAAAGCACTATCAAGTTGTCATGTACCCTTTTACTCTGGCTTCCTTCTCATCATTGTTGATTACCAAGATGTTTTTTTGCCTAAATAGGAGCTTTCTGCTTTTCATAATCAGCCTCCTCTTCCCTGATTCATCCAGCGTTACCACAGTCTACTGCTGAGCAAATCAGTGCGCTTTCATGGCAGCGATTTCTTAAAATGTCACTAAAATATGTAAGATCCTGTACAGGAAGGACATATTAGAAGTGACTTATTTTTTTTTCTTATTTCATTTGTAAAATGGAGACTGAAGTATTAAAAATATGGCCAGAAACCAAGAGTACAGCATTTCAAAAGGCAAATGGCTGATGCGCGCTCCTTGCTGTTTTACTCTCTGAATGGATGTGGGCAGTTTGATGTGTTTCTGCCACTCACTGCCTGACAGCATTTGCATATACCAGGACAAATGATTTTAACATTTGGAGGATTCTTGCATTTAGAAATGTTGGCAATGTCTTGTGAATGGGTGTGCAGGCAGTGTTATGGTCTTTTCTAATGAGTAGGAGCAGTTCTTGACCTGGCCTTCAAATGCCTGGTATTTATAGACAGATTCCCATTCAGGAGCAGTGTCCCCTGGACTGAAATGCTACAGGCAATGCAAAACTTATCACGTTTATTTAAACAAAGATTTTACTAAACAACTGCTCTGAGCATAAAAGCATAGAATGTCTTTGGTTCATAAGTTTCTGAGGTGAGTGGGTGAGGTAAAAGTCTTGGGTCTGAATTCTGGCTTTGCTACTTAGTTGTTCTGTGACCTGACCAATCATTAGATTCTCATGTGCTTCTTGACTCAGGCTTCCCCTGCTCAACATGAGGATGACAACACCTCCCTCACATTCTGAGTGGTAATTAATGATACAGAGAACATAATAAGAATTCAATAAATTCTAGTTAAATGTAAGTAATCAAAAGAGCATTCATTAGCTATTCACTTATATGCCTTATGTAGGAATTACACAAAGTGAACTTCATAGATCTTGGAATTTCATTTTCTTGTAGGATTATTCAAGCTTAGATCCACTATCTTAAACTACCTATTAAGGAGAACTAAACTCTAGTCTGAGCTTGTATTGTCTGTGCAGCTCCCAGTACCTGTGTGGCCTGTTTCTTCTGTCAAATAATGCATTGTCCCAGAAGACTAATTTCTAATTTTTGATTTCCAGAACTATTCAATGCATATAGGCAAGAATGAAAAAGAACATACAAAGATAATAGGGTGAGATTTTTTTTTCTTTATAGAAAATCTAGATCACTTCATTATTGTGTTAGAATAGAGTGATAAGTTGAGGGAAGTTAAACACCAAGAATGTGGGGAAAGATAGTACTTGAATCAATTAAAGATTCTAGAGAAACTTGGGTCACAAACTGTTTAGTTTTGAAAAATATGGCTTGAAGGACTACAGACAAATGATGTTAAAGGCTCCATGCTCTTGCTTTTCTTTCTGTGGTGCTGAATATGGAACTCAGGGCTAGGCAATGCTCTACCACTGAGCTGCATCCCCAGTCTTCATGGTTTTGCTTTGACTTGTGTGAACAATGTGTGCTGGGTTATGCAGAGAACTAGAGTGGGATGCAAGAATGATGCAGTGCAAGGTACATAATTTGGCTGTAGTGGATCTTGAGACTGGCTCACTGGGCAGCTGTTACCTCTTGAGGACCTTTAGGGCAAATGGAAGAATTATCACTGAAGGCAGTGGTCAAAGACAGGTTATGCAATGGCTCTACAAACACATGCATCCACCAGAAATACTGGAAGATTCCAGAAAGAGAAAACAAATTCTTGGAGATAAAAGGCAATAGAATAAATCGTGTGGTAATGCAAATACTTAGAAAAGACAGGCAAAATACAGGACAGAATATTGAGTTACACGCTTCCATCAACTCCTCCAGGATGGGAGTCCAGCATCAGGGAAGTACGAGTGGCTTCTGTTAGCTGACACTGAATTCATATTCCATCTATTTTAAGTTCTGTTTCCCAGACAAGCAGTGTCACTTAACTTATAGATTTCTTAGGATAAATAGTCAGACAAATAATGTAGTAAAGTCCTCCTTGGACATTGAAGACTGTGATAGTTAGCAGTGAGAAATACCAGATTTCAGTGACATCTCAGTGGGGGGTTTTTTGAAGAAAATCTTATTTTTAAAGTTACTCTTCAAACCCTACAAGATAATTGGTTCTGGATATATTGTCCATCCATTTTTAAGTATGGAAGAAGCTTTTAAAGACTTTTCTTTTTATTGTATTATATTTTCAAATGTGATATTTGGAAAAGTCCCTTTATTACAAAACCAATCATAATTTTTATTCCATTTATAGCAGAGTGCTATGTGTTATCATTCACCATATTTTTTCTAAAGACATCTAATTTCAGTGGCAGTAGAAATATTACAATTTAAATGGTAAAATATTTCAGCAGTGTTTATACTGCAGAGAGAATTATGTTACTTTATTAAAAACCAAAATGATGGTTTAATAGCAATGAAACTCTTAACAGTAGTTAAGTTTTGGTAACTGTTCTTTCTATTTAAAAACACAGCCTCTCGCCATGGTTTTGTATGTTTACTGTTCCCACTGGTCAGCAAGTGCTCTTCATGTCTGTCATTTTTTACTGTAATGACACATGGCTGATCTTGCGGACAGCAATGAGTTCATCTATAACATGTCATAATAAAACCCATTTAGCAGATTAAGATTACTTTAGCTGAGTGTAAATGTTGCTTAATATTTTATGAGGAAAGCCCAATGTTTAAGAATTGTTATAGTCCTGCTCTAAATGAGAACAGGCAGTGTTACTTTGACATGTGTTTTTCTGTGTACTTTCCCTAGGGTGTCGCCTCTAAAGCAAGTTTGCTCCTATCAACTTTTGTTTTTTTTTCAAGCTCTATATTTCCCTTTCATTTCTTTATTGTTTAAAAAGGCATTCTCCCATGTTAACATGACTAGCAGGTTTCCTGAGGCACTGGGGTAGGTGGCCACTCTGCATCTTAGCCTCAGATCTGTTGGGTGGTAGCATTTTTCCCTTGAGCTATCTGTGTGGGTCCATCAGGGAGCAGTTACCAAAACACTGATGCTCTGTTCAGAATGGGTTTGTTACCTGGACCTACCGTGAACCCAGTGTATTTCGAGATCTGCTTTTTTGTTTAAAAAAAAAAAAAGGCCCAGCTGACTTTCATTCATCCATGGCTTTTAAAAGATACTAGTATAAAAGTAATTGATACTTTCCAAGCTGTTCAGCATCTTGGTATTGAATGCTTATCTTCCGAGGCTGATGACTGATTTCAGCTGTGAAGCTGACTTGGCGAGCACATGTGCAGCTGACATTTTTCAGTGACCACCCTCTGCCTTTTTGGGAAGAATTAAACAACCGTTAATTAAGAAGTACATACAGTAAATTGGGTGCCATGGCGCACACCTATAATCCCAGCAACTCAGGATTGCAAGTTTGAAGCCAGCCTCAGCAATTTAGTAAGACTCTGTCTTAAATTAAAAAGGGCTGCGGATGTAGCTCAGTAGTAAAACACTCCTGGGTTCAATCCTCAGTACCAAAACAACAAAAGAAAACGAAAACCAGTACCATATGCTGGCAATTAGAGTACATGAGGGTACAAATACTTTTATTTTTCTTTTTTGCACTCTAGAATGGTTAGTATATTTTTTCATAGTCTTTATTTCATTCCATCAATAAAATCAGAGCTTAGGGATCTATTTTTGCCCCAATCATAAAGTAATATGTGATTTTATAGTATGCCTTAAAGAAATCACATAATTTAAAGCAGGTATTAAAGGAAATGTCCAAATATTAACTTTTAAACATTTTATCTATACTTTCTTTACTTTTTCATGAATTAAAATCTGTAATATAAAAAGGAAATTATAGTAGTTTGATTACAAATTTGCAAATAATGTAGTTATTCTCATGATTAGGAGGTGATATAAGAAACTAATATTTTGCTACCAAACACAGTAAGAAAAAAATGCAGTTTTAAATATAAATCAGGATTTCACTCTTTTTTGTCTTTCTACTCATTTATATGTAAGATAAAAAGCTAAAAGTTGAGAAAGTGAATTTATATACATATGAGATTTGGTGAACAAACTGAAATTTCCTTCATAAAACAGGACCAAAAACATTTAAAAAAATATTTTGACATGGTTAATTAAACTCAACGTTTGGACTGAAAATATCTAAATTGTTGTAAAACATGCAAAAATGGGCTGTGGGTATATTTCAGTGGAAGAGCACTTGTATACCATGCATGAGGCCCTGGATTCAATTCCCAAGCACTGCAAAAATAAACCAATAAATACTATTTTTTTCTTTTTTTAAAATTTTTTTTAGATGTTGATGGACCTTTACTTTATTCATTTATTTATATGTGGTGCTGAGAATCGAACCCAGTGCCTCACGCACGTGAGGCAAGCGCTCTACCACTGAGCCACAACCCCAGCCCAATAAATACTATGTTTTTAACATTTAAAAAAAAATTTTTTTTTAGTTGTACATGGATACAATATCTTTATTTTATGTGGTGCTGAGGATCGAACTCAGTGCCTCGCGCATGCAAGGCAAGCGCTCTACCACTGAGCCACAAACCCAGTCCCAATAAATACTATTTTAAAAACGCAAAAATCAACCTATCTCAGTTTCCCCCAAATATTACTAGCTCAAAGAAGAGATATGCATTATCTTCTTATAAAACTGTGCCTTTTGGCACAGATGAATACTGTATCGTTATGTGTTGTTACGTAGTATTTCTCAAATATGATTCAGGGTTGAATTTATATAATTTAGACTGTGAACCAGCACAATGTCATTTAAAAAAATAATAAGTCAACATAGCCACAATGTATCATTTGAAGGATATTTATGAATGGGAAAATTAAATGGTTAAAATGATTTACCTTTGGAAGTATATGACTGTAAGTAAATATATTAAAATTTGAACTTCTGCTTTTCTAGAAGTTATACTTTATACTTCCAGATGCCTCAGCATTGCAAAATTGAAAGGATGAAAACTGAATCCCATGGTTTTACATGCCATGTAATGCTGATGGCACTCAAAGTAATTGGTCCAGCTTGGCACTGTCCCTGGAATCTTTGCTATGACATCATCTGTGCCTCTGAGTCACCAAATCTTCTCCTTCTCAGGCCCCATATATCTCACTGAATATTAACTCCCTTCTTCTAGTTCCTTGGCTAAAACCTAGAGTCATTACTGACTTCCCTGTCCCTCACACCCCTGGTCTCCCCATCAGCAAATCCTGTTAGTGCTATTGTTGAAATATATCCAAAAGCTAACGACTTCTCCAAGTGTCCTCCACTGTCACCCAATGAACAACTTTTGCCTCCTATTTTTCCCTCCTTTTTTTCTTTACTTACAATATGTTTTTTCCACTGCTGCCAGTATCATTAATATGTCACCACTGTCACTCCTGTGTTTGGAAATCTTCAGTGACTTTTAGTCTCATCTCCTATGTGGTCTTCAAAGTCTTGTGTGCTCTGGCCCTTACTTCATTTCCTCTCATCTCTTTTTCTCTTCAGCTTTCACTATGTTGTTTACCTGTAATTCCTCAAAGAAACTCCATCTACCTGTGCTTCAGGGGTCTTTGCACTTGCTCTCTTCTCTCTCCCAATATGGCTGGTTCCCTTACTTCACTCAGATCTGTGCTCAAATATTATCTTGTCTGGGAGGTCATTTTTTACCACTTCATCTGAAATGAACTAGCCTACTCACTGTGATTTGCTTTCCTCCATAGCACTGTGTACCCAAGAACTCCCTCATCTGTTACATTCTAATTTGTCACCTAATTGTAAGCTACAATGTAAGCTTTATGACAGTTGCCATGACTTAATGTGTTTTGTTACTGCTTATAGCCTAAGTGCCTTGGATAAATAAGTCCTTACTACATAGTATATGCTCAATAAATTTTTGTCAAATGAAAATTGTGTTCTAGTTGTTGGCTTCTACTGAGATGTATATTTTTTATGTTTATTCATTATTCCTCAATTATTCATGAATGCATAAATGAATGTTATTAATTCATTTTATAAAACCCATCATTTTGCTTAACTCTGAGGCATTATTGATACATGGATAAAAATAAAGTCTTTTATTTTTTAATGTTATGTATTTACTAGCTTTAAAAGCACAGCATAGGTTGTGGCTCAGTGGTAGAGTGCTCACCTAGCATGTATGAAGCATGGGGTTTGATCCTCAGCACCCCATAAAAATAAATAAAGTAAAGGTATTGTATCCATCTACAACTAAAAAAAGAAAAAAATTTTTTAAAAAGCACAGCATATATTTTATCCCTTGTGAGTAGTAGTTACATTCTAGATTTTAAGTTCTTGGGGATTTTTTTTTTCTTTTTTCTTTTCTCTTTTGCAATGATCTTCTTGTTTCCAAACAAAATTAAATGTTAAGGATAGGTTTGCTTTATAGAGTTATTTGCAGCCTGTTTTTATTGCTTTCTAATAGTGTAGTATACAATTTTAAAGGAACAATGGTGGGAATATTTTAATTTTTTAAAAATTTTAGCACTTTAAGAATGTTTCCCTCCTTATTTATACACCCCTTTGCAAACATAGTGGAACCTTAATTACCATGTAAATTACTCTCATGGACTCTTCATGTGTAGCCAAGTATTTAAACTCAGATTGATATTGATAAGAAATGGACCTATACCATTAACTTAATTGAAATATTTTTTCTTCTTTATGTCAACTTTCGGTAGATCCCTTTCTTCTTCTTTTTTGTGATATTTAATTGTCACCATAAGTTAGATTCCTGGTTCCTCCTCAGAAATATGTGACATATTTTATTTATAAATGCTTAGTTGCATAATTCTGAAAGATTTCTGGTTTGAAATATTAGGTGGCCTGAACCTCTCTACAGACAACTAGAACTTTTAGGAAATAGAGAACATACATTGCAGGCTGCATGATCTCTTTATAAGGAAAAATAACAGCAGGAAAAAGAATTGATATCAAGCTTTAGGTTTCTGGGAACTTTGCATGCCAGAATAGAATAATGTTAATGTTTCCTTAAGGAGCCTTGAGGTCAGCATCCACCCGTAGCAGTTGGTGAGCCATTTTTCAATCATGTGTTTGTTCCTCATATTTGTTTTTGATCAGATCTAGATTTCCAAGTCAAAGATGCCACATTCAGCAATCACTTTTCATCAGACTTAGGAGAATGTTTGATGAGAATGCCTGAAAGCTTTCAATTTAATAAGCTCAAAGTATTATAGCAGTGTAAATTATCCTTTGTGTATGCCTTAAACCTTGCAAACATGACCTTGTTTGTCAGTTTTTAAACTGTGATGAATGTTTCCAATAAACTGGGCTGAGAAAATAAAGAGGAATAGTTGTTTATGGAAAGATTATTAAGTAGATGATTGTGGATTATCATTCCTTAGTCCTGAGAGAAACTCATTGCAGTGCGGATCTTTTTCCTTCTGTCATCTGAGGTACTCAAGCACTTGGTCCTATCCGGTTATTATTTGTTGCATAAGGCAAAGCTGCAAGTCCTGTTGCTCATTTTTGGTTTTGTTTTGCCAAAAGAAAAATGGATACGGAGGCCATTTTCCAAAAGAGCTTTCTCTGGAATGTTCTAATTGAAAAAGAGTAAGATATTCTGATAGAAAATTGTTGGTACTGATGGCAAGAGATATTTGGTCCTCATTTTGAAGAAGGGGACATTTCTCTAAGTATATGTCTTTATTATAAAGGAAAGAAAACTCATTTTGTATATATTGACAAGTTAGAATTTTTTGTTACCAACAGGTTTGGCAAACATCGAAAAGATGACAAGATTGAGAAAATGGGTAAAATAAAAATACAGGACTCCTTTACGTCAGAAGAGGAGAGAATACGAATGAAGCAGGAGCAGGAGAGGTAGACTTCAGTTATTTCGTTTAACCTCATTAGAAAGAGGTTCTGTTTTTTCTTTCTGCTTTCTTTTTATAATGTTAATATTTTGCATTCAATTTTATTTTCTGTGTCAATCCAAATACTGATGATTGTGAGGTGAATGTATTGTAAACAAAGATTTTTTTTAAGAGAGAAAAAGAAAACCTAATGTTTCTTTGAGCCAAAGTGGATGTCAATGGTTTTAGCACAGAACTTTCACATAGGAGGTAGGAGAACATATCAATATTGAATTTATAATTGTTTTAAATATACAAAAAATGTTTAAAATCCTAAAATGTTTAAATTCTAAAAGTTCAAACAAAAATGTTTAAAATCACAATTGCCGTGTCCAACTATGACAATATATTATATGAGAGTAATACTTAAGAAATACTCATTTGAAAATAATTTGAATTTTTATATCTCCTTTTGAATCTCTTGATTCATAATAAGAATACAGAGCTGTTTTTCACCACATTGTTTTCCTTTCCAATGTGACATTTATTTCCTAATTCTTCTATTTTACTATCTTCACATTTTATGCTATTTTCCACTTAAGTTTTGTTCTATCTTCCAGAAAGATGGTTGTTTATTGTTGGATCATTCCATGTTGAGAACCCAAAGATCAGTGAAGAGAGTTACTTTAAGCAGACACTTGAAAACCGCTTCTTTAAGTGATGAGAATTTCCTCATTAAAATTCCAGGGGATGAGAAAGCAATCCACACTTTTGTTGTTGGAGTTTACAAGGCTCACAGTGAATTCCTCTTTGTAGCATTGTATTTGATGTTCATAGCAGCCAAAGCAAGGGGCATTATGTCTATTTTACTTTCAATAATTTGGGGTTTAGGTGAGTGTCTGGTACCTTGATCAAGTTTATAAAACTAAATCTTGTCCAGAACTAGGATTCTAGCCCTCCAACCTTGAGGTCAAGTTCAGGGTTTTATGACAATTCTAGAGGTGGGATACTTTCGGTCTTACAGCAAAGAATGAAAAAAACTGAAAATGTCATCCAGGATGGTTTTCTTTAAAGGAGATTAGTGTTTGGATATTTTTATTCATCTTCTTAATACCTTTAAGGCTTTTTTTTTTTGTACCAGGGATTGAATTCAGGGGCACTAGACCACTAAACCACATCCCTAGTCCTATTCCTATTTTTGCATTTTAATTAGAGACAGGGTCTCACTGAGTTACTTAGCACCTTGCCTTTGCTGAGGCTGGCTTTGAACTTGGGATTCTCTAGTCTCAGCCTCCCAAAGTGTTAGGTTACAGGTGTTCGCCCCCATACCCACCTGCTCTAAGGCTTTTTGATTCTCACTTTTTTGTGTATGTGTGTTTTTGTTTTATTTTTTTCTGAGTGGAATGATGACTCTGATTATCTGTAACTTTCCAAAATAAATACATTGGAAAAACATGGAGTTTTATGATGCAAATCTGGGTTTGTTCTGCTGGTTCATTCCACAATTTTATTTTTATTTATTTTCATTTTTGGCAGTGCTGGACCTACAAGTACTCTTGTTGAGTTACACACCTCAATTTTATTTTTAAAAAAATCATGTTGCCTCATTTATTAGAACTCCCACTAGTTCTCATGAATTTTGAGATTTACAAACTTATTGATAAACTCACTATTTTTAGGACAGTGAATAAAATTCCTTTGTATGCACAATATGGCATTTAATTGCTCAGAAGATAAACTTCTGTCCTAAAGAGTTTCCTGTGCCTAAAAAGAGAACATACCAAGTAAATATATGTGCTCGGATTTATCTACAGGCAAATATGGCATTTTGTTAGCAATCAGAGCAATAGAACCATTCTACTTCTTCCATCTCTTGAAACCTGCCAAAGGGGATAGGTTCATTAATCCTGTACCATTTTTCATATCTAAATATTCCTACTTTGCAGTTTAAGGTGACTTCTGTGTTTCAATACAGAATTCTATCATTTCCCAAAGTGCTTTTATAATGCATCGTCAGATATTTCCAGCCAAACAATGATTTTTACATAATGGTTTTACTTGTATTATTAATTTGCCTAAGGCACAGTTCACTTCTCAGTTTTTCTTTTAATCTCCATCTCTGTACCTCTAATGATGCAATACTTCTGGGAACAAGGTTGGTCATAATGAATTTACAGTGTACAGGAGGCTTTTAGGGTCAAGGCACAAGTGACTGGTCCATTTAAAAAATCAAGGCCATAATTTAAGAGAATTATTGTACTTTGACTTTGTATTTAAATAACAGTTTTTACAAGTATGTTTGTTTAAACTCATGGATTTTGTAATAGGGCAAGTGAATGCATGTTGGGGTACACTAAGGAGAGTGTGTTTAGTGTTTGTCATTTTGGTACTGTGACTCTTCTTTTTTTTTGTCATCCCTTCTGTTCCGTCCTTTGACATTGGCAATGGAATGCTCCTTTTGAGAATGGAAACTGCAACTTCTTTAGGAAACGTTTGATGAGACGAATAGACGAAAATAAATCAAACTCTACTTGTGTTCTCATCACAGCTTTTCCCTCTGCTGACTGGCAGTGAAATATTTCCTATAACATTATTTTCCACTGTAACTGTTTGAGTTCCAAAAATCATTTTGGCTGATTCCATACAAAAATAGAAAACCTGACATTCCTTAGTTATGAGTTATGACATGTCCACAAACCAAAATATTTTTTCGCCCACATACATCTGTGAAGCCTGAATATTACTTAAGATATAAATATTGAAAAATTGAAAGTACTGTGAATATGATTTAAAATGTTTTTCCTACAATGTTAAGATTTATTCTGATGGTGAAAGTAAACTAGATTCTTCTGAGCCTGAATCTAAGATTAAATTTGATTTCATTCTTACTAATTTCTTCCTCTTGCTGCCAACCCTGGGAGCTTGGGTTTTTCATAAATGCTGTTCAAGTTGAAGCAATGGATGAGGAACATCTCCATGTAGGTCTGTCTGCTGGCTCTGCTGGGGCTGCCTGCCACAAGCTTGAGCTCGCACAACCCAGTTCTCTTCTTAAGAAGAGGGAGTCTGGGGTGATGCCAAGGGTGAAGTTAAGTATTCCTGGGTTGTGCTATTTTGACTTATTGTTGTGAGCTCTGATCCTGAGTACCTAGCCTTTCAGAGATGCTGTTGGGCTCACTGAGCAAAGGCTGGCACACTAAGCAAGGCCTGAATGCAATGCTCACTGCCTTTTCCTGGTTGGTCTTTCAGGCATGCCTAGAGACAGCATCCCTATTTAGTTTATTTCCACCATTTGAAAAGTCTGAACTCTAAAACCAATAATAGAACATATTCAATAAAATGATCTCTGTAACTTCAGGTCTATTTAGCTTTCTTTGTTGACCAAGCATCAGGAGTAATGTTTTGGCTTTCTGTTTTGCTGCAATGATATCTCCACCAATGTGTAAATGGTAGTATATATATACTGTTGTATATATATATATATATATTGTGGCACAGGGTGTCCCCAACAGTATTCAGCAGGAGAAAAAGGGGTTAAGCAGTAGTGTTTAGTGTTTACAAATATGTTTGAGAAATACTTGATTAAACCAATTTATGCATGTTTTTTTACTTCATTATGTCTCCAAAGCCTCATTAAGTTGATATGTATTGTAAAGCACCAAAGCAGTAATAGAGAATAATTCTCCCAACTTAGAGAAGACACCCACACAATCCACTCTTTTTGTTCTTCTTGGACACTAACATCTGTCAGAATTCAGAGTCCTGGGGAAATACTGATGTCAAGTAAAGATGTGGTTCCTGATTCAGCCATGTCCAGCTCACTCAACTAACTGGCTGTAGAAACCAAGGCTGATTGTTTTGTAGACCTGTGATAGAGTTTAAAGCCAAGGTTGGGATACATCTCTGCTTTATAGATTTTGTTTTGTGTATTCATGAATCTTATTATTGTTCATCTTTCTTTTTGAATTTTATCTTTTCCAAACACTTCTCCCTGCTTAAAACATATATTTTAAAGCTCTAATTCTAAGATAATCTAATTCTAAAACTACAGAAACTGTAAGGGAAAACTTATAAATTTAAAATAGGAAAACAAAAATTTATCTATAATAAATACTGCTAATTAATACTGCTAGTTAAATATTGGTGTATGCCACCCTAATTTTTTCCTATAAAATACATATTCCCATACACATATCCTTCAAAAAGTTGGCATCTGTTTGCCATTTGATTTATTTTGTGTTTTTATGTATTATTAGACAATTATGTTGAATGTTTTCTGGAACAAGGTAATGTCTATATGATCAGACAGATAAGGACAGACAGAAAGAATTAAAGACTGTCTGAAAGATGAAATAGTAGCTTTTATTTCTGGCCAAATTCCTTAACTCTCAAATAATATTTACCTCATATGTTATTCATTCTATTAAGTGAGTATTATAATGGTAGCTGGCTCACATTGAAAAGTTATTTGGCAAGTGATAGTTACAATATTATTATCTATATCTATATAGTAAGTTGTGCTTGAAAATATTTCCAAGGGTTCTGAATGCTTGTAGTCAAGATATGAAAAAGTTAATGAATTTCTTATAAAATTCTCCCAGTTGTGAGAGGTATTTCCAAATCCAATAAGGAAGTACATGGCTTCAAATTTTCCATTCTTCAATGTTATAATCATCATTTGAAGCCTTGTGTTTTTAACACTAGACTGTTGAGCTATCTGTGTCCTTAACTGGTACACTTCTAGTTCTTGATGTGTCATTCTGCAAGTTTTTCTGGCATTTCTGCATACAGCTCCCATTCATTAGAATTCTCTTTTCCTAGTTGAATCCCTGGTACCAAAAAAAAGAATTTTCTCTTCCTAATTTTACCAATATTTATTTTATTTTGACATTGTTTCCTTATCTTCATTAAGAGAGAAAATATTTACTGTGTTAACGTTTTAAAAATTGACCAAAAGGCTGGGGTTATAGCTCAATAGCACAGCACTCCCTAGCATGTACAAGGCCTTTAGATCTATTCCCAGCACTGCCAAAAAAAAAAAAAAAAAGATGTAAGACAATGAATTGTGAGTGCATGACTGTGCAAAGGGCAGACTGGTAGGCCCAGAGTTAATAGTGAATGCTTCATAAAGACGATAGTTTGGTCGCTAGGTCTAGTTTCCAACAGTATGTACAATTTAACAAAATTATAATAGGTGAGACAAGTTAAATTGCATAATTAATACTAATGAGATGATATGAGTTTTAAAATATACAATGGTACAAGTTGAAAGATAGATAAAAGAAAGTATTCACAGTGTTACTACTAACTAGTAACACGATCATACTTTTTAAATAATTCAAGCAGTTGAAAGAGTGTCCATCCCTTTCTGGGTGTGGCAATACACACCTGTAATCCCAGTGGCGTGGTAGGCTGAGGCAGAAGGATCCTAAGTCAGCAATTTGGCAAGGCCTTAAGCAATTTAGTTAGAACCTGTCTCAAAATAAAAAGGGCTGGGGATGTGGCATAGTGGTTAAGTATTCCCAGGTTCAATCCCTAGTACCAAAACAATCAAAAAAGACTATACGCAGTGGTACTTGGGCATAAGGGAGGGACGTAACATTGAATGAGGGAAGAGTTCAACCTCCATCACCCAAAAAATAAATAAATAAATGGATGGATAGATGAATGAATGAATAAAAATTAATTAATTAAAGGCCAATTTCTATTTCTTCTAGTCTTTTTTAATTTTTTAAGTGTACATTTTATTAAAGCTTCCTATCTTTGGAGGTAGAGGTATTTTTTGATCTGAGTAATTTCAGTACAACATTGATTTTCTATCCTGAGGAGTTGATCAGGCAGTTGTGATTCCCATGCATCAAACTTTCTCTGGATATGTAAAGACTATACTTCATAGTCATAGAAAAGTTCTCTTCATTTTAGTCTACTGCAATTAGTGCTAAAAGCCATTTATTGTAAAAGCAAAAATACTAATGAATAGAAATGTTACAAGAACAGAGAAGTCTTGTGTGTTTTATCTTCATCATGCATCATCCATTTTAATTAGAGAAAAGGGTGGTGAGCACTGTGACAAGAGACTGGAATTAAAATCATTAATTGATGTCAAGCTGAAGAGAGACTGTTAGCATGAATTTAGTGACAGCAGGAAAGAAATTAACCTTATTACTTTATTTAGTATATTACATTATTTTGTGTATTATTTTCTATGCAGGTTCAAGGCAATTTCATTATCATAATGGAAAAGACTTTTTTTTTTGCAAAAGGGAAAGGTGTGAATATTTATGTTTCAACATAACAAATGGAAATAAGAAGTTCTTCGCTAATTTGTTTTTTTTAAAGTCTTGATAAAATGTTTTAATTGTTGTTTCCATTTTTTCCCTCAGATTTCAAGGATAGGAAAATAGTATATGCTATTGTCCATCCATGTCAATCCGCACAGCTGCTTGCACTAATTTAAAACCTCAGAATAGTTCTTTTGTAACTAGGAAGGACTCACTGAGATGCATAAAGCAATAGACATTTATTTCTTTTGCTAAGTTTTGGACTAATCAGTTTCTTCTGTCATTGCTGAGGGTTGGTCTGAGATAAATGGAATGGATAATGCTGAACAACAACCTGACTGTTGAGGAAAACTAATGACTCCTACATCTTAGAGATAATTTGTGACCTCAGGGTCACAATAAAAGAATGGAGGGGGTGTCCTTTTATAGCATTGACCATCTGGAACCATTAGGAGCTCAACTGCAAGATACTATCTCTTTTTAAAGTTTCCTTAAGAAACCATGCTATTTTTATTAGGACACTGAAAATATTTTCCCCCTGAGCCAAATATTATTTTTTTTCTGAAGTTTCTCCACAGAAAATGAAAATATATAACATGGATTTGAATGTTCTTTTTTTCCCTCAAAATTACACAGAAAAAATATTCATGAGGGATCAATTTCTATCAAGTCACTCTCAGAAGAAATGCTGGTAGTGTTACAAAGTCCACTTTGTAATAAATAAGACATCCAGCTATAGAAGAGTATAATAAAGCAAATCAATGACTTTTATTAATTTTGCTCACAAAAATCACAGTGCACTCCTGGTTTTTAAAATTGACTTGACTGTGCCATTTGCATAGCAAATTTTATTAGCATTCCTTTTTAGAATGAACTTTGAAGTGCACTGTAGTTCAGACTGGTAACTGGGGTGATTAGCCTTTGCAGTAGCAGTCTTCCCTTGGTGGATCACAGGTATGCTGCAGCTTTATGCTAAGGTTTTCATGACCAGCATAATCTGTCAGGGTGAAAAGGAATGGTGTGATCACCCTTCAAAACTTCGGGGATAAAATACATTGTTGATAAAAAATAAGCAATAAAAATGCGATTTCTTATGTTATTGGAGCTTTTTAGGAGGTAGTATAGGTGGGACTGTGACATTCATTGGATTCAATTTGGGTAAAATAAAGCAATTAAGAGCTGTGCTTTGTGAATAGTACCTCATGCTGCTGAGCATTTTTTGGAGATACTGACTTCTTGGAAATTGACCCCCAGTGAATTTTTTTTTTTTTCTGTGTAATTTGGAATAAAGAGCATTCAATCTAGGACCCATCAGTAATATAATTAACTGGGATGCAAGAAGTTTGGGGAACTTATTATTATCATTATTGTTATTATTATTGGTACTGTGGATTGAACTCAGGGGTATTCGACCACTGAGCCACATCCCCAGCCCTATTTTATGTTTTATGGAAAGACAGGGTCTCACCAAGTTGCTTAGTGTCTCACTGTTGCTGAGCTCCTGTCTCAGCCTCCCAAAGTGCTGGGATTACAGGCATGCGCTACTGCGCCTGGCTTGGGGAGATTATTTGGGCCTGTACTTCCCTTGAGAAGACTACATTCCTGTTCTCTTTTTATGATAACTTCCTAGGAGTGCTGTACTTTGCAAATGGATTATTTTCACTTTTAATGAATTTGAGGTTCATATACCATAGGGTTAGTCATTTGGGAAATCAGTCTTAAACCTGCTCCTTTGGTTTTGAAGGTTCTGCAAATTCAGAATTTTGAGCTTTGTATTTATATAATGATGTTTATATCTATTTTTTTCCATCAAAATTTCATCACGTTCCCCAAATTCAAGACTTATGTGAATGCTGAGGACTCCTGGATATTTCCAATGATTAAGTTATTCTCTTATAATGACCAAATGCAAACGTAAAATGGGTTCGTGGATAAGTGAGAATTGAGCTTCAAATATTCTTTTGCATTAAAGAAAGAACTAATCTCCTTCTTTCTGCTAGCTTTTCTCCCCACCGACTGAATCTAGTCAAAAGGACAGTGTGTTGTAAACAATAAGATTATCTCTCAACTTATGTAGACTTTCCATATTTAGTATTTAGTGATAACTGGCTTTTATAATAACATAACTTTTATAATAGCATTTCTATCAAAATTGCTCATAAATGGGTAAATGGTATATAATAAAAAATACTATGATAATTTTAGCTAAATTTGACATTAGACTTTGAATTGCTATTTCTCTTGTGGGTATTCTGTCCATGGGACTTATATTTATTAGGATCTAAGACTTTCCTGATAAAAATTGCTCATTTTCCCTTCCTCTCTTGATCTAAGGAATTCATTAGTTCTCAATTCAGGAAATAAGGTTCGTCTCTAGAGTTTTGGGAATATGAAAAACACTTTTGATTGTCCCCATTGCTCAGGGACACTGCGTAATTATGTGTGCCTGGGATCCTTGTTGGGCTAGGTGTCCTGTACAACCACAAAACTCCTCCTTGAATGTCACTGGATGACTGCTGAGCAAAACTGAGTGAGGTGAATTAAAGTATTTTTACTTTATAGCTGCAAAATAAGAAAAACTATTTCTTATTTTGGGGAATTTGACCCTCTGAGTCCAACCCATTTTGAAAATCAAGACTGAAGTGATAGTGATAAGCTAGATATAAGGAGAAAAAAAAGGAGAGATATGGTATGTGACACTTTTCTAGAATTAAAATTAAAACTATTTTAATATTATTTTAGATTCTTAGGAAGTTGCAAAGATAGCACAGTGAGGTCGTATGTACTTTCATCTAGGTTCCCCCAGCAGTCACAACTGATTTAACTATAGAATGATATCAAAGCCAGGAAATTGGCCACTGAATGACATTCTGTGATATAGATGAACCCCAGTTTGTTTAACTATTTGCCTGTGGTGCAGTATTTCTGTTATTTCTGACTTTGAAATAAAATAGCTATGAACAATTGTGTGCAGATTTTTCCTTGGCCATGAATTTTCTTTCTTTGGGATAAATACCCAGCAGTTCTATTGCTGGGTAGTATGTTAAATGTATGCTCAATTTTTAAGAAGCTACGAAACTGCTTTCCAGGGTAGCTGTACCATTTACTATTTCTAATGGCAGTGTGTGAGAGACCTAGTTTCCTTTTATCCTTGCCTGCCTTTGGTATTGTCACTATTTTTCTTTTAAGTGATCTAGGTATCTAATGGTAGCTCATGATGGTCTTAATTTGCATTTCCCTAATGGCAGATGATGCTGAACATCCTTCTGTGTCCTTATTTGTCATCTGTATATCCTCTTCAGTGAAATCTCTGTTCATACTTTTTGCCCATGGATTGTTATCTTATTGTTGCATTATGAATATTTTTTAGCCTTTATGAGATAAGTGATTTGTGGATATCTTCTCCCCGTTTGCACCTGTCTTTCCATCTTTTAAATAGAACCTTTCACAGAAGAAGAGTTTGTAATTTTCATGATGTCTAATTCATATATTTTCTTATTTTATGGATAGCACTTTTGGTATCATTTGAGAACTCTTGACCAAATACTGGAGCCTAAAGATATTCTTCTATGTTTCCTGCTTAATTTTTGTAGTTTTACATTTAAACTTTTGATCCATTTTTAGTTTATTTTTGCATAAGGTGTGAAACTTAATTTCAGGGTTTTTTCCCCTCCCTATGGACATCCAATTGCTTCATCTGCAGTTATTGAAAAATCCATTTTATTCCAGTGAATTGTTTTTGTACAGTGGTGAGAAATTAGTTGGCCATAGTTGTCAATTTTTGGGTTCTTTATTCTGTTCCACTGATCTATATACATCTGTCCTTCTAAAAGTACTACAGTTTATATCATAGTAGCTGTATTTTAAGTCTTGCGTTCTGCTAGTGTGATTCCTCCCATTTGGTCTTTTTCACAATTGCTTTACTGTTTTATCTTTTGCCCTTCCATATTAATTTTATTTAGTTTTCATTGTTTGTTTTTGTGGTGCTAAGAATTGAATCCAGGTTCTCATGCACACAAAACATACACTTCTGTCACTAAGCAACACTCCAACCCAGTATAGATTTTAAGATAATCTTGTCAATATCTACAAAAATATTGCTGAGATTTTTATAGGAACTGCATGAAACCTACTTATCGGTTTGGGGCACATTGACTTACACATAGAATCTTTCCATCTATGATCACAATATGTCTTTTTTTTTTTGATATTCTTTGGTTTCCTTCAGCAGCATTATATAGTAATGGGATACATGTAATGTTTTGATACAAGTAAACATTGTATAATGCTTAAAGGATTAACTAGGATGTCTGTTTCCTCAAACATTTGTCATTTCTTTGTGATGGGAACATCTATTTTAAGATATACAATATGTCATCATTAACTGTAGTCACCCTACTAGTCAACAGAACACTAGAACTTTTTTTGCCTTTCTAATTATAACTTCGAATCACTGACCAACTTCTATCCCTCCTTCACCTTCCTTGTCTCTGGTAACAAATATTTTAATCATTACTTCTTTGAGATTAATTTCTCAATTCCACATATGAGTGAGATGATGCAGTATTTGTCTGTCATTTAACATAATGTCTTCCAGGTTCATCTATGTTGCTGCAAATGACAGAATTTCATTCTTTTTTATGGTTGAATAATATTCCATTAGGAATATATACAACATTTTCTTCATCAGTTCATCCACTGTTGGATACTTAGGTCAATTCCATATCATGGCTATTGTAAATATCACTTTAATAAACATTTAAGTACAGATGTCTTTATGATATACTAATTTCATTTTCTTTGGATATATACCCAGTAGTAGTATTGCTGAACCATATGATAGTTCTATTTTTAGAGTTCTGAGGACTGTCCATACTGTTTTTTTGTAATAATTAGATAAAATTTACATTCCCACCAACAGCATGTAAGCATTCCCTTTTCCCTATATCTTTTCCAAAACATTACTGTTTTTTAAATAAATATTTCAGTTTGTGAGTGTGTAACAAAAATATTTTTTTCATCAAAAATCATCAAAATTCTACTGACAGCTGATTATTTTTAGACAATTAACATTGACTTATGGCATAAATTATATCAAAATATCATAAATATTCTAATAAATAATTTAATAAAATCTCAGTAAATTGAATATATCTTCAGGAAAAGCAGTCATGTAAGGCCTGATATTTATTTATTTATTTAGGGATGCTTAACCACTTAGCCACATCCTCAAAGCTTTCTATTTTTTATTTTGAGACAAGGTCTTGCTAAGTTGTTTAGGGCCTTGCTAAGTTGCTGAGGCTGGCTTTCAACTTGCAATCCTCCTGCCTCAGCCTCCTGAGCCACTGGGATTACAGGCGTGTGCCACTACACCTGACTGCTCCTTAATTTTAATGCAATCAAATTTCATTTCAGAATTTGGATATGTATTTCCTGTCCTTAATCTCAATTCTCTGGTTCTGTGTGTATCACATGAAATCAAAACCATTGTCATTAAACTGAAATCACATTTTGCCATTAATGATGTGAACAGTGTGAATTCATGTTTAAGCTTTGTATGTTTAATGTTTATGCTTATTTATAATAAGGAAGATATATGCTATATATATGTCTTTAGACACACACACTCTCTCTCTCTCTCACATAGTGTATATGCGTAACTTTTTAAAAAAATCACTTCTTGCCTTAATCACTTCATACCTCACACTATTGCAGGTAGATGCCAGAGGCCCTTTGTTCATGATGAAGTTTTAATGCTAGTTAATAGATGAAAACGTAAACTTAAGTTTTAGTTATGAGTATATCTTATTGACATGAACAAAAATTTCTGAAATTATTTTTTTAGCATCTATGGCATTACTTGACAATATAAAATGTATACAACTTAGCATTACCTCTGCTCCTCCTATAGCTGCATGAGATAAAATGTATTTTACAACAAATTTTGGTGAATGTTTCTATATACAGTTCTTAGAGAAGAAATAGTTTTTCTTATTTCACCTTTGTTGTAATTTTTCAGGATTCAAGCCAAAACTCGAGAATTTAGGGAGCGACAAGCTCGAGAACGTGACTATGCTGAAATCCAAGATTTTCATCGCACATTCGGCTGTGACGATGAGTTGATGTATGGGGGAATGTCTTATGAAGGTTCCCTGGCTCTCAACACCAGACCCCAGAGCCCAAGAGAAGGGCACATGATGGATGCTTTGTATGCTCAAGTGAAGAAGCCTCGGAATTCCAAGCCTTCACCTGTAGACAGGTAGGCTCCAGGGGCGATCACGGTATTGCTTTCAAATCAGCTTTTATATAGTTTTTGACAAGGGAGTAGATTGTTCATCAATCCTCAAACCTGAACTGCCTGTTATTAATGGCCTTTTAACAGCTGTTGTGTCTAAAGTATTGAATTTACACAAATCGAAGCCTAATGGAGAGAGCAGCAAGAGGTTTTGATAGCTTTTCTAATGATTCCAACATATTTCATCCTGTTCTTCAAACAGTTTTAGACCTGAGAACCAACCTTTAGTTTATAACTCAAATAAAAAGCAAACTTGAAATTATGGCCCTTCTACTTAAGCAATATTTGCTTTTATTGCTAGGAGAGCCTCTAGTTGGGGTAATTAACTAGATGGAGAATGACATGATTTGTTCCAGTTATGATTCAGAAGGGCCACTTTTTTGGTGACATAATTTTAAATTATGAAAGAATTAGTAAATGAGAAATATAATACAGCCAGTTTTGAAATTGCTAATTAGCAGCCACACACCACAGGTCTGATTTATGTTTACCAGTATAACATACAGGAGTACAATGTTGTCTGTACTTTTATGTCTATACAGTTACTTAAAAATTTAACTGACTCTATGGAGATATATATATATATATATATATATATATATATATATATATAATTTATTGATTGATTATGTACTTACAAATATATATTTTTGGGTGTTATTTATTGGTTATATTCTTCATAATGTCTATACTATTGGCTGTGTGTTTATTTCAAATGACTGCATGTATATTTCAAGTTTTAACTGACATGATTTTAAACAGATCTTTTTCCATTTCTCCATTTGTATAATCAAGCACCATATGGAGTTTAGCTCATGAAGAAAATAATACTCATTTCTTTTATGTCAAACATATGCATAGTATTATCATAAACAATTCACTCACCGTGTTATTATTATTGCTGTGTGTGGGAGCTGGGCTCTGTACATTATACATGGTTTCATTGAAGTCAGTGACTCTCAAACCTTCGTGAGCTTTAGGATCACCTGAAGGTTTCTCAAGGTACTGATTGGTTGTCTGTCCTCTAGAATTTTGTCTGAAGTGGAGCCCAGGAATTTACATTTCTTACAAATTCCAAGTTTGATACTGGCACCACTGGTCCTAGGAATGTACTTTAAGAACCCCTGCAAGACTAAAGACGGCACTGGAATTATTTCATCTGTGGCATGTGTGTGTTATTTGGTTGATACTAGTTTTTTAAGAAGTCTATATTTTAGTTATTTACTTTCAGCTATTTTTAATAGAAATTTGCAAATGCAACATGTAACCCTCAGGCAAACCCAGAAGGAAGCATTTTTAAAAATAGCAAATGGAAAAACAAAACAAAACAAAAAACAGTAAATGAAGAAGCAGATCTTAATGTGAAGCTTTGGTCAGATTATTGTTCTGATTTTCCCTTTTTTTGTTGTGCTTTCAATATTTTACTTTTCTTAGAAAATCTAGTTGATGTTGAATATAATGGGTGAATGAGGAGGCTTCTGGTTTATTTAAACCGCTTTACTGTGATGACCTAGAAGGTTCACATGCTTATTAACTAACACAGATGTGCCAGGACTCAAAGAATGAAGTTATTATCAGTGACAGTGACATTTCCTTTAAAAGCTTTTTACTTGTTTCTGCCGTATTTGTGAAAGCTGCTTGTAGAAGGTCAAACAGCATTTGAAGGCCCTGAATGTCCCATTAAAACTATTTTCCTGGGAGAAAAGACACTAGTAACAATAATATTGCCAGTTTGTAACTTTGGGAGGAACTTTAAAAAAAAAAAGTTAATTGATCATAGATAATCATCATTTCCACATGTAGTTAAAAGGAATGGTTGTGCTTGAACAGTTACATAGCTTAAAAGTCCCACGTGACCAGAGCTAGAGTCAGAAGGAATCTCCCAGCAACTCATGATCAGAAGTGGTTGCTTTAAACCCCAGTGTCCTAAAAGACTGTCTGAATCCTGCGAGATGATTTCTGCAAATTTTCAGAAGGGCTTCCATGCTCAGAACTCTTCTACTCTGGGCTACAAACATCCCTTCCCATGATTTCTGCTGTGCACCACAGTAACCAAAAACTGAAGCAGCCTCCTAACTAATCCCTATCAAAGTCCACTCAGGAAAACATCTCAGAAGAAAATTTAGCCACAGGGATCAGTCACACCAGTAAATCATTCAAAATCACACCTTAGACATTGCTATAATCCAACTCCACTGCCCAGCTTTACTCAGCCTAAACTAAAACTAAGTTTAGTTTTATTGCTTTTTTCAGAGAATAAGATATCCATTAAATAATGACTGACATCACTAATTCAAAAGATTGATAATTACTGTACCTGTAAAGTACTTCTTCACTTGCCTATTCCTGAGTGTGAACTTGGTGTGGAAAAAATGGTATCATCCCCATTGTCTTTTTCTGTCAGAGAGTTGTAAAAAAGTGCTTTTCTAGCTTGAGTAGTGTAGAAACACTTTTTTAAAGGAAAGATAAGCTCTTGATACTGCAGCAGTGGTTTAAAAGGTTTTGATTATGTTATTTAAGTATGTATAAAAATAAAACCAAACTCCTTCTGTTTATAACCATTATACAACTATAAAACCAAATGTCTTTACAAAATTAAATACAAACAAAATGGCAGAGCTATCATGTTCAAATGTACAGCATTAATGTGGCCAATACTATTTTTTAAAAATAATCTAAATTTTTGCACAAATCACAAATGTGGTGGCTGCTACATAAGAAGTTCATTTGAGTGTGAACTACATGGTAAGTTCTCCATGAGCTAAGTACTGACTAAGTGTTGATCCCATCATTGAAAGAACTACAAAATTCTGGGTTCTTTAGAGTGTTCATGTCCAAATATCTTTGGCCTGCACATCACAGAGATGAATCATTTATTTTTTTAAGTATTTTTTTTTAGTTGTAGATGGACACAATATCTTTATTTATTTTTATGTGGTGCTGAGGATTGAACCCAGTGCCTCACGCATGCGAGGCAAGTGCTCTACCACTGAGCCACCATCCCAGCCCCAAATGAATCATTTATGTATGAAGTCAGCTTGCCTCTATTATCATTGAGATGGTAAAAGTAGTATAACTCTTGATGACTTCATATTTGTAAACTTCAATTCAGACAATAAGATAACATGCCTGTAAGATGATCTAGAATACACTTATATTAACTCTTTAAAAAATCATCCTAATGGAAACACAAAATTTGGAACTTCTCAGAGATTATTTTGTGAATGTACAAGCTCCTATCAACTCACTAAATGTCCCCAAAATTTGTATCAGTGTCTGATGAACTTTACTATTTAAATTTTTGGATTTTGTGGGAGTGTAGGCAGTGTAAAGAGTTGACAGTCTGAAGTGTAGCCTGCATCTCTTCTTGGATTTTCTTTGTTCAGTAAGAAAGCAGAATGCAGAATTTCCCTTTCTTAATCATTTTCTTGGATCTTATAGTCAGGAATGTGAATTTGGTAGCTCTACATGGAAGCAACCAAAGATAATTGATTAAATGCTGTGAATTTGATGTCAAAATGGGGGTATCTTTTCAAATTCCATGTATTATTTATGAAGTGCTTTTTATAGGATAGCATCATACTATGTCTAGAAATATTTTCATGCCTGCTTATTGACATGTCAACTGTTATCTAACTATATGCTTTAATCATGATGCATTTGTTACTCTTTATCAGTGTCCTTAGCAATATTTTGATTTTTCATGTTGGATAGAAGCTAAAGAGAAACAGACCCTCTCCTGTGTTTTATATATGAATAATAGACAAACTCACAAAAAATATTGATGTATTTATTCTTTATCCTGCTTATTAATCAGGGACCTCAAAATTTTACCTGTAAATGATTCATAATCTTGTATTTCTTAGGCATGAGTGCCTTTCCTATTTATTACTACATCTCAGCTGATGCACTGCTGTTTCCATACTTTCTATGCACTGTGGAAGAAACTGCCAGTTGTGTGCCCACTATCTTCTTATCCCCTTCTTCCTTGCTTAATAAATCCAAATTTTGTTCAGGCTAGCAAATGCCTATCTAAAATTTTCCGTTTCTCCAGGCTCCCTTTCAGCCACAGGTGGCATAGTTCTGACTGTAGTTACAAGCAGATCTATAGGTGGAACTTCCTCTAAATCTAGTTTTTTTGTTTTTTCTTTCTTTCCTGACTAGAATGAGACTGAGCTTGGGGGTTTAGTGCAGCAGTAGAGTGCTTGGCTAGCATGCCCAAGGCCCAAGGTACAATCCCTAGCACTGCAAAGAGAGAGAGAGAGAGAGAGAGAGAGAGAGAGAGAGAGAGAGAGAGAGAGAGAGAGAGAAGAATAAATAAACAAAACTATAAAAGGGGGCTGAGTCAGTTTTTGCCCTTTGACATTTTCCCTTCTCTGCTTGGATCATGGGTGGGAGCTGCAAGGGAGAGTTTACATAGCAACCCTTAAGGTGATGGCCACATGGAGGAAGAGTGGGGCAGCCTGGTGCCTTGAGCAGCTGGCTGTTGCATTCCTGGCATGGTCACCCTGGACTTGTTGTGACCTGTTTCTTGTGTATGTTAACCATCATCAGGTTTCTGTTTCATGAAGCCAAATGCTATTCTGAGTATAATAAGTTGTGCACAGAAGGGCCCAAAAAGGAACATTATATTTTGATCAAGATTGTCTGCAGATTGGAAAACTATCCCCTGGTCAAATGATTTTAATATTTTGTGAAATTAAATAATGGGCAAAATTCTCCAGTATTGCTCAGTTAGCTATTCTGCTTTGTATTATGTTAAACCTCTGCTTAAAGGCATTTTATCAATGAAATGTCTTCTAAAAAATATCCTCCTTAATTTTTGAAAACTTTTAATCTCCTACCAGCTCCTACCTCCATGGACAATTCTGCTATAAAGTCAGAGGCAGGTGGGTGTTATGTATGAACTATAGAGCCAACTTGCCTGAATTTGGTTTACACAGTCGTTGGCTGTATAAACTGTGCTTCACTTGCCTCATCTGTAAGATGGGGATAATAATGGTCCTTGCCTTGTTAGACTTGGGAAGGATTAACCCTGGTAATAGCATATAAAGCACTCAGCACTGTGCCTGGTTCATAATAAGCACTATTCCAGAGTTGGCTGTTGCAGTTGTTATTTAGCAAATGGTCTTCTACTCTCAGGAAAGCATAGTATCCATAGATACAGAAAACAAGGAAGGCATAAAATTGAAATTAATCAAGTGAGGTGTGATTCTTTATTACTTAACATAAAAGTGTGGGGCTGCAATTCTACAGATACCACTTCATTTATTAGTTTGGCCTCTACATATTATCCCAGAATCACATCATATCATGATAATTTCCCTTTATTTTAGGACTTACTGCTTACAACACAAGGCATTACAGATTACGTCTACAGATTTAGAACTGATATTAAAATTGAATGCTGGGGGTGCTGGGGTTGTGGCTCAGTGGTAGAGCGCTTGCCTAGCATGTATGAGGCACTGGGTTCGATTCTCAGCACCACATATAAATAAAGTCCATTGACAACTAAAAAAATAAAATAAAGGTTTTTTAAAAAATTGAATGCTGAATATTTATGCTGGGTATTATAGAATGCCTTATTTGAGCATGAGTAAGGGATGGTGGTGTTAAGATCAGGGCATCTCAGTCCATTTCAATCTTTCCTTTAACAATGTAAAGGTCTTCATTTTGTATTTTCATGGAATTTTGAAGTTCTTCATGTTTTGCTTTCATGGAATTCTTACTAATTCTTACTGATTCTAGGACTTTATTTTGTTTTTTTTCAGTGCTGGGAGTTGAAATTGGAACCTCATGCATGCTAGGCAAGCACTGTACCACTAAACTACATCCCCATCCCAGAGTTCTTACTGATTGTAAGCTTGTGAGGCACCCAGGAAAAGGGAGGCTTGAACCACTGCAAACGTCGTATAAACTTGTGACATTTCTTATATGTCAGGTTAGCTCCTGGTGGGACTGGCAAACAGGAATTGTGATCTTTAGAATTGTAAGACTGTGCTACAGTTTGAATATGGAATATCCCCTAAAGACTTATATGTTGAAGGCTTGGTACTAACATGTGGCACTGTTGGGAAGAGGTGGGGCCTAGTGGAAGGTCTTAAATCTTTGGGGACATGCTGTCCAAGGGATTGTGGGACTCTGGTCTCTTCTCTCTTTTTGATTCCTGACTATCATGAGGCGAACAGCTTTATTCCACCATGTACTCCATCATGATGTTCTGCCTTGTCAAAGGCCCAAAAGCAACAGGACCAATTGTCTGTGAATTAAACTTCCAAAATTGACCCAAAATAAACCACTTTTCTTTATTAGCTGATTATCTCACATATATGTTATAGTAATAGAAAGCTAACTAACATAATGCATTCTAAAACTGCATTTTCAAATTTTTGTGTGTTTTAAAAGAACCTGGGATTCTTCTCCCAAATTACTCAGAATGCTTCTCACAGATGTTAGGTATTTTTATTCAGTAAATCTAGTTAAGAATTGTGAGCTCACATTTTAAACAAGCACCCCAGTTGACGCTGCTGCAAATGATCCATCCAACTTGGAAAAGCATTATTCTTGAGGTAATGGGGGGAAAAAAAGAAAACTAGAGCTCCAGTACAAGTTAGTTTATTAAGGTCCATTAGCAAGTGAAGCTGTGAAATCAGTGATAATCCTCATAGGTCCAGCTTTATCCTGGCATTCATGATGTCCATTTTTTGCCTGTGATTCAGTCATCATTTTATTTAAAAGATTATCTTGCAGGTGTGATATTATCACTAAACTTTTTTCAGTGTGTCTCAATACCAAAGAATTTCTTTTCATACAAGTTACCACAATTCCAATTTAGAAAGTTTAGTATGCTTTGAATTCTAACAAAGGCATGATGAAATTCTGGTCAGTATGTTTTTTATTTACTTGAGGACACCATGCAATTTGTATTTTTATATCTAGATACCAGAATCTGTAGTTAAAAACTCCACAAAAAGACTGCTCTAATGGACATTTGCTGACTGTTACCATGCAATCATTTGCCTCCAGGAGTGCATTGTCCTCAAATATAATTGAAATAAAATAAGAACTGTGCTGCTATAAATCTAAATAGCAGGAAAATAGTAGGCTACACTCCCCTAGCTTGCTGAAGACACCTTAATGGAAACATAAATACCATAATCATATGCTTTTTGCATGCATTTTACCACTAAAGAGAAAAATGCCAATTTTAAAAGAAAAGACCTTTGTGAACTTGCCTTCCCCCCACCCCCACATTAAAACTGGAATCTAGTTGTGTCAAAAAGGAAGTCTGGCAAACACAGAACAAAACTAATTTTCCTAGGTATAGGCAGTTATTAAACATGTACTCTTTTAAAAAGTAGTGGGTCATATAACAAAGTTGCATTAGCTATTCAAAAAGTCAAATGCCACTTTATTTCCATTTACTTAATATTATTTATCTCTGCTTTTCTTGAAATGTGAGAAAGCAATTTTCAAAGGTAGTAAATGTCATTGTAATGTAAGTTTCACAGGTTGGTGCCATTGTTAATTCATGTGCTCCATCCAGCTGGGGCCAATCTCAGTGCCCTTTGCCATCTGTCTGTTTCTGACCTTGGCTAACTCAGCAAATGTTCCCAACTTTGTCGCTTTCTTCAAAATGTTTTAGAGCTATAACCCATCTACATTTGCATCTGATACTTCTCACTCCTCACTGCTGAAGATCAGTGGCCCTCCTTATAGGCCAGATCTATGAGCAATCTCCTGGATGCCAGCCCTACTCTTCCAAGTAGGCTACTGCATCAGTATCTCTCATCAACTGCCATATTTAGCTTTGGTCTCTCCAATGAAGTTTTCATGTAGCCTGTAAATATGCTAAAGTCAGTCATTTTATTTTTTAAAAATAACTTTTTACCATCAAGTTGTTTTCTACCCAAGTTTCCCACTTCACTTCTTTTTTTAAAAAATATATATATTTTTTGCAGACCAGACACAATACCTTTATTTTATTTATTTTTATGTGGTACTGAGGATTGAACCCAGTGCCTCAGACATGTTAGGCAAATGCTCTACCAACTGAGCTACAACTCCAGCCCTCCTTCTTCACTTCTAACCCAAACTTCTTTGAAAGAATAAATCTAGTTTGATACACACTCCTATATACTTGCCCATATCTCATTTGTTTTGTGTGGTAGGCATACTATTGTTCCTCCAAAGCTGCTCACACCCTAATCTCCTGAACTTGTGAATATGTTATCTTTTTTTTTTAATATTTTGTTTAGTTGTAGATGAACACAATATCTTTATTTATTTTATGTGGTGCTGAGGATCGAACCCAGTGCCTCACGTATGCGAGGCAAGCGCTCAACCGCTGAGTCAGCCCCAGCCCCTGAAAATGTTATCTTATAAGACAAAAAGGATGCCACTGATTGGATTAAGTTCAGGATGATTTTTTTTTTGGTACCAGGATTGAACCCAGGGGTGCTTAACTATTGAGCCACATCCCCACTCCTTTTTATTTTTTATTTTGAGACAGGGTCTCACTTAATTTCTTATGGCCTCACAAAGTTGCTAAGGCTCGTTTTGAACTTGCAGTCCTCCTGTCTCAGTCTCCAGAGTCACTAGGATTATAGTAGTGCATCACCACACCTGGCTAAGTTCAGGATGTTAAAATGCGGGAAATTTTCCTGTATTATCCTGATTTTCCCAATGTAATAACAACAGATATTATAAGTGAAAGAGACAGGAGAATCCAAACCAGAGAGGATTTGAAGATGCTACACTGCTGGCTTTGAAGAAAAGGAAAGATTCTAAGACAAGAGATTCAGGTGGCTTCCAGGAACTGGAATAAAGGAAACATTCACCTGGGCCCTCCAGAAAGTACACCCTCCAACTACCACCACCACCTTGATTTTAGCCAAGTGACACCCATTTCAGATTTCTGATCTTCAGAATTATAAATAATACAATTGTGTCATCTTCAAGCAGTAAGTTTGTAATTTGTCACAGCACCCACAGTGTATCAGTTTCTCATGGTCTCCTAAATTCCTGATCCCATGAATACTTTAGTCCTTTCCATTCTGGGTTACTCTGGCATTCCTGAAACTGTCATTCCTGAAACTGTTGTCTCAGTTTCTGGTACTACTTTCTTTTGCTTCTGTCTTCCTTTCTGACTTTTTTTTTTTTTTTTAAATCAAGCGTATAAACAACAGAAATTTGTTTCTCACAGTTGTGGAAGCTGGCAAGTTTAAGGTTAATATGTCGGCAGATTAGTTGTCTATTGAAGACCTAATTTCTGGTCCATGGATTTCTGTCTATGAAAATTGCATTCTTCTTTTGTCTGTTCTTTAACAGTCTCTGTAGAGGATCTAGTCTACCTGTTGCCTTAAATGTTGGATTTCCTAGGGAAATAGTTATAGATCTCTGCTACTTTCTTCTTTTTTTGGTACTAGAGATTGAACTCAGGGGCACTCAACCACTGAGCCACATCCCCAGCCCTATTTTGTGCTTTATGTAGAGATAGGGTCTCACTGAGTTACTTAGTGCTTTGCTGTTGCTGAGACTGGCTTTGAACTCACAATTCTCCTGTCTCAGCCTCCCTAAGTGCTGGGATTACAGGCTTGAGCCTCCGCGCCCGGCTGATCTCTGCTACTTTGTTCATGTTGTTCTTGGTTAAGGTTTTACCTATCAGGAGGCACTAGCTGTGCCTAATCTGCATTAGCCCTGTACTCTCTTTCCAGAATCCCTTAGCTTCATCAGATGGGAATACATTTTCCTGTGCCTTGCGGGTACTCAAACTCAGCCAATCTGGACTTACATTTCTTAATTTTTATCCTAAACCCCGTCTCATTTCATCAGCCTAATCTCAGTGAATGCTTTCATCACTCATACATCTGCTCAGGCCAGAGCCTTTCTTTAGTAGCCCACTCCTACCTATGATGGTCTAGGACGAAGGCCTGATAATATTTCATTTTAAATAATTCCAAGTATTTTCTTTCCTTTTGTAGCACTATACATGGATCCTAGCAGGCATCTACTAACTTCTTTCCTGCCTCGATTCTTGTTTTTTACAAATCTGTGCTTCACCCAAGACCTGGAGTTTTATAAGATAAAATATCATGTCCATCCCTTGCTTAAAATTATTCTGTGGCTTATTGTCTCCAAGCTGCAATGTAAACCTTCAGCACAGGGCTTCTAGATCTCTAAGAGTTCATTCTTTAGACTTGTCTTCAGTTATATCAGAGTATGTCATATTGATTCACATACTACTTTGCTAACAGAGATCAGTTTAAAAATATAAATCCAATTTCACCAAATACATAGGTGAATTAAATAGCTTTCTGGTGTTATGAGTTCTGCAAATGTTAAATTTTGGTGAGGAAAAACAAGCAACCACCATTCATTAAGCTATTCTAATATAGTTAGAGATGCAGCAATTAAATTAAAGGCCGAGGTGACATAAACAACCCAACAAATGAAATCGTGAAAGTAATGAAGCCATAAATAAGGTCACGGCTAATTTTAAAGACTTCTTGTTTAATTCTTTTTGTTGATTAACATTGCCTGAAACCACAATTTGTTTGTAGAAGTAATGTGTAATGGGGATTGTTTATTTATATATTTATTTTAGCCTTAGGGAAAGTTTAAATATTCTGCAGAAATATGAGCCTAAACAAAAACTATTTTAGACTTTGGTGGTTATCAGATAAATAGTCCTCCAGCAGAGTGTGTTCATTTTTGTTTTAATGTCTTTGCCTTCACAGGGCACTGAACTTTTAAGGCTTTGATGAGCTGGCCACACTATGGCCCAAATCTTACTGAGCTGCTTGGTATTTCATTTGCTTTTAGCCTCTAACTGAAGCACCAAGATCCTGCTTGATATGCAGTTTGGCACAATATCTCATCTTTTTATTTTGACCCTACTGTCTGGTTCTCCTGTCTCTTTGGCAGTTCAAACCCATGACTACAAGTACCAATCTTACTGGTATTTAGTGATCTTAGGTTGGTGTTATTTTCTTTTCTGCTTCTGCATAAGGATGGAATATCAATCAACTATTAATATAAATTCATGAGGATTTATGCAGAGCCCTGTTGTGAGATGCATTTTTGACTTCTTGGGAAAATTTATCAAGCCCTGAATCCACAATCCATTTTTAAATTAACTTCCCAGATGTTCTAGATGTTCTTGGGCACCCTAAGCCCTTGATGTGGATAGCTATTTGATTATTCTCTATTTTTTCCCCTTCATTCCTTCTTCCATCTTTACCCCATAGGTTGATTTTGTTGTAACTAAAGGAAAAACAGTAGTCGATTTAATAAGATACTTGTTTTCTTTTCCACTTAAGGAAATGGTTATGATATCCTTATGTTTTTTTTCCCCACTCAAATAAGTGTGTATGTGGAAATGGGAAAAATTATGAACTTTCTAGAATGTTACAGAGCAGAAACTAGCTAAATAATTTATGTATTCTATGTATAGGTAGTAATTATTTGAAGATGCATTTAAAATGACATAAAATGGATTCAAATGTTAGAATGCATGAAAGTATATTATACAGAAATATACATTTCTATAAAACAAATATTCTTAAAATCAATTTTCTGTATTAGTTTGTATCTTACATTATTAATTCTACCCTTAGACTCCCTTTATATAATGATGAATACTAAGTTTAGGAAGTTTAGAAGTTCAGAGAATTTCCTCGATGTGCATGAATTCAGACCAAAACTTTGTCATTTAAATCCCAGATAATTATATAATTGTGATGCAGAAGAAGATGGGGGTTAGGGATTTTATTTTTTGCAAACTATTAGCATATCTTTAAAAAATAACCTACTTTGTAACAGAAATTAAAGCTTATTGAAGATAAATACTCATTTCTAATTATTCTTTTTTCTTCATTCTTTCTCCTCCTCTTCCTCCTCCTTCTTCTGTATGTTTAAGCTCTGTGGAATATTCAGGGTCTTAAACTCTTTGAGCAAGTCCAAAGTTTTTGAATATATTCATCTACTAGTGTATTTTGCAATCTCTGTGGTCATCTCCCTGGTATTTATTCAGTGGTAACCATGTGCCAAGAATTGTGGTAGGTGCTGGGTTAGAAATGAATAAAATTTATTCACCTTCCAAGTTTCTTTCACTTAGTGTCACATGTTAGATTACATGCAATATATTGCATATATAGTGATATGAATTAAATAGGATACTAAGAAGGTTGACTCAGGTTGGGGAATGTCAATTTCTAAGAGCTGGTGTGCTTGAGCTGCATCCTAAATGGGTAAGAACTATATATGTCCTCCTCATATATGCAGGGGACAGGGAGGGACCACAATGCTTATTTTTGACTGATAGGTCATGTAGTTAAGATGCTGGATTTACAGGTCATGTAGTTAAGATGCTGGATTTACAGGTCATGTAGTTAAGATGCTGGATTTACGTACTTAGTGTCAGCTTTCAGTAACTGTAACAAATACCTGAGATAATCAACATATGAAGAAAAAGGTTTATTTTTGCTCACAGTTCTAGAGATTTCAGTCCATAATCGGGTGAACATATTGCTTTTAGACCTCTAAATGTGGGGAGAACCTTATGATAGAGGTTGATGGCATAGGAAAACTATTCACCTCAAGGTTGGGTATGAGAGGAAAAGAAACATACTGGGTTCCCAATATCTCCTTTATGAACATGCCCCCAGTAACTGGAAGCCCTCCCACTAGGTCCCATCTCTAATATCTCTACCACCTTTAAAATAGCTCCATGGTCTAGGTACTGGGCCTTTAACACATAGGTCTTGGAGGACACTTAATCCAAACCACAGCACCTACTGAATATTAAATTGGTGAGCTCTTTACTGTGAAAGTTCCTAGATGCTTTTTACCCCTGAAAGTTACTAGGCAACTGCTGTGGGTTTTCTCTGAGTGGTCTGATTCTTTGAAAAGAATTGTGGGATTTCATCCACTAAGGCTCACCCAGCCACAGGTGCTTATGCTATTATGAACCTTGGGTGAGTGGAGCTTTGAAACCCACAGGCTGATGAGGTAGAGCCAGGCCATGGAAAGATGCTGCAGACCCAGATGGCTTCTAGGACTTAGGTGCCATGAGTCAGCTGAGAGTGGTGATTACACCCTTGTGCAAGAGTTCCAAAGTCAGTCTGTCAGAATATTATCTTTAATGCAACTTCACTTAAGGGATGTGAAGGAATTTAACATTCTTTAACATTCTGAAGGGATGTGAGGAATTTAACATTCTTATTTTTGCCCTTCATGACTATGAATGACATACCATTTGCTGAAGGCTTTGCTGGAGCATTAGGGGAGAAGGAGCTAACTCCATGAGTCAGTTACAGAATCTGTTGAGCATCAACAAGACACAGGCTACCTCACTAGACCATTTCAGATGTCAAAGCCATGCTTGCATCAGCATCTTCCTTCTAATATTATTTCTAAAGAATTTTATTTGCACCTGTGAGATTCCCATGAATCCCTCTTCCCATGAATCCCTCTTGGATGGACCAATCAAAAACACTCTATCTCAGTTTCTTTTAACCAAGAGCACATCTTTGTATTGTCTCCCCCCGCCCCCCATCATAAGATTTCCAGCTTTTGTATGAGATCAAGGAGAACTGGATGCAGACATAGTATTACCCTTGCTGATGAATGTTTGTAGCATCCAACATCCCATCCTCTTTATAACTGAAACAATATTTCACTTGATTTTTAAAAGGGCAGATTGTTCTCTGCTTGTTTACTGCAACTTCCTTTACAGCAATTGCATGAGAGCACCACTTCCCGACTTTGATATTTAGTACATTCTTGGAAATATTTAAAAGTCAAGGGACTATGCCAGTGCCACACACATATATGTACACATGGTTGGATGAGACTGTGTTCCCATAGAGTGGAAATAATGGTAAAATTAGTGGGGATGCTTCCTGCAGGCACTGATAATCTACCCTGCTGTCTGGGAAGATGCAGGGTTGAGGCAGATACAAGGAAGAGCCCTGCCATCTCCTCATCACAGTAAGGAGAGGCATATGGAACCAGGCAGTACCCTTTCTCAGGGACTAACGTCCCTCTTGACCCTTTCTGGACTCTGCCAGAGCTTGCACATGGCCATCAGGGTGACTTTTCCTATGTGGTTTCCTGCTTGAAACCCTTCACTGCCCGTAGTGGGAAGGGACAGTGCAGCTGGGAAGGTGATTAGTCAGAGAGAATAAGGTAAGGGCAGGTGACAAGTTGGTTGGCATTGCATATTCTGGGGTCACAGGAGCTCAGCCCTTGGGAAAGAGTGAATCACAGTTGCTTCGACATGGAACTGTTCTTTCTCAGGAGCACTCACCTGAATCAAGCTTGGCTGCCTCTGGGGGTCCTGCTTCTGTCCCCACAGAACAGCAGGAGCAGGCAGGCACTGCCACCTTGTAGTGACTGACATTAGCTAATATTAAGAAATGAAAATCATCTGAAATTGCACCTGTCCCTTCCTGGGCCTCCTTTTCTACCTTCCCTGCTTTCTTTTTCCTGCTAGTGTTCAACATGATGATACGGTGTATAAAAACACTTTAACGTTTTTTCATCCATCTTCTCCAGTTACAGTGAAGTTACATTTTAAAGGGGATTGTGTTTATTTTGTTCACTGCTACATTCCATTTATTTGTATTTGTATGTATAAATAAGAAATGAATAAAGCAAATTCCTTATCAGCATATCAAGGACAGTTTAGGGGTACAGTGCATGATAAGTGTATGATACAGTGTATGATATATGACTATAAGCTGTATATAAGTAGAGCAGTCCTGTTTTAGAAAAAGAATATGGAATTTCCATTAGCAAAATGTAAAATTTTAATTGGTAAAGTCCCTTTTATGGATATGGTAGCACATGCCTGTGATTCTAGCTGTTTGGATGCTGAGGCAGGAAGATCACTGGATCACAGAAGTTTTAGGCCAGCCTAGGTAACCTAAAATAGATAAAAAATAAATAAGTAAAGAATCCCTTTGCTTATTTTAGGTAAAATTCATAATTTTTATAGGTTTCATAAAGCTTATGTAATTGAAGGGAGATTTGATATAATGCTATACTATATGCCAAGATATGCTATAGGTATTGTTAAGAGACAGGCTGTGGAGCCAGCCTGAGTTCACATCCCGCTCTGCCAGGAGTAAGTATCACACTGTTTTTTGCTTTTTTG
Source organism: Xerus rutilus (assembly GCA_028644305.1). Classification (NCBI taxonomy): domain Eukaryota; kingdom Metazoa; phylum Chordata; class Mammalia; order Rodentia; family Sciuridae; genus Xerus; species Xerus rutilus. The sequence continues at coordinate 33,473,706 of CM053410.1, read as the reverse complement.
CTGCTGTGACTAAAAGACCTGGCAGGAACAATTTTAATGTGGAAAAGTTTATTTTGAGGTTTCATGGTTTCAGAAATATCAGTCCATAGAGAGCCAGCTCTATTCCTTGGGGCTTGAGATGAGGAGAGTTTCGCTGAGGAAGGTGGCTCACATGATGATCAGAAAGAAGAGGAGAGACAAAGCTCAGCTCACCAAATATATACCCCAAATGCACACCCCTAATGACCCACCTCTTCCAGCCACATTCTGCCCACCTTCAGTTACCACTCAGTTAATCTCTATCAAGGGATTAATTCACTGATTGGGTTAAGGCTCTCATAACCCAATCATTTCACCTCAAAATGTTCTTGCATTGTCTCACACATGAGCTTTTGGGGGACACCTCACATCCAAACCATAACATTCACTCATTGTTGTCTGTAAAGTGGGGATAATAATAGTACTTACCCCAGTGGGATGTTTTTGTAAGCATTAAATGAATGGCTATCTATAAGGAACTTTATTGCCTGACACACACGAGGAGGTCAGTAAGTCTTAATTGTGTTGTAGTTTGGATCTAGAATGTCTCCCAAAAGTCCATGTGTTGCAGCCTCTTCGACTATTAGAAGGTAGTGGAAACTTAGGAGGTAAGGCCTAGTGGGAGGAAGTTAGTCATTGGTGCAGTGCCCTTGAAGGTGATATGGGGACCCTAGTCCCTTCCTGTCTGTCTCTCTTCTAGCTGTCTGCCATGAGGTGAGTAGGCCTCCTCCTCCACTGCACACTCTTACCACAACGTACTGAGTCACCACAGGCCCAGAACAACAGGAACAAGTTACTATGGACAGAAACCTCTGAAACCATGAGCCAAAACAAATTTTTCTTCCCTTCACATTATTAATCTCAGGTATTTTGTCACAGTAACAGAGAGTTGACTAATACAAGTTGCTATTACCACTATTGCACTACTACTAGTACTGCTACCACCACCACCATCATCTTTTTTCTGGAGTTCTAAAGACATTTAGAAGCTAAAATGTTTTCTGTGTTGATTGTTTTGTGTGTATGTGATAGATGATGTTTCTTTATCCTATTTTTAGCATCTTTCACATGTAAAAACTTGTTTTAGATTTCTCAGCTTTTTGTTTTGATGCCGCAGTTAATGCGTGCAGCTCTTTGTCTTAGTTATTGGTGCTAAAATGTGTGTTGCTGTGGATATTTGATTAATTTCTGTAATTAGGAAACAACTTAATTCTTGTAATTGGTATAGTATTTAACTTGAATAGCCTAATTTCAATTCCCAAAACAGGAGACTAAGGTAAATGTGGGTAATGATATCAGAGGATGTGTGTGGAAATCCTGGAAGCCTAAGTACTTGGGGTTGGATTCTTCCATGGCCTGTGACACTGCCTGTGAATAATTCTCACCCTTTGAGAAACTATTTATTGCTTCCCTCCTGGAAGTGTAGAGTGGGATGATAGGTCATTTTAAATAGCTCTATGAGATATTTAAATTAAACTACCATATAATTGCATAATATTAGTGTTATAAATGCCATGGTCCATTATGTGATAATCAATTTAAATAAAGCTGAATGCTAATATTTAGTACATGATTGTTGATTTTTTAAGATAAATAGGAAATATTGAGTGATTTCTAAAAAAATTTCCAGCTTGGAAATGATGCATAAGATATGAAGATGGGCTAGATTTTTTCATTTATGTGTGTGTCTTTTTCAAGCACACTTTGTCCACTTGCTTGGGTTCAACTACCTACATGCCTCATAGGTGAAATCTCATTATACTCAAGGATAGTTAAATGCCCGTCAAGGAATAAATGAATGCGTTTGAGTTGTTTTAATTAGCTAGGTGTGATTTAAAGGTTGCTGAAATCAAAAAGGCTTATTCATTTTTCATCAATAATCACTTACCTTAATATTTCATTAGAACCTGCTGATTTGCAGACCTCCTTCTGGGTTTTGATTCATTACAACTGCAGACATAATTTAACTTTTCCTCCTTTTCTCATTCTGTGTTACTCTCTTTCATCTCTGAGACACTGTTAAGATGTTTCCAACATTCACAGGGCTGCTAATTGATCCAACTTTTTTTTTTAACTGTATTTAAAGCTAAGTGTTTTAGGCTATAGACAAATCGTGTGTGTGTGCATCTATGTTTTGGAAGTTTCATCATGTGAACAGTCCGTAATAATATGTAAATTTTCAGTTTCATGAGTTCTGAGAGTCAAAACTGATTGCTCCTGTGTAAAATTCAGGAAATAAATAGTTGGGAGACATTCTTAGACGATGCCATCAGCAGGGAAGAACAAAGCATCTTGTGTGTGGCATGCTCAGCAGCTGAGCTGAGCTCACTCTCTGGGAATATACCTTATTTTCAGAATGTTCCTCTTCTTGGCTTGAAAGGCAGCCTGCCTGTCTGTGCTCAGGTGGTGGCTGTCTTCCCAGGCTGCGGTGCTGCCACCTAGGGAGCGTTGTGCTGATACAGAAAAGCTAGGAGGCAGGCCTGAGAGTAGGAAGACACTTGTGCATAAAAGAGCCCTTCTCCTTCAGCCCTCCATTGAATATCTATGAGTGATCAGATCAAAACCAGTGACAGCCATACAGGTGGGAAAATCTGGCTGGGACTGCTTAACACAAAGTTCCAACCACATCTCTTTGAAAATATAGATATATCTTAGTTGTTGAGAATAACTAATCTTAAACATAGAAACACACCAGCATAGGCTGAAATTCGATTAGCTAATGCTGACACTAGGAAAAAAGAAAATAGGTGAATAAACAGGTAGTTTTTACTTCCTCCTGATTAACTAGGAAATGCTATAAGCCTGTCTTTTACAGCCATGTTGAGCAGTTTGTATAATGTAAGTAGTAACTATCACTAGTTGTACTCATTTCGATGCTAAATAGAAATTGCTGCATGCTAAATAAGAATCTGTATCCTTAAAAATTTAGTGTATGTATTCAGAAGACTAAATATTTTCATCAATCTGGACCCTTTATTACCTTTTTAATATTTCCTAGAAAATTTGATACTGATCTCTCTCGTGTCCCAGATTTCTGTTCCAGGAGCATGTCTTAAACATTAAGGAGCCATCAATAGAAATAGAAATGTCTACTTATGGAGAATTCAAAGGATGCTTTATTTATTGATAGTGCTTTCTGTAAAATAAATACTTCATCCTTATATGTTAAAATTAACTTGCTTCGTGTGGGTATGTATGTCTTACAAATTTTATTTATTTATTTATTTTTCTTATGATAATCTTTAGGGTCTCTGAAAGAAGTTTTAATGTTTCTTTTTGGACTTGTCCTTCAACTTTGTGACCTTCTCACCTACCTTTCCTGCCTTCTAAGCTTTGTTTTACATGTGTGTAAGTAGTAGGAAAAAGTGTACCCATTGTGGTTTTGGATTCAGATCTTGGCTCTGCCGCTCACTTGGATGTTTGGCAAGCTGGTTGACCTCTGTAAGCCTTGTTATAGTCATCTGTATTTTCTTTCTTTTTTCTTTTTTTTCTTTTTTTGGCCCATTGTTAGACCATATGTCAGCCATGTCCTGATTTTTTATTTAGAAAATATGTTCTTTATAACCATGCATCATGATCTGTGCTAGAAGCTAGTGGGGCTGAAAGAGAAGTATAGATACGATCTCTGATGGCAATTCTCTTCCAGTCTTTGGGGAGAATAACAGACGGACTTAAATAACACAACCAGTTTTATTGACCATGCTGTTTATTTTAATAGCTAGGCCAGAATGGTTTGATTGACTTTTTAAAAATCTGGTATGTTTTTTACCATATGGACAAGGCCATATCTGGAGTGCCAAGCTAATAAGCCTTCTTTTCTCTGCCAGTGAACCATGAAAGTTGTTAGCAAAATGTTTTATCTTGAATTGATCCATTCTCCGAGCTCTTGGTAATATAAACACCCATCTTAAGGGATAAAGTGCAGATTATCTTCCATCAGTCATTGGAAATTTGTAGCATCAAAGAACTGTAGGCAACCAGTTGGTGAAATGATCTAGAAAGGAATGTACATGGTGTGGTTGGGGATGCCTGAAATGTTATAAACTACCCCAAATCAGTTAATTGTGGGAACACAGTGCTGGTTACTTTATACTGAATGTGTTGTAATTCTCAAAGAATGTTTAAAAAAAAAAGGGAACTTAGGAATATTCGTTAGTAACATTACAAAGAAAAACTTAAGGTTTAAAGGAGGAAGACTTTCTCATTTTTATGTAGGACCCAAAGTACAAACCGTTGTGAGTCAAAATACCACTAATGCAATCAAATAGCATAAGGGTCTTAGCTGTCTTTTGATTTAATCAATTCTTTTTGTCCTTTTTTTTTTGTTAATCATCACATAACAATGATGATACATATTTATGTGGTACAGTGTGGTGCTTTCATACATACATACGATGTGTAACTATCAAATCTGAGTAATTACCATATTTATTACCTCAAACACTTATCATGGAATGAAAGAACTTCCAAAATCTTTGATGAATTTTTAGATATTCATTCCATCCCAAGCCTCCTTGTTACCATCATATTGGTATCTTTCTTTCCTCTTTCTGTTCATTTTTCTTTAACATCCCATATTCCTGGGTTATCACAGAGCTTGATTTCAGCTCACAGTTGTGGAGGTCCAAGGTTGTGGGGATGCATCTGGTGATGACTTCCTGCTGGCAGAGGCCTGAGGTAGTTCAGGGCATCACATGGCAAGAGACAGGATGCACACCCGTGTGTGTGTGTGTGTGTGTGTGTGTGTGTGTATTTGTATGTGTATTTGTGTCTGTCTTCTAATCTTTCTCTTTTTTAAGATTTTATTTTATTTGGTTCTTCTTAGTTATACATGACAGTAGAATCCATTTTGATAAAATTTTACAAGCATAGGATATATCTTACTCTAATTAGGACCCCATTCTTGTGGGTGGGAATGATAATAGGTTTCACTTAGGTATTTTCATATGTGTACCTAGGAAAATTATGTTAGATTCATTCTACTGTCTTTCCTATTTCTTTCCCCCTGTTCTTCCTTTATTCCCCTTTGCCTAATCTACTGAACTTCTCTTCTTCCCCTTCCTCTCCTTTGTTCTGCTTTAGCTTCCACATATCCATGAAAACATTCTCTCATCTTTCTCTTCTTACAAAGCCACCAGGATTCAGTCATGGGAATTTACCTGATGGCCTTATCTGATCCTTATTATCTCGTAAAGACCCCTCCTCTGAACACCATAGTTGGATTGAGATTCTACTGTCTTAATACCTTACAACACAGATTAAACTCAAATATGAATTTGGAGGGAGCAAACCACATTCAAACCATAGCATATTCATTAGCACATACTGTGTATTTGAAGTTGTTTTTTTTTTTTTTTTTTTTTGTACAAGGGATTGAACTCAGGGATACTTACCCACTGAGCCACACCCCTAGCCCTTTTTTTGTATTTTATTTAGAGGCAGGTTCTCACTGAGTTGCTTAGGGTCTCGCTAAGTTACTGGGGATAACTTTGAATTCATGATCCTCCTGCCTCAGCCTCCCAAGCTGCTGGGATTACAGGGGTGTGCCACTGCACCTGGCTTAAAGAATATTTTTGAGTCCTTTTTCCTCTGTTTATATCATCACTGTAGTTTCTCTTTCCTCTGTCCCTTTTCTCCTCCTTCTCTCCTTCTGTGCCTTTGTTCCTTCCTTTCTTTCCTGGGGCTTCATGCATTTTAAGCAAGCCTCTGCCACTGAGCTACATCCCTAGTTCTCACTATACTTTCTGAATCTGTTTCTATTGACTGATTTTTCTCCTGTGTGGGGTCTCATTTTCCTTCTTCTTACGTCTAATAATTTTTTATTGAATATCAGGTATTGTGAATTTTCTGTTGTTGAAGGCTGAGTTTTGTCATAGTTTTTGAGTGTTGAATCTTTTCTGAGAGGCAGGTTAGTTAATTGCTGAGTGTTTCTTATTTTTAGATTGTGTTTTAATTTCTTTGAGGTCAGATTACACTTCATTCTAAGGCCTAATTTAGCTTCATTTCCAAGGTGAGGCTTTTCTAGACTGGATACCAGTGTATTCAGCTGGTATATTTAATGAAGTCTGTTACTCCAGTTGGGTACTGTAAGCATGCTCACAATTTAATTTTAATTTAAAGTCTTACTGCTGGCTGCTAATTATTCTTTCCACAGGAATCACTCTTTCCTGGGCTTGCAGAGTTTTTCCTTACTCATGCCCAAATTAGTTTTTAAGGACTGAAGAGGACCCCTGTAAATTTCCAGAGCTCTTTCTCTGTGTAGATACTTCTTCTCAAACTATCTGTCTGCAAATGCTAACCACCTTAGCACTCCCAAATTCAAGTCTGTCTCCTCAGCTCAGTGTGACAGCAGTGAGGCTTGGTATTCCCCTCCTTGTATTGTGGTCCTAGATAGCCTACGTGATAGTAAGGCTCACCTCATTTGTTTGCCTTTTCAAGGGTTACAGTATTAGTCTTCCAAGACCCCAATGTCTGAAAATATTTGTTTCCTATGTTTTGTCTGGTTTTCTAGTTGCCTGCAGTGGGGAAGTTAATTCAAGACCACCTTGTTCCTCATTGCCAGATTAGAAATTCCGCAAAATTCTTATGAATAATAACTTCTTCCATCTACTCACCTCATTCTTACTCTTAATTCCCTTACAGTTGGTTTCTGTCCGTCTCTGTTAAAATAGTCTTTTGTCAGTCAAACTGATTGTCAGATCTGGAGACCATCTTGAAAATGTGTCCACATTTAATGTCAAGATTCCCATCTTCCTTGGTCCCTTATGCTCTCTGTTTTCATTGCAGACTACCACCTTTTGTGTCTGTTCTTTGTCCACTACACACTACAGGTCTCAAGTGCTTACTTTCTTGTTTAGTCTTCTTCCTATCTGTCTTCAACTATCAATTATATGTAACTGATTTCCAAGGTCATTGTAGAGTTGATGTCCTATGTTCCCAACTGACTTCCTCTGCCTCTCTCTGAGAATCCTGATGAATTCAGTGGGAACAGATCCAGGGTGATCTTATTATTAAGGCCATGGCTGTCACTATGTCCTCTCTCTGCTGTTCTCACCAGCATCCTCCCTATCTTATTCTTTTTCCTCTCCATCCTTAATCCCTAGACCTGATTGTAAGGTTTTATGGATTCTATTTCTGTGCTATTTTTCCAATCAGTTCTTCTCCATCTATTTTTCTTTTCTGATTCAGAGTTGTACTACCCCTTGCCTCATATAATAAAGTAGTAGCACTCACATTTCTCCCAACCACCTATGATTCATGTCACACAACCCTGTCAGCAGTACCTTCCTGAAGTTTACTTTGTGTGGCATTACACACATGCTCAAAAGGCACTGCCTGCAGAATCAAGTCCAAAACCTCTAGTGTGGCACACTTATCCTAGTGTCCTAGTGAACTACCATGGTCTTAAACCTCTGTATCTCTTCTCATCAAAACTCTAGTCACTGCAGGCTGTTTCCTGTCCTAGAATCTGTCAAGTGTTTTCCTACCCCATTACATGTGCCTTCTCATTGGTGTGGAATGAATGCTCTGCAGCAGCTCTCTTAATCCCTATTGTTAAAAATCCTAATTCTCCAAATGATATTTCTTCTGTACCAAGTTGGAATGAAAGTCTTCTCTTCCTTGGAGACAAAAACATTTTGTATGTTACTAGGACTCCTTTAAGTGTCTACATGTGATAGATACTGTCTGTGTATCTGTGTCCCTTCCATATTTTGCACAATTTGGACTTTTCCCCATGTTCTTCTGGATATCTTTGGTAATACTGGGAAATCATCCAGGCATTCCTTAAGAGCTGTTTTTTTAGGACCTACACTGCTGCTAGAATGTAATCTCATGCATAGGGCTCACTCTGTGAACAGATGAGTTTTCCTAAGAGGAGATAAAGACATAAGGAGCTAAGCATAAGGACCATGCCCTATATTCTTCGAATGCTTTTGTACATTTTTGTAGCATTTAAGGATGGGTATGTAAGATTAATGAATGAAAAAAAGTATTTAGTATCTTGACATATTTGTTTAAAAAGATCCGTTTCCATAGCATATAACCTCAGCATGTAAAGACAATTCAATTTTTAAAATTAGGCATATAGAACTTTGTAGTAACATGTCAATGACATGGAACAGAATAGACACTCTACAAATTCATTACTACACTGTTACTGTTCAGTAGGACTCCTTGCCTTAAAAATAATTGTAATTCAGAATTGATAAAGTTGTGGGGAGGGGTTGGTTGTGGGGAACTTCTTTGTTACTGTTTAATTTTTGGTTTTTGGTAAATTTTTTTCACCAGTAACCATGATGTATTTATTGTTCTCTTGATACTGCTAGGTTCAAGAACAGGTATCAGAAGGAAACAAAGAATATATGTTATTTTGGGACCCTTCAGTGTTCTCTCCTCTTGTCTATGTTTTCTTCCTGTGAGATATTCAGGCACTACTGGGCATTATGTTTAACTAGACACAACATTTTGCTGATTTCCTTTAAATGTTTCCTGAGTAAGAAACATATTATCCCTTAATCAGCTTCTTTTGAGATGTCTGTTTATACTAAACAAAGTCCTATTCCAATTAGTTTGAAATTCTAGGCAAAAGCACTGGTAATTAAACATTGTCTGAAGAAGCATCCTGTTGCTGTACTGTAATATTGAAGTTGAGGTGCAGTAGAAACAAATATTAAGCTTATTTGCATGTCTATCAATTTATTGGTCTTAACCAATCAGCCACATACAATGACTAATACACTGACATAAGAAATTCCTTCTTTCTCAAACTGAAATACTATGTGAATGTGATAAATAAGTACCTTTCTTCCTGCATTTGTAAAATGAGATAACTGTGGGCAAATTAATAATTAGAATCACTGTCTTTGTAGGGTTATAGTGTGGAATGAATGAGATAATATAAATGAAACATTTGGCAAAGTAACTGCTGGCAGTTTTAGAAATATATTTAATTGAGTTGCAGGTAAAAATCTTATAACAAAAGCATAATTGAAAGAAAATCCTAATAAGTAGATCCAAAACTCAGTGGGTAGTTTCTTCTTTGAAGAAACATTCAGTTTTCACATAAAATTTTGGATAACCTCTCAGAGTTGTTTGTTGTTATTTCAGTGCTAGGGATGGAACCCAGGGCCTTGCATATGCCAAGTAAGTGCTCTACCACTGAGCTACACCCCTAGCTCTGGAGTTCATTTTGAATGGAATGTAATAAAATTATACAAAGTGCTGGACAGAATATGGAGTACAGAAAAGGAGGTAATTCCTGAATGTGACATATTGAACAATATGCTTAATATGTATTGCACAAGCATAATAATGATTTGTGTCTATCTAGTATCTTCTGGGTATTATGTTGTGAATGTGGGCATCAGCTGGTGGGAACATTTCAAACTTGGACTGTCAGTAGATGAACCACTGTTACATTAATTGGCAATAGAGTTTATTTCATAATGTGTGTGATCTGTTGCAGTGGTAAAATAGATTATTTTTAGATTCTCAATATAAAATTGTTTTCTCACTAGATAATTATAATTGGCTCCATGTGTAACACAAATTTTAAATATTTTATGTTATTAGTAACACCAGCATAACATGGGAATTAACAAGATAGAAATGCAAATAGATTTTTCTGTTTCTTAAACTGTGGCGGCAAACGGAGAATTGATTCTGTAAATTATTTTTAATGTGCACACTTTTTAACAAGGTCCTGAAAGTGGTAATCATTTCTCAGTTTCCAGCATCGAGGAGTAGTGATGGTTTGACAGGTGCAGTGTTGTTTCTGTTATCTATGAAATATTTGTTTTCATTAAATTTTGTTAATAAAAATTTATTTAGAATTATAGATTTCTACCATGGTAAAGCTGAAAGGAACCTGATTTTACAGTCCCTCAAATTATGGAAGTAGCACCTGGGTGGGAGAAAATGGCTGCTGTGTGTCTTCATCTTCTTTTCTTTTGAAGGATGTCATGGTGGTATCTGACATGGAGCTGGAGACTGTGGGCCAGTGGGTCCAGTGCCCTTGTCTTTATCAGTAGCCTTTTTACAAATATGTAAATAAGGATAGTCAAACTGGGTTTGCCAATTACAGAGGGAAGGTACATGGACCAAGTAAAGTGTATATGTGAAAGTGCATTGTATTAAATTCCTCCGATAATTACTCCTGCACATTGACCTTCTCCGTGGCCTCTAAAATTACACTAAGTGAGCTAATTCAAGTGAGAAGATGTATATGACAGCCACTTTGAAAAACAGGGAAAACCTTGCCATGATAGCTGGTTATTGAAATGCTCCTGGATTTAGGTATTTGTATTGTAAATGACATCTACTTAAGGGTCTTACATGGACTTAAAAATTAGATTTTTTTTTTAAGTCACTCAGTAGGCATCATATAGATAGTTGTAACCAGATATACCTGAAAGTTAAACAGGTCCTGCTATTTGTGATTAAGCAATGCAAGTATGATTTGAAAGTTCAGCTGCCAATCCCTTCAAACTGAGAACCTGGTAAGGGTGCTCAGGCCTGGGATGTCTAGGTGCCTAGGCCCATTTCCTCTGGCTTTGGAGTTCAGGCCTCTCCCCCTCCTGAATTCCATGTCCTTATTACTCTCATGGGCCAAGTGCTGCCCTGGGCTGCCTCTGCGACTCTTTTGTAGTCTGTTTGAAATTCTTGGTAGACATCTTGATGTCCTTCTTTGTGGTTATGACTTAGACGCGCTGACTTTGCTCCGTGTTGCTGAGTGCGCTGTTTGCCTGCTGCCTTCTTCCTCTACTTCAGCGCTGCCTCCTGTTCTCTTTGGTTCTTTTCTTTCTTTCTCTTGTCATTGACCCACCCTTGCCTTTTTCCTTCCTTGCACTCTGGGCCCCCTATGCTACTCCTCTGGTGAGGCCTGCCCCTCTGATGTGCTCTGGCCTCAGTCATGCATTCCAGTGTTTGCCCTGGCCAGCCACATGCACCTCCCTAGAGTTCCTTGGCCAGGCCAAGGGAGTCTTCCCACCACAGTGCCTTTGCCCTTGTCATTTGTCTGCTGGAGGCCCTGTCCTGGACCTTGACTTAGCTGGCTTCCTTCCATCATCCAGGCTTCTTCAGAAGTTGCCTCCTTAGTGTGGCCTTCCCTGAGGTCCAGCTGAAAGCAGAATGCCGCCACTCCCCGCCACTTACACCTTCTCTACCATAATCACCCTTCTTTAATTCTTTGCGTACAAATATCCCTACCTACAATTGCCTTTTTCATTCATGTTTTATTTCTCACTTTTCCCTCTTATGTCTGTGAGAGCAGAGACCCTATCTGTCCCTATGAAGCTCCTGAATATTTTTACAAGTAGCAGAGGCTTCATGGATATTCTAGTGCGTATGGATGCTTGTAGGACACGGGCTCTGCTGCTCCTCATCTAAGTAGTGCTACATACTCAGGATGTGCTCGCTCCAGTTGCCTGCTCTGATTCCTTCTATATGTGGTTTTGAACTCTGACTGATTGGAGGGACTATTTACCAGAGTTCTGCTCTGGGGGACAGGGGCAGAGGACTGACATGTGAGTCTGCCACCATGAAGATTTTTCTACCAGGGGCTGGGATTGTGGCTCAGTGGTACAGCGCTTGCCTCACGTGTGTGAGGCGCTGGGTTCAATCCTCGGCACGACATAAAAGTAAATAAATAAAATAAAGATATTGTGTCCATCTACAGCTTAAAAAATTAAAAAATTTTAAAAAAAAGATTTTTCTACCAGGAACCAAAACGAGCTCTGTCCTCACTGTGCTGGTGCTCCCTGTTTTTTTTGTGAAAGCACCTCCTTTAGCCAAATCCAAAAATCCTACCTTGCCTCAAGGCAGTTATACTGAAAAGACTCTCAAGAGATTTTGCTATTAACCCTTTTTTTGCATATCTTCTGGAAAATTCCTCTTAGCATGTAAAGGAGAACTTCTAGAAACCATGAGCCCTGAATTAACATTCATTAGTAGTATGATCCTTTTGATTAAACATTAAAATTGTCTTTATAGGAAAGTTATACTTTTTTTTTGTTCAAAACTTATAAAACAGAGCTGGGGTTGTAGCTCAGTGGCAGAGAGCTTGCCTAGCATGTGTGAGGCAGTGGGTTTGATCCTCAGCACCACATAAAGTAAACAAAATAAAGGCAGGTTGTTCATCTACAACTACAAAAAATTTTTAAAAAAACATAAAACAGAAAAGGAAAAGATCATCCAACTTCCAATAATAATTGTTAACTTTTTTGGGATATTTTATCAGACAAACACACAAATCTTCGTGTGTCTATACTTATTGAAAAGCAAAAATAGAATCATAGTATATATCAGTTTTTAGTAACCATGTCCTTTTACTTAATCTGTCAGTACCGTCATTACATGCTATTCAGTATTCTCTTCTAAAAGCATTGTTTTTAGAATGGCTACCTGATGTTTCATTTTGTAGATTTATTTTGGTCAAGTTGTTTAATCTCCTAAGACTCAATTTTCTGGTCTGTAAAAGGGAACGATTATGCTGCCTATGCGGTCTATAAGAATTAAATGGGATAGCGTGATAAAACATAGAAGCATCAGAGATATGCTCAGTGACTAGCAGCTGTTGTTGATGTTTTTTCAATTTCCTTCCATCTGTTAACAACTTAAAATATACTACGAACAATAGCTATGACCTGTCTTATTTCCTACAAATTCAAATTTGTAATGTTAACTTATCCATAAAATTATAACTTCTTACTTTTTTTTATTTTCACATAATATTATTGAAGATAGTAGAGTATTTCTACCTAAGAAAAACCTCTCCTTAAAAACCTTTAGTTTTTTGCCTTTTTAGTTTTATAATATATCTCCTCGGGTCTCCTAGAAATTCATCCCGAGCCCCTCAAATAAATCTTACTTTTTCTACTCCTTCCCCTTAATCCTCCAGGAACAGTTAATTGCCCATTTTCAGTGCCGATCTCCATGAGGCTGTTTCTGAAGCATGTTCGTTACTGCTAGATATGTTTTTCTCCATTCTCTTTTTGCTGATCTTCTCAGCACTCTGTACTGTAGAATGAGGGTAGATTAAAGAAGTTGTTGAGTTGATAATTCAACAATATTCCTTAAGAATATACGTGACCTTAAATAAAACACATTAATTTAAAATAAATGTTATTTTGACTCTGTCTTATTAGGTTAAGCATGTAAGCAACACCTTTAGAAAGTGTTGAACTGTTTTTCTTAGTTTTTTTTTAATACCTATATTTCTAACAGAGTCTATTCCTCTTTTAAAATGTGTCAACGTTAAGTTTCTATTCTGAAGTTATATATGTTAAAAGGCATCTATATTCATGGTTTGCAGTGCATTTAAGAACTAGAGACAACATGCTTTTGAGGCTTTAGTCGAGTTTACAAAGTGTGTCTATTACATTTCCATCCATTCCAGGAGTTGCCCCAAACTATTTTTTTTTTTTTACAGGAGGAGGTAGGTGGGCTAGAATAGAGCATTTCCTTTCAAAGTGGATGCAGCTTCTCAATGGCCATGTCTTCAGATACCACTGTTCCTCAGAGAATATTTTAAGGTTGTTCAGCACTGCATGAACATCGTTTTTTGTTTTGTTTTTTTTTAAAGGAAAAAAAGCATTTTAAAAATTATTTTGAAACTATTTTCTCATTTTTTCCCCCTTAAAATGACATATAATTTTCCCCCATGTATTTCTTTCTTGGTCTAAACCAATTATTGGCCTCCAGCTTCTTTGTCCTGGGCACATGTGTGTGGGAGAGGTTTGGGACAGGAGTTTGTCAGCCCTTCTGACCTTTGTATTGTTCAAGTAGAACTGGTTATTGAGAAATGCAAACACAAAACCTCAGCCATTTCTTTCTAAATGTATGAAAGATCCTGACCAAATTAAAAAACCAGGAGAGCCTTGTTGAGCCTGAATGTGTTAGGCTATGAAATGCACCCTGGGTTTTGAGGAAGAAGTGAGCACATTTATAGCTTTAATTACTCATTTGGGATTTTACAGTCTGTTGCCAAAGCCAGTTATCATCAGCTTTGATTAGAAATCAGGAAAGACAGCTGCTGAAATGCAGAGTGAAAAGAATTGTATTGGATTAGAGAGGCATTCTTTTGAATCTGAACGAGAAGGAAAGCATCTTTGGGAAACATCTGAATATGCATTTATTTTAATAATTCAATGGCTAGAGGTATAGTACGGTACCCTGTAAGTTGGAGTGGTTTTCATTATTAAATTAAGTGCCTTTGTTCAGTTCATGTAGATTTGCCTATTGGCTGCTGCCTCCTTTCTCCTCGTTTAGCTCCATTTTGATGCAGTGTTACATCCCTATTTGTAGGTTGAAATGTGTCAGTATTCATAAACTAAATTCAGGAACCATCCTTCCAATCATTTGGGCTGATGAAACACCATTTACCAGTGTGAAGCCAAGCCAGGAGAAGCATATAAAATAATGCATTCAAATGCTAAGTTTAAAAAGACAGCGTTCTTTATTCCTGATCCTATATGCATGGAGAAGTACTACTTTGAGCTTTATTATTTTAACAATGTAATTTTGGGATTATAACATATATCAGAATAATGTCATACTTGATGTCTTGAGTAAATCAGAATTTCAGTTAATTTGTACATGTTCATCGTTTGTAGAGTTGAAGATGTGTCAGGAAGATTTACTTTCTGCCTTTTGAAAGCTGTTTTAGATTTTGTATGGAAACTTACACATGGTAACTTCTCCCCATCTTGAGTTAAACTTTGTTAAACAGCAACATTTCTATAAAGATTATCATGGTTATGTATACATGTTATATCCATAGAAGTATGCCAACCCCTAAATAACTATATAAATACTAAGAATAGTTGTATTTATATTCATATTTGCAAGAGAGTAAACATTTATACAAATACAGTAAGAAAAATTATCAAACACTTTTTCTTTGTGTGCTCTGGCTTCAAAGTTGAAGCTGAAATTTTCACCCAATTATTTAACTCTAGGCAGTGTAATGCTTAAACAAAACAAAGATAACATTCTGTACCTACACAATGGATCAAAACAACTTCCTTCATCCTCACTTTGGACCATCTGTTTAAAAGAAACTAAAAACCCTCAGGAAGCAAGCCTCTAATCTGTGGTTAAGAGTTTAAAGACACATGCTCATTCTCACAACCCAGCAATGTGCACGGAGCGCTGTAATAGGTTTTGTATTAGCTGTAAGAGGCTAGATGGCCTGACCTCAGCATCTGTCAGTTACAGCTTCTCTGTTCTTAGTAAGAATTTAAAAATTCTTTTTGCACAGGATTTCATTCCATGTTATTTTGACATCAACCTTAATAAATATTGGGAATAGTATTTTTCAAGAGCTTAATTATTCTTAGTTATCAAATGCTTTTAAGGACCTTAATTCTTGCCCTAACCTGACATCATCTTGATGAAAGGAATCAGACACATGCTAGTAATATTTTGCATTGTGGAAGTCACTACTGGAGAACAGATTTGATTGGTAATGAAAGAATAGTGAAAGTCATTAGCCCTATGTTATTGCTTATTGAATCCTACTAAACATTTTAAAATTTGCATTACTTTAAAAGACTTGGACAACTGTTAACATTTTCAGTGCTAGCATGGGTTTATGTCCATCCCTTCCAGGGAACTATGGTTGTGAGATGGTCAGGGTACATTTTTCAAAATACTAAACAGGAAAAACCACAATAGCATCAAATATTTCTAATTCTCTTAAAGTGAAAAAATCTCTTTCATAATTAAAACTTTTAGTTACTTATTATATACTCATTGTAGGAAAATATACTGTTATCTTTAGTCTTCTGATAGAGTTGGATAAATAACCTATTCTTTATCATAATAGTGACCCTTTATTACAAGTGATATTAAAATGGTCCTGATCAGGCAGCCCTGGAAATTGAAATTGGGAGGAGATGGAGAATAAAAATAAGTTGAAACTTATATGGGCTAAATTATATATATATGTGTGTGTGTGTGTGTGTGTGTGTGTGTGTGTGTGTGTAGTGTCTGTGATAGTTTTCTATTACTATAACAAATAACTGAGATAATCAACTTATAATGAAGAAAGGTATTTTTTGGCTCATCGTTTTTCAGATTTGGCCCCATTGTTTTGGGGCCTGTGGTGAGAAAACATAAGGTGACAGGGAGCATATGGAGGAGCAAGGCAGCTTACCTCATGGCAGGGACATGATAAAGAAGAAAGGAAAAGGGATGGGTATCTCACTATTCTCTTCAAGGGCATGGCCTCAGTGATTTAAGACCACCTGCCACTTTGAAGTTTCTAATACTTCCCCATAGCACTAAGCTCAGGACCAAGCCCTTAACACACTGGCCACTGGACGACAGTCCGTATCCAAACTATAGCAATATTTTTATTAGAGATGTGATTTTCTTTGATTGATATAGTGGCACTGGACTGCAGGTTGTGTAGATTGTGCAATTACTAATCAACCTTTCAGTAAGTGCTCTCTGTTTCCTTGGATTGCTCAAATGAGAGCCATCACAGACCCACGCTGGCCTTATACTTCAATGAGTGGGTAGACCCACGTCTTTTTGGACTCTGCTTCCAGCATTTGGTGTTCGCCAGCTGTAGAAGTGATGCAAGTGCCTTGGTGATACCCTTCAGTTGTGCAGGGTTTTCTTGGTATCCTCTGTCTTCATTGATACTTATGAGTTTGTGGATGTTCTTCCATAGGTGAATACTTTTCCTATTTGTTTGCTTTTTTATTTATTATTTTTAGGGTTAGAATCAAACCCAGGGCCTTGCATATCCCAAGCACATACTATACCACTGAGTTATACCCTCAGCTGTATGGTTGGACACTTTTAAAGGGAGATATTATGTTTGGAAGCATTTCACCTGGAAAATTTATTGAACTGAATATTGTCAGACTTATTTTTAGAACAAATCAAGTCATTGAATACTATATAAAATATAGACATGTAAAAGCAATTATTGCCACCTTCACTCCTGTAAATATGCATCACTGACTCATATTCAGACCAATAAGACCACAAGTGGATATGGTTAGTCTGAACTCTGCAAGATCTGATTTCATGCCAGTCACACCCACACAGACACATTTGTTTGTTTATGTCAGTCATTAGAATTCAGTAACTCAACAGCAGTGGTAGTTAATGTGGTGTTTTATAAACACATAGAAGAATTGGGGGAAAAACTATCCCTGAATAGTGACCAATTATAAATAATGTCATATCTATCACAAAAATATCTGCATAGGAGAGAACATGACAAGGGCAAATGATTTGAATGAAGTTATACGAAAAGTCAAAGCGATGGACTGTGGGAGAATGCTGAGCATCTTGCCGCCTCTCAGCCAGTTCTTCATGCTCAGCAGCACTGAGCTCTCTGCACATCTCTCATCTTCTCCGTCACTGACTCACACTGCACAGTAGCTTTTATATTTTCAGGAAAATTCATTTTGAAATCCAACCTAGGAATTAAAGGAATTTTTACTGTTCCATAGTTTAGTAATCTTACCATTTAGGGGGGAAAATGGAGAAAATCTGGCAAAACTTAATAAGTTCATATTAAGTAAGAGAAAACCCTAACTCAATTAGTGGTCTGCATTATACAATCTATGAAAAATTAATAGTAATTTAATTACTTTCAGATTCATGGAGTTCCTTAGAGAAATTACTTGGTTGAATAGATAACAAGAAAAAAAATTCACAAATAGTACAAAGGTTGGTAAATAGTGTTTCCAGGGACTGGGTTTGTGGCTCAGTGGTAGAGCACTTGCCTAGCATGTGTGAGGCACTGGGTTCGATTCTCAGCAACACATATAAATAAATGAATAAAATAAAGTTCCATCAACAACTAAATACATATTTTTTAATAAATAGTGTTTCCAAAGAATTCACAATGGACTGGCATTTTACATTTTTTCTCCAAGAAGTGTATGTATGCTATCAGTTTGTCTTGTGAATCTTTCTTTATAAGTAATAAAGAGAGCTATTTGCAATTTTTCAAGTTATTTGTGGTATTTAGAAGGCATTTGTTTTCTTGGGAGTTGTGGTGTAGCTCAGTGGCCAGGCACTTACCTAGCATTTATAAAGCCCTGGGTTTGATTCCCCATCCTCACAAAAAAGTAAAGAAGCCATTCATTTACAAATATTGTATCATTCCTTTACTCATTCATTCATTGAATAAATATTTTATAAATATATATATGTGTGTATGTATATATATGTATATGTATTTCCTTCCTTCCTTCCTTCCTTCCTTCCTTCCTTCCTTCCTTCCTTCCTTCCTTCCTTCCTTATGTTGGGATGTTGTTGCTATGTTATCCATACTGGTCTGGTGAACTCACAAGCCTAGGTTATTCTCCCACCTCAGCTTCTCAAGTGTTGTGACTACAACAACTTGAGAGTAATGAGTTCAACAAAGTCCTTGCCTTTGTAGTATAGCGGATGGGAACTAACTAAAAAATCAAATAAATAAATGTTTACTTATAGATTATGATAAGAGCATAATTAGGGTATTGAAATAATTTAGGGAAAAATATTTTTGAGAAATGACAGTTGGGCTGAGTACTGAAGATGCAAAATCAGTCATGCAAGCAATGAAAGAAAGAGCCATCCAAGCAGAAAAAGATACATGAACTAAGAAAAGACAGGGAAAAGTTTATCATGTTCCAGAAACTAGGAGGCCAGTCTGGCTACAATGTGTTTAGTGGTGTGGAATGAAATCAGACACATATGTGAAAGTAAAACCTACGTAGGCAAAGCTAACAGGATGAAATTTTATTCAAGGTGTCATGGGGAGGCATAACTGTGTTTTTTAAAATAGTGAGCATAGTTTGATTTATCATTCTGAAACATCCCAACTGCTGCTGCGTAGAAAATAGATTATAAGGTAGGAATGTCAGCCAGGAAAACAGAAACCACCCTAGGTATTTCAAACAGGTGGGATTTTATATAGGGGCTCAGTTACACAAGTATTGGTAGAATAAAAAGATAACATAGAAGTAACTAGAGATAAAAACTTCAGAAAGCAGCTCCCACAACACAAGGCATAAAAGGGCAACTTTGGAGTTGAGAGATAGTAGATAAAACCCCCACCACTGTGGGAAATAGCAAATGCAGAAAAACCTGTGAAATACCTGTCACAGCAATCCAGAGGTGATATAATGGAAGTTGGGACCAGGTCGTGAGATAGAGATAGAAATAGGCATGCATGGATTTAGGAAAGATTTGGAACCTAGAGCCAATAGGACCTGCTGATGGATTGGTTGTATTGAATAGGAAATTTTTAAAAAAAGTTAGTTCCAAGCTTCTGGCTTGAACAACAGAATAGTGGCATAGTTTACTAAGATGCGGAAGCTAAGAAGAATGGGCTTGGAAAAAAAATCTAAGTGTTGAACTTCAAGCATGTTGAATTTGAGATGTCAAGCAAATGGTCAGGTATGTGAGCCTGGGAGACAGAGAAGTACAGACAGGAGGTATCAATGTGGAAGCCATCTGCATTCAGATCAGTTAAAACTGTGGAAAGGGCTGGGTGTGGTGGCTCACGCCTGTAATCCCAATGGCTCATGAGGCTGAGGCAGGAGGATTGTGAGTTCAAAGCTAGCCCAAGCAACAGCAAGATGCTAAGCAACTCAGTGAGACCCTGTCTCTGAATAAAAATAGAAAATAGGGTTAGGAATGTGGCTCAGTGGTCGAGTGCCCCTGAGTACAATCCCTCGTATCAAAAACAACAACAAAACCAAAAATTGTGGAAAGGGAGGCTATCATATATGGGGAGAATGAAGAGAGAGATGAGATTGTCCTGATCCTTGGGGATCTTGAGACATGAGTGCAAAAGTAAGAAAGAGCCATGGAAACCAAGATGAGAGAGCAGGAATAGAAGAGGGGAAGTCAGAGTGGTACTGTGGAAGCAAGGCAGGAAGGAGGCAGTGTTCTGTTGTATCCAGTGTTGTCAGGAGACTCTTCAGTGAGATGTGGACAGATGATGTTCATGCGTTTAGCCACCTGAAGATATTTGGCTATGTGTCTGATGGGGAAGAAGGCTGAAGAGTTTACAATAGGCAAGGGCAAAATCGTTTCCTTAGCTAGGGCCCTACCTAGAGCTCAGGGAAAAAAGTGTGTGTTTGTGTGTGTGTAGAATAAATATTTGACACAAATATATTTGAGTTCTGGTAGTTTTCTCAGTGTTCACTTTATACCTGCTATGATAGTTGGGTTAAGTGTCCCTCAGTGGCCCATATGCTGTGGTACTATTGGAGGGTGGTAGGACTTTTAGGAGGTAGGGCCTATGGGAGGAAGTTAGGTTATTGAGGGCTCATCTTGGAAGGTAGTTTGGGAATTCCAGCCCCTCCAGCCTTCCAGTGTGTTTCTTTTTGCTTCCTGGCCACCATGAAGTAAAAGTCTTCTCCTCCACATGCTCCTGCATGTTTGAGCTGCCACAGGCCCAGAGCAATAGGTCTGCTCTTGGGCTGAAACCTCTAAAGTAGTATACCAGAATAAACTTTTCTTCCTTTTATTTTGATTATCTTAGCTATTTTGTCATAGTAATGGGAAATTGTCTAACATACCTGCCACAAAGCAGTGATCCCATCTACTCTTCTAAGTTACTTTCTTTACCAGGTTTTTGTTTACATGTCATAGTATTCACTATTTAACAGGTTTTTTTTTTATTCATCTTTCTTCAATTGCACTGCTGCATAAATGAAGAAAACTCCACTCAAGTCTAAAAGTCATCCTGTCTGAAAAATCTCAGATGATAACAACCATTAAGATTTTATTTCTGTTGAGTCCTGATTAGTAGTTTGTCTTTCTTAGGTGCTGCAGTGAAGCCCACAGAGCAGCATTTTAGTAGATTTCCTAGACTTTTCACGTCTGTTCTATGATGCCAAAGTTCACAAATGTTTCTATAACCTTTTCAAGCTGTCTTTTCTGTCTGTCATATTCGAGGCAAACCATCTTGACTGACTAGGGTGATAAAATTGCAAATGATTGGAGTCCTAAGAAGCCTTCATCAGTCTTCATGAATCTCATCTTGACTAAAGGATAATTTAGATATTATTGTATACTCAAAAGACATTTTCTCTTATAATATTATCTCCACTGAAGTAACACCTGTCTCTGCTTTGACCAGGCATGGGAATGGGACTGTTTATTAAATTATCAGTTAATATTTGGACCGTTAGAAAAGTTCTATAAAATGCCTAACATAGCACTAAGAATTTGGACAATTATCTCTTGGTACATAAGTTATCTTTCAGTTTGCTTTGCTACCATAATTAGAGAGATAAGAACAGAAATCCTATTTCTTGGTCAAAGTGCTATTTTAATAGCAGGACAAAGCATGTATTGTTTTACTTTACTTATCAACAGACCATACTGCTGTTGACTAAGGTTGTGTTTAATAAGTATGTTCTCTTGGGCCAAAATGTCAAATATATCCCTAATGAGATCAATGACATCACTAAGTGTGCTCATATTCCTTGCCAATAGTCGGCATTGTTGGAGCAGATCACATTAGCTGTCTTTTGCACACAGATGCAGGGTCAGGGAATTAATAAGCAAGAGAGCTTCAGGAAAAAGATGAAGATTTAAAGCAAAGTCTGTCCATGTCAAGGAACAATGGGTGGCTGTTTGGTGCGGATGGTGGAGATTTTCAAGAGGAGGCTTTAGCCTCTGACCAGTTTTCTGTGCATCTCTGCCCTGTGAGAATTGTGTAAGTCAGTGACGGGCCTGAAAGATGATCATCGCTGCCACTTTGAATGTTGAGTTTTGGAATATGCCACAGACAGCCCTGACATTCTAAAATTGATTGAAATTTTATGACCTTCTAAAGTAACAAATAGATTTCCAGCTTGTATGAATTCTGGAAATAATATAGTTCAGGAACCAAAAGTTGGCTCTTCATATAGTTCATGAATAAGTTCTTTTGTTATCTTTTAGGATTTAATGCTGAAGGGTGTATCAAGCAAAAGGAAACACAATTCATGTAACATACACATTTATGTGTGTGTGTGCATATACATATATTTGTGTGTATATATATTCATAGATATATATAGAGAGATATATATATATATCTATATTCATAGATGTATTTCCAAAGTATATGGTTTCATTTATTTCAAGAAATTTTGTCAGGTATGTGTGTATATGCAGATATCTGAATCTAATTTGAGAAACTTCAGCACATGAGTCTCCCCTTTTGAATGCAGCTGAAATAACCTAAGAATGGAAGGCAGCCTTGGAGGCTGTTTTATTTTGCTCATTTATTCACTCACTCGTTCATTTGTTCATTCACTTTTGCAGCACTGGAGATTGGATCCAGGGCCACACATATGCTAGGCAGGTGCTGTACCACTGATCACACCCCAGCTCATGTTTTTATTATTTAAAGTTGTGGCTTGTACATTTTCCCCTTCACTGTCTAATTTCATTGTTTTAGAGAGAAGAGAAAGGATTCTTGTTTTCCAGGTGGCTGGTGTGCATTAATAGTAAAAATCCAAAACAGGACGTCTTCAGTATTAGGTTGACTAAAGGAAAGACAACTTGGAGAAAACTGAGCCAGTGTAGGGTTATATTAATGTGCCTAGTGGGAGTTGCCACTCATGGAAAAATCTACTTCTTCCTTAAGCAAACACCCTCCATATTGGCTGCATTGAAAAGTCTTTTTACTTTTGCTTTTTGACAAATATAAACAAAATGCTTAGATTTACCAATGTGAATTTAGAAAGAAACTGTCTCTGTGTGGCAGTCCAGGATGGGGACAGAAAGGAAGGATGGAACAAACAGGGAGCATGTCTGGTGCCAGCTGGTACTGAGGTCTGGCCTGTGCCCTGGTGTATTTCTCTCTGTTCAGTAAATCGACATGCTGAGGCTTTCCTGGTTTCTGTGGCTGGGTTGGTTTATGTTCCATTTATTGTATGTATTTACTTATTGGTTACAGTCTTTGATTTGTGGTTGCTCAATGTATTTATTAGAGCCAAAAGACCAAATTGTTTCCTTAGCTCAGGGCCTACCCAGAGCTGGGCAGAGAAAGGTTATACATATTTGACACTAATGTATTTCAGTGTTGTGTTTTACCTCATATCTGACCAAGTACATAAATATAAACCAAAGCTATGGTGTCCCAAATGCAAATAGGAACTCATGTGCTTGCCAATGACAGATAAGGGCTAGTGGATCACTAGGTCCTACTTAAATTTTTATGTATTGATATTTTATTAAAATGTGCAAATTGGATGAATAAAATGAAGGAAATATCCCTTTATTGCACCAGCACTTCATTCATTCTTTTCCTTTGGTTATTTATTTGTTTATCCATTGCCCAATAAAAATAGCAGCAAAAATTGATGAGGTGCATTAAAAACATTAGAAATATGGGGCAGAGCATAGTTTGTGCACTCAGGTTTTTAATCTAGTTGAGCTCACACACACTCTCTCCCACAAATAGAGAAGAATTACAAAGAGATGCATGAATAGGAGCAAAACGATGTCATGAGAGAGGCACATTTGGGCTTCCTAGTTCTGAGGTATTTTTAAAAAGAAGAGCTTTCAGCCATATTAGGAACAGACATAAACTGCTACACAGAACTAAGAAGCCTCCTTTGCGCAGAAACAGTCATGGAGCTGAAGCAGAGAAGCCCTGGCTGGGGAGCCGGCTGACCAGGGATGTTTGTGGAAATGGAGTTGCTGCTTTGGAGATTGAGGCAAAAGATACAGGGAGCCAATTACAGGAGGTTTTGAGGAAAATGTTAAGGGAACAGTGCTTGTAGACCTTGTCAGTCACCCAGTCGTGAGAAACAGAGACCAGGGGACTTGGGTAATTTAGATATAAGGGGGAGAAAGTGCAATCACAGGCAAATTAAGGTGGCTGTAGAAATAAAATGGAGAAATGAAGAGAAATCCCAGAATTCCCTCCTGCCACAAAAACAGACATGAATGACAAAGAGCAAGGAAAAAAGTTGAAATACTGGAGGACAGTTATTAGCACGTTTGGGGCATGGGTCTGTTCATTTTTTTCAGTTATTTATTCATGTGCTTAAACAATTTTATTGAGTACTAGGCTATTCAGCTATTATGCTGCCTAAAAATCCATCTCCCCCCCCCGTTTTCATCCCAGTTAATATTTTTATTAGATTTATTGAAGTTAAATCTTATGAACTTATGTAACATACATGCCATTTCTTTTAACTGTACAAGTCAGTTATTTTTAGTAAGTGCATAGAGTTGTGCAACCATTACCACAATTTAGTTTCAGGAGATTTCTGTCATCCCCATAGGATCACAGTGTGTGCTACTTGTTGGCAGTCAGTCCGTGTCCTTTCCCCAGCCCCAGGCAACTGCTTATCTGCTTCTGAGAATTTACCTTTTCTGGACCTCTTTTACAGATGGAAGAATTAGAATGTATGTTTTCTTTCTCTTTCTTTTTTCTTTTTTCTTTTTCATTTGAATTCTTTAACTTAGCCTAAGAATTTTATGGTTCATCCATTTTGTAGATTTAACGATAGGACTTTCTTTTATACTGCTTCATAGTATTCTATTATGGGATATGCTGTATTTTCTTTATTTATTCATGATGGATATTTGGATTTTTTCCAGTTTGGGGCTCTTATGAATAAGGCTGTTATGAACTTGTGCCTACAAGTTTTTATGTGGACACATTTTCATTCCCAGGAGTGTATTGCCAGATCGTATGATTAATTTATGTTTAATTTTTTGAGAAACTGCTGTACCTTTTTTCAAAATGGCTACACCACTTTATATTCCCACCAGGAATAGGTGAGATTTCCAATTTATTCACACCCTTACCAGTGCTATTTATTGTTGTTTGTTTGTTGTTTTTTGAGATGGTAGTCCGCTATATTATCCAGCCTGGTCTTGAACTCCTGGGCTATTAGCTTGCTAAGTAGCTAGGACTACAGGTGTGGACAACTGTGCCCAGTTTATTGTCTGTCATTTTGATTTTAGGTATCTTAGTGGGTATAAAGTGGTATCTCATGATTTACATTCCCCCAATGACTAGTGATCTTTTCATTTGCTTAGTGGCTATTTGAATATCTTTTTTTTTGGTACTAGGGATTGAACTCAGGGGCACTCAACCACTGAGCCACATCCCCAGCCCTGTTTTGTGTTTTATTTAGAGACAGAGTCTCACTGAGTTGCTTAAGGCCTCGCCATTGCTGAGGCTGGCTTTGAACTTGATTCTCTGGTCTCAGCCTCCCAAAGTGCTGGGATTATGGGCAGCACCACTGCGCGCTGATTTGCTTATCTTTTATGTTTGTGTGTGTGTGTGTGTGTGTGTGTGCGTGTGTGTGTGTGTTTGGTAAACTATTCAAATCTTTTGCCTTTATAAGGTTACTTATGTTCTTATTATTGAATTGTAAGAGTCCTTTACATATTATGGATACAAGTCCTTTAACAGATATATGATTTACCAATATTTTCCCAGTCTGGCTAACTTAATTTTCTCCCTCCCTCCCTGATTTCTTCCCTTCACTTGCCTTCCTTTCCTTTTCATCAGAATTGGGGATTGAACCTAGTGCCTCACACATGCTAGACAACTGTTTTAGTGCACAGCTATATCCCCTTTTAATTTTAGTTTTTTGGATCTCACTAGGTTGCTCAGACAGGCCTTGAACTTGTGATCCTCCTTCCTCAGCCATTTAAGTGGCCAGGATTGCAGGTGTGCACCAACATGCCCAGCTTGTTTGTTAATTTTTGAAATGATGTTGTTTGAAATATAAACATTTTATTTCTGAATAATCCAGTTTAGTAATTGTTTTTTCTTGATTATGGTTTTGGTGTCATATTTTAGAATTCTTTCCCTGACCCAAAGCCTTGAGAATTCTTCTCTTACATTTTGTTCCAGATGTTTCACAGTTTTAACTTTTACATACAGTCCTGTGGTCCATGTTAAGATCATTTTTGTGTGAGGTGTGAGGTAAGGGTCTAAAGATATCCCCTCTGCGTGTAGATATCTTAATCCATAATTAAAGCAGAACGGACAACACTGCCTGGGAATACATTTGTATATTTGTGTATCATAGCATGTAAAATCCTGTACTGTAGTGATGTGCATTTGTCTGTGGAGTATGAGCTTATTCATCTCTGTACAGTGGCTGAAATATAGTAGGACCTAAAATAATTTTGGTTGCATGTGATTAAATATCAACCTCTTTGAACCTTGAAGATCTCCCTTGCTCTCCTTTTTTGTTTTTCTTCCTCAGTATTTAAAACACACTAACATTTGCAACAACAATAACAATGAAAGTAGTTCAAGGAACCCATTTGTTCAGGAAAGGAATAAATCATTCTAGCTGACAGTACCCAGATTTCTACAGAACTGCTTTGTAGCTTTTTGAGATAGACATATAAAAAGGGACAGTGATTTGATGAGACTTGAGCATGGTGATGGATAGCTGCTCCAGTCCTAATGAAATAGCATATCTAAGAAAACCCTCAGACAACAGCAGACGTGCAACCTGCTCCATCTCCATTATTCATTCCCAGTCATTTTGTACTTTGTCCTGCCACCAGTCTTATTGTCCCTAATTGATCACAGAGATGTGCCCTTTTTTATCTTTTGCCCTATGCACTTCCTGTTGTGGCACCTGAGTCACAAGTTTTTTAACCTCACAGGTGTGTGACAACAACCAGTGCCTTAGGGATTTATTTTAAACTTGTTGCATTGGAGTTTGCTTCTTTCTCTTTATATTCAGGTGGGAGAGAACTGGTCTATTTTCTGCAGATATTTATTGAGGATTTAGTATGTGTAAGGCTCTGTGACCTATACCCTGTGGAAGACACACACACACACACACACACTCACACACATACTTTTCTTCTCTTCCCCCCACTTAACACCTGACCCTTCTCCCAGAGGGGAATTTCAATACGTTTAAAACATTGATGAAAGAAGAAGAAATATTGCCCCAATTCCCCTATGTACTTGTGCAAAATCTTGTGAGATTTTCCCACGTCTAGTTGAGAAATAATCTTTCCATATTGTCAACCTGAGCAGGATTCAGTGAGCAGTGTATTTGGTTATTGATCTTCTTAACTATTTCTCATGAAAAGCTCTTAAGTCAATCTCTTAATGTTAGTTGTTTTGAGATAGGAAGATGAGGGCAATGATGATTATAGGATTTGGCAGGGGCTCTCAGAATGAGACTTGTTCCCTCTGAGGCTGACCTGCTCAGAAGTTTGAATCATATCAAATAGTGGGATCAAGCACCTGCTTAAGATTTATGAACAAGCTTTTTAATATCTACCTTTATCACCTCACCTTCATGTAGTTTAAAATATGCACTTTAGAAAAACAATTAGGTTAAGATTTGGGTCACAGACCTGGTTTAGGAATACTGCACTTGACACTGGCTGTGTGTTCTTGTATATGTTACATGATTTCTCTGAACTCTAGAGCAATGGTACTTCACACCTTTGTCACAGAGAGAGCAGTTGTAAAGTTTGAACAAGAAATACAGGAACGCTATATAGACCTACCTAGTGCAGGAGTTGGTGATAGATGGCTGTCATTGCTACTGTCTTTGTAATTATTTCTGTGTTGACACGATTGTACTGATTATGTTGTATCCATGTGATTTCTCCCTAGACCTCATACAATGTCACTTGCTTTGACTTTTTTTTAATGCTTTAATTTCTTATTTAATCACATATTATGGAAACAGTTGAGTTTTATCTCATATTCCACTCACCTCTTCCCTTTAAGAGGTCAGTGGTCTCTTGAAACCCATCTGTGTCCTCTTGTTTAAAAAACTTCAACCAACAATAGATCAACTCAGATCAACAATAGATCAACTCACCCAATCAACTCAGTAGCATCTAATTTATAATCCATATTCAAGTTCCCCTAATTGGTGTAGTTCATTTTTGACCCAGGGTCCATTTAAGTTTATGCATAGCATTTGGCTGTTGTCTTTTTCAATTTCTTCTTATCTACTATGCTCTTTCTTCCACCTGTCCCTCCTTTATATGTCTTGACTGTCATTTTTTGTAGCGCCCTGCCATTTATCCTATCTGACACACTGTGTTCCAGATCTGCTTAGTTGTCTCCCTCTGGCCCGTGATACTGAGGGGTGGGAAAGCGTGGGTTGCAGTTCCAGTGTGCTTCGGCTGGCCCTGCTCTCTGACTTCCCATGACCCTACTCGTTCTCTCAGAATTATGGGACTTAGAATACACAGCACAGAAGATGGTTATGAGTTCCTCATGAGATGATTTATGTAAAGGCCCCAGCAGACTCCAAGCACATGCTAGACCCAGGAGTGTTCAGAAAGGTTCGAGGATAGCCATGCAGAGCTGAGCAGGATGAAGTGGAGAACCTCCCAGCTGAGGGTGGCCAAACACAGCAGAAGCTAGGAGGCTTGCTTCAGTTCATCTTCCTTTCTTGCATTTATTGTGCTGTGATTTGGAATACAGAAAGAACAATGCGATTCTCGAGACTGATGCAGCTGATGCAGAAGGGCTACTGGAGCAGAAAAGCTCATTTGAAAGGTAGAAATTTAGTTACATGCTGGTCCAGTCCTGAGGCCCTGACAAGCCCTTTCTGCACCTGGGCATGCTTGTAGCCTCAGGGTAGCCTTTAGGTAGGTGGGAACCACAGTCTCCCTTCACTACCACCAGATGGATCTCTCCCTCTCTCAATGTGTTATCAGCCTGCTTATTCCCTGAGGCTGCTGCTGTTGCTGTATTTTCTCTTTTATTGCAAGAGTGGAAGCGCACATACTCGAAGGATCCCTGAATCATGAAAGTGTATCCCATTTGAGGTCTAAGCTTTCAGCTCTTAGTAAGAGGAGCCCCAGAAGACACAAGTCCCAATCCTTCTGGGGCATGCCTCAGTTTTCCTAAGATCATATCAGAGACAAAGACTTCCATTCAGATAACTGGTTCGTGGTCAGTGCCAGCTATAAGCCTTTGGAGGCTTAGTGTGCAAACTGAAAGTGCTGGGCCCTTGTTTAAAGTGCAAGAAAAAAGTGCCATTAAAAGTACCAAAATTAAGAGCTTATTCCTTTCTTCTGTGGTCTTTTTTTCTGAATTGCCATGATGTTTTTAATTTGCGATCAAATGTTGTTCTATGAAAAGAAACATTAAAAATGTAAACTGTTAGCATGCATTTTACCATTGATCATTATGTAGTGCAAGGCCAAGTTTGTTTTTGTAGTAAAACCACATAACAAAATTTACCATCTTATCTATCTTTAAGTGTACAGTTCAGTGGTGTTAAGTGCATTTGCATTGTTGTGATCCGTGCTGATACCAGCTTTAAAAGCAAGAGTAAGAGCATTGAACTCACATGGGCTCACTGAAATATAATTTATATTTCATAGCTCACACAGGCATACGTATTCCATTGTCAACAGGATGGTGAAACTGTACACACAACTAACTCAACTGTTTTTGTCTCATCTCTCATGTGTGCACCCTATTTACACTCTCTGCTTTTGGCTTACTGATGAGTCAGGAAGGATTAAAAGGAAAAGAACTACAGGTGACTTGCTCTTTTTCTTTCTTTTTGTGCCATTGTCTTTAGCATAAGTGGTTGGTTAATTTAAGGATGTAACATCCTTGTGAAGAAAGGATATCATAGTTCTCCGGGATCCTTGGTCATTCAAAATTCTTAGGATACCATTGCCTGCTTTCTGTATTCAGACCATGTTGATTTCTAAGGGAATAGATTTTCAGGGTTCTCACCATGAAGAAATGACAAAAGTATGTAAGGTAATGCACATATCGAATAACCTGTTTTAGTCATTTCACAGTGTAAACATATCAGCATCTAGTTGTACACCATAAATATGTATAATTTTTACTTGTCAATTAAAAAGCAAAACACATGCTGGTTTGAATGGAAAAGAGAGCCTCTTGGATCTATTGACACGTCCCACTAAACCACTGTGCTTCCTAAGTCCACCAGAATATTGTGCTGATGGGGTTTCCAGAATGATAAAACAAAATAGGGTACCAAAGTAGGGTGGTAGACAAATTCTTCACCAGGTTCTCCGCTCCTTAAATATTTGCTCCAAAGACCCATCAAACTTCACTTACGCAAGTTCCAGGATAAATTAGCTTGTCAAGACAGAAGCTGCAGAACACCTGTGTGCATGGGACTCTATGTGAACTGGCCCTGCTCAGGGTAGATATTTCCAGTATCAGTGCAGGAAGAGAAGATACTCGAGATAGCACTGCTTTGGAAGTCCCTTCAATCCGATCCCTTGGAATCATCCAGTCTGTCTTGCGAAGGCCCTGCTTCTGCACCCATCCCTTTTCTCACTTTCAGTAGCTCCCCTCCAGGATCAGTTTGACAGTCTAAGAGGTAGGATTGGATAGGCAATGTTCATCAGACATATTTAACTAATTTAAACTCTTTTGTGAATCATAGTGCCATAATTTTATAAAGCATTTTTATAAACCACCAGTCACCCAATGAATATTTTATTAAACAAACTGCATTCTAGGAGGTCCAAGTCCTGTTCACAGTTATGACTGAAGAAGGTATCATCAGTCCATTCTGCTTCTGGGGAAGGTGGAATTTGACATTCCTCCCCCCCATTACATGATAGGTCTCCTATTCTGATTTCAGACCTTTGTTAATCACCCTCTACTCAGAGGACTGAAAGAAAAACTTCTTTCTGTAAGTCACCAGCGCCCCCCCCCCTTTGAAGCAGTTCACGTTTGCATAAAACCCTCCAGGTAAGAAGCACTCTGGGTGCAGAGGAGTACCAGGTGTGATCCCAGCGGAGAAAGTGCTCATTATTTTGAAGGTTGCAAATGGATTTCAAAAGTGGAATTGTTCCTTCTGGTTACTTCTGGAGATGAAAGTGCATAATTTTCAGAACACTTTTTTTTTTCAAAAGCTACCAGAAGCTATATATATATATATATGTATATATGTATATATATATGTATATATGTATATGTGTATATATGTATATGTATATATGTATATGTATATATACATATATATAAAATTTTTTAAATACAGGCTGTCACTCCCTATAGTCTCTGTAGTTCCCCTGTGGTTGAACATTTTAATCAGCTGTTTTTGTGCTTTAAAGATTTTTCATTTGATTTACAACTTGTAGGAGTGGAGTTGCAGTGAGTAATCAGGAAGAATGCCATAGAGAGGACAAAAAGAAGGTGAAACACAGCGTTAATAATTTAGTTTCAATAACCTTAAAAGGTTTACTGTTCACTTTTAACCTTGTATCCCAAAAAGCAAGCTACTGCAGTGAATCATAAAAATGTTTCTTTTAATTTGTAAGTCATTTATCTAACTATGCTTACAGCGACTGATGCATTCGTTAAACAAAAAGGTCAAAATGCACAGCTGCTGTTCCATTCCATTCTGGCCATTGGAGGTCGCCTTGTCTTTGATCGGAAAGATCTTAGGGTGGAAACTCTGTAGAGGCTTGCTTTCCAATTTTACAGATCATTATAGTGTCAAATTATTAATTTAATAACATTTTAGTTAGTACTGAACAAATCAGAAGAGACTTAAAGTGGCATAGAGGCATGAAGAAATTTTGAAGTGATTTTTGATGGGGCAAACTGACTAAGAGTCTTAGAGGTGATATTTAAAACCGACTGTCAAAACTAGGGGGCAGGCTGGGGTCATGCTTGGTGAGGAACTTTAAAACACCTGCAGACTAGAATTTTAACATCTCAGGAGGCCTGCTAAATTAACAGGGAGACTTTTTTTCACCCAGATCCCATTACCAGCCCGATTAAAACAATCCCTGTTGAACAGTATTCTGCGCCATTGCATAGGAAATCACCAGGTGCAATGAAGGTGTGCTTTGTTTTATAATTAGGAGGGGGCCTATTCCAGATAAAGGGAGGGAGCCAGTGACATATTTCTCTTTTTTTGGGGGGTGGGGGGATACTTCCTTGTCCTTAATTAAGAATACATATAACAATAAATGGAACCATTTCCCACCCTAGAATTAGTATTTTATTTCTGCTAATGGAGTTGGCTGGTATTTTGTTTCTGGGGAAATATCCTTGAAGATTTCCTCCTGCCATGCCCCTCTGCCTCAGCTGGGCACTGGGTCTCCTAGGATCACCTCCTGTAGTTGACTCTGAAAAACAAGGGAGGATGAAGTTTTTAGAAATCCAGAAGAAAGACAACTAGACTCTTTCATTTTTTATATTCATGTTTTATATGGACAAACCCAACTGAAAAGGGAACTAAAAATTTATAAACTTTCAGTAGACTTTGATTTTTAATGGGAGCATTTAAACTGGGGTCTTCTTCCTTCCCTGGGCCTGGGAATGCTATCACTACTTTGGCCCATTCCTAAATTCCTGTGATGATTTCAGCTGCTCATTCAGCATTGGCTGATGGACTTTAGGATGTCCTCTCAGAGATCCAAGGTAGAATGAGAACCTAGGAAGAACCTAGCTCCCCCAACTATTCTTGCGTCTGTCCGTTTAGTTCCTGCATCTCCAGAATTAGATACACTGTAGTTAGGGCCTCCACTGATCAATATGGTGCTTTTGTACTGGTTAGAAAAAAAACTGCTTTTTCCAGCAATGTCAATTCTTCTCTGCCGCATTGTATTAGAAAAGGGTACTTAGGCTGTTTGCCCCAAAATTGTTACCATGATTACAGATTGACACTGTGATTCCAACAGTGCCCACTTAGTCATGGCATTATGCAGAGTGTAACTTGTAAGGTGTATATCAGGAAAACCTAAAGTTGCTGTAGGAAAGCCTTCAGAATAAGAATCAGAATCCTGTCTTTATCACTTGCTAATCTTTGACTTTGAGCTAATTATCAACTCCTGAGCTTGTGCTTACCAGTCAGAAAAGAGAACAGTGCTTCTGGCCTAGTGGGTACAAGCACCTGATGAGCACATGCAGTTTCTCTTGTCAGGTTCCTGGCCTGTGTTTTCCATACTTACTTCATGAATCTTCCTACTAATGTACTCTTGAGCTGAATGAAGAATCACTTGAGGTTATGATGGGCTCCACTGAAAATGATTATTTCTTTTTCATGTTTTAGTTTTTGCTATCTCTAGTGTCTTATATGTGTTGTTATTCTGAGTGCTTACTGTGATGTAAAAAACCGTGTCATTGTTCATTCTTGCCACATATTGGTTAGATAAAAAAATTGATTAAACATGATATTTTGTTAAAGATCTCTTTAAAATAGTAAAATTCAGACTCTCATCAATTAAACAAAACTCTTGAGATGTTTCATCATTTAATGAGTTATTTTTTCCTCAGTGGGCTGTCTCCTGTGTTAGCATAAGCTATAGGACAAGGCCCTGAAGCCTAGGATTTGGAAACTAATTGGTCAGTTTCTAATCACAGATCTAATCATAAAAGTAGATTGGGAAATTGGCATCCTCTTCTTCATCCCCATTTTCCCTTTGCAGTTCTTTCTTTCACACTTTGGGACCTCAGTGCACTGTTCTTAAATCTCATGAACAACCCTAATTGTTATTTCTCCCTTCTCCAAGTACTGAGCACCAACTTAGTTTCTTCCAGTTGGACTGTCAGGTCTTCAGCTTGACAATTCCCTGGATGCTTCTCCTCTTCTATGAACTTCCCTTTCTGAACCTATTGGCTGTGACTTCTTCACTGTCCTGCCTTAGAAAACATTCAGCTAGTTTAGATTCAACAGAGGAGCCCTCATTTTCATTTCCAAAAGCAGATATCATCTTAAAATATCCTTACAGTCTATCATCCTCAGGTGCCACTGATTACAAAGTGAATCTGTGTAGAACCCTCCCTTGGTTCTGCATCCCCCATCCTTTGTGCTCTCTTTGTTCATCCTCATCTTCATGTTCCATGCCTACCCCACTTCAGCCTCTCTCTCAACTCAGCTCTTCTCCTTTTGTACCTTCTCCAACTTCTTCATTGATGTTATCATCTTCTTTTTTCAAAATAAGTTTTATATCCTTAAAATGGTTTGTTTTGCCCTTAGAGATGTGGCTCAAATGGCAAGCTATTTCTTTCCAGGCTGAAGTCCACAGGTGGGTTGGCTCCTTGTCACCCACTAATTCATGTGCTGTGTAGAGGAGGAGTAGCAGTGGGCATCTTTGAAGTCCTCCTTGCCCTAGAATCCTGGCCTTCCCCAGTTCTACCAGTGATTTGCTGTGTAGGAAATTCGTTATTTGGGTACATCTCCGAATTAAGCATGTTTGTGGAGGGCTATGTGGGAAGCGTTAGGATGGCAGTCTGCTTTAAATACTGGACACTTAGAGATACTCTTGACTGACAGCTTCAGGCTGATTATCTTTTATTATTTCTTTTTAGTGGTTAGTTAAGAGAAGTTTCCCATGAGATTTTCAGTTCTATTCCGTAATTTATCCACTCAAGAAACAATGGTGGCCAGGTGCTGTGACACACAGCTATAATCCCAGTGGCACAGGAGACTGAGGCAGGAGGATCCCGAGTTCAAAGCCAGACTCAGCAACTCAGCAAGGCACTGAGCAACTCAGCGAGACCCTGTCTCTAGATAAAATATTTTAAAAGGGCTGAGGATGTGGCTCAGTGGTTAAGTGCTCCTGGGTTCAATTCCTGGTACCAAAAAGAAAAAAAAAAAAAAGAAAGAATGATGGAACAACTATGTGCGATATTTAATCCTAACTCCTGTACTAAGAATAAAAAGATTAAACAAGCCATTTCTGTTCATAGAATTTTCCAGATTAGAGTCCAGTGGGTTGTGAGATCAATTGTGTATTAGTGTTCCTCCTTCTCTTGACTCTCCTCAGTGTGACACTTCAGAGACAGGGGTGCTGGAGAAGTATCTGTGTGATGCTGGTGGTGTGTATATGGAATTGGTTGCAAACACGGGGCCAGGTGTCACTTCTTCACAGGCTGGTCCCTGCCACACAATGTGTCACTTCAGTCCCCACCCATATATTACATTCTTCATTACATTACTGTGTCTATTTTTTAAAGTACTTGTCAGTATCTGAAATTATATTATTTATTTACCTGTTTGTTCTCTACCTCCCTCTTTACAACTGTGGGTCCTAGAGGGAGGAACAGTGCTGGTCTCCTTCACTGTTGCATTTCTCATACCTAGAACAAACCCTGACCTATAGTAGGAACCCAATGAACGTGACATGAATATCCCATGACCCAAAATTCAATTGTCTTGCCCTCAAGTCACTCTAATATGTGCCAGACTCCAAACCCTCATTGTATAGGGCTTTGTGGTTGCAAAGCTTTTGCTGAGGCACTGCCTTGTCTGAGTTCACAACAACAGTATGTTCCCATACCTGTACCACCTCTAGTCTGATATGTGATCCTGGGCACCCCATTTAGCAGACCTGGCCCTCATGTCTTTGCCCATAAGTGAGCTTGCTTTGCCTGGCACATCTCTGTGGAAGTCATAGTAAGGATGATAGTGATTATGAATTGGCCTTTGCAAAGGCTTATGGAAGTGTTGAGACTTGTAGAAATGGAGTGTTTTTTACAAGTGTAGAAAGTGATATAAGCCCCTTCCTTTTTTGATAACCGAAGGACAATTTGCACTGATACTGTAGACAATATCAGATACTTAATACTCACTATCTTCCAAGTGATGATGAGTAGTATCAAGTTCTTCTGAGAGAGAGAGGGAGAAAGGGGAGTGGGGAGAGAGAGAGCGTGCGTGCATGTGTGCCCAGTGTGGTGGGCTCATCCCCACCCAAGATGGATGATATCTTAGTCAGGGACCACATTATGGATCTCAGCCTGTTATCTTCCATGCCAACCCACAATTTCTCATTTCCCACACTATTTGAGGAAGAATGATGCTTTTATGGGTAATCATTTTAGGTTTCATAACCACAGAAGTCATTTGTCCAATACGTAAAGAAGAGAAAAATATTTATTTTAAATGAAGAGTTCCGCTTTCTTGAACAGACACCATTGGATGAGAATAGAGTTTAAAGATGCCTTTAGCTCAGAACATGTGGACCAAAGCAGTGTTCTCTAAAGTGTAATTGGCTGTTGTGTTCATCTCTATGTCCTTAGTTAAGGAAATCACCATTACAGTTTTCACATGTGAGGGAAATCAGACATGCTTTGTTTACATTACTGCCATTTATAAAACATTTAAAGCAGCTATTCTGCTGAATAAACATTCAAGAGGTTGAAGGATAAGCATATCACTTAAACTTTGTAAGACTAAACTTTCCGAACCATTTCCTGCCAGAGGGACCCAGCAGCAAAATTGCAAACTCTGTGTCCTGAGATGAGATAGGCTGAATTAGATTAAGCAGCTTACTGTTGACATGTCTATTGATCTGGATTCCATGTAGTTTCCTGTCTCTGCCAGCAGTCAGATGGCTGTATACAATAACACAGTGGCCTGGTTTATGTGAAATTGGGGACTCCAAGCATCAATTACTCTAGGAAAGCAGTGGCACTGGGAGATAAGGGTAAGCTGCTTGCAGTGTTTAAGACCACTAAAATCCAGGCAACATATTTGCTGTCTAAAATGTTGCTTATAAATTTGACAGTATTCCATTTATAAAATTTCCAAAGAGATCAATTCAGTGTTATTCTCTGCAGGTAGTCATACAAATAGCATTATGAATGCTTATTGTTAGTGGTGTATCCCACTTGCTCAATTTCATGCATGTTTCTTAAATATCTACATACAAATATTGAGTCAGATACCAGAATATCAAGAACGTATGGAGCCATCTCAGACCATCAGCTGTGCCCCAAGCAGGGAATGAAGTTGATGTAAGAAAAAAGTCAAATATTTGACTTAGATCTTTGTCTTCTTTTTTTGTGAGACCAATCAAGTAGATTAAGTCAACTACCTTTCCTTGTCTAATATTCTTAGATTTGTTTGTATAGAGCAATTATTTTTTAAAAAATATTAAATATATCTTTAATACAAAAAGATTGGCAAATACAGAAAAGCAAATGAAAAACACAAATATCACCACCTAGGATATTTACTTTGAATTTTTTGACGCAAGCATTTCAATAATTTTTCAAAATATATTTCTATACCTATTCACATACTTCTTTACTAGACATGCATTTAATTTTATAAGTATTTTTTTCCATTTTCTTTTTTAGTTACTTTCTTAGGTAAAGGAAATATAGTTTCCTTTAGAAGAGTCTTACCGCTTAACTTCAAACATTTTAGAAAAGATCAAAGTTGAGCCTATGTTTATACTCTTCTGAAGGGGGTAACCAAGAGGCATTTTTATAATCTATGGAGTTCGACTTTTCAAAATTCTTGATGGGTCAGCTTTTCGGGTCTGTTCATACAAGTTGTTCTTAAGTTTTATGCTTAAAATGCAGCTTCTTATTCCTATGAGATGTTCACAGAGCAAATTCCATGCTTTTTGGTGAAACATATGTGCTAAGAATTGGATAAAAGGATAGATTTTTGAAAGTGACATTTCAGTTTGCCTGTCATGACATTTTATGTATTTTTCAATACATATTTATCTCAAAAATATATCCCTTACTTTATTACAGGTAGAAACAGAGTTTCACATAAAACTTAGGAAATCCCTTAAATACAGTTCTGATGGAAACCAGATCTGGAAATTTGACAAGTCTAGGCACATTTTACTAATTTAATTGTATTTTTCAAGTTAACCTTCTGAGATTGGTACCGCCCTCAATCCAGCTTTGCAATAGTCACAGCATTCTTTTCCACTTTATACCTTCCAAATGTGATGCAAAGTGAATGTATTTAAAGTGTGTTTAGCATTTACTGGCATAGTTTTAGGTTTTATCTTTTAATGAGATTTTAATTGGTTTTATTGTAGGATTTATGCAAGGTGCCTGGAATGCCAATAGATGAGGGAGACCTAATAAGTAAAACGGACCATTACAGTTAATGCTAGCATGACAGCCCCTCAGTAAAACTTGCACAGGAAGTTCCCGACTGCATCTGACCCTTAAAGGAAACCAGGCCTGTTCATTTGAGATTTTTCAGTTGGCCTAGACTTTTTGAAGTGCTGAAAAAATTCATCTCATAGTCTTCCTTTACTGAAAAGTCCTGACTCCGTAAAGTTTTAATTATCTTCAAAATGTCACATTCTGATGTTATACTTTTCTGAGAGTTGTTAAAGGCCCCTCCCTTTGGAACTTTGAGGCATTTGTTATAAAATGAAGAACCCAATATGAACAGCCATACTTTCTTTCCCACTTATCTAGTGGTGGTAGCATCTGGAAGGAAGACCAAATGGGAAGCTTAAAAGCTATTTTTCTCTCCTGTGTACTCAGAAACAGGCATTGCCACATAACTTAAAACCATAAAGGCCTTTGTAGTCACTTTATCTTGTCATCAATGGTGAGGAAAGAATGAATCCTTTGATAAGAATTGCACATATAGTCAGATTAATAATGGCAGTGACTTCATATGGCTCTCTGAAATCACAAACATGCCCCCCTTCCGAGTTTGTGGACCCTGAAGAGATATACATTTAGGCACTCTACTTATCAAAGGAGTTCACCTACAGGAATTGATATAAAAAGTCACCTTGTAAAAAAATAAAAATAAGTTGAAAAAATTTAATGGCTCATCCTCATTGAATGAAAAGTCATAAAAGGTAGAATATATTGCCAGCTGTGCTTCCTGTTCTCTGAGGTGCCTGCACAGTCATTTGTATTTTCCTTTATTCCTGTTATTTATGTATCTATCACATCTCTACAACAGGATTTGAACCCTTTGAGAGCTTCTCTTTTATCTTTGCATCCCCCACGCAACCAAATGGTGGGCTATAGATCTAGAATCCTCGGTAAACATTTATTTAATCACTAACTTGAATCAGGTTAGAACAATAGGTTTCCCAGGCCTAAGTGGAATATAAGGAGTTAGAATGGTATTCAAGTTGGCTTCATCTGCTAGAAGACCTGGGAGGGTTTTGTAAAGGCCCGTGTTAGTGGGAGGAAGATCGAAGCCCGTGAAGTTTTAGGTTAACTTGAGATGATTTGAAGAGAGCCATAGATGAGGCAGGTGTTGAAAGGAAGGGACTTCCAAGCCTTTTCCCACACTGTTGCCTTTGAGCTTGAGAGTTAACGGAAGTATTGGTGAATGGCCAACATCCTTTTCTAATTTTTAATCAGGAATATCTCCTTTCTGTCCATCTTCAATATGAAAATCTCTGACCAGGTCACTCTGGATTCATTAATGACATTTTCTAGTGATCTTACCTCCCATTACCTCCCATTGGCAGCAGGGTCATATCTAGGCATTTCACTGTATAAGGCTAGTCCAGGGTGCTCTCATCCCACAGCTCAGCTTGATTTCTAATAGTCTCTACTCAGCACTTCCTCTGAATTCTCCCACCAACAAGACCAACGCCTTGTCTGTCTTTTAACATATATGGGAGTTACTTTCGCTAAGTGAATCTATGTTCTAGTGATCTCTACAGCCATCAAAACCTGGCACAGTTTTCAGATTTGTGAATAATTAAAACAAAACTGGTGGGCACAGAAGGAGCAAAAAACAAGATAATGATGCTCATTTGGGCTAGAAGAGATTACCAGCAGCGATCAGGTTAGAGAACTGTGAAGGACAGAAGCCTGTCAAGGGAGGCATTGATAGCCATAAGGTCCATAAGAATGAACCTGTATAACAGGACCTCAATTTTGCACATGATTTTATTAGAGGTATTTTTAAATATATATAGCAAAGTTGTGAGAATGTAAAGAAATGAAGGCCAGGGGGATAGGCAAAGGAATAATAATGTTGATTTTCTTAATATGACTCATCTGATAACATAATAAACTTAGAATAGTAGTGATTTGATCATGCTTTAGTTAGTAGATACAAGAATGAAGAATGAGGGAAAGGGTAGAATACCTGTGGGAGTGAAATATAGAACTAAGATATATGGGATGAGAAAATAGTCAAGAGAATCTTGAACAGTGTCAGATTTTTTCCCCCTTGGTTGTCCTGGGAATCACACCCAGGGCATTGTGCAGGCCAGGCAAGGGCTCTACCACGGAGCCATACACCCAGCCCAGCTTCTACAGTAACATTTTTCATGATATACCCACAAGTGGCAGTGCAGCATCCCCATACAGAGCACTGGGGTGATCAAGGAGAAATGCTAATATGCTAACAGACAAGGAGACTCTTGGAGAAACAGATATCTCTACTCTATTTTCTTACTAGACTTTTGGTTCCTGTTCTTTTGTCCCATTTCTACCTCTGTCTTCTGCTTTGCCTTTGTCCCTTTCTGTTCAGCACACACCCTTCCCCAGATTCTGAGCCTTTCTAAGCACATGTCATTTCCCGTGTTTCCTGTGGCTGGCACATTATAAGTTCTCAATTCTTGTGATAATTCAATGAAGTAGGTGTGATTAACTGAGAAAACGTACAGAAATACCTAGATGTAGTGCCTCACACACACCAAGCCCATAGAAATGTTACTTCTCTTCCTTTATTTACTCTTCCTTTACTTTGGTAGTTGTCACCT
The DNA here is from genome assembly GCA_028644305.1 of Xerus rutilus. Classification (NCBI taxonomy): domain Eukaryota; kingdom Metazoa; phylum Chordata; class Mammalia; order Rodentia; family Sciuridae; genus Xerus; species Xerus rutilus. Next base: position 33,433,299 of record CM053410.1, on the reverse strand, counting down.
GAACTGACATTAAAGAGTATATGGTCTCATAATATTGGGGGGAATGAAGGATGCTAGAGTGCTACCAAACCTCTTTTCACCACACTGTTGAAAACTCAAATCAGAAAGAACTTGTCCCTATTCCCAAATAGCCATGGGGCCCTGAAGTCTAGCTGTCTCAGAAGTCACGTGCTTGGGGTCATCCTAGACCACTGCATTTCCTGAACAATGGGTCCAGGATATGGCTGTGACAACAATGACCTGGTGAATGTCTTCCAGATGGAGCAAAGAGGTGGAGTCACTCCTGTTTCAGAAGGTGTCTTTACAGGTAGCAAATTTGTGGCGATTGATACCTATAAAGTTACTCAAGAGAAAGTAATACATTATTTCCACTTTGTTCTGCTGGGTATCTTTCTCCTCCTTGTGTGTAGAAGGGTAGAAATAACAGAGCTGCTTCAGATCTGCAGGAGGGATCAGATTCCAGGGCAGAGGGCAGAATCCTACCAGAAAGACTTCGCATCCATGGGTCCCATCCAATGACTCGTCTAGGATTCATGCAAAAACTACATGGGGCAATTCACCAATGTAAGAGCAGTCCTGATTTGTGTTAACATGTCACAGAGGAATTAAACCGCAACCTTAATGATTAGAGGAAAAAAATGAAACCCAACTACTTCCAATTCTTTTCTATTTCCACTTCTTTTCACCACCTAAAACACATGAGCATACCTATTATGTGTGCATGTACGACCTAGTTTTACATTTTTTATGGTAACAGGAGAAGTATGTGAGGTATGTTTGTATGTTAACATGTTGGGAAATTCTTAGTCCTGGCTTTGCATTGAACATACATTACACAAAGGCAATGTCATGTAGATGTTCAGTAATTCTGGAAAACCTTTGTGCCCTTGCAATATGTGGCTAACTTTAGAAAAATATGTGTTGGAAATTCAGTGAATCTAATCTCTGCTAGAGAGGATTTTGGTAACTGAGGATGAAGTCTATATATGAATGATAATGAAACTGAGTACCTATTTTAGATTTCTATCCATAAATATACAGTTTTATCATCCCTACAACTTTGTGATAAAAATAATAATGCTAATGATAACTAATAATAGCTAACATTTATTAAATACTTTTCTTGAAAAAATTTGCATGCAAGCCGGGCGCGGTGGCTCAAGCTTGTAATCCCAGCATTTAGGGAAGCTGAGACAGGAGAATCGTGAGTTCAAAGCCAGCCTCAGCAATGGCGAGGCACTAAGCCACTCAGTGAGACCCTGTCTCTACAGAAAACACAAAATAGGGCTGGGGATGTGGCTCGGTGGTCGAGTGCCCCTGAGTTCAATCCCCGGTACCAAAAAAACCCAAAAAATTTGCATGCATTTTTCTCAGTTTTCACAGCATCCTGGTAAGGTGCACACTTTTTTTTTTTTTAAATACCACTTGAAGCACTCAGAACATATAGAAAAGCAATAGAGCAAAGCTTCTTATCTACTATATAGTGGAATCAGGATTCGAATCTGTTGCTCTCTGACTCTAGTTTCTTCGCTCTTGTTCAGGAAATCTCAGCTGAGGAATATTTTCCCTTTTTATAAATGCTGTTAATTTTCTACTTCCCCCACAACACATTAAAATTGATATCAATTATCTTATGAAAGAACAGAACAACAGTGCTTTGCTTTTCAGAGCAATGGTCTACTTTGCTCAAACTCCAGTCTTGTCACTGATGACATCTCCATGTCAACCCTGCCTCTTTCATTTTAGAATACTTAAGAGCATGATATTAAAAGGAAGTTAAACAATATGGGATCTTTTGAGCTCCTGATAAGCAAATAATCCTCCAACTAAATATTCTGTTAGACTTTTGATGAAGAAATGTTTCCTGCCAAATGAAGTTTCTCATTAGAACAACTAGTACATTCCTATGTTGTTTACTTTTGACCCCAAAAATGGGTAAAAGAATAAAGATTTTTAGGCTACTAAAATAGGAAATCTGAAGTCCTACCCAGCCCTCCACCCCCCATGAGCCCCTTCTAGCTAATTTGAAATGACATGATTAAATTTGTTTTGTTTTATTTTTTTGGTCAAAATACCATATGTAAAAATCTAGTTTACTCTCAAGTAATATTACTCTCCATATTAACCATAATTGTGTGTGTGTGTGTGTGTACACACAAGTTTATTTCTTAAATTTTAAAGAACTTGGTGTGTAAATTCTTGGTGAAGTTCTAATATGTGTTTTTATAGAGATTTCAAACATCCCATATTGGGGACTCCTTTATTATTATTTTTGAAGATATCAAAACTTATGACTGCAAATGTCTGAAAGGTCCTCAGAGAACTTGTCTCAACCCTGATTACTACAGCACAATATGGGATTCTGTGGGCTTCTTGAGGTTTGTGTATGAAACTCTAAAGTTAAAAAGTCACTGTTGAAGCATCTTGGTGCCACAGAAAACCAATGGCTGGCCACACAGCTCCTACTCCAGAGAAGTGCTAAGAACCATTCCTTCATGTATGGCGCTGTCCCACCTGCGTCTTTGTTCCTCTCTTCCCTGGGTTACCTATGATGTTTAATCCTGTGCAAAATGGGACTCACATGAAGTGAGCTGTAGATGCGCCTTTGCCTTGAGGTGTGATTTATTAGTAAACAGTCTTGTTAAAAACGCATTGAAAGCCTCACATTCCCCTGGTGCTGCTGGCAAGCCTTTTGAAGGTGGAAGACAGAGGAATATCATTAGTAATGTTAGCTGAGAAGCCACTTGTATGGCTGTTCTCATATTGAACAACTGAATAAATAGTCATGCAAAACCTCTGTAATTTGGTTCTGCTTCCCACACTCAGGCCACCTGCAGACAATCTTCATTTATGCGTCATCCTTATTGTCAATTACTTTTCGTTGCTAAAATACTTCTTCTTTAATGAATGCTATTATTTGCACTTTAGAGAATGGCTCATTATTCCTCATTTGACTTGCACCCATGACAGAAACTGATTTTTTTCAAAAAGGAGATACATAGAAGAAAAAAGTAAATCACATTATATCTCAAAAAAGTTATATCATTTATGGTTGTATCTCAAAAAAGGCAATGCTGCTGATTTATGGCTTAAAGCTGCTCATTTTTTAGCAAAAGTACTTTCAATTGTCTTACACCATAGAGAATATTCAACCTTTGAAGAATTGGAAAATGTGTTCTTTGTATGAGACTACTCTCAGGCATATTTTGTCCAGAGATAGTTCATTACTTTTTTCTCTTACAAAAAGTTAGATAACAGTCTCTTTTGATATAAAAATTTCTGTTTTCTGAAAGAGGACAGGAGACACTTAAAAAAATCAGCCATTTTAAGTTTTCTATAAAATTTCTATTCTAAAGGGATTTTATATCACCTTAAAAACTAAACTCATACTGGTTATCTTTAAAGTTAGAATAAAGGAATTTAAAATAAACTCTTTGGTGCATATCAGTTGGGACTTTCCATAAAGTTTACTATGTCTCTTTATTGGTGTGTGTTTTAGGAATTTATAAAGCAGAGGGCATGTCTCAGTGAAAGAAAAGGGTTGTGTGTATATTTAACCCTTCACTGACTCTATGCCTTATTTATGTGACTTCCTTTGTCCTGAAGTAAGTGAAACTGGATCCATAGTGTCCCAGCCTGCAGTGACCTCAGGAGGACAGGGCAGTTGCTCTACCTCACTCACTCCAGCAAATGCTTTCACCAGGAACACCCCCACCCCCACTTAGGTTTTACTTTTTTTGTCCTGACTTATGTACACTGAATTAACTTAGAGGAGATCTGCTCTCTCAGCTCTCAGCTTAAGGGTTGCTTATTGAAAGCACTTGACGCTGTCCTCATTTTTAAAATTTATTTTATACTTTTCCTCCACTCCCCACCCAAGAGTTGCAAAACAAACCATGTGAATGTGAGATAATCAGGAGAGTAAATCCTAAGTAACCATGAGCCCCTGTACAAGAGAAAGGGGAAATGTATTTTAAGAACTTAGTAAAATTGTAAGTAGGGAGACTGCACCCCAACTCACCACATACACAAGCTCGCACCCCCACCCCCACGCAGATGGGGACTGAAAGCTGGGCACAGGGTGATGACATCCAGGTGCTTGTTGTTTGATGAAACTGGGTAATCTAGAGTCTGATACTGATCCTTTTGAATTGTCAGGGATACTGTTTTCCCTTATCTGGGACAAGGCCCGCGTCTAGTAGGAGCCTAACAAATCTCAGGAGCAGTGGGAGGTACATAAAAAGGGCTCGCTTCAGGCAAATACCACTTGTTTTCTGGCAGTGCTGCATTGGCTAAAACTCTTTCCCAATAGCCAGTGACATCTGAGATTTGTAGCCTAGCTTCCTGCCCCAAAGTGCTAAAGATATGAACCAAACAGCCAGTGGTCCTCAAGCAGCCAGCTCTCTGTTCTTTTTTCCCCTTTTCTGTGTGCAGGGACTTAGCATGGTTCTTGCTCCTCCTTGCCCACAGCTACCTGGTTCCAGACCCTCCCCTTCTCCTCCTCCTCTCCCAGGCGAGCTTGAGTTCAGTAAAATCATTTATGTGATTGGTTCAAGTTTCATACACGTGGACAGGCTTTTAAGATCGTTGAGTCTTCACTCTGACCCTCCTCTCACATCATGGCTGCCTATCTTCCCAGCCTCAGATTTAGTCTTCTGCCCCTAGCTGCTGGGGTTTGATGGCAGCAGTCCTCAGATGCCCAACCCCAGGGGACAGGGAGACTCTATCCAGAGCACACACCTTCGCCTTCATGTGCTGCCTACCACCAGCTGAGGTAGCTGTGGCGGAAACAGGTCAGACAGTCCCTGTCTGTTGCTTTAACTAAACCCCAGAGGAAGTCAGAAAAGTGAGAAGCTGTGAGGACCAGCATCAGGAGGGGAGTCCTTGCACTTCCCACAGGCCCATCTCTGCTGCCCTCATTTCCTTGTCCTTCTTCATACCTCAGCTCTGATCTGGCACATCTTTACTTCTGAAAAGTGTAATATGAATAGAGTTAGGGGAGTATTTTTCTTAAAAATAAAATGAAATAGTACAGAAGGATTTGAATACTTTGCAAATTTGCTTTTTAATATGTTAAAATATTTTCCTGATTACAGTTGGTCTGTGTTGCATTTTAAGAGAATTAGGCCAGTATAGGAATATTTTTTAACTAAGATCAGATATCAGTATCACAGACTAAATATAGTTAGGTTAGGCAAGTTCAACAAGCAGGTGTTAAAGATCTCAGTTCCTGCTAATTCGCACCTAAGATTTCCAATGACTTCAGCATCAGATGTCTCTTAGTTGAGAAATACAAAATCAAAGATTTTTTTCCATTGTTAAATATAATTGATTTCACGGGAGCCCTGAGGCTGCTGTTGATGAAATGTGCTTATGATGCAAAGGTTTGCAGTGTGGTGTTTTCCAATTTTTTGAAGATGATTGTCCCCAGACTCAAATTACAGCTTACATTTGCCATAATGATGCATGTACAATCGCTTTGTTTAATTATGGTTAACTATCTAAAACTACCTTTCCCTTGAGTCATTGAAAGTTTTATTGGAGTTCTTTAATATGATTATAAAAATTAATGGGCTTGTAATTAGATATAAGAGAAGCATATCCAAAGTTTGCCAAATAACAATTGTTCTACTTCTGAAGTTACACGTTTCTGCATATGAGGCCATAAGATAGATGACATGAGCTCAAAATCTTGGGCTGGCTCATACCCACATTAGGAATGATAATTTGAAAATTAATTCAGATCTTCTTGTAAATTTCACTAGAAAGGTAATATGTTTTACTTTAAAGGGTTTTATTGTCATTAAAATCAATACTATCAATAAATGTTGCTATGGTTAACTTTCCATATACCTTCAACTTTCTAAATAAGATCTAGGCTTAGTCAACACATTTACTATTCAGAAATCTTTAAGCAAGTGATAGAATAGGACTCTGATTTACAAATATTAACTATAGCTGCTTTTGATCTTTAATCATAATGTAAAAGGCATCTTTGAGCATTTAGAACCTTCTTCAAAAGAGATCAGATATCTTCCAAACTTCTCCAACATACGAACAAAATTCACATTATTCCTATTTCATAACTGGAGTACAGTTTCTACTGGAGCAAAGCTGGTCATCAGCAGAACTCAAACAAGTAGATTGCAAGCAGTTCTCGTCTCTTGCTTTAGTATTTGGATCTGTTTGCATCAGAAGCTTTGCAGACCAAGGCAGAGGGCTAAGAGTTGCTGGGAGTTTTACTGACCTCAGAACAGCCATTCATTTGGCCTGTGTCTAGAGGAAGAATTTCTGTGTATGAGCTACTGGTGATTAATCCATTTTGCCTTTATTCTTCAGTTGTTGGCGTTCAGATTGAAGTGTTTTGCTTTTCCATGTGTTAGCGGAAACAAATAGACACAGAGCTCTCTCTTGTAGTATACTCACACTCCAAAGTGCTATAAAACGACCTTTGAAATTGAACCATCATGTTTTCTTGGCACAAGCAGAGGGAAGAACTGGGGATGTGTACCCTGGGGCTGCGGCTGGCAGTGGGGCCTACGCAGAGGGACGCATGGTGTTAGCAAAACGTAGCTGTGCCCACTTGGTTGTATTCACATGCAGGCCTCAGTGGATTCAAGCTCTGGCCCCTCAGAATGCCAGGCATTGTGTTCACTTCTCAGTCACAGCCCGCTCGGGACGGCCATTGTCACTGAGCGAGGTTACCATTTTATTTTTTTCTGCATCTAAGCCAGTTGTCTTTCAAGTGTATCACAATAGGGGAAATAAATCATGGATTGTACCTCAAATATTGTTATGAGAGTAACATGTGAAACACATATTTAGACCCATTTTCTTTTGTTTTTAAATTGGAGATAAACTCATAAAGAATGGATTCTTCTATGTAATTTGTCATGTCAATGCAAATAAGTAATGCTATAGATGTAAAAACTTCATTTGGAATAGAAGAAAGTTTGTCTTACTGAGTTTTCAGAGATGTTGAGGAAATACTTTTGGTCAGCTACCGTGGCTTTGGATCCTGTGTGTAATGTGGTAAAGTCACTTAGCTCTATCTCTTTTCTGTTCTTTATTTAAGCAATGTGATATTTGGACTAGAAGTGATGCTTTCTCCTTCCTGTGAGTGTCTGTCAATCATAGTGGGCTCTTTCTCATTTCTCATCTGGAAGAACTTGAAGATATGTGTAATGCATATGGTTGAAGCACCTTTCAAATATTTTGGAAACTTTTCTGACACTTCTCCCCAAGAGCAATGGTGCTCTAGAGTGGGGATTTTGTCATTCAGCACTGTCTCCCTGGGACCCAGCACAATGATCAGCAGAAATAAGTGCTCAGTGAGTGCTTTGAGTGCTTATGAAATGGAACCGTGCTCTGCCCTTTGGTTACTCAGGGTGATTGTGATGGAAGCTATGTGTCTGTTGCTGTGGTCGTTATAGAAATGTCTTGATAGGTGAAAATTCATTTGATTTTTTAAAATATAGAAGGGTTACCCTTTTTGGTTGATGCCCCTATGAATTTTAGCCCACAGAACTCTACCACAAAAAGTCAATTTCATTGTATGTTAATTTAAAACTAAAATTTTAAAACATGTCTCCCCTTATAAAAAGTATCACTGTCAGCGGTCTGAAAAGATGAGCTACTTTCTCCAAAACATTCTAGGCCCCTTTCCTAGGAGTGCCTTTTCATTTGTTTGAAATTTATAAATGTGTTTCTTCTTGGTTTTTGAAAATTTTTTTACGTAAACTCTCATTTATGCTAAAGATCTGCCTCATTATAAAATATCATTTTTAAATAATGAGAGAATACTTATTTTCTTCCAAGAAGGTTCTCACTATGGAAATTGAACAATGGCTCTGTATTTCCTGATGAGCAGCTACTAACAGTACTATCAGTGAATAACACTCACCAAGTGCAGCTTGCCTCATAGGCTCCATTGTCCTTCATCCTCAGAATTCCCCAAAGTAGGTGTCTGCATCCTTCTGTGACAGATAAGAAATTGAAGATTCAGTGTCACTACCCAGAGTACAGAGACAGAGGAACTGGAACTCAGTTCTCTAAGTCTCACACCTTTTCAGTTCCAAGCAGAATGTTTCCTGTACTCAATACCATTCATGAAGGTGATCTGGCAATGTGTGTGCCTGGGTGCACATACAGGTACACACATTGTGCACGCGCACACACACACACACACACACACACACACACACCCAACACATCAGAGGGAGAAAAGGGAATAGGGGGCAGGGAGCTTGCCAAGGAACTGCCAAAGAATTTGTTCAGTGTCTACCCTATTTCTGAAATGGCAGAAGCTGAGACAGAAACAGCCACATTCACACAGATGCCTGCTGAGAAACCATCTACTTTATTATACAGTCGCAGCATCTGTGTGTGAATTTTGTTCCATAATGCAGCAGTATCTTTAATGTGGAAGGAGCCAGTAGCCTAGTAAGTCATGCTTTGTCTCTTCTTTCCTATTGTCACGACTCTGGGTCCCCAGCTAGTCCTTATTCGTTGTCATAGGATGAGCCAAGTGGTTGGACTCACCCCAATGTGCTGTTGATGCCTTGTTAGGGTTCAGTAAGTAATAAGCCATGAGTTGGATGGGTGGCATGCTGGTAGCAGTTGACTTTTTCTGATTCAGACGAAGACTCCTTAACTAGAGATCAGGCAAGCAGGCAGATAGATCCCATCTGCCACCACCAATTCATTTCCTGACTGGAATTTCTTGCCTCTCCTGAGGATTTCTTAACTCTTCAGTCTTTGTGGTGACAGCCACAAATATTGCCCATCCCTAAATTAAATTAACCATCTGTGGGAAATTCAAGATACCCATTCTTTGTGGTTGATTGAGACACTGGGAGTTAGCACTCTCAGGGTTTTTTTTCTTCCTTCCTCTAATAAGCTGGGTGACATTAGACCAGATACTTATCTTCTCTAAGCTCATCCTGTCATTTCCTGTCTTATGGAGTTGTTTACAGGATTAACTAAGATAGTGAATATGAAGCTACTTAATGTGGTCAGTTATCATTATGATCATGATTTGTAACAAAGATCCACATGATCCTAACCCTCAAAGATAATTCATTTATAAAAATCCACCTTTTGGCATGAGATGGACATCATTAACCTAGGTACATATATGAAGATATGAATGGTGTGACTCAACCTTGTGTACAGCCAGAGAAATGAAAAATTGTGCGCCATATGTATAGTGTGAATTGAAATGCATTCTGCTGTTGTTTTGGGTTTTTTTTAAATCTACCTTTGATGATAGCCTTCACTTACCAGTCTCATTCATGGCTGTCTAGATGATTTTCTTGACTCTACCAAATCCAGTGTTCTGGAATCATTGGACCACTTTTTGTGAAGATGCTATTCTACTTTCATTGGGCTGAGTAGTTGGTGCTCACGTTTGAAGAATAGTCTTTGTTGCCAAAAACCTAGGAGAAAGCCAGAAAGAATGGCTATCACTAAGGCTGGGCATGCAGCTCAGTGGTTGGACACTTGCCTAGCATCCTCGAGGATCTAGGTTCTATCTCCAGCACTGCAAAATAAAAGAAATTGCTCTAACCTAGGAAATTTCCCCCTTTCTTTAGGGCCCAGTTACTCCTGATTAACCAGAAGGGAAAATTTCTTTTCTTGAAAATAGGAGGGCTGTGGTTTTTGCTACCCACCTGGTAGGAAGTGAATGTTTAATACACCAATTTCTTTATTCTGTTTATGTTTTTATTCAGGTTGCCTTAACACAGCAGGCTGTTCCTTGCTGACTGGTAACTGGGGTTGAAGTGTTGTGAATGGCTATAGGGCAGAACAAAGCTCCTGGTCACCTGCATGAAACCAAGGCCTTGGCCTTATTGACTCTGGGCTCTGTCTGGGCTAGCCAGCTACTGGGTTCAGCCTAGAGCACTCATTACTACCTCTTGGTTCTCAGGACGTTATTTCTGGGAAGGTCTTCTCTTCAGTTCCTTGTGCAGTATGTCTGTGACTTCCTCAGGCTCAGGATAGTCTTTACTTTGAACATCCCATCCACAGTGGAGCAGGCACCTGCATGTCAGCCATCAGCTATAGCATCATTATCCTGATTAAATGTGAGGCCTGGGGTTAAATTGACTACTTGTCCTTCCATATTTGCCTATTTTATGGCACCCTTCGAAGGGATTAGCTTGCACAATTTTGTCATGTGTAAAGGGATATCAAGGTGCATTTGTGGTTCAGTTGAATGATAGTGAAAATTTTCTGTCAAAATAGAGTAATTTTAACTTTTAAGTGATAAAAAGAACAATGTTCATTATAGAAATCTAAAATTGCAGAAAAGCATAAGGAACAAAGGAAAAATGACCCCACATCCCACTGACAGCCTTCTAGGCCTGTCCTTCCAGATATCTCCTTATGCATATATTCATAAGCCAGCAGTTTCAAATGGGCATTTTTCTGGATTCTTCATTAATTTGAGTTGAAATGTTACCCAAGTGGAACTTATTGAAATATAGCTAATCTTTTACTGAGTCACTAATTAAATGTTGACTATTTGCAGAGGAAAAGAAGAAAAAAATGTGAAAAGCCATAATCGCCAGGATTATGTGTGGTTTTCCTTTTCTTCCTTTTCTTTTTCTTTTTCTTTTCTTTTCTTTTTTTTTTTTTTTGGTACCAAGGTTGAACTCAGGGACACTTGACCACTGAGTCACATCCCCAGCCCTAGTTTTTGTGTTTTATGTAGAGACAGGGTCTCACTGAGTTGCTTAGTGCCTTGCCATTGCTTAGGCTGGCTTTGAACTCTCAATTCTCCTATCTCAGTTTCCCAAAGTGCTGGGATTACAGATGTGCACCACCGCACCCGTCTCCTTTTCTTCTTTAATAGTTACATTACCTGAATTTAATGTAGTTGCTTAAGACTCAAAAATTGAAGTGATTTTAAAATTGGCTAGAAAAGAATTTTTAAGAATAATTTAAATGTTTGCACCATCTAATAGAATACTGCGGCTATCAGTGTTCTGTTGGAAGCTGCATTGTAAATACCAAGGTCCAAAAGCACTTTTCATTAAACAACAACAGATTCATATCCTATAGCAGGAGCTAAAGTTGCCCAGTGAAATAGAATGGAGAATTCAAGCACACAACTTGTTAACTCATGTTAAAAATACTTTGAGGCCTGAAGGTCTGGAGACCTGAAGTTGCTCAGTTACTCAGTATGCACCTGATCTAAGCAAAGAAGAGCAAGAGCCATTTACATGTCCTGGAGCGATTAAATGTAAACTGGTGATGTAGGTTGTTGAAGCACTGAAATGCTAGAAACATGTGCTTGAAACTTGGAGGTTGTTTTTCACAGAAGGTTTGTTTGGTGGGAGTGGGCAGGTGGTCTGAGAGGAAAACAATATATAGTCCTGAGTGTTCAGTCTGAACTGAAAACTGATGGGACAAAAACCAGGAGGTTGAAAGTTGAATTCCGGGTCTGGTCCAATCAGTTCCTCAGACTGAGTAATTAAAACATTATGACCATCTGTGTATACTCAGAAGCCAACTTCATCTTGAAAAATAAGCAAGTATTTTCCCTAAGAATAGATGATATGTGGTCACTGTAATAAACTATTTTAAATGATGAGTTAAATATATGTGTGCATGCACATGCCTGCAGAAGCACACATGCATACACTGTTTAAAAAATTATTATTATTATTGGTACCAGGGATTGAACCCAGGGGCACTTATCCACTGAGCCACATCCCCAGCCCCACCCTACCCTCATTTTGTTTTGTTTTGTTTTTTCTTTTTTTGAGACAGGGTGTTGCTATGTTGCTTAAGGCCTTGCAAAGTTGCTGAGGCTGATTTTGAACTTGTGATTTTCCTGCCTCAGCCTCCCAAGCTGGTGGGATTACAGGCATGTGTCACTATGCCTAATTAAAAAATACATTTTTAATCGATACTTTCTCAAAAATAAAATTATACATATTAATGGAGAACCATTTTATATTTTGATTCATATGTACATTGTATGATTTTTAAATCAGGTTAGACAAATCTATCTCTTCAAGCATTTGTGGTTTCTTTATGGTAAAAATATTTTAAATATTTTTTTCCAGCTTTTTGAAATGTTCAGTATATTATTATCCCCAGTCATCCCACTGTGCAAAAGCATGTCAGAGCTTCTTGTTGCTGTGACTTAGTATCCATTGGTCAACCTTTCTACATCCTGCACTACCCATTGCTCTTCTCACCCTCTGATCACCACTATTTTGCTTCAAGTTCTGAGAACAATGTTTTTAGATTTCACGTTTTTGGATTCTCTCTGTGCCTGACTTAAACTTAGCACAGTGATCTCCAGTTCTATCCATGTTGTCACAAATGGCAGGATTTCATTCTTTTTCAAGGCTAAATAATATTCCATGGTGTGTATGTACCACATTTTACTTATTCATTCATAGTTTGTGGACACTTAGGCTGTTTCCATTTCTTGGCCATTGTGAATGTGCACACACACTTTAATTTAGGACTAGAACATGGTGTTTCAAAATACTGCACTCTTCAAATTAATTTAATTTGATTTGGGGCTGAATGTTTCCTCATCTCCTGAGTGCAATTGGGAAAGGTGATAAGGTATTATGTGGACCTACTTCCAGACACAACCCATCATTCTATAAGATGGACAGACAAAGCTCATGCTGCACAGTAACATCAATAACAAAAGAATTAGTTTTAGGAGGCACCTCTTGGGAAATGACCTAGATATGGTTTTAGGTCTGCCTTTCGTCTTAAGTTCATTAATAATCAGAACATAAAGGATAAAAAAAATTGTAACTCAAAGGTACTGCACAAGTCAAAAGCAAGTAAAAGAAATACTGCTACCATGCAAATCAATTTAAAAGAAGGATTTCTAAGCTTCCCTGCAGAACTGGTTTATTTTAAGATAGAGGTAAGGCCATCCCTGTATTGTATTGAAAATTATCATCAACAAGAACCACAGCATGATATGAGGAGATTCCAAGATATTAATGAAGGTGATTTATAAAATCGACTCTCCAATGATAGGGCTCTTTAATTAGATTTGATAGGGTATTAAGTAAGTACAGTTGAATACACTCTTATTTAAAGGTATTATGTCACAAAACTGAGATGTAGTTATTGCGTGCTGCATAACCCTGTAGAGCACAGAAACACTCTGAACTCTGTCTGGGTCACTTATTTCCAGAACGCTGTAGACAAGGAGGCTCACAGGCCAGCCCCCCCCCAAAAAAAAAAACCTGATTCAAGGGATAGAAAGAGTTATTATGAGAACAAATTAAATGACATAAGTGAATCATTGGGCTAAAAGAGAGTGAGGTAAGTTTAATGTAAACCAGTTCTATCATAGCTAATATTTCTCATACACATATTCCATGCCTCAGGCACTGGGTAAGCCCTTTAACTGGATTCAGTTTTCACATTTCCCTCAACAACTTTATAGTTACTACTGTTGTCCACATTTGGTTTTTTGTTTGTTTGTTTTGTTTGGTAGTGGGATTGTACTCAGGAGTACTGGACCACTGAGCCCCATCCCCAGCCCTATTTTGTGTGTTTTTTTTTTATGTAGAGACAGGGTCTCACTGAGTTACTTAGCGCCTCACTGTTCCTGAGGCTGACTTTGAACTTGCGATTCTCCTGTCTCAGCCTCCCAAAGTGCTGGGATTATACATCAGGAAGCTAAGTTGTAGACAGGTGGTTAATGAGCTTGCCCAAGTTTTCATACCTACCAGGAGACTGGGTTTTCTGGTTTGGGGTGATGCAAGTGTATGTCCCATTCTATTTGATGATATCACATACCTTTTAGGAAAATTTGGTTTGGGATGTTTGCATCCATTCATATGACTCCAGGCTTGCTTTTCTTTCTTTCTGCTTTTAATTTTTTATTTTGAGGCAGGTATAAGTTGCTTAGTGCCTGGCTAAATTGCTGAGGCTGGCTTTGAACTTGGGATCATCCTGCTTCAGCCTCCCAAGTCGCTGGGATTGCAGGTGTGTGCCACTGCATGTGGCTCAACTCCATGCATTTTTAAATGTTTCCTCTCATATTCTGTCACTTCTCATTTCTCATGAAATATATGATGCTATATATTCTTAGTTACATAAATATATCTTGTCTCCTAAACTATAGGTCATTTCTTAAGGATAGTAAATGTGTCTCCTGTCGATACAGTTTAATATAATAAGCCCTATAAATGGTTTTTTTAAAAATTTTTTTAGTTGTAGATGGACACAATGTCTTTATTTTATTGGTTTGTATGTGGTGCTGAGGATCGAACCCAGGGCCTCACGCATGCGAGGCAAGCGCTCTACCGCTGAGCTACAATCCCAGCCCCCTATAAATGTTTTTGATGTGTATCCTTTATGTCTTTTTTAAAGGATTTTTTTCTGAGAAACAACTAACATGTTGCTGTATGCTCTCAGTAAATACTTCAGTACTTTTGTGTGTGTGTTCATAGCAGGTATTCCATGAATGTGCATATATTCACAGAAATTATATTCACAGAAATGCCAGTTATAAGTGCCAGTCACTGCTTGAACAACAAATAAAAGAGCAGGCCTAGGGCTCAGGGTGGTGAAGAGGACCCATTGTCAGTGCTGAGGATCTATTATTTGTCCAAGTCCAAAAATGGTCACACACAAAAATGAAGTTAAGTTACAATAAGATAAAATTTTAAGTAAGACAGCATAAACATTGGGTTAATTGTATTCAACCATTTTGCTCCTTAGTCTAATTGATTAGTTATATATTATGATTTTTCCTTAAGGGACATTGTTTGGCCCATTTATTTGTGAAATAAAGCAATTTATTCTCCTGTTAACGTCACATAGACAAATTGCTTTAGGACATCTTGAGATTCTTAAAATCAATTTAGGATGGTACAAAATCAGGGTTGAAGATTATTCAGCTAGACCAAATTTAGCAAATCTGATTGATAAATAAGCATACAATGAAATTTTAAGTAAAAGATAAGTTCATCAAGTTTTACTTTCTCTAATATGTGCAACCACATCTGTTGTAAAAATAAGTTCACAATAGCAGTAAAATAGTGTCTTAAGAAACACTACTGTGTCTTAATAAACACATTATTATTTAATAATCCTTGCCTAATAAGCTGTAAACACTCTTAAGCATTTATTTTATTTTTTATTTTTTGTGGTGCTGGGGATTGAATCTAGAGCCTTGCGTGTGCTAGGCAAGTGTTCTACCATTGAGCTACATCCCCAGAGCATTCAATTAAGCATTTAAATAAAAATGGTATTCCCCTTGCAATCCTATTGGTCCCCTTCAGAGATTACAGATAATAATTCAGATGTATTTCATTTTTAATCCACAGTCCTCCTCATTAACCACCTAACAGTGCCCTGGCAATGCAAGAAAAAGTGTTGACTTGAAAAAAATAGAAAAAAATCTTGGACATATTGCAGGATATTCATAGAGATTCCTTGAATTATTTTAGGTAACTCAGTTTCAACTGATGTCCAGAGACCAGAGTTAACCTATAAATTCCCTAATTTGTTTACTTTGGAGAGATCATCTCCAGTGCAGCATCTGTTTTTGCTTTCTCTGTGAGATCTTGGTTTTTCCATCAGGGGGATTGAGGCAAGAGGGAAGGCAGGTGACTGGAGTGGACCACACAAGCAGCTCCTGGAACCTGCTGTGTCAGGACTCCCTTCACCAGTGGTGCTTGTACCTCCCCTTGCTGCTCTGGATGGGCAACTTCCATGCTTAGCTTTTCATCTGTTTCAGGAATAAACTCTGTCTGCCAGATAACATTCCTCTATAGCTAGAAGAATGTCGAAACTCAAATTTTGCTTAGTATGTCTTATTTTGGACAACCAACTTTCTTCTACGAAGCTCAGAGAGCAGTAACTGAAAATTACTTTCAATATGCAGAGGGAAGAGCCTTCTGGAAGTACAGTGGTTATTTATGAAGCCTGGGTGGGGGAGTGCCCTGCCATGTCCCAATGAAATCAAGGAGATAAAATTTTAATGTTGAAAGCACTTATATTTTAAGAGTTTTCTACCATTTTGCTCCCTCTGCAATCCTTGCATCCATAGCCACAGCAAGAAATCTATTTCCAGAGTTTTCTCTGAGCTCAGACCAAGGTCACAGGAAGAGGAGCACTCTGGATTTTGTGATGTTAGTAGAAATAAAAGCATTGAAAACCAGGGAAGTATCAACTGCTTCTATCTTTGAAAAATAGCCAGCTGAATTTTCTCACATAAAGAGTGACCCAAACTAGTCTTCCAGCTTTACTTTGAGCTCTTGTGAGGATGGGCCAGAATTACTGTGAATATAAATTCAAGCTCAAGAGAAGAGAGGGATGTGGAGAAAATCCAATTAACTGGAGTGAAAGTCATACAGAATAAACTACCCATCACTAAAAGAAATAGGTTTTAAATTGAATGAATCTTTAGTGCAGAATTGATCAAATATGTCCTTATTGTATGAGAAGATGCACTTTTCAAATAATATTTTTCAGGAGGCATCATCTGCTTGAGGATGTTTCATCTTCTTATTAAGAAAGTGGTTAGAAGTTTGGAACCTTTTTCATCCTGGTTATTAACTTGCAGGGGAAAATCTTCCTATTCCAGTATTCATTAAACGGATCTCTTTGTGTCTACAAATATTAAAAGTAGTCTTGAAAGTACTGTAGGTAAGCAAGGAAAAAAAAATTCACTGTTTGTTTCCTCATAGAATTGACATTTTTATTTAGGGAAAAATCCATGAATTTACAATCTCTCCCTTTCTAGGTTTTTCAGCATTTCTTGCAAATTGTATGTAAATGAATGCAAATAAGCAATCCTCACTAGCAAGCTGCTTAGAAGTATAAAATGCATAAAATTAAGATGCTGAGAGAAACGTGCATCTAATTAAGGTAGCATGTAAAGAAATATTTAAATTCAAATTAGATACTTCAGTGGAAAGAATTACTTATTTAATTCAAAAGGTGTTTTGTATAATTCAGAGAAGACTTGTCCTTAGCAATGTTCCCATTTCCTTTAAAAAATCAGTTTTAGGAGCTTTGCACTGGCTCAGTTAAACTTTAAAATTGGGTTTAACCGAAGAATTAGCTGCCATAAAAATGCATTCTTGTTTTAATGTCTTTACCTCCAAAACAGACTCCAGAGGCAGACGTGATCGTTTGAAAGTGAGGGAGAGTTGGGTGTCAGGATCACAATTTCTATCCCACTCATGCAAACTTCATGTGGTAATTTGATTCCACGAGATACACATTTCTGGAGATACACAGATCACAGCCAACTCATTTTCCGTGGATTCTAAGAAGATGTTGTAGCACTACAGAAAGGATACTAACCTATGCCTCACTTTTCACATCCAGGACACCTTTATTCTAGTAGGCAATATTTGTCATCTTGCAGGTCTGCCAGGGACAGAAGAGGAAAGATATTTGATCTTAGAAGATTTCAGTTTAAATAGATAGAAGGACTTTTGCAAAGCATAGAGCAACAAGCAAATTAGTGCAAAAACATAACTTCTATTTTGAAAAGATATAAACTATCTTATAAAATTGATGCTGTTTCTGCCTCGGACCCAGCAATTTCAAGAACAAACAGAAAAACAGCAGGAAAATGGTTTATTCTAGTTTTCAAAATGCTTGCTCTAGGATGGGTGAGGGTATAATTTTTTAACTGCATATCTTAATTGTACATATAAATGGGGCTTAGCGTATATTCCCATATATTTACACAGCATGCACTTATCAAATCTAACTTCCCTTTTTATACCTCTCCTTCCCCAACACTATTCTCAGTCTCTAGTCATCATTATTCTACTTTCAGTTTGACTTTAATTAGCTTTCAATTAAGAGAGAAAACATAAGGCACTTATCTTTCTGAGTCTGGCTTATTTCACTTAACATAATGATCTCTAGTTCTATCCATCTTGCTACAAATGACAGAATTTCATTTTTCTTTATGGCGGAATAGTACTCCATTGTGTAGATATACCACATTTTCTTTATCCATTCTTCTGTTGATGGATACGTAGGCTGATTTCAAAGTGTTCTGTTAAGTTTCACAGCACCCACTCAGAGTTTTTATTTTCTGATTGTATATTCCTCTGATTTCAATGGAACCTGTGCTTTAGGCCATAGTATTTCTTTCTTTTTTTTTTTTTATATACTTTA
>CM053410.1:33371182-33415055 GCA_028644305.1 Xerus rutilus | reverse complement strand
TTATCAAACATAACAGAAAAAAAACAAATTTTCAGAAGCTGTACACACTATTCACTGAAAACATTTGTTGAGGCAAATAGAAAAAAAATTGTTACAATCATAATTTTTCTAACTTTGCACAAAATTATAAGCAGATTACATTCTTCATATTAAACATCTTTATATGCACTTTCAATGAACAGTATATATATATATATATTTATATATATATATATTTATATATATTTTTTATCAACCATCTTTACTATATTCATTTCATGTCTTTGGAGATTAAAAGTAGTTCATTATTATAAAACAGTTTTGATCACATGCAAGACACAAAACTCCCTTTTAGACTTGGGTCCCTTCATCTGAAATTCCCATGTCTGGTATAGGAAATCAGAAAGTAAAGCTGATGAAGGAAGGAAGGAAAGAGGGAGGGAGGGAGGAAGGAAGGAAAGAAGGAGGGAGCTGAATGTGTCATTCTTCCGTGGGAGGGTTGGATCTACTTTCTCTTCAGTAAGACCAGTAATCCTTCTGAATCCATGCCAGTCTTCTTTCATCCTTCCCTCCCTTTCTGCCCCAGTTCCCATCCTCCCCTAGTCCTGCGCCTGAAGTGCATATGATCCAAGTAGCATCACAAATTGAAAAGTACATTCTGGTTGGAGATCAGGAGGGTCACAGCTGATATTTCTTTGGTCCAGGAGAGTTTCTTCATCCGGAACCTGAGCATGGTACTTTCCTGTTAGAGCCCTTTCCCCATTCTGATTCCATGATACCTTCAGTGGCCAGCTTTTGACCCATGATTGTGTGGCTCAGTGATTGCTGTATTCATAGCACAGACTACACACAGACTACATCTCATTGCCCACCTGGTGTCTTTTTCCTGGAAGTCCTGCAGTCGATATTATTATAAATTCACTTTGATAACTTTCCTCTGAACTAGAGGAAACTGGACTGTTCCCAATCTTCCCTCTTCTCCTCCCAAATATCCAATATCACAGTGTAGACCTCTTTTCTCAACTAAATGTACTAGTTCTTTTTTTTTATTTGTTCTAATTAATTATACATGACAGTAGAATGAACTTTGTTACGTCATACATAGATGGAGCACAATTTCTTATTCTTCTGGTTGTACATGAAGTAGAATCCCACTGGTTGTATAGTTATATATGTACATAGGATAATAATGTCTGGTTCATTCTACTACCATTCTTACCCCCATACTCCCTCCCTTCCCTTCACTCCCCTCTACCTAATCTAAAGTAACTGTATTCTTCCCTAGCCTCCCCCTTATTGTGAATTAGCATCTGCATGTCAGAGAAAACATTCAAACCTTTGGTTTGGGGGATTGGCTTATTTTACTTCCATCCTTTTACCAGCAAATGAATGCCAAAATTTTATTCTTCTTTAAAGCTGAGTAATATTCCATTGGTATATATAACCACATTTTCTTTATCCATTCATCTGTTGAAGAACATCTAGGTTAGTTCCGTAATTTAGCTATTGTGAGTTGAGCTGCTATAAACATTGATGTGGCTGCATCACTATAATGTGTTGTTTTTAAGTCTTTTGGGTATAAACTGAGGAGTAGGATAGCTGGGTCAAATGATGATTCCATTCCAAGTGTTCTTAGGAATCTCCATACTGCTTTCCATAATGGTTGTACCAATTTGCATTCCCATCAGCAGTGTATGAGTGTACTTTTTCTGCCACATTCTTGCCAATGTTGCTTGTATTCTTGATAATTGCCATTCTGACTAGGGTGACATGAAATTTTAGAGTAGTTTTGATTTGTATTTCTCTAATTGCCAAAGATGTTGAACATTTTTTTTCATATATTTGTTGATCGATTGTATTTCTTCTTCTGTGAAGTGTCTGTTCAGTTCCTTAACACACAAATCTCCATCACATTCCTGATCAAAGACTTTCTGATGCCACATTATTAAAGTATTTTTAAAGTACTAAGTGGCCTGGACTCTACCTGTGCAATAGCTTTAGCAGTAGGACCTGCAAGATGCCAGGTCATTTGTATTTTTATGCCCGTGCACATGCTGTTTTCTCTGCCTGAAATACTCCTTCCTCCTACTCCTATCTTCTACCTCTGCCTAGAAAATTCCTACTTACCTTGCTCTTGGGAGAGTTTTTCCTTCTCTCACTCTCCTAGGCTCATTCTCTTTTTTGCACTGGAGGCCTCTGGTGACAGCGTTCCCTACAACAGTCCTCTGAAGAGCTGTTTCCTGGTATGTCCCCCAGCAGGCCATGAGCCCCTGTGGGCAGGATGGTGTTAGGTGAGCAGGTGACAAGAGAGGGCTGCGCAGAGGTTCTCAGATGTTTTGTTCTCAGGATCCCTTTATACGCCTAAAAATTACTGAGAGTCTAAAAGAGCTTTTTGTTTATTATTTGGGGGAATAACTATGAATATTTACCATATTTGAAATCACACCAAGAAATCTAAAAAAAAATTTATTCTTCAAAATCAACAATACTAAACTCACTATATGGTACTATCAGTGATATAGTTTTGAATAAATAACTTCTGAATTTAAAAAGTTACAGTGAGAAAAGGAACACTGCTTTACGTTTTTAGAGATCTTTTAAATATCTGGCTTATTAATAGAAGACAGCCAGATTCTCCTGTCTGCTTCTGCAGTCCATCTGGCTCATTGCGTGATTTTGTTTAAAGAATATGAAGACTAAAATTTGACAAATGAGAGTTTCTGACATCCTGTTATAAGGTGAAGCCTGACGTCTTAGGGATGGGCTTTTCATAGTTCTGTTATTCAGCTTCTTATCACTATAACGAAATACCTGAGAAAACTATTTATAAAGAGGAAGGGTATTTTGGTTCACATTTTGGAAGTTCCAGTGCTTGATTCTGCTTGTTTTGGGCCTGTGCTGAGGCAACACATTATGGTGGGAACACATGGTAAAACAAGACCACTTACATCACAAGCCAAGGAGAAAAGAGGAAGAGGAGGGAACAGGAGTCACACAATCCCGTAGGACCAGACCTTTAATCCATGGGCCTTTGGGCTCAAACTATAGAAATGAACATAAAGTCATTGAATGATCTCTCTTGCAACTTGAACAGTTCATTTACCCTTTCAGGATTTAGCTATGCCATATATCAGTCACTGGGAAAACTGAGATATGCAAATTTTCCAGACAGTGATACCTTCTATTATACAGTTAGAAACAACAGTAGAAATCTTTGTTAGGAAGCTGTCAGACTCATAGTGGTAGAGTAGTAGTTTTTCAGAGTTCTGATTTTCACTCAGAAGCTTACATTTTGTCATTGGTAACAAATATTACCAGTAGTTTCCCTCAAGGGGACAGGCTTACTTTGTCCATTGTTAAAACAATACCTTTTGAATATCCATGTCTGAATAACAGGTTTTTATCAGTTCTTTTTTCAGTAAAAATTGTGTTCTGAGAAAAAAGTGGCTACTTCAGCTTGTAACTTGATTGTACCAGTGCTTTTCCGACTGAGATAAATATCACACCTGGGAAACAAGAAACATATTCTTGCATGTTCTTGTCCTCAGTAAACAGGACCAAAATTTATGAAAAGTAATGTTGATTGCTTCATCCAGGACATGCCTATATGAAACTGGCATTTATTTTCCTCCAGTATTTGGAGGGGTTGAATGGACTGGCCACTAGTATTGTTAGTGCCTCTCACTGCCCTGATTAGTACCACATTGCCAGGGATTTTACCACCCCTCCCTCATGTCTTTGCACCTCAGTGCAAGTGTCAATCCAGTGAAGAAGGCATGTGATGTCTTAGTACTATTAAATACTTTGGATCTCATGAACCCTCAGAACAGATATTGGAGACCCCTAGGAGTCCATAGATAACACTCTGAGTGCCTTGGGATGGACTAGAGAGACATGCAGAAGCTCCTCATACCAGGTTGCAGAATCTGCTAGGAAAGGTATGAGAGGAGGAGGGGCATGGTCAGTTTTGTACCTTCAAGTGACCACCGTGGCCAGAGAGTGGAGCATGTTCTGGGGAGTTGGTCATTGTTGTTTGGTAGTTGTTACCAGATGCATGTATAAGATTGAGTCCCAAACTCTTAAACTCTTTTGGTTTGGTATTTTTATTCAAAATCACATTCAATTGCATGAACAAACTAGGTGCTGTATTTTCTGGGTGCTCTTATTTCTCTTCTGCAAGTGCATCTTGAGCACATGTACAAGTGTTGCTGTGTATATAAGATGTGTATGTACAGGCATCATTGGCTCATTGGCCCTTAGGTCATCACTCTCTGGCCTGGTTTGTATTTTCTCAACAGCAGTACATTGCTTGGACTCTACACATTATCTTGTATCATATGTGGAAAGCATTTGTTTACCATGAAGACCTCCCACTGTGTGGAAGCATGGGAGAATCATTACTCACTTAAAAGGTCTAGGTCAATACAATATCCTGAAGTCATTGCACATCATTCTAACTAGGCCAGCAGTGCTGGCCTAGGATGCCATTCAGGAACCTTGCTTCTTTGTTGATCTCTCTAAAAATACTAAGCAAAAGACAATGAATCTTCCAACCCAGCTGATTCTATTGTGATTGATCTAAGCCAATTTTAGGATAATTGATGATATTGCCTTAGTTGAGTCTGTTAGTGCAAATAATTATTAATCAATATGCTCTCAACTCTTACTTCAGAAGATAATTCTAACACATGATTTATTCTGAACATTTCAATTGAGCAACCTAAATCAATTGGCGAGTGGTCTAAAGCACTTTAATTATCTGCAGCTCCATATTCCTTTCTCAGCCATATTTACCCAGGCAACTTGTTGTCTCATTCTGGCAAGGGCGACAGGAAGTTTTTCATTGCCATACTAAAGAGAAAATGTATTGTGCACCTTTGATTGACTAAGTTGATTTAAAGTGACTTAGTTAAATGCCTTAAAAACAAAGCATTGTGCCTTTCCTTTGGAGGGTATAATTAACCTTGCCCTGCAAAAAGAAGAAGTACTTATTAATTTCCATTCAGTTGGAAAACACTTTGCTAATGTGTAGTGAATGTCCCTCAGTCAATTTACCCTTAAAACATGGGTAGACCAGAACCAGGGAAAGGAGATGAAGGTGTGAAGCATTTTAGGGGCTGAGTTTGTAATGTACCCCAAAGGGTTGTTGTTGTGGCACATGCTCTTCCTTGTGCTAAGGTTTTCCAGCATGGGATTTATTTATTATGCCCTCTTAGGCAATATCTTCATGAATGTTGCGGTTTGACTTTGTCTTTTCCCCTACAAGAGAAGATGCTGAAGAAAGTAATCCCCACCAAGAATGAGCATGTCTTTTGTTCCAAAGCAGGGCTTCCAAGCATCTGTTTTTGTTGTACTTGTGGAGGGGACAGGAATGTGTGGGCCTTGGCCTGAGGCTTTAGATGTGAATATAACAGATGGAATTTTCAAGTGACAGTTCCCTGAATTGTCATCATAGAAGCTCCTTCAGTTAGCATTGAGATGTTTTATTACACTTCTCACCTAGTATTGCTCCTCTTGCTGCTATTGAATCATATCTAAATAGTAAAATGTTAAGTGACCTTTAAGACCAGTTCTTTAATTCTCTCCACTTCCTGCCATGTACTGCTGGGGTGCCCAAAGATTGGACCCAAAACTTCACAGAGCAATAAACTGAAACTCCTAACTCATTGTTAACAGCTGGCCCAGGATAATGTTTCCGGAAGGTGATATTCTTAAGCATTGAGTAGCTTCATACTATCAATTAAACAGTGGGAGAGAGGAAAGGTGGATTCTAACTTGGGATTTTGCAGGAGCTAATTTCAGTAGGCATTTTTAGAAGGTCTGTCCTGGAACTAGTACTACATGGAAGACCAAGAGAAAGGAAGCCCTGCTTCTGTGCATAGGAAGTCAGCTCTGTAGGAAGGGTTGGGATAGAGGAGCAAGACTATAGCCATTAAGAAGACAGGAGAAGGGGGCTGACACCAGAGGAGCTGAGTTGGGGACGGAATGAAGATGGGTAGGCCCTTGGTGTCCAGGGAAGAGGAAGGAGAGGTGGACAAGTCACAGCTGGTATCTCGAGTGGGCATTTGAAGTTGCCACTCATATTCTCACCTCTTCATCTGTTCTGTTGGCCTTCATTGTTTTGCCAGCCATCATCTGGGAACAGTGGCTCACTGTGAGCTTATCTGGGAACCTAGAAGACATAAAATCCAAGATTGGCCATGGTTCTTCCAAAATGGCACTTTCAGACAGAAGAAGTGACGTAGCCCAGGGGACCCTACCATAGTGAAGTAAGTCTGAATGTTAGAACAGTTAGGGGAAAGCTCCTATTCTAACCTGTGTATGTGAATCATTGTGTATGTAAATCTTCCTGATGGGGAATTCTAGAGTCTGGTTGGATTTTGAGAAAGTTGTATCATGGTTGCTTGAACATCCCCTCCTTCCCACTGCTTCTGTATTTCTTCTCTCCTTCCATTGCCCCACACCTTGCTCATCATTTGAGTCGATGAGAAAGAACGCTTCTCCAAGTTCTAGCTGCTACCTGGGTCCAAGTTTGAGCTGTGCACCTTGGATGGCTGGGGGATATGAACATGTCATTCCTCTGAAGCAAAGTTTTCCTATCTACTAATAAACATAATTTGTATGTATTCTTGAGGGTGATTATGAGAATTAAATGAGGCAAAATTTAAAGCATGCCTTAAGCCGGGCGCAGTTGGCGCACACCTGTAATCCCAGCACTTTGGGAGGCTGAGTCAGGAGAATAGCAAGTTCAAAGCCAGACTCAGCATCGGCAAGGCGCTAAGCAACTCAGTGAGACCCTGTTTCTACAGAAAACACAAAATAGGGCTGGGGATGTGGCTCAGTGGTCCAGTGCCCCTGAATTCAATCCCCAGCACAAGAAGGAAAGAAAGGAAGGAAGGGAGGGAGGGAGGGAAGGAGGGAGGGAAAGAAATAAAGCCTTAAACTGTAAAACTCCACAATATAATGTTTAATATATGTAATATACAATATAAAATGTTACTTTACTTTTCTGATTTTAAGATTCCTCCTTAGCTGGGGTCATGCAGTATTGCTTGTAACTGTACTAGTTGAGAGATGGAGCCCTAGTTAGGTGTTTTCGTTGCTATCTGCCCTGTCGTCTTCCTACCAAAGTTACTAAATGTCTTTTAACTGAAATAGAAGAAGTAAAATATCTTAAATGCCATGTTTGTGTTTCATATAGCAATTCAATAAATATCCAGTAAGTAAAGTCCTTAAAATATTTCTTCTTCCCTTTTCATCTTTTATTTTAGTCTCTGTTTTTAATATACATGAAGACTAATTTAACCCATTTAAGCATGTTTGAAGATCTATATGACAAATAAGCTTGCTTCTAACATTGTATAATACTAATGACATATGAAAGACAGTGTTCTTTAGTACGAAGGAATGAAGTTCTCAAAGACTGAAGTCGCCAAAAATATTTTCAGATCCAGACCTAGGATAATACTTACATAACCTCCTAGCTGCTTTCCTGGGTTTAAAGTGAAAATAACATAGATAAAGGCAGAAAAGACATGTGTAGACATGACATATTAATAGCTCATCCAGTCTACATAACAAAATAAACCAGAGGTCCAGGTCCTAAAAGTGATAGTCCCTGTGTTTGCTGTCTGTCCTCCTTTATTCCCTTCCCAAGGAAGGGGCTATAGCAGGTGAGACAGCATTTGTTTAAACAGAAAAGGAAAGACTGCAGAAACTTTCAAGGGCAGGAAGTGGCAGTAAATACTCCATGCAGTGAAGCAGCAGGAGACCTGGAGGTGAGCTGAGTGTGATCACTCAGAGTGGAATTCAGTGGAATTCGCAGCCTCCCGAGTCCCACCAAGGCACAAGGTGACTTTCTAAAAATTCAAGACCTCTGTCTTGTCTCCTCCAAAAGTTGAGAAAGTGAGATGTGAAGCTCCTTTCTGGACATCAGATTTGTTTTTACTGGTAGGGTCTGATCTCTTTTGCAGG
This sequence comes from Xerus rutilus, assembly GCA_028644305.1. Classification (NCBI taxonomy): domain Eukaryota; kingdom Metazoa; phylum Chordata; class Mammalia; order Rodentia; family Sciuridae; genus Xerus; species Xerus rutilus. Next base: position 33,407,102 of record CM053410.1, on the reverse strand, counting down.
CCTTGAGCATAAGAAGCAAGAACACAGAAATAACTTCTTCAGGGAAAAAAGAAAAAGAAAAACCCAGAGGCCCTAAACATAGGCTGATGTGCAGGCATTGGTGACCTGGGATTGTAAATCGACTATCCCTCTAACAGAGGAAGACCTAGTTAAAGAGACTGGTTTTTCTTATAAGGCATGAATAAGTGCTCTGGGCAGTCTGCCCCACTGCAAAACAGAATAATGCTAATAATTTGCATTTATATAATACCCCTTGGCTTGTGGATCTACAAGCACTTTGCAAACATTAATTAATTCTCTGAACCCCCATGAGCCAGGGGGTGCCATTGGTAACTAATCGCGAAGGAGGGCCAGTGATTCTTGCCAGAGTGGATATGCAAGCTAGAGAACACTGCAGGCCTGGGAGCTGAGGAGGTGGAGTGGAATTTTTATGAGAAAGAACAACAAAGGTAGAATGTTGATCAGTCTGTGTGGGAAATAAACCTGAATATTATGACTGTGGATGGAGACCAATCAGCTAACAATTTAGTTTCTTTCTGGTGATTCCAGGCATTTGTCACGAGATATTTGTTTGCCTATTGTTTGCCTTTTTATTTCCAAAGCTCTGCTTGAAGTTGGTTTGAAACCCCAGAGCAAAGATCTGAGCGTGATTCACTTGTTCTCAGGATATGAGGACATGCAGAGCCAAACCACACTGGAAATCAGTATTTCTCTTGCTGTTTTAATAGTTAATTCAAAGATTTATTCATTCATGGATTTATTCAGTCAATCTGTACTCTATTGACAAGCACAGGGTTTTGAGTTCTTGTTTCTTGTTAGACTTCAGGGTTGTCCTCAAAGACCTGTACAGGAGGAAAGTAATTCCCTACTCATAGTCTAGTGGCTCAGGGCTATTTTCTTCCTTCTATGTCATATAAGTATCTTCATTTCTCCCATCTGCTTATGTGACATAAATGTTATGATTATTTGATTGTTTCTGCAAACATGATGCAATTTACCAGTAAATGTTATGCATTTGTATTTCTTTTCTTTTTTTAAAATATCTTTTAGTTATACATGGACACAGTGTCTTTATTTTGTTTACTTATTTTTATGTGGTGCTGAGGATTGAACCCAGTGCCTCACACAGGCGAGGCAAGCACTCTGCCACTGAGCCACAACCTCAGCCCTGCATTTGTATTTCTTATGATGAAAGAGATACACTACATAAAGAGTAATAATAACTTAGCATAAAATACCCATTTACATAAAGTTAAGTCAAACTAATTCTGACCTGTTAAGCAATGGGACTATAGGAATTCATGATTCTTTTTTTTCTATTTTCTCCCCCACCCCCTCTAAGAAATGTAGTTTAAAGCTAGACCAACAAAGTGTTGCTTGTTATTAGTACTGAGGGAGTTAGCTTTTACTGAATAGGTAAGATTTGTTCATGATCTTCTGGCCAGTATCACACTGGAGCAGATGGGTTACTTTTGCAGCAATAGAAAGTTGGTTATAGCCAGTTGTTTTCGTAAATAAATTCTCATTACTTCCAGTTTTCCAAAAATTTGAGTAATTTGGACAACCCTTTTTAAGTTGGTTCAAAAGCCAACCTCAGTCTGGCTCTTTCCAAGTCATAGGAATTTATGGCACGTGAACTCTTGAGATGTATTTTATGTTCATACATATATGTCTTTACTACAAAGTCAGATGAAATAGTTACATATTTTTATTAAGTAATTTTTATGTTACTTTCATGTTAAGTAATATATAGGAAGAGATCTGTTTGGGACAAAATATATGCATTTCAAGTACTTTTGGACTGTAGGAAAAAGAATGAGATGATCCTGTTGCTGCTAAAAGTTTTTGCTTGAACTGGCTGTGAGGACAGGGACTGAGGCATGGCCTCGGGAAGGGCAGAGCTCTGGTGTGTATGACAGATCAAATAAGCCAGGGCTGCAGACTCCTCCCAGAGAGACACACACTTTCTTTCAGGCTGTTGCCAGCTGGTTTTGCAGTGCACTAGTGTTAAGCTTTACAGATTGAAAACATCTGGCTTTTCATCAGCTTTGTGTACTCAGAAGGAGAGCAGTGTTAGCTGAAGTAAATTCACCAAATTCTTATCTGACACATTTAGTTGACCTTAATGCCACAAATTGGGGGCATCTCTGAAGACTAATCTTGTTTCCAACTGTGCAGCTTTTCACTTCTCTACTTATCCTGCCTTTGGAAGAATCTTGATGTTAAAATTTGGAGGTATGCCTTCTTTTGGGAGCTTTCAAAGGCACCATTGGTAGCAAATTGTGAAAGGACAGAGTCATCTGCATAGAGGTCAAACAAAATGTTTCCTGCAGGAACTTCCTGAATTAGGAAGTTTCAGAACAATCCCATGGAACCACATGTCAGCAGGTTCCAAAAAGATGGGTGGTTACCTGTTGTATGAGTAGTAGACTGTTAGTATTAACTGATTTTTGATGAAATACACTTTGCAAATATTAAAAAATTGTATTTCCTAAACACATTTTGATAAGCAATTAGAAATCATAGTGATGTGACGCTTGCCTTTTGTTTTGAAAGCAGTATTGAAGATTTTGTAGTTCATTTTTCTCTACAGCACTCGACAAGGCTTGGAGAAATTCTAAAATGAAAATGTTCCTCTGAATTTTAGCAAATGAATGTTTTTTAACTTGCAAAGTGGACATTATACAGATAAGTATTTTTGAACGGCAATATACAAACCAAACTTTTGCTAATTGGATCATAGCTTCCTACTGAGTTAAGAGCTCAGAGCTGACTGATCAGTGTTTATAATTGGTCTGATGTTGTCATTGGTTTTAGCACTTGAGCTTAAAGTACCTCAAGAAGTTAATGAATGACCTGTTAAAACAAAATCTACTCAAGAAAGTGCCCTTTCAAAGACACTGGTAGAAGCCAGGGATGTTTCTAATGTGCAGCAGTAACGTTACACATCTGTTTTGTGACATGCACCAGCACAGTAATCCTATCAACATGCTAGTAATTATCCTTATTTTATACTAAGGTTCAGAGAGGTAAAGGCACTCATCTTTGGTCACATAGCTAATAATAAGTACCTTTGCTGGTTGCTTTTGTGATGGAAAAAACTATTTAGGAACCTAGGTGATACCCGTGTGTTACATAGCCTAGCCCTTCCTTCAGTTCTAAAGACCTCAAAAAATGGTAAGGAAGTAATTTAAAAGTAGCCAATGTAGTATACCAAGTGCAGAGCTAGATATTCTTCCCATTGCTAACAATGCTTTAGCTACTGAGGCTTTCCTTCTGTTCTACAGGCACATTGGTGGTGCCTCAGGGCCTTTGCATTGACTGTTTCTTCTTGCCGTGGTTGTGTTTTCTCATAATCAGTCTTTTTTGTCCCAAGGGATGCAGGTCCCTTCTCTTTAGAGAGTCTTTCTTCCCATTCCACTTCAGCAAAGTTACATTTCCACCCCCACAGATACTGAGGACCAGCCCCTCACATGTTTCTAGCTGCCTGAGTTTCCTGCTGCCCTGTATTAATAGGGAGTTTTAACCAGCTTGGTCTGAAGCATATCTGCTACCCTGCCTAAGGGCCCTTCCTCCTCTTTTATGTGCCCCTAAAGGATGTTGTTGAAAACCAGACTCTATCAAAAGTGTAATGTGTTTCAGTTTGATGTATGTTGTGATTATTTTAATTGCTTTTTGCCTTGGACTTAATCTTCTCTTTTTCAAAGCCTGAGTTTGTGTTCTGTGTAGATGTGCTAGATGCTTAGATAACTTTATTTCAGACAGATACAGCCAAATGCATGGTATTTGGCATGAGTTATGTGAGTAAAGTCAAGTTAGGTTATGAACAAATGAGTGCTGAGTTTCTTTTTGGGAAGGGACATTTATTTATCTTGGATTGTTACAGAGATTTTCCGGACTGTTTTCTATAATTACTTTGATTAATACTTAAGTGGTATGTTTACATTTTGAGTGGATTTATATGAAGCTTTGCTTTTCCTCTACTGAAATGCTCAGGTATCTCATGTCACTACAGTGATGGAAACCATTCTCTGCACTGGGAGCTGTGCTCATTCAGAGGCTTTCTCTAGCTGAGGAATGGCAATGCACCACACATATTTGGAGAAGGGGCAGCAGTCACACAACCGAAATGTCCCACCAGAGGGCTATCTTGCCAGACCCCCGAGCTATTTATAGACACTTCCACTTTGGGCTCCTGTGACCTGCAATAAATTTTAAAACAGTCTCTAAACTTTCTGCTGTGTGTACGTGCTTGGTGTCAGTGAATTCCCTATGTGTTGTTTCTGTGCTAGAAGGGCAGGCAGAAACATTGATATATCCTCTCCCTATCTTGGTGTTTTCCCCTTGCATTTCTCTCTCCCATCCTCAGTTCCTGGAGGAAGTGAGGCCTTTTTGGAAAAGACAGTGTGTTTGCTTGAACTTCAGGATGAGCTTGCAGATACCATTAGCCACTGACCAGCTTCAGGAAGCTGCCCTCAAGTTCTGATGCTAATGCTTGTTTCTGTCACATCCTAACCAAGTTCATTTACTTTTATCTTTGAATCACAATGCCATTATCATTAAAATAATGTACTGTGTTCTTGTTAAAATTGTGCAAGCATTCTGCAAATTATGAGAAATTTAAATAATGGTATTTTTTAGCACCAAATTTCCTCCCTCATTCTGCCACAAAGCTTTCTTTTTAAAGTTGGCAAATGCTCATCCCTTTAGATCCCAACATGATGAGTGTAGATGGAGGTACAACCAGTTCATTCCATACTGGGATTGCAAGTCAGACAGTAGAAGCCATTTCACAAGCAGCATCTGTGAGGTTTACTTTCTTATCCCTGTTTTTCGTTATGAGAAGTTCTTATAATATAGGTCTGTGGTGGAGATGCCAACCCCATGGGTTTCTCTCTTACACACAGGCATTGAAAGTCACTATCATGTCTTAAAAAGAAAAAGAAAAAAAAAAAAAACAGAGGCTGGGCACAGTGGTGCATGCCTGTAATCTCAGCAGTTCAGGAAGCTGAGGCAGGAGGATAGTAAGTTCAAAGACAGCCTCAGCAATTTAGTGAGGCCCTAAGCAACTTAGTGAGACCTGGTCTACAGATAAAACATAAAAATGTCTGGACATATAGTTCAGTGGTAAAGCATCCCTGAGTTCAATCCCCAATACTGAAAAGGAAGAAAAAGAAAATGTTGGCACCCATGTCTTTGTGGTCTGGTGCAAAGTGGGATGTGGGCTGAGCTGACGTAGTCCTGGAACATCTTGACTTATCTTAATCTCTCTTTTGCTGCTGAAATTTGAGGATTTCCACTTGCTAAGCTTAGATTTATGAATAAATGAAACCAACTTGGCTATAGGTAATTATGTTAGAGGAAAGTTTATTTGTGTCAGTGTTCATATTATTAGAGAAGGTGCAGCTTATTCATGATGCATCTTTTATCTCCTTTGTCTCCATAAATGCATTGTTTGCAGAGATTTGCAGCCAAAAATGTATTGTTCCCTTTTGTCAAATGTAAAACTTTCAAGTATATGTTTTGTTTTGTTTTTATGGTAAAGTTAGTAGAAAATACATCTGCAGATTGCTGTGTATACTTTATTCTTTATTCTAATAGTAGGTCTCAGGACTTTGTGCAAATAACTTTGTAAAGTCAGAATCATTTGAAGAAATCAGAATGGCTGAGGGCTAGAAGTGCCCAGCAGGGAAGGAAAGACTGTGTGCAGCCGAGTCCTTGGAGAGGGCCAAGGAAAGCAAAGACCCTCACTTTCTGGTGTCGCTCTGGTAACTGGAAGGGCGAATGTGTGTGGTGCAGACATCAGTGTATAAAGTGACTCTGATGTGCCCTAACTGGCAGGGCTTCTTGCCCTTTCAAGGGAAGGCCTTGATCTTATATTCTACTAAAACGAGGTGGTCGGAAAGTGGGTCTTACGTTCTAATTGCTCAGTGGGTTGAGGTTTGGGGACAATAAGTAGATATCAAGAAAGGTCAGGCTTGAAAGAAGGCAACCCAGTGAGCAGACCAATTCGGAGAGAATGAAGGATGACTTTTCTTTTTTCTGTTTTAAATTACTTTGTCTAAGGTAGAGAGATACTTTCTTAAACATTTTGAAATCTGATTGAGGCATACTTGTCAAATTGATTTGGGAGGCATTTTGCTAATCTTTTATGTTATTTCATCAGATAATGAATGAAAATCTCAGCTCCAAAGGAGGTTTAGACCAAGTGTATTACCAAGCAGAGAATAATAGCACAAGAGCAGTGACGAGAGGTGAGGAAGGATGGGTCAGGGCAGCATGCAGGGTTTGTGCTATTTTCTGCTACTTTCAGTGTCTGCTGGGCTATGGTGCTATTTGAAATGTGTTTTAAATATATATCCTTTTGCTAGACCCTTGCCTTTAGCGCATGCGTGTACAGCCACATACACACATACACTAGCCTTATTTTTCATTTTTATTATTGCTGTGCTAGAGATGCAACCCAGAGTCTTCTGCATGCCAGGCAAGTATTCTATCACCAATCTATACTCCCAACCCCTTAAATGTTTTTATATATTTATAAAATATATTTGTTTTATAATAAAAGCAAAACAGTAGCATAGATTCCTTCAGTGAGAGGGTAAATCATGCAGTTCAGGCCCCAGAACATACACTTTCATGCATGCATACTCACACTTTAAGAAAGGATTTAAAAGGGGGAAAAAACTGCACAATTGTAAATCAGTCACTTCCCGTGGACAATCCTGTAACCAGGGAAAGTAAATTCATTTGCTTTGCTATCTAGGATTTGTATGATAAGCTGGCCCTTCCTCATAGCAGGCTTACCCTTGGCAAGCTAGCTTCTCTTTTTCTTTTTTAATTGCAGTCATTTTCTGATCTGATTGAACCAGCCTTTGTCACACCTAAGTCTCTTATCCCAGAAGTTGTGGCCTCTTCTAAAGCCTCTGATGGTGCTAAAGAGGATTGGCAAGCCTGGGATCAGGGAGTAGGGGGTGTGGTTGATGGTACAGGTGTCAGGAGCTGCCCCAGAGACAACAGCGACACCAATGGGGCCATTATTTTGGTTGGGAATACGTAAGAAAACCTTTCCTCAAAGTGGAAATGATAAACAAATTATCCACTTCCACCATCGGCTAATTGCTGCTGTCTCTCAATAAACAAGTGGATTTTTTGCTAACAAGCACTTCCACCAATCTAATCTCCTCTGCTCTGTGCCCTCCCTCCATTTCATTTACGCTCTCTTCAATTTTTCTTAATAACTGTACACTTAAAGTCCCATTTTTGCATCCTTTTGGCTAAGAAGTCTGTGACTGTCATTTGATTGCAGGACAGGTATTTTTAATTAGAATTAAAATTAGATTGATTCAACTCTTTATTTTCTTGGTTCTAATAAATCAAAGAAGGGAAATGACAGTCACAGCAGCCCATAAGCATACAAGATGTTAGTAGCATAAAAATAGCCTCCTTTTTAAAAGTAATAGCACCTTATTTTAAAATCAAGTCAAATTAGAATGATGACTATTGTCAGTCCAAAAATATTAAATTAAATTTTAGAGTAACACCTTAGCTGAATATTTTCTTTTTAGATATACATGACAGTAGAATGTATTTTGACATATACCTACATGGAGTATAACTTCCATTCTTATGGTTGTACGTGATGTGGAGTTACACTGGTTGTGTATTCATATACGAACATAGGAAAGTTATGTCTGATTCATTCTACTGTCTTTCCTATTCTCATCCCCCTTCCCTTCCCTTAATTCCCCTTAAAATATTTTAGTGACCTTCTATTTTATATGTTTGTGGACAGTTCTCAACCAGTGTATGAAGAATGTTCAATGACCAAAATGACCATTTGAAAACTGTCTTAATAAAGTAACAGGAAGAAAGTGGTCTGAGTGTGGTGAAATAATATAGGAACGTAAACATCTGTTCTATTTAGCAATATGAGGGAATTTGAGTACATCAACAGTTGGGAACCTGACGCTTAAATTGTTAATACAATTTTACTTCAAGATTCCCAATCATCCCATAAAATTGATTGTTTCAAACTCCTTTTCCTTTATCTCGCATACTATTCATTCTGTATTCTTTTTAATACAAGAAAATTAGTGGCTTTATTAGGCTTCTTAGAGATCAGAATGCTCACTTACAATAAATTGTCTGATACTTGAATGTCTAAATAAAATATCCTACTATTTGCCTAAGGAATACTTTTCCCCAGGTGAAAATATGTTTTATTTTATGTGATTGTGATGATGAAATTGCTTAGTACACTTTTAAATCAAAAATTCATGTAGACAATTTAAATGTGCAAGTTTACGATCAACTCTCTGGGGCCCCTGCATTGGCATATGGAAGCATATTTAAGTTTATTTTTAATTTCCTTTATGGCTGCTATGGTTTTAGTTTGGACACACAAGTGAGCATGCGCGCACGTACACACACACACACACACACACACACTCTCTCTCTCTCTCTCTCTCTCTCTCTCTCTCTCTCTAGCAGAAAGTATACACAGGGCTTTCCCAAGTTATCAAGGCAATTTTCTGAATGAGCTTCAAAACTGAAATTAATATCTTTCTTTAGAGTCATCAAGGACAAATGCACATCATCTGCTGTCCCTGCTTGATGCTTAACTATCCACTAAGTTAATGTGGATTTTGTGTATATAAGGATGCATGATTAGGGGAAACTAAGCAATTCTTTTTTACCATGTGCAGTTAAATCCCATAATGGTACATGTTCAGATTTAATTAGTTCTCATCATATAACGAGATGCAGCCAGATTGATATAATTAATAATAATGATGCTAGTATTAACTTCCACATTATACATGCCAGGAACTCCAAGTGTCAAATTAAGCATTTGTATTGTTTTAAAAATACAATGAATTTTAAATTAATTTTGGAGTGAAATTTTATTATAAATAAAATTCTTTGATGCTGTAATAATTTAAAAGGTAGCTCACATTTTCAGTGTCTTTCTTTTTCTCTAATAAAATTCCATATAGAAACAGTATATATCATTTCTCAGCATTTTGGCTAAGATCAAGTGAAAACATATTAAACTGATCAAAACAATTTTCTTTGACTAGTATATATTTATTTTAAGGTCAAAGTGATTACATTTATTTATTCTTAACATCAGTCTTTGAGGTATTGAGGCATGTCTGTGGAATCTTAGGATTCTGCAAAGCATTGTTTGATAAACCCCCACTTACTGGACAGCATCCAGGGTCTTTGATATGATTTCCTCACTTATCCACAAATCTAAGTTTTTATGTGAAATTGTTCCTTTTACACCAGCCAGCCAGGTTGACTTGCTATACCCTAAACATCAGGACTTCTTGACTTCTCATCCTTGATACAAAAAGTCATCCTCCCCTCCACTCTCTTTACACATTTTTTTCTGACCTTTACCATGTCACCCAAGCATTTCTTTCTTGTAGTAGGTACCATTTTATAATATTTCTCTTTTATTCTCTCTCTTTTTCTTTGGTGTTAAGGATTGAACCCTGTGGATCTTGTGCATGCTAAGCAAGAGCTCTGTTACTGAGCTACACGCTCAACCCTACTTCATAACATTTCTCACATTAACATCCTTGCCTCTGCAGACTACCTAACTGCTTATATGTATGCATCTTTCTTCCCACCTAGAATGCAAATTTCTTTTGTAAAATTAAGGAAAATATATTTTCACTGTTCTCAAACTCAGCCTAGCATAGAACTAATACATGTAGTTACTAATTCTTCCAAAACGAATTTGTGAGAGTATCATCTTTTAAAAATCTGTTTTGATCTGGCCCAGTAGAAAAAAATGACATTTACATTTGTTTCCAGTTGGTCCTATATGAACTGGAGCACATTTTGCTAGGGAAGCATTATTAGGTTGTTGTTTTTTTGTCATATTTACCATTTTATTTTATTTTTCACATTTTGGGTGCATTATAGTTATGTATAATGGTGAATTTTTTTTACATATTCATACATGAACACAATCTGCTTTTGTGACCAACTGGATACCTCACTGATATAAGGAGGTTCTTCCTATCCTTACCTGAGGGGAGCAGCAGAGTCTAGGGACAACTCCCTTGGGCTGTGGTCTTGGAACTTCAGCTGGGGCAAAGCCCAAAGCAGGGATAAGAGATGATAGCAAGGATTCTTACAGCCACATCATCCAGTGGACCTCCTCTCTTTGCCTGTGAAAAAGAAGACCCTTTGTGTTGGGCTTGGCCAGGTGCTCTGACATGGAATGGAGTGGCCTCTTCAATGGCAGAATGTATGAATTGGTTTCCCAGAAGTTGGAAGTGACCTGCCCTTAGAGAGGCAATCAAATATGTCTTCCTGTTAAAAAAGTGAGAGTGATGTGTTGGAAGTTGGAGGGTTTGATAAACACTTGTTCTGGTTTTGCTATCATGGTGTGTGTGTGGTGAGGGGACTCATAAAAGTAAGTTGCTTCTGTAGTTTATCAAAGAAGAAAGTAATAGCATTCTTCATTGTAACAAGATTTCTATAAAGTTGCATATATGAAAAATGGGCCCATTCAACCCCTGGGGAGTTATAAGGCCTTGTAGATAAGTAGTGAATATTTTCTTAGAACTTTAGATGTTTCCTTACCCAGTTCCAACATCTATCCCCTTCCTTCACCCCCCAACCCCAATTGACAAATAGAACTAGATTTATCACAACCTGAACAGCATGAGTCCTAGCACTGTAGAAATGGGTTTGGCTATTTGTATGGCCGTGAAATATTAGAAGCTGAGGTTTGTCAGTAGCCTCTATGGTTATATAGGGGTGTGCAGTTTATTTCACAGCATGTTGAGGGACTTTGGGGTATGGGGAAGGAAGAAGACTCTGTCCACACTCTCACAGAGATTAAGATCTACTTGTGAAAACAAGGCATCCATATGTGCAAAATTAGTGCATGTAACAGAACTAGACGATTCCTAACTAATTAGTCATGTGGTAAACAAAGAAGTGCTTGAATTCAAAACAGGCAATAACTCTGATGTCTGAAGTGATTTGGAAGATTTCATGAAAGGATTCCCAGTTGGAGTAAAATATAAAGTAGTAGCAGAGCTGGTAGTGATGAATATTTACTGTTTCTTATTTGTTTTCTCATTGTTCATATGTAATAATGAATGCATTACTCATTACTTCTAATCAGTGGATATTGTTATGTAAATTTCATAGCAATTATCTATACCTTTTTAGCAGGAAATTTTAATTCCTATTTGTGTAATTTTGCTTGGGTTTTTTTGGTCACCAAACGAATAGGAATCTCAGGAAACGTGAAGCTATGTAGCATAGTATAAAAGGGACTTGTGTGGTGAGCTGTGATATACAGTAAGAGTGACCTAAGTCCTTGCTACTGAAAGTGAAGTCCATGAACCAGCAGTATCAGTACCACTTGGGAGCTTTTTATAAATACAGGATCTCAGATCCCACCCAGGCCTGTTGAATCAGAATCTGCATTTTCACAAGATCCCTAAATAACACATGTGCTCATTCCACCATAGGAATCACTTATCTCTGTTAGGCACACTAAGTATTAGTGTACTGTTCTCATCTTGTTCTGTTGGAACTTTTCACAAAATTGTGAAGATGGGTGTTTAATCACTGTATGTGCAGTTTTCTCAGAATATGACACATTATTTCATATGCTGAAGTTTTATCATATTATGGATGAGTGATTCTGCCCATAGTTAAAAGTTACGTGAATACCTAAGCCATTTTCCCAGCACTTGGAGTTTTTCAAAACTCTAGCCATCTTTTGGAAAACACTATTTTCCCTTTTATATCAAAGCCCATATGAATTCAATTTTGTGGAAAATTTAAGCCACATGTTTCTGATTCATTTACACTTAACCCTTGAGAAGGTTGTGTTACAACAGCAATTGCCTGTCCAAAAATATCTCAGTCTTTTAGTAAATCCTTCATGAGGGCAGAGAGTTGGGGAAGAAAGAGCAGAGAGAAGTCGATGGACAGTCTGTAGAAAGCTGGTGTCTGGTGTCTGGGTTCAGGACTCTGAATCTGGGATCCGTCTGTGCAGATGCTACATGCAAACCACTTCTTTTTTAAACATCTTGGGCAGAGGTGAGGTGGGATGATGATATGGGCTCCTGTATTGAAAAGAAACAGGGACATGTGTAAATCATGTAGTATTGTCAAAAGCCATACTTTTACTAAGAATGTGTTTCTTTTTTTTTTCTCTTAATTTTTTGTAGTTGTGTATGGACAGGATGCCTTTATTTTATTTGTTTGTTTTTACCCAGTGCCTCACACACGCTAGGCAAGCACTCTGTCACTGAGCTACAGCCCCAGCCCCAGCCCCCTACCTTTCTTATATAAGTTGTACTCATATAACTTTGAAATTTTGGGGTTTTGGCCCTTGTGAGACCTCATCCAAATTTAGTGTTAGCCAGACTCTGAGCACTGTTGACAAAGGGTGAGAGGCTTAACTGCTGCTCACGATAGTGAGAAAGCCTGAATGGGTGATGAATTAAAGCAACCTTGATTATCTTTACTTTGAGTGTTTTAGTTTGAGCTGATACATAACTAGAGAATTTTTAAAAATCATTAAGCTTTTTTTAATTTTTGGTAAAGCTTGAATTCTTGTTTGTCAAATCAGACATGCAACCTGACAACTTTTCTTGATTGATGGATAGTATGTATAAATGTATGTTTATACATATGAGAATATGTGTCATGGATAAAGAGTGAGTGTTTATGGTGGAAGAAAACAATGATCAAATTAATCCTGTTTTCTGTTTAGACATCAATCCCTAAATATAGTGAGTTTGTTTAAATAAGATGACATGGCTTGATTGCAGCTTTTGGTAGCCATTGGTAAATGAAAGGGCATTTGAATTCCATGTCTAACACATTATTCCAGGGAGCCAGCAAATACATATTCATATGACAGATGCACTAATCAAGGCTGAAGGTCTTACTTAAATATTTTAAAAAGCAACCTTGGCACCAGCAGGAAAATACAACTCCAGCCTAGATTGTGATTTTGCCAGTTTTCCCTTTGCTATCAGGCTTTCTCATGCTTCTTTTGTGTTGTGCCATGAAATGCCCTTAATCATGCCATACCCTTTATCTGGAGGGAAAGCTATTCTCCTCCTCTATCATCAGCTGCCTCTTTCCGGAGCCTTCCCTGAGCCCCCCTGGTCCAGGGTCAGTGTCCACCATCTGTGCTTCCCACACGATCCAGGCTCACCTCTATCCCAACACTCATCTCTCTGGCATATAATGAACTGTTTACGTGCTTGTGTCCCCCAGGGTAGCCGCTCCGTTTTGTGCAGCTCTATCCCTACCGCTTAACTCAGATTAGCCACTCAATAAAGTTATTGAATGAATAAACTCATGACTTCTAAATTATCCTAAACTAGCTCTGAAAAAGCTAAACATCTCGCAATGCCAAACTTGAGCTTGTGGATTGAGTTTGTTAGGGATTTTTGCAAACGAATCTCTGGTTCTAAGTTCACATCACATAGTAACCGAACCTTGCTTCTCTGATCCATAGCCTGGGCTCCTATTTGCTGGCCAGGGAAAGCTGGGTGAGAAAATATGATAGCTAGCTGTGACCATCATCACTACAAAAAGAATCTCCAGCAGATGGATCCAAAGAAGCCTTATGCAGTCATTGGAACTTAATGCCATGTGGTTTCTATGAGGCCGGTGTGCTCCATCCCTTGCTCCATTCTTTAAGTTGTTGAAAATACATCCCGGATTTAAAGACTTTCACAGATGATCTCATAGCTTCCTTCTGTAACCTGTTTCATTATTTGTTTAATAAGTCTTGCTGTCAAATGTATTCTTTTTCTTTAATCTAAATCCCCAAATGCTCATTTTTCTACATTTGGTCCCCAGTAGAGAGGAGGAACAGCTGGCCACCTCAGAGGGTTTTTTTTCCCTCTATCCACCCCTTGGATCATGTATCATCTCCTCAGGGTTTTCAGAAGTTTCTCATTATATTTGTGAGTAAAACCAAGACTTGAACTTTCAACCCAAGTTTATCACCAGAATATCCAGCTTCCGTTGTCACCCCTGCTCTCCTGCTCCCTGCCCTCTCAAGCTATTTTCTATTTCTTTTTGTCACCATCATGGGAAACTGAACTCATTCCTATAGTGTGTATTTGGTCTACCTCTGCAATTGTCAGCTTCTTGAAAGTAAAGATTGCAGGACTCCTCTTTGTATTTCCTGCAATACGTAGCCCATAAAATTTCCTAGCAGCAAGTTCTTCCCTTTATACACCTAGCCCAAGTTTTAATTTATTAAGAAATGTAGCCAGTAAACTTAATTCCTACTGAACAGAAAGTCTGTATGCATATATACGAGGCATTTTATAAGAAAAAGGTCAGCACCAAAATACAAAAGCCTGATGTGGGACAGAGAGGACTCTGTAATGTGCATTTGAGAGCTCTCTGTGTACCACCAAGAAGGTGGTACATATTCCTAGGCAGCGGGAAAGCATGTTCCATTAAGCCCATTTCCGTGGTGCAATCCAATATAGGAAGTGGATTTGTTGGTATTACAGATAATTAGGATAACAGTTACATCAATAATTACTGTGAAAGGATTTTGTATGGCATAATTAATGCCCTCAAACTATTTAGATATTCTTGGATGAAAGAAAATACAGAAGTGGGAATTTTGGTGTTGAAAAGACAAAAGCAAACTGTTTGAAATATGTTACCAAACATCGTGTTTTATGAGCACATATTGGCAAAACATCAGGACACAGCTGTTGATTATAGATGCTCTTTTCAGTAACTACCTCAGAGCCAATGAACCCTGTGCAGGGAGAGCCTGTCAGGACAAATCAGAGCCAGGCTCATCATCCTCCTGATGACTTACCAAGTGCGTGGCTGTCCTGGAGCTTTCCCCAATGTCTTAGGAAGGATATATCTAAATGGAACCACATAGCAGTGTGTGGGCTTGAATATATAACATCAAAACCAAGCTTTGCTAAGATGTGTTGACTTCACCCACAAATATGTTCTCAGTTCTCTAGATTAAAAAAATAATAAAATTTTAAAAATCAGTTATTTTAAAATTAGTGTCTACTGTGACATATTTTATGTTAATATAATTTTGCAGAGAAAAAAAGACCCTTTCAACAAAGTATGCAGCAAGGGAATTATCTACTAAGCTTTCATATCAAATACAAAAATACTACTAAATAACTATTTCTGAAACTTAGTGTCAAGTTTATCATATTTTAAATTATTAACATTTCTGTTGGAGGAGACATTTTTAAATAAAATATTTAAGCTACAAATCTCAGAACTCTTTTGGCTACTGACATCAGAGCTATAAAGTAAAGGTAGCTCATGTTACACTTCTATCAAACATCCAGCCTTTTCATTAAGAAAAAAAAAAGAAAAAACCCACATCAAGCCATCACTAGTGACGTGACCTTTGCTCAGAAAGATCAATGTTTCAACATAACACTCCTGCACCCCTGGGAGCAGCAGAGGCCAGAGGGCAGCCCTTTCTGTTAATGGTAGTACATGATTTGGGGACACAAGGTCAGTGGACATTTCAATTAGTACCAAGAGTCAATCATTGCACCAAAAGACATAAATAAGTAGCTAAAAAATAATTAGATTATAAAACAAATTAGAGATTATTAAGTCTTATAAAACTACCTTTCAATACTAGAGACATGATGAAGCATAAATAAGTTATGCGTGAAGGTGGTAGAATAGTTTACAATACATCAAAGAAATGTCACCCTTAAATGACATTTTGTACCTGTGCGATTCTGCTTTCTTTTTTTTTTTTTTTTTCATTTCTGATGTTCTTCATATTTACCTGCATATTGCTGGTTTTGCATTTTGTGCTACTAACTATGGGGGAGTAATTTTTTGACTCGAGGATTTTTTGTCTTAATGTATCGTATTTCTTTAGAGAATGAAAAGGTCTTGTCATCTGTGGAGCACCTTTTCATGAACACCACTCAGTACTGTTCCTAGTGTAGACTGTTCTTAATGAGAGGGCATCTCTGGGAGCCTCATTGTGCATGGTGCAGCATGCAGTAGTTCTATAACCCATCTCACACCGGTCTAGCCCATCACAGTCTGCTGGCAGAATCAGGTGATGATGATTGATGCTTAGCAGTGTCTCTGGAGTGGTCTGCATAATTTTGAACTGAACATACTTTATTGTAGTTAAACCTTTTGGAAGTAAGTCCAGATAAAGGAGGTAAATCCTACGTAATTTTTAGTGAACAATATAAAATTTGCCTTTGTGGGTAAGTGGGAGGTTTTCTTGGTAAGTATGGCTTCAGACAGACACACAGACATGGGCCTTTAAGCAGCAGATTTAAAGACAGCAGAAAAACTGAGCCCAACACCACAACAGGTGTAAATCTTTAGCGATTTGCCAGGTTTACATCATTACTGCCCAGACAAATTGGTCATGCTTATTTTATTTGTTCTCACAAATCACTCCCTTAATTAGTGTGAGAGTTTTGTTTTGCAAACAGTGGCTCCAACAGAGTGTATGGTTTCAGATGGAAAATTCAAAATGTTAATATTGAATTATACCAGCCATCCTTCCTTAACTAGGAATGGAGTGGAAACCCAGCTTAGAAATATCTTTAAGGTTGTTTTAGTTTGTATTCTTAAAAAATAAATATTTAAGGAAGTTTATAGGTTTTGTACTGTGTGTGTTGTGGGGTGTTTGCATAATGTTTTGTGAGTGGACTTTCTCCCTAGAGGAAGGATGGGCCTCAGAGGCCATCCCAGCCAGGGCTTATACTCCTTGAGGCTTTCTAAGCTCTTTTTAACACAAGCAAGAATTCTGGTGTTTCCATCTGTCAGAGTCAAATGTAATTTTGCCTTGACACTCAGGGGAAGAATCAACATCCATCAGTACTTAAGAAAGCATAGTTCATACTTTGGAACACAAAGTTCACTACTGAAATTCTTTTTTTTTCAATTAATTTTCTCCAATATTACCACTTTTTCAAAGCTTACTATTTTATCAGCAATAGAGTGATATCCCTTATTCCTATTTCCTACCTTGGAATCCAGCTCATCAAATTTGAGGGAGGAATTAGGTAAAGAAATTAAAAAGTGACTGATTTTAAAGACAGGATGATGATAGCATTAACCACTAAAGGGATAATGAAAGTAGAGGAAGGTTTGGAGAAAAAGATACTTCATTTTTGTATATGTATATGTTCAAAATATTGTCAGCATATTCAGTTGAGATATCCAGAAGGCAATTTGAATAATGGATTTGGATTTTTAGGAGACCTGGGGATATGGATTTCTCTCTATGAAAATGGTCATTGGCATCACGGGCTGGACCAGGCTATGGGTGGAGCAATCAGAGAAAGAAGAAATGAGCAATCATTTTGGGAACACCTCATAAACATGGAGAAATAATATTTTAGTTGAAGAAAACCAGCAGAGTCAATTTTTGGTCAGAAATATAGGAAAATTAAAAGAAGTCACTCACTGTCTTAAGCTGTTAGGAAATCATCTGAGAATGCAGGGGGCTTCCAAAGCCAATCTGCTGGGTATTGAGAAGGCAGTGTGAGGTGAGGGAGGGAGCATAATTGACTCTGCATACTGGTATAGAAGAGTGGAGATGGAATTTAGTATTTATAACTCGATTGAATAGGAAGGCCCAGAAAAGGTTATTCAGCTGAGATAAGTCAGCAGCAATGGAGGGGGCATTGGTGATATAAGAGGAAAATAACTCAGGGAGCAAAGTCCTCATTGCATATCCGGAATGAGCAGAGGTGCAGAGGAGGGAATGCTGGCAAGTAGTGGTGGAGGTTGTGATAATAGACACAAAAAATAGTGTTATACTTGTGAAAGAACAAGAGCAGTTTTTTCTTTTGGGGTGCTGTAAAGCTTGTCTCCCCACAGCACCTTGCAAAATGCTAGATATTTAGAAAATTTCAGTAAATATGTGAGTCTAGCTTTTAATATATCTACTGTCCTGGTTTTAGGATAAGAATATTCCAGCTTACTGGATATATGATAGAACAGCACAGTAAAATTTGGCATCTCCATGACAAAAGGAAGTGGAAAAGATGGAAAGTTTGACAGTACTGAAGGGATGGATGAGAGGCTCCATGTGAAAGTTAAAGCATTGAAATTTGGTGAGCTTATGGAAAGAGAAGACTGGATAGAGACCAAGTTCATATTCTCAGAAACAGGAGTCTTATGAGAATGAGTGTAACACATTTTTCCCCATTACTTTAAAGCCTCAAATTAGGAGAAATGTGTTTAAATTTAAAAGATATATATATAATATAATATATCTATATCTGTA
This sequence comes from Xerus rutilus, assembly GCA_028644305.1. Lineage (NCBI taxonomy): Eukaryota > Metazoa > Chordata > Mammalia > Rodentia > Sciuridae > Xerus > Xerus rutilus. The sequence goes on along the minus strand of CM053410.1, from coordinate 33,388,810 downwards.
TATATAATATTATATATAATATTCCTATATATACAATACACAATATATCTGTAGTATATAATATATGTAATATATTATATACTACAGATAAGTGTGTGTGAGAGCACAAACGTGATGAAAACTAAAAGTAGTTCTTAGTGAGTTTTGAAAACAACCCACTTCACATACAATTTATTTTTTGATTCATTATGTGCAGTAAAACTACGAATCGCTTTTTACCATATCTCTAAAATCTGTCTATGAACGTTGTCACTGTAGTTTGCTCCAGTATTTCTCAGAATGGAAAAAGAATTTGCTGGTTTCAGGTTCACACAGACCTTGGCTGATGACCTTGCTTCTGCTGTCTGGCATTCTCAGATATTGCAGAGAATAATTCAACAAGTGCTATTCTTTATTGACAAATTTAGAGTATTTATTTCTAGAATGTTTAGAAATATTGTACTGTGCATTTGTTATAAATGTATTATTATGGTACTGACTATCTTGAAATTGCCCATTTTGGGTTAATTCCTAGAGATTACAAGAATGATGAGGGAGGTTGCATCAGAAGTTATGTGTGGTTGCTCATTGCAGAAGAGCAAGGTGATGGGCTTCTGTGTGTTTAATGTTAGCTTGATGAAGAGAGCTCACATTTGAGATGAACAGAAGTTTTCCCATTAATATTTCAAAGTAGATCCAAAAACAGAAGAAATGTTGGACCATGGACCTTTCCTTTCTTCTTTAGTTGATGTCTCTGTGTTTTTAATTTTCAGTCCTCTACATAGAAATTATTTATTTTTCTGTTTTAGGCAAAAGTTATATTAGTTATTTGCTGTTCATTGTATTCCAAAATGACCTACTTGTGTAATATTTTAATACACCATTATTTTGTCCATGGTTACTCTTGGTGAATTAATAATAACAATTGCTTTACTCTATTTGAGCCCTTTGGTATGAGTAACAAGAATCCATGACTTCAGAATATTAATGATTCTCATTGGGTTCCTTTCTCCACAATCTCTGCTGCCAAGCATTTGTGATTCTCATTCTCTCATTCCAGTTACCCTCCCACAGTGGTGCTTGAGCAGATCAGATCTTACTAAAATCCTCCAACAAGAGGGTCTGCAAGCTATAACCATGGACCAGATGCCCCATAGTGTCTGTTCATTCCTGCATTGCCTGTGGCTCCTTTTGCACTGTGAAAGGTAGGGTTTGAATAGTTGAAAAACAGGCCCACAAAGGTGAAATTAAAAGGAATTTGCTAGCAGTTCCCAATTCCATTGTTAATTATTTTGTCCCTGTGTCTTTTTAATATAACCCCTCATTTTTCTCATTCTTCTTCAATAGTTGGGCATCCTCAGTCCCAGCCAAACTGACATTCCTTTTTTAAATCTCATGCTCCTTTTTCATCTTTTCCAAATTCTCACCCAAGAAGTCTTAATCTGGTTCCCTACCTTCTCTGTAAAGGCGGTAGGGGCACAGGCCTTTCTCCTAGACTTACCACCCTAGATGAAGACTCAGCCCCTGCTAGGGGCTATGAGGACTCTAAATCCCAACAAAGGTGTTGGTCTTGCAAAAGATAAAGTAACAGCAAATTTAGTTGTAGATCGAATTGGCTTATATTTGTGATTCATGAATCCTAGTCTCCATTTCACTCAATAGAGTGAGAGCTCCCATGGGGCAATAGCAGAATAATGGGTTTTGTGAAAGGGAAACAAGGAAACAGTGATAGGAAATAAATTAATTGGTTAACATCAGGTTACTTTAGGTTACCTTTTTGTAAGGTTGAGGCAGAAGGGATTGCCTTATTATACTGATTAAGGAAGACTGGAATCTCCTATTTTCAGATTAAAAAATAAAACTAGTCTGTTTTGGGATCTGTTTACTTTCTTAAAGTTGTAGCTTGACAAATATATGAAAAAATGTTCATCTCTAGCAATTAGAGAAATGCAAATCAAAACTACATTGAGATGCCATCTCACTCCAGTCAGAATGGCAATTATCAAGAATACAAGCAACAATAAATGTTGGCGAGGATGTGGAGAGAAAGGTATACATTGCTGGTGCGACTGCAAATTGATGCAACCATTGTGGAAATCAGTATGGAGATTCCTCAGACAACTTAGAATAGAACCACCATTTGACCCAATTATCCCAGTCCTCAGTTTATACCCAAAGGACTTAAAATCAGCATACTACAGTGACACAGCCACATCAATGTTTATAGCAGCTCAACCCACAATAGCTAAACTATGGAACCAAACTAGGTGTCCTTCAGTGGATGAATCGATAAAGAAATTGTGGTGCATATACACAATGGAATATTACTCAGCCTTAAAGAAAAATGAAATTATGGCATTTGCCAGTAAAAAGATGGAACTAGAGAATATCATGCTAAGCAAAATAAGCTAATCCCAAAGAACCAAAGGCCAGATATTCTCTCTGATATGTGGATGCTAATTCACAATAAGGGGTGGGGCTAGAGAAGAATAGAGATACTTTGGATTAGACAGAGGGGAGTGAATGGAGGGGAGGGGGCAAAGGGATAGGAATGATAGTAGAATGAATCAGACATTATTATCCTATGTGCATATATGATTATACAACCTGTATAAATCTACATCATGTACAATCAAAAGAATGAGAAGTTGAACTCCATTTATGTATGATGTGTCAAAATGCATTTCACTGTCATATATAACTAATTAGAACAAATTAACAAGTGGAAAAAAAGTTGCAGTTTGATATTATGGCATTTAGCATGACTGACTCCATTTTGTTTTGGTCTGATCTGCTGGGGCCTAACACAGGAGTTTGGTCCGGAACAATGGACTCCCATAATTTTTGTTTAGCAAACCTAAACCCCTATCTTCAGTCTAGTGGATGACAAGTCAACTTTTTCCTGAATTCAAAAATAGCCAGTTGAATTATCTGATAGTCACAAATGCATTTGAATTAATATATGGAAATGACAAAAGCACACCCCTTGTATCAGGAGGGATATGAACTCATTCCTAGGTCATATAAGCTGATTCTTGGCTTATATGTGTTAAGATTCACCTAGAACTTGCTGTATGAGGGAAACATTTCTAGCTCTGAAAGTGTGGTGTTTCGGATTCCCTTGTGATGGTGGCTTTTATCTTAGCAGTTTCCTCCAGAGTTGGGATGATGAATCTAACTTCTCACATTCTTGTTAAGTATGTGGCACTGTCCTTGCTTGTGGGGCTCTTTTAGCCCATGGAGTCAACTTTTAGTAGAGTTTCTAACTAATTATTAATATGTTTCATGAAGTCACAATTCAAGCAAGTGTTTCAAGCTGAACTAGTCAAGTTACACCCTGTTTTTCTTTCACATAACAAAATTTTAATTAATTTCTTATTGGTACAATTGCTCAGTAAGGGCAGGAAACATACCTATAATAGTGATCACTTTATGCCCAGCACATGGCACAGTAGACACTGCCAAAATGCAAATAACAGCATATATGTGTATACATACACATGCACACATATACATGTTTTAAATCTCATGTGTTTCCTATTCCTGTGAGGAAGTCTCATTCATCTTCTCATTCCCTGTAGCCATATATCGTTGACATGTCTGCAGGCATCCATCCTTTGGCATTGAATTTCAGTTGACACTGCTCCCCAGTTCATGCTAACTCTATTCTCTTCACAGTTGTGGCACTTCTCCCTACTTTGCACTGGCCTAAAAATTAACCTGCCACGTGATGATTAAAAGTTTCCCCCCAGGATCTTGCTCAATTGGGCTTGTGTACTAGAAACAAGTCTCATGGGGCTTCACTCCATTTCAGATGAGTATTGTAGTAAGTTCTTAGCCACACTGTCCTTTAGTCTAACTGGTCAAGAACTGCATGCTGTGAATGGTCAAAGTTTACATGTTGGCAAAAGTCTGGGGTATTCACCATTGTTTCCTATTGGAAAGCAACTACTTTGGACACACACACACAAACACAGAAGATTATACCTCTTATTTGCATCTTACTCAGTCTGAGAAGAGCCTGTAAAATGTAGTGCTACTTGCTCAGCAATTATTCACCTTGTTAGATCTAATTTCAGGATGCCTCAATTGCCCATTATTTTAGCACTTAAAAAAATGTATCCAACAGCAGTGTTGAAACTGCAATTCTTTTGAATTTTGTTGTGTTGATGCCTACTGATTGCACTAAGCTGTGTACTCTGTTTTGCGGATAAACCCTTAGAAGACACTGTGATCAATCTTCCAATTACTCATGGAAGTCTCTGCATGACAATGTGAATGTGTTCAATATAGCGAATCTTCCAAGAAACCAACGCTTTCTCCTTTTAGGAACCAAAGTCTTCCCTATATGAAATTTACTGCTTAATGAGCCCCTGCCCTCTTCAGCAGTATATTCAAATGATAGTTGAACCATGCTTTGTGGTTCTAGGCCATTTATTTGCACTTAGTATTTCTTTGGCATAGTAAGATATGAAGAACTGATTGCCCCTATATTAAATAACTCCAGATTGTTAAAATATCTTGGTCTGTTTTTTCAAGATTCTACTTTCTCTCTGAGCATCTATGATTTTTCATTTCTACTAATGTACCCTTGATGATATTGAATATGCTATATCATTTTAAGTACAGATTTCTCAGTGAACATGTCAGGATAACTACTCTGTATGGATCCACTCCTCATACAGAGGCAGTATTGTGTGGTAATTAAAAGTGGTCACTCTCCTGACAACATTCCAGCTCTGCTTCCTATCTGTTAATCTGGGACAAGTTACCTAGCCTTTCCATTTCTCTCATTCTACCTATAAAATGGGCATAATAGGACTCACCTTTCAGAATTGTTATCAGAAACAGGTGCATGAACAGAGCCTGGTATGTAAGAAGGAGCTAAATTGCTGTGTTAGTTCTCTTTGTTGTAAATACACTAATGAATAAGGATGTTGTTGAAATTGTCTTATAACTTAGAAACCTTTCAATTTTGTTCAACCATCATCTAGCTTTTGGGATTCACTAGTTGCCTAGCTTTAAGAAATTGGGAAATTTGCTCTTTAGATTATTCTATTTCCCACAATTTTTTATTACCTCATTATTTCTAGGAATTACACAGATGTAAAGGAATAAGGTCAGCCCTCTACCTATGTTATTTAGTTGGTAGTTATCATAAGCTAGAGTGAGAGAGTTATTTGCACATCTGCCTGGGTGCAGACAACTTAGTAGTATGAATAACTACCATGTGTACCTTCCATTAACCACAGCACCAAAGTGCTTCTCTTCCTTATGCCAACTCATTTATTATTCACAATCGTCTATGAATCACTGTGGAAGCTCAAAAGAACATTTATAACTTGCCCCAGGTCTTACAGCCAATAAGTGATAGAGCAGAATAAAAACTTACATCTTTCCAAAAACCTTACAATGAACTAGATTCTTGCCTCCTCTGTTCCTGAAAGAATACACAACTCTTTACAACACCATTGACCACAGGTATAATTGGAATGGATTGCTTATTACCAATTTAAAAAACTTGAACAACAACTTCACAGTTTTGTTTGAAATTTCACAAATTCTGTTTCTCTTTCAAGATTTGAAAATGAAAAATATCACAATTCAGTTCTTATTCTTGGAGGTATCTAATGAAAAGATATGGCCAGGATCAGTATCTCCACATTTCCACCTGCCTCAAAGTCTTTGACCTCACCTTTCTTACCCATCTTGCATAGATTTCAGGGCTATGCTGTCCAATATGGAAGCCACTAGCTACACATAGCTCTTCAACTTTCAACTCATTAACATTAAATTAAAAATTCAGTTCCTCCATTGAATTAGCTACATATCAAGGGCTCAGTAGCCACTTAGAGGACCAGAATGAACAGAACAGTTCTGGTATGGAACATTTCTGTCATGGCAAAGTTATGTTGAATAGTGTTTTGGCACATGACACATATATACTCTTTACTACTAGATAAGGTTTGGAACCTGGTTTCTTAGTTAGTCCAATGTGGTATACAGGACAGGTTCTCAGGGAGCACTGAGGCCTCCTTTGGCCTTTTAGAATGAAGCCTGAACTGACGAAATTAAGCCTTGAGCAGGGGCTAGTTTCTGTTTCTTCTGGGCTCTGTTTGCCTCATGATTGGGCTTCAACCCCTGTTTTAACTATGTGGGAAATGGAAGAGAGTAGAGAATCAAACACACAGAAATTATCCTAGAAAACCACAGAATGGAGATGCTAAAGAAAGAAGAAATCCAAGAGAGATTTTTTCCAGAATATTTTGTGTTCTTTAACTTCTCATATAAAAGTTGTTTTCTACCTCACAGGTCTTTATCGTCTATTTTGCTTTTGTATCATCTCAATACTTCTGTCTTGAAATTTAGTGAGAGACAGGCAACTTTCAGGTGGCAATAATTTTTAAATCATGGGTTACTGCCCATTGTCAGGTTATGAAATTATCTAAAATTGGTATTGGCAATTTTTAAAGGGAATGTGGAGGCTGGAGGTATAGCTCAGTGGTAGAACATGTGCTTAATATGTGTGAGGCCCTAGTAGCTTCAATACCCAGCACCTAAGAAAGAGAGAATGGGGGAGAATATAGTAGAAGAATAGAGTAGAAAATATTAAATTGGAAATATAGTTTTATTTCATAATCTGTTTCAGTTTTACATATATGTATGTGTAAATGCTTCATTTAAGTGTGTGTAATTGCAGTGGGGGAATCCTCTATAGGATTTTAAATGTGAATTTTGAGCTTAGTAGAAGAATTACAAAACAGTTTTGTGAAATGTGCAGATTCGAGAAAATCCTTTCTGGCTGGTGTTATGGGAAACATATTGTACATGTCCTCTTGATGTTTTGTGTTGGGAGTGTGGACACAGAACATAAATATTGATACAAGAAAGTAAAAGAAAACAGGAGAAAAGACATCACTGGACAGCATAGATCAGGGTTTCTCATTCATTCAACAAGTTCATCAACTATTTACCTGGCATTGGCATCAGATGACTACAAGACAGGCCCCTTCCCTAAAAAAGCTGACTTCTTGATTCCAGAAAGAGAGAGAGAGACAAGTGCAGCAGATAAACCGCGACAGGGCACCCTGCAGTTAAGACAGCTGAGCTCCAGGGCTGGTGCAAGTGGGTGCCTCTGACTCAGCCAGGGGGAGGCTGTGGGTGACTTGACCTTGCCTCATCCAAACCAGAAATTCTGCTCCATACCACCCTTATCTTCCCCACTGAGTTTGAAAATCTCTGCATGTTCTTGTGTAAATTTGCTGAGATTCAGGCACATCTATTCACAGGATTTATAAGTAGCTGTAATATGAGATTTTAAAATTCAGTTGAATCTTTTCATATAATAATCATGTTCATGATTCAGCACAGGGTTTTTCATGTTGCATTCATACTCAAGGGCTGGTATTATTTTTCTTTCCTCCTCTTTTTTCTCTGAAGGAATGCCAACAGGAATAAATTGAGTGGGATGTGCCTTCATCGTCACCTTTTTTCTTCACTTAGGTATTTATAGTAAGGAGATTAAATATGCAGAAGCTATTCTTCCCATTCACGTAAAGCAGATATACGAAATTTAATAAGTGCCTGGGTGGTGGTTTGGTCTAATGAGAAGAGTGTGGAGACAGCAGGGGCCCTGTTGAACTCTGCCACTGTTCTGGGAGGCTGTTTCTCCACATGGAGTCGTCCATGGCCATCCAGTAGCTTCGCTCCTCAGCAAGACCTGAGTGGGAGCCAGTAGTACAAACCTTTTCATGCAGAACCTTGGCCAGCAGTTCTCAAGCATCACCTCTGAGTTTTCTTGTGAGAGCGTTTGCAACAAAGCCCTTCCCTCTGAACTCCTTACCCAAGTGAAGACCATTTTGTTCCAACTAAAGAACTAAAAATGACTCATTTGCTTTGACCATGAGCAGAGGCAATTCGAAATTAAGGATGTTCTGCAAAAACCAGGACACATACCTGCCTTAGAAAACTATGAAATTTATTCATCCAATTTAATACTTATCTACAGCCTCTAGGTCACATGTCTCTCATAACCTTGCTCTCTTCCCACTGAAATTACTGCCTCAAAGTTACCAGAATAGGGAGCAGCTGCCAGGTCTGGTGTGAAGCTTTGGTTAATGCTTAACATCTGTATCACTCCTCCTCCTATGGTAAGTTGATTTAGGAATCAACTCAAGATACAGGTTGTACATTTTGAATGGGCAATGCTGTGTCTGCCTCCTCCTGAGTACAATGTCCAAGAGTGCTGACATTGAAGTCACTGAGCCTCTGCATATCCACCAATGGCCATCATTTCTTCACTCAGCTGCTTTCATTGGCCCTGTTGCTGCTGCCATAGGAACCAAAAACCCCCATATATAATATACAAATATATATACATATGCACACACACATTTTTAAAAGATTTGAGGCTTCTGAAGATGAAATAAGGGGGGAAACTGTGAAAAGCAAAAATGCCAAAGATAATCTTTTGCTGTGAGCCACCACCATCTTCAGTGACCTGGAGCCTCCTGCTCCCAAGCCTTTCTGGAGTTCTGCAGAAGCGACACCTTGCCTCTTAGCATATTTCACATGTAAGCTTGGCTTTCCACAGTTTCCAACATACTATCTCATCCATTAGTCCTCTGGCTTCTAGAACCTTATCTTTTATTTACCAGGGTCTCTTCTGTTGTTACTCCTTTTATTCTTGTAATTTTAAGACCCTTTATTCTTTGTGGTCATTTTAGCAGGGCTGTAGAAGAGAGCTGAGGCTACATGTATATGCTCCACCTGTCCTCTGGAATCAGACACCTCAGCCTCTTAGGAATAACCAGCACCCAATCCAATGCTCCCTGACCATGCTGCCTCTCAGTCCTGCCCTACTTCACATGGACTGATCTCTCAGCCTGAATAATTTCTATTCTGCTCTTCAAGCTCAGCCAAAATTTAAAGAATCTATGAAAATGCATCTGGCCCAGTCTCCACCGTTCCTTAAGAAATGGCCTGTCACTCCTATTTTCCACACACACAAAAGTATCCATGATCATTTAAGAGTTTATCTCTTATTATGTTGCCTGACCATTGAGTACAGGAACCATTTCCTCATCTCTGTAGAGATTTGCATAGTGCCTGGCATTTAATAGGTACATGATACATCACAGTGGTAATTGTTGCTGCAAATTACAGAAATATGTTGTAGCATTTTAAGTCTCAGTCTTCTAAAATTAACTCGGAAAAAACATTTGCAGCCAAACCCCACAGTATCAACACCTGGAGGTAGTTACTACAATGGTAAGCATATTGCTTGTGGGCAAAGGATGGGGGCGGATGCAAAGAAATAATCCACTCTTCTTCCATTATAAATGAAGAGGCGATGTGTGGAAGAAGAGGCCACTGTCTGGAGAGAAACAAAATCTTGAGTGAATGGGCTTTAGTTTCCAACCGGGCAAGTGTGACGAGCAATTGGGTACTTGTAATCTCTCACCTGTCTAGCGCTGTCCTTTGTTTATGAGGAGCACCAGGTGATGCCTGTCTGAGATTACTGTACCCCTTGCTCAGAGTCCAAGCAGGGTCTATCCAGACAGTGTTAAGGCATTGCCAGGAAAGCTTTTAACATGGTGCTAAGAGGAATTACCATGACTATAAAATTTTCAGTTTTTCTTTTCACTTGAAGTCTTTCAGGGGAGAGGTTTGCTTGCATTTCTCCAACACATGTTATTATTTTATAATTCTGCACAGTTTTCTTGTGGAAACATCACATTATACTTTCACAGCTCCCAGGTTGTCTCTACCATGATACACACCATCATTTCAGTTGGCGAGTCTGTTCATCAGAAAATTCTAATTGCTTTATGTATGAGAACGTTAAACTGCAATAAATTTATGAATAAAGCTGCTCCATTACTGGAGAACAAGTTTTATCTCCTAATAAATTGATGTTTCTTTTTAGTGTCAACTAAAACCAAAATTTACATCCGAGGAAGTGAACCTTAACATTAAATAATTACTTCAATGCCACTGGTGGTAAGAAAGGGTACTCACTACCCAATTCTAAAAGGGCTGGAGCAAGAGAAATGGTTTTTCCTCTGTTAATTGTTTCTTGAAAGCATAATTGCAGAATGACTTTAACTGAAATAGGAATAGGAGCTATGCCCTTTTAAAGCAGATACTGTAAATAGTGTCATCATTTGGTATGAGTTATACCATAAGATGCAAAAGTCTTATTTATGTTGATGGGTAAGGGGGAATAAAGAAATTTGCTTTGGTGGTTTGTCTGGAGTCACATATGAGATAATGGAATAGATGTTTTAAAGCCTTTAGACTAAGATGAATATTTAATTCCTCTTTCCTGCAAAAATTTAAATTAAACTGCTCATAATAGACGTGTTTGGACAATGAAATTACATAAATTTAGCTTGCTTTTAGGAGATTTGAATTAAAATGGCCAAAGTCTATTTTTTCTACTTACTTCTCTCTGTGTGTGTGTAAGTGTTAAAGAGATCTCCCTTAATCCAAATATGACACAGATGAGAAATTTACTTCCCCAGCTTCTATGCATCAGGAAGACATTAGCATAGAGTGTTAGTATGAAACAAAAAGGGAGTAACTCTGGGCAGGGACCTGCGTTGTGCCACCTCTGCCATTGCCCAGTTAGTTAGCTTTGTATTGTCATTTGCTCTTTCTGAGCCTCGGTTTCCTCACCATCAAAGTAAAGGTGTTGGTCCTGATGACCACAGAGCTGCCTTATACTTGGAATGAGTATTCTTTAATTCTAAAGGCAGTGGCCCTATGATCATGGAGTATACTTTCTAGGCTCAACTTCTGTTTGAGTCATCGGTCACCTATTTCACACCATTTAATTAACACCTACATCTTACATTTCCCTCCCTTTAAACCTCTGAACAGTACCATTCACAGCTATAGTCTGAACTAGAAGACAGAAAAACAAATATGTGTTAGGTTCTCCTTCCTGTGACCAAAATACCTAAAAAGAACAACTTAGAGGAGGAGAAGTTTATTTGGGCTCGTCATTTCAGAGGTTTTAGTCTGTGATGGGTTGACTCCATTGCTCAGAGTCCAAGATGAACAGAAGGGCATGATGGAGGAGTGCAACTCTGTTGTTCACGGCAGACAGGAAGCAGAGAGAGGGGAAAGGGCTGTGGGGACAATGAACCCTTCCAAGGCACTCCGTGAGTGACCAACTTCCACCCATGCATAGCCTGCCCGCCTATTGTTACCACCTAGAGAGTCCATTCAAACTAGGGTGGACTGATTAAGTTATAGCTCTCACAAATCAATCTCTGAATATTCCTACACTGACACAGGAACTTTGGGGAGACACCTTATATCCAAACCATAACAGCACAAGTACAGGTTGTACTAGTTCTTTTTGTTTTTGTTTTTTTCCAATTATCTGAGAAGTAATTGAATATTCTTTTTTTAAAAGCTGAAGCTTTTTTAAAAATGGGATTTTAATAAAGTACTGAATTGCCATAATAGAGATCAACACACACTCAGGCACTTGATTGAACAATCTGTGATTTCCTGGCTCCATCATTTCAGAATAGTTCTAAAGTTGGTGGGACGATTTTTTGAAAGTCTCTACTAGCTACAGGGAAATTTTTCCACAGTAAAATAAAAATCCTGTGAAAAATTACATAAAAAGTACATTGGGTCTCCAGGGTAAAAGGTTTAACTAGTAGATGTCCTTCTTTTTTAAGAAATCTGATCTAAGTTCTCTGCAAAGCCACATTAGGTTAAAAAAAGTGCCAAAAATTTAAAAGTATTATATTTGGTTTTTAGCATGTTCCTTTCATGCCAAATTTCTACAAATGTATTAATACTGTTATGTTCATATGTATATAGAGACATATAAGCATACTCCTTATATACTGTAAAATCTTGAATTCTGGTTAAGTAAAAAATAGAATATATTTAAGCCCACTTTATGGTACTTGAAGTTGACTTTTACTATTAAAATTACTATAAAGATTTAGAGTTAATAGATCTTTGCTTATGTGATCCATTGCTGCTGTTTCATAGAGCCAATTTCTTGGTGAGAAATATAGCCTCCAATTATAAACTTGCTCCTATGGGAAAATCTAAAATGCACTTTATGATGTGGTTTCTAGGAACACATTGTGATGAAAAGTAGAGAATGCCTGTATTTTTCTGAATTTAAGCTTTTCAACCTTTTTTTAACATCAGCTGTGACTTGGCAAGATGTGAACAATGTGTCTTACATCGAAGGTCATTTATGGATTGCATTTGAGTGTCGTCACAAGACCATCTTCTAAATGCATGTAAATTTTCCTAAATGCATAAAAAACATATACATTAAACTCTAGTTTTAATGGGAAAATTTGGAGATATACACAGATATACACAAGTTTTTGTAATGAGGGTTTTATAAATAGTGTGATAAAAGAAAAGATCAATCTTCTTTATAATGCCAAATATCCTGATCTTTCAAACATAGGCTATAGTCACAGTTATGGATAACAAATGTGGGCTTTTCTTTTAAAAATATAAAAACTCATTGTATTTTTGTGTTCCTTTTTTTTAATCAGACTTACATTACTTGCTGAAATCTTTAATAGTTGAATTACTTCTAAGATCCTGCAGAAATTTATAATCCTAAATTGTAAGGTGAAGGGGCTTATCAAGTTATTTATTTTTTGCAAAGTAGTTAAGTAAATTGAAGATCTACAATTAAGTTTTTTTCCCCAAAAATAGTATTTTTATAATAACATCAGTGAGCCTTAAAAACTACAAAGAAATTCTGAGAATATAGTGAACTGTAATCCCTGTCAAGAGAGGGATACCACCTTTTATTGTTTTCATGAGAAGAGTTAGCCAAACTATAGAATGGATGAAGGGCATAGTTGGTAATAGATCTAAGTCTAACAAAGATATAAGAAGTTAATCTTCAAGACCTGGCCTTGGAAAGGATAATTATGACAATGAAATACCACAGCTGTCATATTTAGCTTAAACAAATTTTTAATTTAAAGTTTCTTTTGAATTAGTGAAGTCTTAATGCTTGTGAAAGGAATTGGATTCACAGATCCTGAGAAGACTCTTCCTGCTACCAGCAAGGTAAATACCACCTGCCAGCATCCCAGGTGTCACAGCCCTGCCACCTATCCTGCAGGAGATTGGGAGGTTTGTGCCCAGGCCTCCCAGTTATCCTCTGCCGTGAACCTCTCATGCAGAGCCCCACAGTCACCTTACACACTTCTGTCAAACCCAACGCATCTTATGATCCATGGCATCCCCCCATCATGAGCAATTTAGTCTTCCTTTTTGCATCTCTATTACTGGGAAAACAACTATTGAAAGAATTAAACAGCCCTTTCTTAAGAAGAAGCTTATTTGGGTTTATGGTATAGCCCCTCCCCAAACCTACTTGTTCCCTCACTGTGAGCTCATCCACTGCTTTGGCTTAAATTATACACACACACACACACACACACACACACACTCCAAACTATACCTCAGAGTCACTGTGTCCTGAGTTTATAACAACCCCTTCTGTATCTCTACCTAGATGTCATTGTCTTCATGGTATTCAGTGTTCATGAAGACCTGCTGTGTGCTCAGCACTGGATTACATAATACCTCATCTAATATTGTTCACATACACATGAAGCCAGCTTTTTAAAAAATTTATTTATTCTAATTAGGTATACATGAGAGCAGAATGCATTTTGATTCTTTGTACACAAATGGAGCACAACTTTTCATTTCTTTGGTTGTACATGTTGTAGAGTTGTAGCATATGTGCAGTCATACAGGTACCTAGGGCAATGATGTCCATCTCATTCCACCAACTTTCATGCCCCATATCTCCTCCCTTCCTTTCCCTCCCGTTTAACCAAAGTTTCTCCATTCTTCCCATCCCCCTCCCCTGTTATGGATCAACATCCTCTTATCTGAGAGAACATTTGGCCTCTGGTTTTTTGAGATTGGTTTACTTCACTTAGCATGATATTCTCCAACTCTCTCCATTTACCAGCAAATGCCATAATTTTTATTCTCTTTTAATGCTGAGTAATATTCCATTGTGTATATATACCACAGTTTTTTTATCCATTCATCTATTGAAGGGGCGTCTAGGTTGGTTCCATAGTTTAGCTGTTGTGAATTGAACTGCTATACACATGGATGTGGCTGTGTCATTGTAGTATGCTATTTTTAAGTCCTTTGGGTATAGACTGAGGAGTGGGATAGCTGGGTCAACTGGTGGTTCCATTCCAAGTTTTCTAAGGACTCTCCATACTGCTTTCCAGATTGGTTGTACCCATTTGCAGTCCCACCAGCAATGTATGAGTGTGCCTTTTCCCCCACATCCTCGCCAAGACTTATTGTTGTTTGTATTCTTTTTTGTTTTTTTGGTACTGGGGATTGAACTCAGGGGCTCTCAACCACTGAGCCACATCTCCAGCCCTATTTTGTGTTTTATGTAGAGACAGGGTCTCACTGAGTTGCTTAGTGCCTCGCCATTGCTGAGGCTGGCTTTGAACTAGCAATTCTCCTGTCTCAGCCTCCCTAAGTGCTGGGATTACAGGCTTGCGCCACCGTGCCCGGCTTGTTGTTTGTATTCTTTTTGTTTGTTTGTTTTTGTTTTGTTTTGTTTTTTTGTTTGTATTCTTTATAACTGCCATTGTGGCTGGCAGTTATGAAATCTTGGAGGACTTTGGATTTGCATTTTTCTAATGCTAGAGATGTTGAACATTTTTTCATATATTTGTTGATCAATTGTATTTCTTCTTCTGAGAAGTGTCTGTTCAGCTCCTTAGCCCATTTATTGATTGGGTTTTTTTTTTGTTCTTTTGTTTTTTTGCTTTTTGGTATTAAGTTTTTTGAGTTCTTTATATATCCTGGAGATTAGTGTTCTATCTAATGTGCATGTGGCAAAAATTTGCTCCCAGAATGTAGGCTCTCTTTTCACCTTATTGATTGGTTCTTTTGCTGATAAGAAGCTTTTTAGGTTGAATCCATCCCATTTATTGATTCTTTTTTTTTCATATTTAATTTATTTATTTGTTCTATTAAGGCTTACATGATAACAGAGTGCAGTTTCTATTTGTTGTGCTTTAGGAGTCTTGTTAAGGAAGTTAGGGTCTAATCTGACGTGATGAAGGTTTGGACCTACTTTTTCCTCTATTAGGCGCAAGGTCTCTGGTCTAATTCCTAGGTCTTTGATCCACTTTGAGTTGAGTTTTGTGCATGGTGAGAGATAGGGGTTTAGTTTCATTTTGCTGCATATGGATTTCCAGTTTTCCCAGCACCATCTCTTCTCCAATGTATGTTTCTGGCACCTTTGTCTCTTATGAGTTAACCGTATTTATGTGGGTTTGTCTCTGTGTTTTCTATTCTGTACCATTGGTCTACATGTCTATTTTGGTGCCAATACATGCTGCTTTTATTACTATAGCTTTGTAGTATAGTTTAATGTCTGGTATTGTATGCCTCCTGCTTCACTTTTCTTGCCAAGGATTGTTTTGGCTATTCTGGATAGCTTATTTTTCCAAATGAATTTCATGATTGCTTTTTCTATTTCTATAAGAAATGACATTAGAATTTTAATTGGAATCACATTGAATCTATATAGTGCTTTGGGTAATATGGCCATTTGGCAGTATTGATTCTGCCTATCCAGGAGCATGGGAGATCTTTCCATCTTCCAAGATCCTCTTCAATTTCTTTCTTTAGTGTCCTGCAGTTTTCATTCTAGAGGTCTTTCTGCAGTTTTCATTCTAGAGGTCTTTCACTTCTTTTGTTAAATTGATGCCCAAGTATTTTTTTTTTTGAGGCTATTGTGAATAGGGTAGTTTGCCTAATTTCTCTTTCAGAGGATTCATCACTGATGTATAGAAATGCATTTGATTTATGGTTATTGGTTTCACATTCTACTTTGCTGAATTCATTTATTAATCCTAGTAGTTTTCTGGTGGAATTTTTTGGATCTTCTAAGTATAGAATCATATTGTTGGCAAATAATGATAGTTTGAGTTCTTCTTTTCCTATTCCTTTAATTTCTTTTGTCTGTCTAATTGCTCTGGTCAGAATTTCAAGGACTGTATTGAATAGAAGTGGTGAAAGAGGGCATCCCTGTCTTATTCCCATTTTTAGAGGGAATGGTTCCAATTTTTCTCCACTTACAATGATGTTGGCCTTCAGTTTAGCATAGACAGCTTTTACAATGGTGAGGTATGTTCCTCCTATCCCTAGTTTTTCTAGTGTTTTGAACATGAAAGGGTACTGTATTTTGTCAAATGCTTTCTCTGCATCAATTTATATAATCGTATGATTTTTACCTTTAAGCCTATTGATATGATGGATTATGTTTATTAATTTCCATATGTTTTTGAGAAAAAAGGAAAAGGTGGTTTATTGCTTTGCTTCAAAGGAGAAGCATAAGGGACTCCTGTCCCAGAAGCTCTGATTATGCCTCGGGTAACAGGGAGCTTTGAAAGAGGTGACTCAAAGGCTATATTCCACATGTTTTCTGTCCTGAGTTGTAATTCACTGGTTAATTCGAGAGATAATCATTTCTGAGATCTTCTGGTTCCTTCCTCAAGTCTGAATTATTTCATTCCTGTGGTGGGTATGTGCTTAAGGACAGATAACTCTGCCTAGGATAGGGAAGAAAGGTAAACCTGTTTTTCCTAAGATTAGGAAGGGGGAGATATTAGGGAGGAGCAGGGAGAGAGAAAAACATGTCCTTTTAAAAATAAGTCACAGTGGGGGCTGGGATTATGGCGCAGTGGGAGCGTGCTCGCCTACCACGCATAAGGCACTGGGTTCGATCCTCAGCACCACATAAAAATAAAATAAAGATATTCTGTCACCTACAACTCAAAAATAAACATTAAAAAAAATACCATTAAAAAAAAAAAAAGGGTTCCAAGATGGCGGCCTAGACAGTCCACTCTGCGCTAGGCTCTCAGGGACCAAGGCTGGAAGTGGTGGAGGCGCCGTTTTCCAGCCAGCTTCCTGGCATCATTCTGCAGCTCAACATCCCACGCAGGAATTTTGCTCGTGTGTGTGTGGGGCACAGGTGAACACCTGGGAGCAAACCTTGGCCACGGTGGAACAGCAACTCCACCAGCAGCCCAGAGTTTCACCTTGTCCTGGGACCAGCACCAAGGATACCAGCTGGAAAAGTCCAGCAAACAACGGACAATGCCACCTACTGGAGGAGAGGTAACGAAACCCTGCAGGGAAACTATAACCATATAAGAGTTAAAACTGTAACACCTTGGATCAGCAGAGCTAGAAGGAAAGAAACACAAACATCATGAGAAAACAAGGGAAGAAAGTGACTCAAACAAACCAAGATACTACACTACTAGAATCCATGGTCTGTACAGCAGGTGGAATGACAGAACAGGAATTCAGGATGTACATAATTAAAATGGTCAGTGACTTCAAGAATGATATAAGAGAGCAAACCCAGTCAGCAGTAGATCACTTTGATAAAGAGATTCGTAGGCAAATACAGGAAGTAAAAGATCACTTCGATAAAGAGATACACAGGCAAATACTGGAAGTAAAAAATCACTTCAATAAGGAGATAGAGATTCTGAAAAGGAACCAAACAGAAATCCTTGAAATGAAAGAAACAATAAACCAAATCAAAAACTCAATAGAAAGCATCACCAG
>CM053410.1:33344041-33370682 GCA_028644305.1 Xerus rutilus | reverse complement strand
TCCCTTAAGAGGTATGAAATGACCTTCTTTATCTCTTTTCACCATCTTTGGTTTGAAGTCCACTTTATTTGATATGAGGATGGAAACTCCTGCTTGTTTGTGGGATCCATGTGAGTGATATGTTTTTTCCCACCCTTTCACTTTCAGTCTGTGGATGTCTTTTCCTGTGAGATGAGTCTCTTGAAGACAGCATATTGTTGGGTCTTTTTTTTTTTTAATGCAGTCTGTCAGTCTATGTCTTTAAATTGGTGCATTTAAGCCATTTACATTCAGGGTTATTATTGAGATATGATTTGTAATTCCGGTCATTTTGGTTTGTTTTTGGTTTTTACCTTGAGTTGTTTTCTCTTTTGAATGGTCTTTCCTTTAGTGTAGTTCCTTTCTTTGTATATTTTCATTGTTGGTTATCATTTCCTCCTCATGGAATATTTTGCCAAGAATGCTGTGTAGTGCAGGCTTTCTTGCTGTAAATTCTTTTAACTTTTGTTTATCATGGAAGGTTTATATTTTGTCATCAAATCTGAAGCTCAATTTTGCTGGTTGTAGGAATCTTGGTTGGCATTCATTGTCTTTCATGGCTTGGAATATGTTATTCCATGATCTCCTGGCTTTTAGGGTCTGGGTTGAAAAACTTGCTGAGATACGAATTGGTTTCCCCTTATATGTAATCTGGTTCCTCTCTCTTGTGGCCTTTAAAATTCTATCCTTATTCTATATGTTGGGCATTTTCATTATAATGTGCCTTGGTGTAGATCTGTTGAAATTTTGTATGTTTGGTGTCCTGTAAGCTTCTTGTATTTGATTTTCCATTTCATTTTTCATACTTGGGAAATTTTCTGATATTATTTCATTGAAGAGATTGTGCATTCCTTTGGTTTGAAATTCTGCGCCTTCATCTATCCCAATAAATCTTAGATTTGGTCTTTTGATGCTGTCCCATATTTCTTGTATGTTCTGTTCATGATTTTTTACCATCTTCACTATATGGTCAAGTTTATTTTCAGGATTGTATATCTTGTCTTCATTATTTGAGGTTCTGTCTTCCAGGTGATCTAGTCTGCTGGTGATGCTTTCTATTGAGTTTTTTATTTGATTTATTATTTTCTTCATTTCAAGAATTTCTGATTGGTTTTTTTTTCACAATCTCTAGCTCTTTCTTAAAGTAATCTTTTACTACTTGTAATTGCTCTCTTATCTCTTTGTTAGAATGATCAATGGTTGCCTTTATTTGCTCTCCTATTTCTTTCTTGGATTGATCAATTTTTGCCTGTAATTGTTCACTTATGTCATTCTTTAGATCGTTGATCATTTTAATTATGTACATTCTGAATTCTTTCTCTGAGTTTCAATAACATTCATCAGTAGATGAATGGATAAAGAACTGTGGTATATATACACAATGAAATATTACTCAGCCTTAAAGAAGAATGAAATTATGGCATTTTCTGGTAAGTGGATGGAGCTGGAGAGCATTATGCTAGGTCAAGTAAGCCAATCCCCTAAAACCAAAGGTCAAATATTTTCTCTGATATGCAGATGCTAATTCACAATAAGGGGGGTAGGACTAGGGAGGAATAGAGGTACTTTTGATTAGGTAGAGGGAATTGAAGGGAGGGGATGGGGTATGAGCGTAGGAAGGATAGTAGAATCTATTAGACACTATTACCCTATGTATATATATGACTACACGACCGGTGTGATTCTACATCATGTACAACCAGAAAAATGAGAAATTATACTCCATTTATGCATGATGTTTCAAAGTGCATTCTACTGTCATGTATAATTAATTAGAACAAATTTGTTTAAAAAGTGTTTCTCTAGCCACCTTCCTGTGGCAGTGAACACCATCCCATGAGCCCCATTCATGCACAGTGACCAATCTGTTCTTTGTGTGTGTGTGTGCTTTACTCTTAAATATATAAGGGCAGGCAAGTACATCAAACATTTGAGGCAAGTTTTAATATGGAAGACAGAATCTAAAACTCTGAACTTTAAAAGATAAAAGGAACTTGGAAGAAACATAAAACATGAGGAAGAGAAAACAATTAAAGAATCAAAAACTAATATCCAGTGTGAAATAAGAGACAGTATAGCAGTTACCAAACATGAACAGGAAACTATTTGAAAGGATTATTAAAAGATATGAATGAACTCTCAAAAATATTAAATACAATAGCAGTATTAAAACACACAATAAAAATCTTGAAAGATAGGGTTGAAAATTTTCCCAAAAAGTAATACATGAGACATAAAACAAAGAGCATTGTATTAGGCAGGAAAAGGAAAGAAAATTAGAAGTTCATTCTGGGAAGTCCAGCATATTATTTGTATGCTTTCTAGAAAAAGAGATCAGAGATTATGATGCATTAAAGAAATAGCACATGGGCTGAGATTGTGACTCAGTGGTAGAGTGCTTGCCTCGCATGTGTGAGGCACCGGGTTCAATCCTCAGCACCACATAGAAATAAAATAAAGATATTGTGTCCATCTACAACTAAAAAAATATTTTAAAAAAAGAAATAGCACAAGACAAATTTCCAGAACTTGATAGCATAAGATTTCAGATTGAAGACTTACATTGTACCCAGCAAAATCTGTGTTTTAAACGGGAACAACATTGTAAATTTTCAAAATAACAAAAAGAGGCAATCCTATAAAAAGGTAATAAAGATTTGGGAATCAAAATATCAGGTTTCTCCATAGTAACATTTGAAGCAAGAAGATAGTGGAGAAACACCTTCAGATAGTGAAGGTAGTGTTCTTTTACCTGCAGCCAACTTGTCAATGAGTATGGATGGTAGAATAAATGTCTTTTAAGGATATAAGCACATAAAATGTTTTACTTTTAATTGGCCTATGTTAGGAAGCTACAGAATGTTTCCTCTAATAATCTCCAGGATAATGGTGAAGGAGTTGCCAGGACTTCTGTTCTGTAGAGAATCAGGGAGTAACTAGTTCCTGTTGGACCATGTGTGAAGAGTATGGAAGCCAGAGAGCTCCATGAAAAAATTGGGGAATGATAAACTAACTATAATCAATAGATTTGATTTTGTTGAAATTTGTATTACAAGGCTACAGAGTGTGGAAAAAATTAGAGATGGAGTTTACTAAGCAAAAGAAAAATCAAGAACATCATAGAAGAAAAGCAATGTAATCATGGTACCCCACTTGAATTATAAGTAAAGAATATTTATATAAATAATATAAATACTGCAAAATCATATGCAGAGAAATTGTGCTATAATTACATGGGAGGATGTGGGAGGTGGAGATAGGGATTGCAATGTGAGAGCTAATGCTTCATCCACCATTAAGGAAGTCAACAGATATGTCTAAATATAGCACATAATGGTATAAACATATTCTTCAGAAATATTTAGTTAAATACAGAGGAATTCAGTTAGATGTGGATTATTGTGAAATCTCTAGCATTCCTATGTGTAAATGATTCATATTGATAATTTCTATTTAATTATATTGAATACATTATTAAAAATCACCAACTAAATGAAAGAAAGTAAGCTATGGAAGAATCATTGATGAGTGTGTGTCACAAATCAGGAATTATGATTGATCCGTTCTAAGTATCTCAGGTTGAGTTAAAAAGAAATATCGCAGAAAAAAGCTGAAAGCCTTAAACATTTTTCATGGGTTTGGACAGTAATAGAGACAAGATGTAATGAAGCAAGAGATTCTTTTAAGTCTCTTAGCATTTAAAAATGCGGACTATATACCTGTGTTATTTTGGAAAAATGTAAGCCCTTTTATAGTTTTCAAAATATATCAATAATTTCAAACCACTCTGGTCACGTGGTTTGTTTTCCTCTTATAATAATTTAACTAACCCTGAAATGAGAGGTTTCACTGATAGACATTTCTATTTCATTTATTTTCTCTATCCAGATAAGTAACTTGTAAGTTGGGACATGGGTAAATTGTGAATAGAAATAAAATATAAAAAGTTATACACTAATAATTATAAAGTTAATCAACAGCATAAAATAAATAAATAAATAAATAAATAAATAAAAGAAATTCAAGGAAAGTGTTCTAATGATCTTCAGAATATTTAAAACTCAACAATACATACAAATTTGCCCTGTAGGTACATCCGTTTTGTTTTGGTTTGTTTTTTAGAAAACTAGTTAATAAACATGTTTTATTACTTTTATTTTAGTTCTCAGAATGTTTGCCTGTTATGAAACTTATAGGCAAGATATCTCCTGTTACATTATTTTTCATTTTAAGTCATTTCAGAAAAATCATATAGAATTTAGCCATGATTTAGAATTAAGCCCTGCATTGCATTGGAATTTTATCTTACCAAAAAGAAAAAAAAATACACCATAGTTTAGCATTGTATAGCATTTTGCAATTATGCTATCATTAAAGACAGAGAATGCAAAAACAAAGAAAATGTTAGTCTTGAATTCTACGTAATCATTTCATGATTAAAGAATTAAAATAATGGTTCTATAATTAGTCTCTATTCTTGTATGATAAAATCTTTCTAATATGAAAAATAAGATGATAATCATTTTATTTTGTCATCAGAATCCATCAGGTTTTGTAATTTAATTTCCATTGCTTTTTTAGTTCAAAGTTTTATAATGTGTTCCTGATTTTCACTCCTTTTTAAGTTCATCATGATTTTTACTTATAATTTTGAATACCATTTGCTTTGTTCAGGAATTTAAATGTATATTTTAGTTTGAAGCACAGACTTCTAACTGTGGGGTCATAACTGGCTAACCTTTGTATCCCCAGTGGTTGATATTATATTGAATGAATAATATAATGTCCAAACTTTCTTCAGTTCTCTAGCCCTTTGGAATACTTTACATGTCTTTGCCATTTATTAGACAATTCAAGAAAATCACACATCTATGAAAAGTGCACTTAATCCTAATTTGTAACCACTTCTTGCATTGTACAAAGAAAAATGGCATCCATGATTTCTTGTAGGCAATAACATTTTACAGGTATTTTCTAAAATACATTTAAATTCATTGGTATACCTAGAAAACTTTTTATTTCTCATCATTTACTTGCTTAAAGCTATGCAAGGTTGCCTGCTAGTGAGTCAGGAAGACTCACCAGAGGCTCAGAACTCTGCTTCTGGCTATTGCTCTGTGCCTGTTTCCCTCAGAGCGGCCTGACAGGGAAGTTCAGTTGAGCTCTTTCTACAATCTCTGGGATTTTAGGCTCTAGTATGCACTCTCACAACTTTCAAAGGTCATTTGTCTAAAATGTTTTATTAGAATATGATTTCTTCAATAAACACTAGGACAATTAGTTTTTCATTGATAATTTTCTAAAATATTGTCAGTTTGCAAGCCCTGGCTCACTGAAGAGGCTGGGGCAGGAGGATCCCTTGAGCCCAAGAGTGAGTTCAAGGCCAGCCTGGGAAACATAGTGAGATCTCTTAAAACAGACAAAGAATGAAAAACAACAAAAGAGCCTGGCTGAGAAATATAATTTTTGTGCTAAATTTTAAGCAAATCCTTATTGGAGGTGTGACTGCAATAGATTTAGCAATCCTTGTAGGTAGAAACTAGCTTGTACTATTTCTATGAAACCAGCCAGGAAAAGCTATCTAGGTCTCACAATAGTATACCTTTCTCCATGTATTTATTGTAGGTCTTGAAATTATGTATGCCTGTGCATGTGTGTACTCAGTAGCTAGAGGAATTCCCCTCGAAAAGTAAAGCTAAATTTTTCTCACTTCTGCCTAAGACCACTGACAAGCTAATAAGGAAGAGTGATGATAGTAATAAAATGGGGTGAGGGGTACATTCCTGAGATTTTGTTGCTTATAAAATGATAGGCCTGTTACCAAATGACCACAGAGGGACTTGGAGCAGGATCTAGTCCTGAGGCCTTCTGATGGAGAGGTGGCCTCCCTGCGATCCATAAAGCATCCCAAGAGCTGGAGCTATCACATCAGAAGCAAAATGTAGGATTAACAGCTTTGGCAACCACCTTTTTAACCTAGAGAACATAGCTGTATGTTTTTAATTTGTTATGATTTATTACACTGAAATTGGTGTGAAATGGACAACAAATCATGGGTGTCAGAATCTGGAAATGAATTTTATCAGCTGAGCAACGTGAGTGCCTTTGGGATTTGCATACGTTTCTCATAATTCTTTTCATATTACACATGATGAGTAAAACTGTGAAAATAAACTGAAAATGACATGATATTTTCTAAGTAGCTAATTTCACATCTACACATAGACATGTATAAATTTAGCCACTTAGCCTCAGTTTAGGCTTTCTCTATAATTCAAGGTGATTTGTACATATCTAGAGATGCATTTGTCTTAAAACCTTTAAGTCAACATTAAGACAATTTGTTCCATATCATAAATGTCTTGGATTATTTACAGAAATTACAAACATTATAAGAAGATATTTACCAATTATAAATTTTGTTTTAACATTCAAATTTGGAAAAAGGAGTTTAGACTCACATACCAGTATAAAAGTGCTAAGATGGAAGAAGATCTATCCCAAAATATCAGATGTTATAAATACCCTTCAGCATCACAAAAAAGCTGCCCTTGTTAGAAACTGACTTTGCATGCATAATTAATTTGAGCATCACATTCCTAGTTCACAAACAGAAGAGAAATTGAATTCAGGTGTTTGGTGAACATATGGGGGATTTACTGTGAATTTATGACCTGTGGTTTGAGTGTAAAACCCCAAGATACTTGCTGGTAAAATTTAATGAACCTTGTGTAGAGGAGCTATTTTTATTTGTAGTTTGGTAATTGATACATTTCTTCATTTAACCCTCCCACGCTTTCTCCTATTTCTCATAAATCCTCCAGCCTGAGATAGAGAACCATAGTGGAGACCCTAGTCTTCTTGGACAGCGTGGTCTAACCTTCACCTTATTTGAAAAGTTCAGAGTTTGCTGTTCTGCATTGTTTTAGTCTGTTCCTTCCCTTCCCTTTTAATTTAGTAATTTAGGCTTCTTCACTATACAGGTGACAGGAGGCAAACCCATATGCTTTGAGCAGGCACCTGGAAGGAAGTGATTCTTCCAAAAGAAGCAAAAGTTTTCAGAGAGGGATGACATCACTTTACAGTTTCTTAAGGAAGCAAAGATGTGGAGGTACAATATAGCTCATCATTAAAATTTAGGCAATGAATTTGTTGCTATCTCCTCCAGGATAAGTACACCATCAAAGGACAGGAACCTGCCACACATTAACCCTTGCCATCTTGCACTGCCTCACCATTTATGCCCAGGGTGTAGGAAGAATGTTCCTGATTCAAGTGCCAGGAGAGAAAACAAATGACAGTGTTCCATTTTAACATACGGGGTGTAATGGGTTTAATGAGAAACCTGTGTTTGCTCACTAATTTACAGCAATTAAGAGCTTAGTTCTGACATCTGTAGATGAGAACTATTTATCTGGCGATTACAAGATCAGGAATATTTTATGGAATTGCTAATCAACATAGAAAAATATCTAATGGCAAGAAGGTTGTTTACCTCTGCTCTCGAGATGGTGTCAATTCCTAGTAGTTCTGCTTGGATCCCTTTTTAGTTCAGTGACATTTCTACCCCCGACACTTTAGTCATCCCTTTTTAAGAACTTGTTTGTATCCACTTTATCATGCTGACAATCTGTCTGTTTTGAAAGGCTTACAACTCTGTACATCCGTGCATGACATCACAGTAAGACATTGCTTAATGATGTGAGACGCTGGTGGTCATTGCTGGCTGCCTGTTACTGAGGCTGCTTGACAGGTCTGCCCTACATCTGTTTCTCCCAGTGTTGCTTTTTGCCAACTCCAGGCCCCATGTTGGCTTTCAGTGACACCCATGAAATAGCTGAATTTTAGACTTGCTATTGAGACAAATAAAGGATCTAACAGTTTGATGCAAGAATTTGGGATTAGGTAAGGAAGGAAAATTTGCTCTAAATTTCTCCAGTGAACACTTTTTAAAAACAGTAGCACTCTTGTAAGGGCATTTTCTATTTATTTGTATTTATTTTTTTACATAATGGACTGGGTCTTTAATTTCTTCCTTTATGTAACTACAATAGAAGCCAATTAAGAAATACATTTCCATTAAACAAGTAGACTAAAACACAGGATCCTCATGTGACAGTAGAGTCATTATCTAAGGATGTTCTCAAATCCTAAAAATGTCAAGATTCAGGAAAATAGAATCCTTGTGGGTAAATGAATCAAGTTTGGAGAGCTTTAACCTACACTATGTTTTCTCAGTGTGCCATGACATGGACCATAATGATGCTTCAAAAGTCATAGGACTTTGAAGTACTGGTGTTTGGAGGAGAAAAAACTCCTCATGCAGTGAGGTTAGCAGTTAACATGTCTCTAGCATGATTTGTCCTTCATGTGTGTGTGGGATACCTGTCAGCGTGATAGAAATGTTATCAATAGAAAAAAGTTTTTCGAATGTGGTATCACATTATTTTTCAGGATCTTACATATGATTTAGAAATTGACTTTTGCATTTTTTAATTGAGAAAAGAATAATGCCCCTTTGGCATCTCCAGTAATTGAATGCTAAGTGCAGGTGTGAAATTTACTAGCATTTAGAATAAAATTTTGTTTGTGGGTCAAAGAGCAAATTTCTAGGTTTGGGAAGTATATAGCAAAACTGAAATGGCCAAAGATATAAGCTAATATGGTTAACAAAAATCTGCTGTGTACCTGTTTTTTTGCAAATTAGGAATTTGAAGGATACCTGTTAAGTCCTAGACCCTTCCAAACTAAGGAAAACAAATTTTACTTTGGACTAGCTCCTTGTTAGGTTATATATTTGATGCAGAGCCCAACAGGTCTTTGGTCTCCTTCAGAAAGAGAAAATAGGAGTAGGCCATTGAGTTTAGTTTCACCAAAAAACCTCATCACCAGGTATATTTTCATCACACTGAAGGAAAATACTCATACTCTTACCTGGGCCTCCTGAGGGCTGATTGGCGTCATCAGGGCCATTGAGTTCAGTTTTACCAAAGAACCTGGTCAGCAGGCTTTCCCAGGGGTCAGCCAGACTAGGTTCTCATGTGGATGGTACATTAAGGAAGTTCCAGTCTTCTTGCTTTTGTGGATGTTGGCAAGATTCTATTCATTGCAATTGTCCTCAGAGCCAACAAGGGGACAGAGACATGCAAGGTGGATGGCATGCTCTTCTGTGATTGCATAAATGTAATTATATCCAGTCTATAATTATTACCCCTTGTCATAGTTTAGAAGGAAGTGTGGGTCCTGTCCACACTGAAATGTAGGGGATCACGGTAATGCCGAACACCAAAAAACAAAGACCTGGGTGCCATCTTAGAGTCTGCCCATCACAGGTATTTGCTGAACAGTTTACTCTGCAGCAAGCAAGGGATAGATGAACTATGTACATGTTAGTGGTTATGATGATGGCACAAACTTGAGAAAACCACTCACACATACAAAGTGTCATATACACTGTGAGACAGTATTTGGGCCAGAGAACAATTGCAGAAGAATGGGAAGGAAAAGATGAATGTGGGCTGGAGTGATTAAGAAAGGCTGCCAAGAAGTGGATTTGATTTCTTTTACTCACTGGTAGTGTGTGGAAGAATGGAGGAAAAAAGAGAGGGTATGAAAGAGGCAAAATATGAACAGATTTATCTTCTTCTCCTCTGGCAGCTTTTCTTCTTTTGTACCAGACATTATAATCATCTCCCTCTTCTGAGCAGCATGGAAAACGAGCCACAATTCATTTCCTCTCTTCTGTTTACCATCTCACTTTCTTTCATTTTGTTTTTTTCCCATGGGAAGGAAACTATACCAAGATGGCACCTCCTTATTTACAAAATGAGTGGTTGATTCTCCCTTTCTTTGATTTCTGGGTCTTAAAGCTCTGCTCTCACTTCCAGGTTTCCAGCTTTCTTTTGCATAATTAAAAATGCAAATGTTAAAGTATTTTTAATCCACAATGAATTAATCAGTCACATCACAAACTCATCTCTCTTAGCGTATGCGCCTCTGAAAAACAGACCAGAACTCAAGCCCACAAGAAAGTGTATCCAAGTTCATGTTAGACAGATTGGAGGGAAAAGAAAATTTAGCAGAGACAAGTCTACATGGCAATGCCCAGTTGTCCGGTTTTTGATACACTTGTTCCTTACCATCCATAGGTTCCAGGACCCCCTAAATACCAGTCTTTGGATGCACAAATTGCTTATATTAAAACCATGTAGTGTTTGCATATAACTTTCACACGCTTTCCCAGGTACTTTAAATCACCTCTATATTGCTTATAATACCTAACTGAATGAAAATACTGTGTAAATAGTTGTTATACTTTATTATTTAGGGAAAATGATACCAAAAAAGGCTGTACATGTTCAGCACACAGTTTTGTTGTTGTTTTTTTTCAAATATTTTCCTTCCAAGGGTGGTTGAATCCAAGGATGCAGAAATCATGCATGTGGAGGGCCAATCTATTTCATTCTTAGGACTGTTACTAGGGGACCATGAGCCTTACCTTGATGCAATGGGAGTAAATAGCTTGGAGAATCAACATATGAAACAGACAGCATCTGTAGAATATAAAGCAAAGGTTACAGGCCAGCTACCAGCAGACCAATTTTGTTTGCCTTACCTAGCATTAAAAAATAAAATAAATTTTAAATTTTGGAAAAACCTCTACTTCTCAATTCTCTTTTTAAAAAATTGGAAAGCAGCACCAGGCTCACATCCCCTTCAGGGTAACAGTCTATGGGAACCAAAGGCCTCCCCCTCTAAATCAGGCATATCACCACCATTTATCATAGAATGTACACGGGTGCTTCTAGTGCAGTGGATTCTCCTTCATTCTTTAGTTAACTGTCATGGAGATACTGGAATTTTTGCCTACTATGAAGCCTCCAGGCATCATTTTTTCAAAGTATCGTCCTTATACTTGCAGTGTTTTCGGAATATATGTAGGACCCTGAGCTCTGTATTTGACTAACTGAAACAGAATATATAAAGGTGAACCTCAGCAATCAGCTATTTTTTTTTAAACAAATTCCCTGAATGATTCTCAGACACATAGTGTATATGTATGAGAACCCCTTTTGTACAGTTTCAGTTCTCTCTCACCATACTTGGGAATGTGTTGGATTAGCATGCCTGTGGAACAAGGCGCAGGACTGGTCCAGTGCTTACCTGCAAATAGTTCATTGCTACATTTAGCATGAGTGGATATTTTCAGCTGCCTTTAGGAAGCACATTGCAATGTCTAATTTGAAGGTCACGAAGCTTCATACACTGTGGACTGCCTCTGAGAGGGCAAGGTACAATCTCTATAGCAATTATGGATGGGAAAGATCTGGGCTCCGTGTTGTTCAAGGTCACATTGTGCTGTGCATGCTGGGTTAGGAGTCTCTGTAGTGTGGGATCCAAGGTACTCTTCCTTAACCCCATCAGAAAAAAACAAAAACAAAAAAAACCTCCAGATCATTACTGAACCAAAATTTCTCTCTCTCTCTCTCTCTCTCTTACTCACTCACACACACACACACACACACACACACACACACACACTTCCAGTTCAACTACAAAAAACAATGTGTAAGAGGAGGCAAAGTGTTTTGTATTAGACTGAAACTGTCTTTTGTATCTCTTTGCCCCAAAAGCATCTGTATAGACCCCCTCATCATCATGCATAGTATCTGGAAATAATGATTTTGTGACTCCTCATTAAGAGTGTTATTGTCTAACTCATCCATCTGATCAACTCAGGTGGTATTTTTTATTATATTTCTTACACAAAAAAATTAGCAACTTTAAATTGGCATTGAACCTAAATCTGAGTTGATTGGGATGTGTAGGGATCAGTCTCTATTGCTAATGAATATTTAAAATTTCCTTTGGCTTTCTTGGCAGAAGAGCTCACCAGGAGATGTAAAAGGCCAAATTTGAATTATTGGCCCATTATAGACTGGCCTGAGAAACAGAACTGAACCATTACAAAGATTTCATCTCTTGAAGCCAGGATTTCACCTTCAGACTGCCAACTACTGATCTCCAAGGATGCTTGACAGTCTTCCAGTCTTTGGAAATCATCATCAATCATGAACCATTGCAGCCTGTTTTCCAACTTCAACCCTGATAGTGGCTTTGCTAGTCTGAGGCCAGAGAGTCAACTTTCTCTAGAGCATAGGAAGAAAGAGAACAAAGGCCAAGAGCCTCCCCAGATTTGGAAATAAGGGCAAAAGTGACTTCCAGAATTTGTCTTTTACTCAGAAAAACACTGAAGCCACCATAATTTAAAATTAAGGACACTGGGTCAACTTCCTTTGTTGGGAGATTGAATTTTCACTAATTACAAATAGTAGGATGTCAGTTTTCATCAATGGTTTAGACTTCATGAACCTAATAAATTGTAGAATTAAGACTTTGCTGCATGATTACAATAATAGAGAAATATTTCTGGTTAGAATTATACAATGCTTTATCAGTGAAGCCTCCCACCATCTTCCCATTAAGAGCTATGATGTATGCTAGAAACCAAAAAACACAGCTGGGAAGGTGACAGTGACATTAATGGATGCTCACTTTCCTCTCTCTTTGTCTTATGGATTTAACCATCCTCATGCCCCCACCATCATAGTTTCACATAGAGAGCAAGGAGCTCTATGGATTGGACATTATATTGAGTAGCCATTATTGAAAATTTATGTGTTGGAACAGTTTAAGACGTTGTATATATTTTTAAAAAGTCAGTGCTTGCCACCTACCTGCTTCAAAATTGTAAAGTTTGAAGCTATACCCATATGGACTGAAGCCTTCCACTGTCAAACTGCACATTTTCAGACCTATTAACTTTTTTTAAATTTTTTTTTTAGTTATAGATGGACAAAAATATTTATTTTTATGTGGTGCTGAGGATCGAAACCAGTGCCTCATGCATGCAAGGCAAGCACTCCACCCCTGAGCCACAACCCCAGCCCCTGGACCTATTAACTTTTAATGTTTTCAGGATGATCAGCACAAAAGATTTGCCGAGGAGGACCAGGTTTTATTGACTGAGAAAATAATCAAACTGAATTAATTGACAGGATATTCCAGAAGTGCTAATGAAATTGCTGCAGTCATGAAGGAGACCAGGACCCCTCCCAATAGATTCAGTAATAAAAGAACATCTCATATTCTTGAATGACATTAACATTGTAGTCCTACATGTGCATATTTTATATTTGAGATTTTTTTTTAAATTATTTTTAGTTGTAGATGGACACAATTCTTTTATTTATTTTTATGTGGTGCTGAGGATTGAACCCAGTGCCTCACACAAGCTAGGCCAGCGCTCTACTACTGAGCCACAACCCCAGCCCTCTGTTTGAGATTTTTAAACCTTTAAAATATGTGGAGTTATATGTAGACATAAGTCTTTCTGGGAATTTTATAAACTCTACCATGACAGACTTTGTCTTTCCAAGCTACCTCTCACAAATGATATCGCAAAGGAGGATATGCAGCTAAGTAACTAGGGCAATGTGTTTTCTTTTTCTTTTTTCAAATTGGTGCCTTATAGTTGTCTGTAATGGTAGGATTTGTTGTTCCATATAGGTACATGCACACAACATAACAATATAATTTGGCCAATAACGTTCCTCGGTATTTCCCTTTTATCTTCACTCCTCCCTCCCCCAGTCCCTTTTCTGTACTCCACTGATCTTTCTTAAATTTTTGTGAGATTCCCCAACTTTCCTTTTCCTTTTTCCTCTCTAGCTTTCACATATGAGAGAAAATATGTGACTCTCGACCTTCTGAGTTTGACTTATTTCGTCTAACATAATGTTCTCAAGTGCTACTCCCTTTCCTACAGGTGACATAATTTCCTTTTTCTTTATGGCTGAATAAAGCCCCATTGCATATAAATACCACATTTTCTTTATCCATTCATCCATTGATGGACACCAATGCTGGTCCCATAATTTGGCTATTGTGAATTATGCTGCTGTAAACATGGGTATGCATGTATCATTGTAGTAACATGACTGGAATTCTTTAGGATAAATACCAGGGTGTAACATAGCTGGGTCTCATGGTGGTTTCATGCCTAGTTTTTGAGGAAACTCCATTCTGATTTCCATAGTGGTTGTACTAATTTACAATCCCACTAACAGTGTATAAGTATTCTTTTTCGTTCTTCTTTACATTCTCTCTGGCTTTTTTTTTTTTTTTTTGGTACCAGGGATTGAACTCAGTGGTGCTTAATCACTGAGCTACATCCCAGTCTTCTTTATTTTTTATTTTGAGACAAGGCCTTGCTAAGTTGCTTAGAACCTCCCTAAGTTGCTGAGGCTGGCTTTGAACTTTCTATCCTCCTGCTTCAACCTCCTGATGTGCTGGGATTACATGCAGCCATGCATTACCACACCCGGACTCTGACATTTATTTTTGTTTATATTCTTGATGACTCACCTTCTGACTTTGTGAGATGAAATCTCAGTGTAGTTTTGATTTGAATTTTTCTAATTATTAGAGATGTTAAACATTTTTTCATACATTTGTTGCCCATTTGTATTTCTCCTTTTGAGAAGCATCTGTTTAATTCATTTGCCCATTTATTAATTGGGTTTTTGGGGGAGATTTAAGTTTTTTGCATTTTTTTCATATATATTTTTAGTTGTTGATGGACACAATATCTTTATTTTATCTATTTATTTTTATGTGGTGCTGAGGATCGAACCCCATGCTCACATATGCAAGGCAAGCGCTCTACCATTGAGTCATAACCCCAGCCCTGCATTCTTTATATATTGTAGATATTACTCCTCTCTCAGAAGTGTAGCTGCCATAGATTTTCTTTCATTTTGTAGGTTTTCTCTTCACATTCTTAATTATTTCTTTTGCTGTGCAGAGGGTTTTAATTTGATGCCATCCCATTTATTAAATAATTTTGACATAATTTTCTGAGCTTTAGGGGTCCTATTGATAAAGTTGTGGGCAACACGTTTTCAGTGAAGAACCCTGATCTTCCTAATAGCTTGCAGCTTCCCATTATGCCAGCAGTTTGGAGAGTACAGATGAGAAATATGACTTGTTTCTTGACCTCATAGATGTGAAGTTTTCTTGAGGAGACAGTATATGCCTGGTGTGTTTACATAGCATTCATGACAGGGTGTGGCTAGTACCTCAGTGAATGGAATAGGCAAGAACTATTGTGAGATTTAGGATTGACTTAATTTTGGTCATTGAGCTATTTTTTTCTTAATACAAAAATGCTGTTTTAACGATTTGTATGATTTTGCAAAGAGGGTCTTTGGAATCTGATATTTGTTTTACTAAGTGGTATGTGTAGCATAGTAATGTGAGAACTGAACTAGGAACCAGAAAATCTGGATTCTTGTCCTATTTTCCCTACTGGTCAGCTGAGAGACCTTAAGCAAACTACCTACCTCCCTCAAATGTCAGTTTCCACCACTTGCAAATGTGTGTATGTGTGTGTGTGTGTAAAGTTAAACTGTAGGTATAAAATGAAATTAAATGCTATACTAAAAGAAAGCAACATTATTAACTAAATGATTAAATAAAACTACCACTTGAACTCATCTCTTAAATGTTTTTCATTTATGCTGTGAGAGTTGTGTTTTGTTCATAGACCTCTGATGACTCATAAATAGGAACTTTATATAATGACATTATGAAAAAGGAGTACAGCACATTTGTGAGGAAACATTTTATGGTATCATCTCACTTGATTATTATAACTATGATATCTAGAACAAAATTATCTCCATTTCACATATAAAGAAACTGTGATCAGAAGGGTTAAGTTCCTAGTCTAAAAGGTGGAGAAGCTGGAGCAAGACCCTGGTATCTCTGATGTCTAATGCCACATCCTTTCCAAAAACATTTCACTGCCAGCACCTTACCGGATTACAGAAAGGAGATGAGACTTTTAAAGATCAGTAGGGGGAAAA
The DNA here is from genome assembly GCA_028644305.1 of Xerus rutilus. Taxonomy (NCBI): domain Eukaryota; kingdom Metazoa; phylum Chordata; class Mammalia; order Rodentia; family Sciuridae; genus Xerus; species Xerus rutilus. The sequence goes on along the minus strand of CM053410.1, from coordinate 33,354,735 downwards.
AAGGAATAGTTAAAAATACCATTTATCCTCTTTGATATCTCTCTAAAATAACTGCAATAAGCACCAATCCTAAGAACAAGATGAAAACATATTCTAAATGCCCATACTGTTTTAAAAACTCACTTCCTCTTAAATAACATCCTCTCACAGCAAGTTGCCCCTTTGCCTAGCAACTGCAATTCACAGATCACATTTCTGAAGGGTGTTCATTGTTGCCCCTTCTCTCTTTTAGCAACCGATCAACTCCTAGCAACCATGATCGGATACAGCGTCTGCGGCAAGAGTTTCAGCAGGCGAAGCAAGACGAAGACGTGGAAGATCGGCGACGCACATATAGCTTTGAACAACCATGGGTTAGTATGTGGTCCTTCAGCATAACAAGAGTCCTACAGCTTCCCTGTAGGACTGCAGAAGGCCCCAAAGCTCAGTCCTTTAAGAAATGAGACAAGATGGAGCCAAATTCCTTTGACCTTTAACATATTGACTTTTCCCTCATTTCCATCTGTGTTTTATCATTACTAATTTCATTTTATATCTTGTTCCACCATCTGTCCATTGCATAATATTGTTTAATTAGCCTTATGACAAGACGTAGCAAAAATATTCATTCTCTCAACTATGCATTTTTATTAAGTTTAGTAAATATTTTTCTATAGAAACATCAGAATCAGAGCCAAACTAAGTTGAACACATCTATCTATATTTGTGTCTGTGAGGCACAAAGTACAGTGTTTAATAATTCTTGATTCTGGAGTTTATTCTCTCTCATCCTCCTTTGGTATTTTCAAATTACTCTCATTTATCCATCCACATCTCTATTCCACTTCACCCTCTGCACAGCCTCCAGAGTGATCTTTCTAGAACAAAGCTTCAAATGGTTTTCTTAATACCAGACCTGTGTCCTTTTCTTGCCCTAGAGATTATGGCATCTCTGGGAATACAGGAGCAGACTTGAGTTTGAGATTATGGGAATTTTAAAGAATCTCTTTGGGAGACTTGAGAGTGAGTCAGAGACAATAAGCTGATTAAGGTAGAAAAATCTATCTCTGGGTATTATAAAGTCCAGTCAATGTAGTAAGGTAACCATGATTAACAATGCTTAGAGGAATAGGAATAAAGAAAAACAAATTTGTAGATTAATTCTTTGATGGAGATGGGTAAGGTAGACATGACAGAAACTCAGGGAAGTCATTCTAGAGTCCTGGTGAGATACTGGTATAGCATCACCTAATCTGGGCAGGGTGACATGTGTACCCCAAGGAAGGATTGCCTGATAGCTTGGGAGTATGAAAGAGGGATCAGAAGTTTAGGGGTTTTCAATTCTAGGAGATTATAGTCAAAACACTATATATTTTTGGATTCCAGGATCTTGAAGTTACCAAAGTTCTAGTTAATGTTGAGATCTAGGATATGTGAGTTACAGAGAGAGAGGTTAGTGCCAATCTTCTGTGCATGTGAGTTACAGAAAGAGAGGTTAGTGCCAATAAAATTGATGAGTTCAGTTTGGATAAAGTGTTGGGAGTAGAATGAATTATATTACATTTTTGAGAAGCTAGGGACAAAGGACTTGAAGTAAAACAAATGATTATATTTTATTTGTAGAAGGATAAACCATCCAGCTGAAGTAGAATTGAGGTTAGTTATTTTGAAGTAGAGATTAAAGGTAGAAAAGTAGTAGGAGGCTTTGATGCTGGATTGAAAGTTGGAAAAGAGATGGTACCATAACAGAACATTGATCCACTAGCCAGGTGGCCTGGCTTTCCAGGCTTCAGTTTTCTTATTTGTAAGCCAGGAAGATTAGATTAGGTGATAGTTACTAAAGTCTGTGATCATATAACAAAAGGCAGCTGCGTGTGTGAAGTAGACACAAGCAGAACTCTACTAGTTGAATGCAGAGCCCACTGTGGATCCAGTTTACTGCTGCTGGGATCAGATCTTCTCGAAGTGTGGTCCATAGATCAGATCTTCAGTATCACCTGGAAACTTATTAGAAACACATTCTGGCACTCTGCTTCAGACCCGCTAGATCCGAACCTCTGTTGGTGGGGCCCAAGGATCTGCATTTTAGCAAGCCTCCAACTCATTGTAGACATGTTCAACATTAAGAAGCACACTGTTCTAGAGTCTGGATGGTCTTTGAGATCCTTTTTGGTCCTAATACCTGACACCCCCAATAAATTACATAAAGCAAGAAACCCGTAAAGTTTTCTGATTAAGGGATTTAACTGTTGTATTGGAGTTGAAGAAGTTTAATTTGGGGGTGAAAGAAGAAAGAAAGCAGTACTAGGTTGAAAGGATTCACCTTAGTTTAGGTAAGGAAGAAAGGGCCTGAGAACAGGCAACTGGCAATATGGGAACAGCATCCTGGAGTAAAAACAACTCATGAAATCAATCCTTTGCTTGATTGGGGGAGGTTATAAAACAAGTTTAGGAAGTCTAATATCAATGAAAATATCTAATTGTCTTCTGCAACAGTAATGCTATCTGTGATATTTTTTTCCTAAGGCATTTAGTTTATTTTTCTAGATGATCAAGTAAATCATGTCATTACCATGGTAGCAACAGGACAGAATTGTGTTCATCGCCTCCTATTGTTTAACATAATCAACTCCATCTATTCCCACTAGGTTTTTTTAAGGCAGGATTTTGTGTGTGTGTGTGTGTGTGTGTGTGTGAGAGAGAGAGAGAGAGAGCGAGAGAGAGAAAGAGAGAGAGAGAGAGAGAGAGAGAGAGAGACATGGTAAATATGTTCTTGATGTGTACTTGTACAAAGGAACTGAGAAGAGTGAAGAGCATAATGTCACCCTGAAGAAGAAAACAGCAACTGCAGGCAGAAACAGTTGTCCCACACACAGTGACTTATCATTCCCCATACTGTACCATGGGGAGCAGCATTACCCCTTTCACTCTACTTGGGGATGTGGTTTTCCAACCAGCATCTTTGCAACATTTGTTTTTTAAACAAATTATCAATACATCAAGTTTATGAGAGTGTACTATGGTCCAGTAGTATGCATAGTGATAAGAACAAGGATAGGAAAGAAAGATTGTCCTTACAACTCCACAGTAGAGCTGATACAAAGAAGAGGGACACTGTGCAGTATAGAAGGGATATGATGCATAAGCATCGGGACAGATCCATAGGAGAGAGGCCCAGACCAGTTTTAGGTAGACAGGAAAAGCTTGAAAGAACCCCTCTTGGAATATATTTTAAATACGTAAGTTTGAGAAGTGGAGAAACATATCTTTGGGAACCAAGGCTCATGAATTTCTTTCTTTTTTTTAAATTTCTTCTTTGTTTTTAGTTGTTGATGGACCTTTATTTTATTCATTTATTTATTTATGTGAGATGCTGAGGATAGAACCCACAATGCGAGGCAAACGCTCTACCACTGAGCCACAATCCCAGCCCCATGAATTTATTTCTGATTGGTGACATTGTATCACATGCAAGACCTCCAAGATCCAGGTTAAATAAGGGTCCTACTAATCATGAGATGCTTTTCATTAAAAGAAGTAAAAATCATTCAAAATCTAAGAGTAGTGAATATATTGACATATATCTCTATGTTATCTACTTAATATGAACAATTGTTCTAGGGAAAACATTTGAGATAATCTTGTACATTTGGAAACACAACTACTTAAGGTCATAAGCCAAATTTTTGTATATCAAAATGCCATTGGAACTTTTAGACAACTTGGCTTGTATCATTGTTTCTTGCAATGAGTGAGCAGGGAATTATTACTTGGATGACAGACTTATTACCTTAGGAATGGAATAATTTCCTAAATTGTGGGTTGGAAGTTGACCTTTTCTTTTTTTCATTTCTAAACTATTGGGATCTTGCTGTGGACTTTCCATTCTACCGATCATGTAAATGAGCTTAAAGTGACTATAATTCTACTTAGTGTATTAATTTTCATACCAATTCTCATTGTTACCTTAGTAAGAGCTGCTCAGTTCAAAATGTAATTTGGTATATGGTTTTTATTAGCCATTTTACAAAATGAGCTTTTAGTATCTTGGACTCCTTTCTCTCTTCCCGTATGTCTTCTGACCTTGCAAGGTCACTGTGTTTGGAAAGGATGAGAGCATGATCTCACCCATTGGAATGGTTTGTAATCATTTTAGCTTTATGGAGCCACAAACTCATCTTCAAGCTGTGTGTAGAACTTAGACCATATTAGTCAAAATTGTCATGCTTGTTAGAAATGCCCACACACAAAGTGCAACCAGATGTGTCACATAGAAAAATATCCAAGCCAATTACTTTATGTACAGAGTAGGATGCTGCAGAAAATTCATCCAAGTAGCCCTTTCAATTCGTCTATGTTGAAAATGGGTCCTGTAAACTCTAGCAGTATAGAGTGCACCTGCTCATGGGCTTTTGTTCAAAATAATGTTTGGGCCTGAGGGAGCTGATTTGTGGCACAAAAGGTCTTTAGATGAGCAGAGGCCCAGAAAATTTCCTCAGCTCCATAATTGAAGTCAATTCTCCCCCAAGTTGAGTACGAGAAGAAGAGAAAGCAACTTCTTCCTCGCTGCCAGGTGCAATCTAAATAAAGCAGCAAGTTGCTTTCAATCTGTCTTAGGATAATGGAACAATAACTGAGGTTAGGGCTATTATTACATAGCTCAGATATGGACAGGACTTAGCATTGCTTTTAAAAGAATTAAATTGCAGGCTGCACACATAAGTACAGTATGCTGTTAAACCTTTGCAGATATGAGTGTTGCCCACCAGAAGACTTGCTGGCTGAGACAATTGATAGATGGGATAATGGATCCTTTAATAGCTATATTGCTAAATCCTCTCCATCCTAGGTTGGTAGTGACTGAAAGTAGTTTAGTCCTTCAGGTAGAAAGTGACACTCCGCACTATGAATATCCTCTTCTCCCCCAAGCTTGCTTTCTTCCTTGCTGTCTTTAAACAAATAAGAAACCCTGCACTTTCCTCCATTTTTCCTGGACCTTAATAGCTCTTCTTACCCCTTTCAGGGTTTTGCCTGTATTAATTGGTAAGCCAATTACAGTGAACAGCTACTCTACACTTCTAGATTGCCTCCCTATGCTTAGGGATTTGAGAAAATGGTAGTCTTCCTTTTATTTTCATTTTTTTTAAGACTTGAAAGGTATCTACTGTCATTTCTTCATAGTGGCTTCCATGCCTTGACTCAAAAAATGCTGCTTTCATTGACAGCCTTGTCATATGACCCCAGCTCAAACTGAGTGGAGATCACTTGCCTTAGAAATAGACCCGGAAGACCATTCATTTAGCAAATTTTGTCAATAGAGAGAGCCTCTATGCTTCTACAAAGTAGACCTCTTTATTTTTATCACCATGACCTCTCCCCCTAGCCAAACCTCCCGTGACCCATAGGCCATTCCACCACAGAGGGCTGGGGTGAGGGGAGCTCATGAAGGGGCCTTAGGCTGCCATTAGCACCTGATACTAGAGGGCCTGGCTTGTTCTGTAGAGCTTTTCTTTGATTTTCAACATACGTGGTGCTTAAGGTGAGGAAATCAAATAGACCCAAGCACTAATGGGAAAGGTGAGACAAATACTGCATTAAAACCAAAATGTGCATTTATAAAAGTTTTACAAGGGAAATGGGTGTGCTCTGCAGATTTTTAAGCTATGGCTCAGGTTCTCCGTAGCAATGAAGATTTTCAATGTTCACAACCCACAACAATTCAATTGATATGATGGGGCAGAGGGCTGAGAAACCAGGGCAGATAGACAAAAGTGGACAGTGTTTTAATTAAAAGTTGTAAGAAGTCTGTCATAGAAAATAATTGCCACAATTATCAATGACCACTTTTAAGTAAATAATTTACACTCTTTGCATAATTTAGTGCATAAAAATCATTTCTACCCTGTACCAAATCTTTAAATTGCCATTTTTATCAGATTATGAAATTTATGTTGGGATTGCTAGAATAAGGATTCTCAATCTTGAAGGAATATCATTAATGATTTTATTATTATTTTTATTATCAACATTATTCTCATCACAATCATGCATTATAGGTTTGCATCCAAAGCACAGAAACTTTTTATATTTTACTTTTTGTTTTTTATATATGCCCTTGGTCATATGTGAAAATTTGGAGATTTGTTATTATTCATACTTTTAATAGAAAACCTACTCCAGGGGCTGAGGTTGTGGCTCAGTGGTAGAGTGCTTGCCTAGCATGTGTGAGGCACTCAGTTCAGTTCTCAGCACTATATATGAATAAATAAAATAAGCATCCATCAACAACTAATAAAAATATTTTTAAAAAAAGAAAACCTACTCCAAATGATCATTTATATTTGTGTATCTATATAGACAGATGCACATACATATACAGTATTTTTCTTATCTTTTTGAAGAAAATTGGCTATTTTAAAGATTATTGAATATTTTATGTTAATTTTAGTAAACCAGTAATGATTTTATTATGACAATATACTTCTATAGTAAGCTGTAAAAAAGAATCTTCCAATGTTACCTACATCTAATTAGTACTGAAACTTTGCACTGTTATATTTATTTTTATTCATTAGTCTATTAACTATTTTGTTTTGTATTTTTATTTTTGTATTTTTTATTTTTATTTTGGAAAAATAAGAATTATTTTAATTAGTTGAGAGAAATGCTTAGTTAATGACTTAACTCAGTGAAACACTTGCATGGAAGATATTTATTTCATTTTGTTTTACGCAAAGTAATACCAAAATTGTGTGGCCTTCTCAAATTTCTTAAAACCTGTCTCTTTATAGTCATAGTAGAAAAGTATTTTGTAGCTCCCTTGCAAAGGCAGCATGAATATTTTTTACTTGTGGTTTTAAAAATAAGGCACGAAGAGATTCAAGTACCATATAATAATCATATTTATTTCCATTTTACGTCTTCCATTGTTATTCTGGAATTGGCATTCTTAGCAATTTTTGTCTTTTTTAAAAGGTTACTTTTTGTAACTCATCCCATCATAAACAAGGCCTGGATTATTTGTAATTTGTACTTCTAAAATAGAGCTTCATCTCATTGTCTGAAGAATCCCCAGGATTATCACAATTATGCCTATGCATGCATTTCCCTGTGCAGTTATTACTTTGGTGTTATAGTCATTGATGGTGCTTTCTTTAAAAATGTGCAGTTCATGAGGTTTATTTATTTAATTTTGTGATTTTTGCACTCAGATATATGAATTTGTCTCTGCCATAGGGACTGAAGTCATGTATTTAAAGGTGGGATTATCAATTATAAAACTTCCCATAATTTACATGTTTATGAGGTCTTCATTGAAATTGTGAATGGAGAAGGGTTTTTTTTATTCAGGCCAAGTGTAAAACTTGTGGGAATGATTTTATTGAGTTGCTGCTATGGGATGGTCATGAATGCAATCTTCCTTGAAATGTGTGGCCTATTAGAGTTTCATCTTAAAGCTAAAGGTAATTATCTTAACTAATCTGCCCTTATGCATGCTCTGGTAAGAGAAATGGAATAAAATATTAATGGTGAAACTGATATTCATATTTCATGATATCAAACATGGTAGTATGAAATATGTCATTTTGCTAATACCCAGATTCATTCACTCAATTAAAGTTTATGGGCCCCAAATGCTGATAATTTCATTACCAGAATTCATCAGGATCCAAGTAGATGCTTGCAGCTGGAAAGGTTTTAGCTGAACAGTGTCAGAATACACACAGTTTTGGAAATAAAAACCCTTCAACTACTTTTTTCTCTGTCAGAACAAAATTCCAGGCTACTTGAAGAAACAGCTTAAAAATACACCTGAAATTTCTACAAGACCTTGCATTTTCTTTTCACATCTCCGCAAGCAGTGTGTCACAGAACAGCATGAGCTTAAAAAGCTGGTTACTAAATCCTGCTGCAGAATGCCACATCCTTCAAGACTGCTTGACACATGTAGATGGCTTATGCTGAGTGAAAAGGAAAGAAAAATGTGGTTCTTTTTGAGGGTGTAATGGGAACTGTGTAGTATTTCCTTTCTTTTCTTTTCCTCTATCCAGTGTCTTCTCTTAAGCTTTCATGGCTCACCAAGAACATCAAAACAGTTTGGTAGCCTATTTGGTGAGCCTTAGCAAGTGTAATGGAAATAAATGTCTGTCTCCTTTAATGGAGTTGATGAACAACTGGTTGATGCTTTGTTTACATAAGCAGAATCTCACTCAGAGAGTGTTTTTCTTGCTGAAGGCACCACTGATGTGTTATTTGAACTGAGTTGTGGAGTGAGTCTCTGAACACACATTTGTCCCAATGAGTGTGGTTATAAACATCAACTAGTAGAGACCAGGGTATTGTAAAGCCTAATCTTTTCACACATTATTTTTGTATCAGGATATATTTAATATGCTCACTGACTATACCCATATGCTTGGAAATGTTTGTCCTGGATATTGCCTCATTATTGCTTACCAACAAATAAGATAATGCTGGCCTGGCAGAAAGAGAACAACGGATGTTGCTTGATTTCTGTTCAGACAAAAGCCAACCAGAAGAGCCATGTTATCTTAACCACTGGCTAAATGAATGCTAAGACTCTTATTTTAGAAAATTATTGAGTCAAAGTCTGCCACTGGCTTTCAACTCCAGAAGAAAATCATTTACATGTTCTTAACAGACATTCTTCACGTAGATACGCCTATTGCACAATGTTGCTCAACACAAAGGGGAACAGAGGTTAGCAAGTACCAGAAAGGATGACTTAAGGGCGCTGGCCCCAGATGCAATGATAAACCGTGCTGGATGTTTTGTTAAGTTAGAGGTACCACCGTCTATTTTGAACAGAGCTACTTTCATCTCCAAAGGCCAGATCTAGAGGGTAAGCTAACAACTGTCAGCAAGAACTGGAAACATCCACAGGGCCTCCATTTATACAATAGAGTGTGAAAATTGAATAATCCAGTTTTGGTGAGAAGTACCAATCAAAAGATGACCTGCTGACCAAACTGGCCAGGAGGATTGAAAATCTCTCTTTGGGTCCTATCTTTTGGTAATGAAGAGGGAATGAGTTATATTGTTTTCTACTGCTAGACCGAATATATATGAGTACCCCCAAAATTCACCAGCACAGTTGTTCTAGGTAGCCTTTGTGTTGCTGTCATCAAAAGACCAGATAAACTTAGAGAAGGAAAAGTTTACTTTGGCTCACTGTTTCAAAGGTTCAGTCCACAGTTGGTCAGCCAACTCCATAGTTTGGGCTAGAGGTGAGCATCATGGGAGAAGGGCCAGAGGAGGGAAGCAGCTCAGAACATGGCAACCAGGAAGGAGCAGGGGAGGGCAAGTGAGTGAATGTGTGCACAAGAGCACTCTGTTCGCTAGAGACAAAATATAAAACCTAAAGGCACATTCCAAGTGACCTACTTTCTCCAACCATGCCTTATCTGCCTATAGTTACCACCCAGTTAATCCATTAGTGGACTAACTTACTGATTAGATTTTGGCTCTTATAGTCTGATCATTTCACCTCTGAACATTCTTGCATTGTCTCATGAGCTTTGGGGACACACCCCATATCTAAACCATAACAATAGCCAACTTTCAAATATAGACCTGTGGGCTTACCCACTTTTGTGAGTTACTGCAGCAAATTATTTTTTGGCATTAACATCTTCAGATTAAGTTGTCTTCAGAGCGACTTACTCTCCTGTATTTTCTGTATACACAAGGGATGTAAACTGGTATCTCATGTCTGTATTTAACAAACCTTATTGAGAAGATTAACAAGATTGATTTCTCCAATTTAAACCTGTGCCAGAGCCAAAATCACAATTTAAGATGAAGTATTGGGGGCTCTGAAGAGCACTTACATGCCCCTTTTTTCAAAGAAATTTAATTTTGGGGAAGAAAAATTAACAGCATTTACAAAACATTTCTTCAGTCAATTTATAAGAATTGAAATTGGGGGCTGGGAGTGGCTCAGAAATAGAGCACTTGCTAGCATGGACATGGCCTGTGTTCCAGCAATGCAAAAAAAGAAAAAAAGTACAATTGAGTAAACAATTGTGTGATGTGCATTGTAGTTCTGGTCTTGGTAAGGAACTGTGCTTCTCTCTTGCAGCCCAGCTCCCGGCCAGCAGCACAGAGTGGTAGGCACTCTGTGTCTGTAGAGGTGCAGGCACAGCGGCAGCGGCAAGAGGAACGTGAGAGCTTCCAGCAGGCCCAGCGCCAGTACAGTTCCCTGCCTCGGTAAGCACTGGTGGCTAGGTCTTCAGGTCTGACCAGGCCTTGCAAAAACCACTTCTTTTTTTTTTTTTTTTTTCAATTTCTTAATTATTTATTTATTTATTTATTTATTTATTTATTTTTAATTATTTTATTTTTTTTCCCAAAAGTTGCATTTTAATACATGTTGGCAAACATAACAGAAAAAAACAAATTATCAGAAGCTGTACACACTATTCACTGAAAACATTTGTTGAGGCAAATAGAAAAAAATTGTTACAATCATAATTTTTCTAACTTTGCACAAAATTATAAGCAGATTACATTCCAAAAAACCAAATGCCGAATGGTCTCTCTGATTAATGGATGCTGATGAATAAGGGAGGTGGGAATGGGAAACATAAGAGAAATAGAGAAACACTAGACGCGACATGGGGGAGGTGGGGGGCAGGAAAGGGGAATGGGTATAGTAAAGATGGTTGATAAAAATATATATATATATATATATA
>CM053410.1:33300305-33343541 GCA_028644305.1 Xerus rutilus | reverse complement strand
ATATATATATATATATATATACTGTTCATTGAAAGTGCATATAAAGATGTTTAATATGAAGAATGTAATCTGCTTATAATTTTGTGCAAAAACCACTTCTTTCCAAATTGCACTGGCTTCTCCAACTTGCCTCTGTAGTTACAGAGGAATTGTAAATGGATGGTTGCTTAGCACTGGAGAGTGCGTCTTACTATATGACAAGACTAGAAAGAAAGGCATTTCAGGTGCCTACATTTTTACCCAACAGCTCCCTAACCAAAAGGGAAGCAGCATGACAAATGGAAGACTGGGCTCAGGGGACCTGACCGGGGTTCTAGTGTTGGCTCCAGCATTTTCCCTGTGGCTGCAGAAAAAAATTTCCAACATCTGAAAAATGAGAAGATAACTCTTCTTTTACTTAGCTCATAGGGTAACTCGGATGAATAATGCTTTTACAGCTAAAGCTTGGTAAAAAGAGAGAAGTGGTGAATGCTCCCTTCATTTAACTTTTGTGGGATCAGTAGACACACACCTCACTCTCTTACTGTCCTGCTATCCCTGCTGCTGCTCAGTGTGGAAACAGAGTCTGGAGGGTATTCCACTCCTTAGCTGACACCAAAGAAAGGTGTACTGGGCTTCCCCGGAAACTCACCCATGCTTCAGGTATGCTCTGTGAAACAACTGGAAATCTCTCAGGTGACTGGTCCCCAAGACTGACTTCCACTAATTACTTCCACTAATAGCCATGGAAGTATTTCTTCCAGGCAATACACAGTTAAGAATAAAAATGTTGAAAAATATTCAACTTTTCAAACTTCCTCAAACAAGTCATTTCTGTAGTCACAATGATCATAAACATTTGTTGTCTTATTTCAAAACCAGGAGGAAAATAATTTTGAGTGCTAAAAGATCCAGTTGCCATATTGATGTTAAGCAGCCTTTTACAAATTTGAAGGAAACAATTTTGGGAGGAGGCTGATGTTTATCTGTGTATACTTGACTGACCTTGTAAAAGTCATTTTCTAATTTCTAATAAAGATAAGTTCCTTTAAAAACGTTAAATAATCACCATAACAACCATGAGGGACTTCACATTGACAGGGGTCAGCCAAAGGAGTGTGGGTGTGAATGGAAGGACAAGCGTTATCCACCAAGAACTGACTTGTTCAGTTGTTCTTTTTCAGTCCATAAGGCTCTATCTCCTTCAAGCACTAAATTATTTTTAAGTAGACAATTACCCACCAGCAATTATTTAGCCCACTGTAGGTAAGAGTTATTGAAGTTTAGTTCTGAACAGGTCCTTGGAAATCATCTTATTTTGTAAGGAAACAGAGAAATGAAGTAACTCGCCCCAAGTTCACACAGCTGGTTATGTTCTGTTCCCAAATTTAAATCCAAACTTGCATATGCCCTATCATTATTTTTTAAGGCCCACCTTGCTACCATGGGCTTTTGTTCCCAAGTATAGGGTGTTATTCCATATTAAGTTCCTCTTACTGCTCTCCTGAGCTTAGAATATGGAAGAAGGGGCCTTAAGATGCTAAACACCTTAAGAATTATGCACAAGAGTTCCTTTGTCCCAGCTTGTTTGGCTTGCATTCAATCAAAAAGGTGATATTGTGGATGAATTGATGTACCTGGTGTGGCCCTGACTCTATAGCCACATAGGTGAGCCATGGCACATGGCTTATGTGAATGGAGTTGCAGGGGCCTTGTTCTTGTTTGTATTGGTAAATTGTTGGCTTCATACATTTCAGGTGTGTTTAAGAGTATTTGTAAGAAAGGAAGGAGAACTATAACAACGTGTGTATAATGAGAGAAGGAACTTGAAAAATGTAAAGGTCTAAGGAAAGGAGATAGGAGAGTTGCTGGTGGGGAGGGCCTGGAGAGCAGGACCCTCAGGAGGGAAGAGAGATACTAGGATCTAAGGACTGGGAAGAGGAAGAATGTCAATGAGGTAATGCCCTGGCCGCATTCCAAAGTAGAGCTTATAGTCTGAACTGAGCATGTTATCTAAGGCTTCTTCTTCCCCCTTCACTGTTTTTCTTTAAATTAATTAACATTTTTAATTAACACATAGTAATTGTACATATTTATGGTGTGTAGTGTGACATTTTGATCCATGTATATAATGTGCAATGATCAGATCAGGGTAATGGGCATGTGTATCATCTCAGATATATATTATTTGTTTGAAATGTTGAGAATCCTCTTAGTTACTTTGAAATATTCAGTTAATGGTTATCCACCGTAGTTATGCTGCTGTGCCCTCTTCACTCATAACCCCTCCTTTGCTACCTGTATATCTCACTCCTCCACACAACCCTTCCTTCTCACCTTGCCCCCTGCTGCATTAGCAGAACTACCCACATGTACAAACAGAGAGGTGCTTCTGTGATTGCTAGTACTATTGCTGCTTTTTAGAGTTTCCCATAATAAAAAAGAAACTTTCCCTCTGGGCTAATTGTAGCTCCCTATTTTTAGTCATTTTATTCTATTTAGATATGAAAAAAGCAGACATCCCCAAAATAGTTAAGTGAGTTACGGCAAAAGGGGCTGGGAGCCTTCTGCACAATGTTCTCTTAGTTCTCTTCTTTTAGAGAATAACTTCTCAGTGTGAAACTTGATATTTGTGAGGAAGGTAAGAAATGGACAGCCCTACCCTAGCTTCATTCCTTGCAGAGCTGTGCCCCTTAAAATAGGCTGCGTGTGGTATAGCCATCTGAAGGAAGGTGAAGGACTCAACTAGCAGGTCAGAGGGGGACTTGGAACAACCTACGTGAGCTTGGGTCACGTCCAAGTTTCTGACATGTGCTGTTCTTCAGAGACACTTGACCTCTGCCTTTCGGATGTTGACAATTAGCAGAGTTTTGTCTAAACAAGTTGGTATGGCATTTGAAACCGAAAAGATTTCACACACACACACAAACATGCAGTTACAAAGTGGAGCATAAAATAAAACAAATGGTCAAGTCTGTGTATCAGTTGCATTAAATAAGGTGGTTTGAATTAAAGGAATGTGTATGGCCCAGACTAGTTTGTAAATTCTAACTGTAATTAAGGAAATCCATGGGCAGAATTCAAGTCACATTTTGAAATGTCAATGAAAAACACTAGCCAGGTGGTAACACTAGTTTGGGAAGAAAGGGGACCCGAGTGGCCTCATGCTTAATTCTCAATCAGACTAGGATGTTTTCCTTTTTTTGATTGCTAAATTAGTTCCTTACCTTAGTACCCAAAAGGCAGCTCTCACACTGAGCAGAGGTGCATGCAGGCAAAGTCAATGATAGAAGGGCACTTAGGATCTTTGATTCAATACTTCTGTTTTCTTTTCCTGCTCGCTGTTTCCTCTTCTTTCTCCCCTGCCTGGGCTGCATGTCTGCTGAACGCATCTGCTGTGCACGCCTCCCTCCCAGCTGCCTCTCTGTGCCCTCACATGCTCTTCCCACCAGGCCCATTTGTGACATCTGCAGCCTGCTTGACAGCTTTTCGTCTTTGGTCTTTTTCTCTCTTCATTCTTCTCTGTTTTTTCCTTAGGTCTTTAGATATTTGGTTTATGTCCTCTACATGACAATGGTCTTCAGGCCTTATTGGAGGTCACTGTAAACATTAGGAGATAATTATTACTAAACCTGGCTTTGTGTGTTAAGTGGATTCCGAAATCTCCAGTGGGCTCTTTGTGGGACCAAAGAAACCTAGGTGTTGGTTGTAAAGAAATCTGATGAAAGGAGATTGATGTTTTTTGCTGTTGGCACTCGTGACTTTTGAATGAGGGATCCTCGGGCAACAGGGTCTCCAAGCATGGACTTCTAATCTTTGTGAAAGTGGTGTGGAGTTATCCTTCCTTACTACAGGCTCTTTACTTATTCTCCAATATCTCTCTCTGCTCCTTGATCTCTACCCAACACTTCTGACCAAGAAAGGGGATGTTAATAGTGTTGTTTAGCTTTCTTCTGTGATCCAAAAGATGCCCCCGCAAACTAAGAGCCAAATCTTGAAAGGAAAAGTAACTTTGTCTTCAGATTGCTAAAGGAACACGTCACTTTTCTAAGCATTTTACATGCACGATATTTCATTTATTTCCCCTCATGAACTTATAAGGTTAAATATACTCATTTCACAGGTAAGGTAACTTGGATCCATTCAGCTTAACTTCCCCAGGGTCACATGGCTGCCACATGGCAGTTTTAGGATTTGAACCTGTGTCTGTCTGTTCCTCAGCCACTCTCCCCGTGTGCCCTGGTGCCTGAATGTCTAGCTTTCTAGTCTAGGAAACTTACATTGTCTGCTTCCTTTTCTTGATCTTCAGTCAACTCATTGTTCATCCTTTCCTTAACCAAGAGCTTACTGATACCAGTAACTTCCCTACCAAGAAATCGTGTGTGTGTGTGTGTTGTGTGTGTGTGCACATGCACACATGTGGGTCCACACATTTTCCCCACATACTTTTTTTCAAACCTCAGGGCAGTTTGCTTTCTTCTCTCTATACTGATTAATTTGAAGAAAATTTTAGCTATGAGAAATTCATTCTCCCTCATCATCATAATTCCTATCCCTAACAAATCTTAGTGAATTCTCAATGTATTTAAATATAGAAGACTGTATCTCTCTGGAATGATCCGAAATTGAACTCAAAGGTGCACAGTCACCCTAAAGTGACGCCCCAGGTCTCAGGAGTTGGAAAGGAAGGGCATCTGTGGGTCTCAGTAGGATAGGAAGGAAAAAGAGGTGAAATGTCTGCAGTCTATTTCTGATTATCTCTAAATTGATAACCAACTCATAAAGGAATCCTCCTCTTGTTGCTCAGATATCAGTAACAAGTTCGTTGTTTTAATTAAAGTTTCATGATTAATGTCAAATCCCTGGGTTCTTGCTGACACTTTCCATCATTTATGTCTCTAGGCAGATTAATTTATGACTTTTTAAGTGAAGATAATCAGTGCTTTAGGCAAATAAACTATTCCATCAAATCTAAGGATTCTTGCCTGAGCTGATGGTACAAAAGGCCTGACTCCCACTAAAAGAGGGCCAGATAGATATACTGCAGACTATCTAATTAATCATGGTTAGATACAGAGGTGATGCTGGACATTAAGTTCATTTTCCATTTTGAAAACATCCCCAGCTACATTTTAGGCCATATGGAAAATGGGCAGATTCCATCCCAAACCATATTGCTGGCAGTTCGAAATGTTCAAAAATGCAAATTGCTCCATTCCTGTGGGAAACCCAGTGGCTTCACAGACCTTATTTTCCTTCCACAGGCAGGAGTCTTTTTGAACATTCAGCCGTGTTGTGTATGTTGATGCAAAAGGCTGAACAGTGCATACTGTCGCCAAATGATTTTCTTATTGATAAATGGAGCAATATATTTTGCTTTAGTATTCAATTCTCTCTTCCCCCATCTTCCATTTTCAAGACAAAAAATTAGGGCATGTCTTCCTTCCTGACACAAAATTGTTTTACTTTATCATAGCCAATCTTATTGTAAATTCATAAAAGCATCTTGGGACTTGATAGTAAATTAAAGATGTTTCGAAACAATAATGTTTCCTGAAAATCATGTGCAACTTTATTGTAGAAGTGATTCGAATTTGAAATGTCTAGATGACTGATTTATTTCTCCATCCTGAAGTGACAAAGTGAGTTAAGTAGGTTACCCTGGCCTGTGGTGAAGGCAAAGTGTGCAAGAAAATAGTGCTTACCCTTCAGACTTCAGGCTCTCCCATTCTGATGGGCCTGTGCTCTGAAGAGTGCCAATTGCTGACATATAGAATTGAAAGCAGGCCTTTAAGGGACCGCCTGTTGCATTTTTAATCACAAAGGAGTTTATACTTCAATCTTTCATAACTGAACTCATATTGTAATCCATTACATGTACTTCATATTAGCTATCATTTCTGGCATTATGGTGGCAGCTGTGTAAAATATTTGTTTTGCTTGTTTAGAATTGAATTGTAACATTCTAAAGCAAGCAGCAATTATTGTTACAGTTGATACTGCCAAATCTCTAATACTCCCATCCTTGCCAATGTGTCCAAATTGCAGGAGATATTATTACCCTAAGCAGAGCAGACAGTACCTAGCCAGATGCAGGAGGAGGGCCCTATGTCCAAATAGCTGCCGAATCTGCTTCTCTCTCCTGTTCAGTGTTTGTTGACTCTTCTGAGACCGTGAGCTTGCTGAGGGTAGTCATCTTGGAATTCTTTAGCCCCTGTCGTGGTATCTAGTGCACAATTAGCACAGGGTAAAATTTGTCGAAACATGAAAATGCAGATTCCACCCTTTTTTCCCTTTTCTTTCCTCTCTTCACTTCTCTCAACCTGTACACTAACCTTTGGGCTTTGCTTTCTAGGCAAAGCAGGAAGAATGCCAGTTCAGTCTCCCAGGATTCCTGGGAGCAGAACTACCCGCCTGGTGAAGGTTTCCAGAGTGCCAAGGAGAACCCTAGGTACTCCAGCTACCAAGGCTCCAGAAATGGCTACCTGGGAGGGCATGGCTTCAATGCCAGGGTCATGCTGGAGACCCAAGAGCTTCTCCGCCAGGAGCAGCGGCGGAAAGAACAGCAGATGAAGAAGCAGCCTCCTTCTGAGGGAACCAGCAACTATGACTCATATAAGAAAGTCCAGGACCCCAACTATGTCCCTCCCAAGGGGCCCTTCCGGCAAGACGTGCCTCCATCCCCTTCTCAGGTTGCCAGACTGAACAGACTCCAAACTCCTGAGAAGGGGCGGCCCTTCTATTCCTGAGCATGAGGAGAACAGATGCTTCATGTCATGCAATAAAGGACATTTTCATACAAAGACTTGTATTTTGGGAGTTTTTTAAAACCTCGATGGTACTATGGAATATTTCTGTTGTTGGTATCAGTGCCTTTAAGTAGTGTGGGCAAAGAAATGGAAGGCCTTAATGTCTTTGCCACTATGTCTCAAGTGTTTCTTTCATGGAAGGATTTCCCACCATCTGACAATCATCTGTTTGAGGCATCCAACACTCTGCATATCTCTGGAGTACCAGGAATCTTGGCCCAATGCATAAGATGTCCATGGTTTTTTTGTTACAGTCCATACAACTTGTGACAGATGAAGTTTAAGAGGGTGTTGTTGATTCCTCTTTTTCCCTCTATAGTCTCTTAGCTACAAGGGGATATCTCAGTTTCTGGTGGATGACAGTGGATGACAGTGGATGACATACACCAGAAACTGAGACTTCCAGTACTTCACAGCACAGTCATTTATAGTACTTTGTAACCAGTGTGGGTTCCCCTTCTCTTTCTCAGCTCCTTGTATCAGGAAAGTTCCGTCATCATATTAAAGAAGCTAAGCCATATTCCAACACCATTTGGTTATCAGGGGGATCCTTTTGTAATTGCCTTATAACTCAACATTACCAATAAAGTGATAATTCTAGTCTGTGTTTATAAGTACACTTGTTCAGTCATGTCCTGACACGTGTTGAGTCAGCACAGCTCTGCTTAGGGAAGGAGGGATGTGGGAGTAACCTGGGTGGAAAAAGGACTGGGCCTGCCTTGAACCATGTGAAAGGAGCGGGGAGCTGAGAAAAGAATTCTCCTAGGAGGAGTATGGGCCAGTACATCCCAGTTATTATTTTAGTTAGTTTTTTTTGTGACAGTTTGGAAGGAAGAGCATAGAGTGGGACAAAGATAAATCAGATGGTCATCTCTGAATTCTAAAAATGGATCTCTCTGTAGTTCTTAAGGTCGGCTGGAATTGATATTTGTCTAGTATATCCACATACTGTATCCCTGCCTGGTGATACCATGTCTCTAAATAATTCTGCCATGAAACATAAAAGACAAATAAGGGAAAAGCCATTCCACATTACATAGAGAACATTATGGTGTCCCAAAACAGTGGTAACAAAAGATTGCTCTCATGTCAATATTTTAGCACACGTGCAGGTCACAAGGCCTTCGGTTGCTCCCTGTTTTCATCTGTCGGTCTGAACGTTCTGTATTGTAAACCATGGCTGGGTTGCTAAAGTGCCTGCGAATCCCGATGTGAAAAAAGCTTGAGATGAAAGCTCAGCATAACATGTATTAACAAAAAAGAAGAAAAAAAGACATGTATTGATATGCCTATTTTTTTTTTTACTGGCACATTGTATTTTTGTGTCCACTTGTTTTTAGAAAATGCGCGAAGTGTTCACACGTACCTGTGTCTCTTTTGCATTTCTGTGTAATGGTTCTATTTGTTAATAATGTGCAGCGATGTTTAAATGGTGTTACCAATGTAAGCACGGTGACCTTGGATGACAGTGGCTCTTTCTCACAGCCTTCCCAGAGCTGTGAGAAACAGCTTTCCCTGTACATATGAGACTTCTAATAAAAGGCATATTTCTTCCTGTTCTTTGTGATGTTTTTAGTTTTCCTGTAGAAACTCTCCTAACTTTTTTTTAAAGTATATTAACAGATGTGATTTTTTTCAAATTTAGTGAAAGTAGAAAGTTTTGTTATCTTTTGTGTGCACACATGGAAATGGGTGATTGATTACTGATTTGAATACCTGAGGGGAGAGGGATGGAAAAGACAGAAGTTCTTTCTTTCTTTTTTTTTTTAAATTTTTTTAGTTGTTAGTGGGCTTTTATTTTATTTTATTCATTTATTTATATGCGGTGCTGAGGATCGAACCCAGTGCCCCACACATGAGAGGCAAGCATTCTACCATTGAGCCACAATCCCAGCCCCCAGAAGTTCTTTAATAGACAACTGGAAGACCCAGGCAACATAAAGAAGCCTGGAGAATTCTGAAATGAAGGAGCCAAGATGTGAGGACAGAATAAAAGAATAATTATATAGTAAGTTACATAATATTTCTATTGCTGCCCTTTGCTCTTTTTGGGTTGTTGTGGCAGGCTAGGTGTTTTCAATGAGTCCAGGCCTCACACACTATAAGCCCAGAGAAAGGTCCAAATTCTATTCTACTTCTAATACTAATCTGGTTCTTGTTTTTGTTTGTTTTTTTGGGTTTTTTTGGTACTGGAGATTGAATGCGGGGGTACTTGACCACTGAGCCACATCCCCAGCCCTATTTTGTGTTTTATGTAGAAACAGGGTCTCACTGAGTTGCTTAGCGCCTCGCCGTTGCTGAGGCTGGCTTTGAACTCGCGATTCTCCTGTCTCAGCCTCCCTAAGTGCTGGGATTACAGGCTTGCGCCACCACGCCCGGCTTGGTTCTTGTTTTCCAGATCACAAAATAGGTTTTGCTATTTTTTTAGATGGATGTTCATTAATATTTGTACAGTGTGTCAAAGGCATAAAGGCAATACATTCCTAGGCATGTCTGTGCACAAATAGAGATGTGGTTCCCACCCTAAGGACAAGCTCTGCAAGGACCCATCCAAAATGCCCTGTGTGGGGGGGTGCCCAGTATCAGTTGGTTTTCGTGGCAGCCCTCATCCTGTCCACTAAATCAAAGTTCCATCACCTTTAGTAAGGAGAGGTGCATGGCAAGCCAAGAAAATGTCACCTTTTTGGTTCTGATGTGCATGGCAGGTGTGGGAAAGTGGAAAAGGGAAGATGGACAGATTTGTTAATTTTCTCACTGACCAGGAGGCCCATTGCAAATGCCAAAACTCACAGACTATTTATCTCAACTGACAGTGAGAAGCAGAGCAGGAGAGGTAATAAAGAATGTTGTGGGGACTTGAATCACAGAGGGATTTCAGGATTAAAACTGACAATATGAGCCACACTGAGAAGAGAAGTAGGAATAGAGATGAATCAGTGTAGGAGTGAAAATATACCCTATCAATCAATCTTGTCTAAATGAACTGACTTTCTGGGTCCAGAACCCTTCCTTCACAAGGACTTAAGGGAATCATCTAGGAAAGCATGTCCCTGAGGAGACCAAGCCAGATGTCCACTGGCCTCTGCCCAGCACCCTCAGAGACAGCCTTGATTTCACAAAAGGGGCAAGTGGCCCACACTTGGATGGGGACAGAAGTGGAGTAACTCAGCTATTCCTTAGAAAAGATAGCTCTACTATGATATTATTACCACTCTTAGTCTATTAAGACTATAAATATTTATATTAAAAGCATAAATTATAAAAATAGTATTACCTAACTGTACTAGCATCACAGTGATATAATGAAACCCAGGCTACTTAGGAAATAAAGAGAGGTTGATTTTGGCTCACTGTACTGGAGATTTAAGTCAAAGATTGGGTGACCCCATTGATTAGGACATCAGAGTGTAAGTGTGTGTTGAAGCCAGTGTTCACATCATAAGCCAGAAAGCAGAGAGAGGGAGAAAGAGACCAGAATCCACAGTCCCCTTCAAGGGCACACTCCTTAGGTTCCGCCTCTCAAAGGTTCCACAACCTCCCAATAGCACCACCCTGGGGACCAAGCCTTCAACACACGGACCTTTGAGAGATACTCATCCAATCCATAACAATAATATAGCTATCATATTTAAGCTGTGGTGCACTCCTGTAATCCAAGCAGCTAGGGTGGCTGAGTCAGGAGGATCAGGAATTTAAAGCCAGCCTCAGCAACTTAGCAAGTCCCTAAGCATCTCAGCGAGACTCTGTCTCTAAATAAAATATAAAAAGGGCTGGGGATATGTCTCGGTGGTTGAGCACCCCTAGGTTCAATCCCTGGTACCAAAATAAAAGAACAAAGGCAGCCCAGAGATCAAAGCATCTCCCAATTAACAGAGCTGTCCCATTGGAGGAAAATAGGATGTGGCTTCTCAGGTTTGCTACCAGGGAAGTCAAATATATCAAATCATAAAGAGCAAACCAAACAAATGGGTTTTTTTCGTTATTAACTATAGGCAATTGGTTTTATTCCAAATTACTTTTGAAAATAAGCGGAAAATGCAAACAGACTAAATACTCTCTCAGTGATGTTCTTTGTGATTGTCCACCAGAATGAGTCTCGGGTGGGGTGGCCACAAGTGAGAGACCAAGTGTCACAGTGGATTCTCTGCCCATGTCGTTGCTCTGGATTTACCCAAATATGGTGGTCACTTTCAAGACTGCTCCCCCTCCTTCAGCATTTTTATTTGAAGGTACACATATTTGTACATACAGGCATAGATGTCGTATGTAAAGAACATCTATAATTCCATATTTGTCTATTTTAATATGTTCCTGTTTTATCTCATGAGTCCTTTACACTCAGATGTTGTCCCTAGGTCGAAAACAAACTAAGATTAAGCCGATAATACTTTGTCTCTGGTTTTGGTTGCTAATCATGGAAGAATAAGTTGCTAAGGTTCTAGTAACTACCTCTAAGCAATAAATATCCTCCTTTGGATAGCATAGTGTGCTGTAAATTTAAATGTCTACTTAATAGATCTTTTTTTTTTTTTTTTAACAAAAATTACTCCAATGATGACATGTCAGGTAAAGAGATAATCTTCTTTTCTTCAGAGACAGGATATCATCTTAATAAGGCAGCTAATAAGAGCGCTCACAGGTCAGAAAGTGAGGGTGACGGAGATGCTTTAATGGAAATCCACCTTCAGCTCTGAGTAATGATTAGATCACAAAAGCTGGTAGAATTAAACTGACTTTTTTTTTTTTAATGTGTGGGGGATGAGGGTTGTAATTCTGAATGTAAGTTTTCTTTTTCTCTTTTTTAAAAACAAGAAACTGATATTCTGCTTCAGAGCTCATGGGTAAAAGGGAAGATTGCTGTTGCCTTCCACATAGAAGGATCTTATTTTCCCATTAGATGAGTTCTTATCTCCAATTATCTTCCCAGCCTTCGTTCATGCCCCTCCTTGCCTTCTTTCTTGGCCTTCATATCCCATTCTGCAAAGTAAAAATCTATGGGTACCCTTTGTTGGTAGATTAAATTTCTTTAGGCTAAATTCTACAATAGGGAGTCCATTATGGGTTCCTTAAGATTAGGTATCCTTTGCTTAAGAACATTTTTTTTTTCCTTTCCCATGTTAAGATTTAAATGATCAGTTTTTATTTTCTGATTTTTTTCCCCCAGTACTGGGATTGAACCCAGGGGTGGTTAACCACTGAGCCACATGCCAGCCCTTTTTGTATTTTATTTAGAGACAGGGTCTCACTGAATTGCTTAGGGCCTTGCTAAGTTGCTGAGGCTGGCTTTGAACTTTTGATCATCCTGCCTCAGCCTCCGGAGCTGCTGGGATTATTTTGCCTGCCACTCTCTATATGGGTCTATCAAATAGTGGACATGAGAAAAATGCAAGAAAAAAGTACTTGTCTTCGCACAGTGAGGTGGAACAATTACTCATTTTTCTGGCTTAGCATTTATTTGCTCTCAGGATCAATTAAATGTGTGAAAAACACTCTTTCTGAATTGCTCAACGAACTGCTGAGTCATCTCACACTGTTGTTGGCTTAGAAAAGCCATTTGGAGTGTGCTCCTGGACACTGTGGATGCATCATGATGATCCGATTCTCCCAGGGTGTCACGAACCTGGATGGATCAGCTGCTGGAAGATGGTGCTGTTAGCAGGAGCCGTTCTTCTGTCTCTAAAGGCAAGTTCTGCTGCTTGCTAGAAGGCTCCTTCTGAAGCTGAAGTTTGGCTTCCATGAGGGATTTTATGATGCAAATATTTTAAGTACAACTTTGAAGGTTTTGCCATTAAAAACAGTCTCACATGGCTCAGGGCCCAGCCGACTGCAAACTACAAGGGGAAAAAGTGCCATATATTGCTGGCAAGTGACAGGAAGGAAAACAACACAAATTTCTAAAGCAGTCGTGACCTTGGCTAATGACCTGGTTTCAGGGCTCAGGTCATATCTGACTTGCTTTGATTGAGTTCTAGTTGTCAGCAGCACACTTACCACAGTTGTTCATGGTGAGACGCAATGGGCAGAAGTGTGGGCCCGACAACCAGACATGGGTCCGGTTAGGGCTGGCCAGTGAATGCGGGGTATTTTGGAATAAAACACTCCTTTGAACTCATCTTGTGAAGCCTCAAAGTGAATTTGTCCTACACATGCCCTTTCAACTTCATTTCCAGACTTTCTGACTTTTATCTGCTTGACTTGTCATCCAAGGAGCTCCCCCTATGGTCCATGCAACCAAAGCATTCCCACAAAGTCTGAACCCACAAATGGAGTCTACAAGCTGCCTCTGGTTTCCCACTTTATTTGGTCACTTTATTTATAGCCTTTTACAATTTGCAAAACACTCTTATCTTTTCTTTGAGTCCCTAGACACTTGGAAGAAGGTTGAAATGAGAGTCCAATTTTACACCTGAGAAAACTGAAACTCCAGGACTTTGTGAGCTGCTCGGTCAAAACACAAAACCCTTTGTCCTCTCACCCATCACTGTGATGCAAAGGTTTTATCAAAATGAAAGATTGTGTTGTAATAATTTTAAATCCCTCTTTTTGGTTGGTAATTGTACTTTTTATTGATGGGGAAAATAAGTACAACATAATGTATAAAGAGTTATGAAATTATAATGCCTTGGGGCTGGGATTGTCGCTCAATGGTAGAGCGCTTGCCTCGCATGCATGAGGCCCTGGGTTCGATCCTCAGCACCACATACAAAGCAATAAAATAAAGACATTGTGTCCATCTACAACTAAAAAAATATTTTAAAAAATTATAATGCCTTGAAAATAAATTTTATTCATCACAATACTACTTATATACTCTTGAAAATTATATATGTGTGTATATAAATATATATGCACACACACACATACACATAGAATGGCTTATTCTCACATTAGGCACTGTGTGTCATATATTTAAAATTTCTATTGAAATAGACAATGCCAGGCTTCCATATGGATTTGCAGACACCACCTCAGTCTCTTGTTGGTGACCAGTGCTTCATGTCAAGCCTCCTTCACTTCACTGTTTAAGACTCTGAGAGCAGTAAGGGCTGGTTTTAATGTTGAGAAAATGTAGTCATATGAAATTGAAGATAGTGAACATGTTTTTAAAAATGAGTAGGAGCTGGGCTGGGATTGTAGCTCAGCGGTAGAGCGCTTGCCTCACATGTGTGAGGCCCTGGGTTCGATCCTCAGCACCACATACAAAGCAATAAAATAAAGACAATTTGTTCATCTACAAATTAAAAAAAAAAAAAATGAGTAGAAGCCAGGCGTGATAGTGCACGCCTGTAATCCCAGCACTTTGGGAGGCTGAGACAGAAGAATCCCGAGTTCAAAGCCAGCCTCAGCAACGGCAAGGCGCTAAGCAACTCAGTGAGACCTTGTCTCTACATAAAACACAAAATAGAGCTGAGGATGTGGCTCAGTGGTTGAGTGCCCCTGAGTTCCATCCCTGGTACCCCTTCCCCCCAAATGAGTAGGATCTGAAACATGAGGGATGCAGGATACAGTAGAACACAGAATGGCCACAACAAAAACCCAATCCCAGCAGTTGAATTTCTGAAGCAGATGCAAACGAGACCCCAAATGCTAATCCAAAATAGAAAAGATCGTTGGGAGATTGTGAAACAATAACAATTTGCATTAAATCATCAGCTGCTTTCAGCACAGATGGGAAAAGCCTGTTACAAAATGTTGTAAGACATTTGCAGTGGGTTTCAAGCTGGACACGCATTAAAAACATTCTTGAGCTTTTCACATTGGGAATAAAAATGTAAATCACTTTTAGTGCAAATTTGTTCTTTACATTTTTTTTCCTTGTATTTTATTTTACTTTTGGTGAAGACATGACATAGGAATAGCCAAAGGGAAATGATCCATTTACAGAGTAGGATAGATAGAATTTATCTTCAAAGAGGTAGAATATTAATTATGCATAGGAAGAAACTTTTAGCTCTGAGACATTCCCAATGAAGTGAGTGGCTTATTTCATTCAAGATCTTAATCAAACACAGTTGTGATATCAGAGAGAAATGTTGGCAGTTGCTTAGCCAGTTGCTCTGGGCGAGCATGGGGCAGAGTTGGGGTGGCTCACTGGGACCCAAGATCCTCCCCTGGGAAGTTCTCTGGGGTTCCTTCGCCTTCTGTTTCAGCTGGCAGTGACGGTTGTATCCATCCTCTGCCAGCCAAGGTAATTTCTCCATTGCTCCTTTAAGTGGACTGCAGGGGTTGAAGGCAGAAGCCAAGGGCTGATGCTGTGGGCCCATCTCCTCTGATCCCACACCCCTAGAGAAGATCCCAGACAGCCACAGACTCTCAGCGTCTGGGAGAACTGGCTGACCCCGGGAAACTAGTTTCCAATAACTAATCTGGCTGAAAGAGGCACTTCCCCTGGCTCCAGCTCTCCTTCCCGTAAGCCAGGAAATGTGCTCTCCCTGCATTAGGGGACGGCTCATGAGGGACTTCTAATCTCTGATTGGTGACTTCATATGCTATGTTAGTGTCTTCAACTGTGTATCTTAGATCCTTTTAGGTGTTCCCTCTGGATTAATTGGAAATCGTGGATATCCTGTTTGTGTGATCTACTCAGGCTAATTGTAAGGCCATGAAAGGGCCAATATTGATTTGTTAAAGAAAGATACCACTTTATAGGAACTGAAACTTAAAATGTAGAATTCAGAGTCGCTTCAGGAAAAATCATTATCTCTTATTTATTCATTCATTTGTAGTTCCAGGTCTGTCGGGAGCTGCGTGAAATGCTGGGAACATGCTAGAGACTAATGTAGGCTTGTTCTATGGGGAATCGCTGTACTACATCCAGAGGGTGGTACTTAGCATGGAGAAAATAAAGCAGGATTCAGGGATAGGAAATGAGAAGGAGCAAGGGAGCTGCCACTCTAAGTGGAGTGGAGGGAGACACAGCTAAGCAGAAATCTGAAGGAGGGGAGGGATCCACGTGGCTATGTGAAACAAGAGCACGCCTGAAAGAAGGGACAGCTCAGCTGCCTGAGCAACGGTATGCCTGCCACTTCCAGAGAATAACAATGCGGTCAGGCCTAGCATTTATTTCATCAAGTGAGTATGGCTGAGGAAGACAAGAACAGAGAGTTTATTATGATAATGACAAAAAAATAAAGAGAAAAGGAGAAAAGGGAGAAGAGTCAAGTGAGGACCCCAAACAATGTTGATCAAGGAATGCTTGAAGGGGCTGGGACTGTGGCGCAGTGGTAGCATGCTCGCCTAGCACGCGTGAGGCACTGGGTTCGATCCTCAGCACCACATAAAAATAAAATAAAGATATTCTGTTCACCTACAACTAAGAAAATAAAAAAACATTTAAAAAAAAAAAAAGAAATGCTTGAAGTTGGGGGATTAGAGGTGCAGTTAGTAGGGTGCTTTAAGAAGGGATTCTGGAGGGAATATTGTTAAGAACGATACTGATAGGTATGACCGAGGCAGACAGTGGTTGACATGAGGTGGAAGACAAGATCAATGGAGTTAGCCAGGCGCGATGGCTCACGCCTGTCATCCCAGCACTTTGGGAGGCTGAGACAGGAAAATCATGAGTTCAAAACCAGCCTCAGCAAGGACGAGGCACTTAGCAACTCAGTGAGACCCTGTCTCTACATAAAACACAAAATAGGGCTGGGGATGTGGCTCAGTGGTCGAGTTCAATCCCCAGTACCAAAAAAAAAAAAAAAAAAAAAAAAAAAATCAGTAGAGGTGAGGCAGTCCAAGAACAGAGACTGAAGTGAAAAAAAAAAAAAAATCAGTAGAGGTGAGGCAGTCCAAGAACAGAGACTGAAGTGTCAGGAGGATCTTCCTCACGAGTATCTGAGTTAGTGTGCTTTTCATTGCTGTGACCAAAACAACTGACAAGAACAACTTAGAGGAGAAAAGGCTTATTGTGGCTCACAGTTTCAGAGGTTTAGTCCATGGTGGGCCGAGTCAATTGCTCTGGGCCCAGGGGAGGCAGAACATCATGAAGGAAGGGCATCATGGAGGAAGGAGGAAGCACAGGGACAGAGGGGAAGGGGATCCCTTTCAGCAGGCCCCCAGTGACCCACCTTCTCCAACCTTCCTCCAGTTACCACCCAGTTTGTCCATTCAAACTAGGATGAACTTATTATGTTATAGCTCCCATAATTTAACCATTTCACCTCTGAATATTCCTACATGAACACAGGAGCTTTGAGGGAACAGCTCATAAATAAACCATAACCGTATTGAAATCAACAACAAAAATGGGTGTAAGACAGTGATTCAGGTGCTAGAATCTTCAGAGTGGAAATCTATAGAGGATTGCAGCAAAGAGTGAAATAACACAGTCTAATTAACAAGCTTCAAAGGAGGAGTGTGGGTGGGCTTATTGAGAAGACAAAAATAATGTCCCAGAAGTGTCAATAAGAACTAAGACACCTATCCTATTTCTAATCCCAAAATATGCATTGTGTGAGTGAAAAATAGTCACCACTGAGAAGGCTATGCCTGTCATTAGAACAAGAAGAGGGTGGGAATATACAAAGCCTTCAGGGAGGTGAGACCACTTTATTAGAGTGACCTAATGAGAGTAATTTCTTGGGCTTCTTCTAATGCCTGAAGGAAACAGAGTTTCAGGGTAAGGTACTGTTCTGTGGTCTTTGAGTAGAGGTTAAAGTTCAGTTCTAACCATTACCCGCTTCTTAGATGCTAAAAGGTAGGAATCTTGCAATGTGGGCCCCATAGCCCAGGAGCAAGATGCTGTAACATCTTTCATCGCTGCAGCCCAAATTCCTAAACCTACTTCCTGCCTGTGTCTTGATGACAGGTGTGTTCATTCATTAATTCATTGAGGGCCTACTACAGAACAGGCAATATGTTTGTCACTGGGCATCTAGTGGTGAACTAAAGAAACCCTGAGGTTCCCATAAACATGACAGAACAAAGGCACAAAATAAATATACTAATAGACTAAATAAACACACTAACAGATGCAGGATGGTAAATTGTGACCAGGGTTTTAAAAACAAAATGGCTGTGAGAGAATAACAGGGGGAGAGGACATAATTAAGATGGAGGACCGTGAAGGTTGGTAAGGAGTGGCATGTAAGCTTGTATTCTTCAAGGATACTGAAAACCTAAGAAGAATTTGGAAACATATCAAGATCCCAGAAACTGCATGTCCTATAAAACTGAGGTTTCATTTAGAAGAATTTAGCGAATCAAACCCAAAAGGTAGACAGACTTATGCCCAAAGCTATTAAACAATATTATTTATAAGAGAAAAATTAAACCTAAACATCCCCAAATTGAGAAATGGCTAAGTAAATTATGATATGAAATGTAATAGTGTATCATAGTTATTAAAATTAATGTTTTTGAATAAATTCACCATCATAGAAAATTAATCACAATATATGTTTAAGAAAAGATAATGGAATATCAAGTCGCACCCACATTGTGATTGTAGTTATGTGCATGTGTGTGCGTATGTGTATATATATGTACACATATGTGTATACACATATTTTATATATATGTATATTACATATATATATACATGAATAAAGGGAGGAAATAGCTCCAATATTAACAAGTTATCACTGAGTGGATTAGGATATGTATATACTTCTTTAGCTGTCTCTCCGTTAAAATAAACAAAATCAATGTGCTTTTAAAATTTGCATTAAAAAATACTTTAGTACCTTTAGTCCTTTCCCTCACTGCTTGTCATGAGCTATGTCACACATGATGACAGCATTCATCATTGTTTACTGAATGCTTGGGCACCCAGGACTTCTGTGTGTAGTGGGAGAATGTCTAACGTCAGAACAGGAAAAGGTCACCTGAGTTGAGGTGATTCAGGATGAGTTGGTGGAGGACAGGGGACTCTGGTTTGTGCCTTCAAGACAGGGTGGCTGGTGTTTGGGAGGGGTGAAGAAGGAGCAGCCATGACCGTGAAGAAAACCACAGGGTGAAATGCACAGAAGTGGAGTTCAGCCAACCATGGAAGCAACCATGTGGAGACAGCTATGGGGGATATGGGCTGAACCAGGCTGGGAAATGCTTGGCCAGTGGGGAGAAGCCAGCTGCAGAGACATGGAGACAGCAGGTGGGGAGCCTGCAGGCTCTGGAGCAGTTATTTATTCATCCGTTCACAGTATATTTAAGTGTGTCAGGCTTTTATTTATTTATTTATTTTTTGGTTAGGTGTGTTTGAGGAGCTTGGGGCATACTAGTGAAGAAGTCACACAAAGCTTACATTTGAGTGTCTTGGGGGAAATGGGGTTTGGAGAAGACAAACAATAAACAACAAGCTCAACGGAAAATGGTGCATTAGTAAGTGGTGTGTCGTTGTGCCGAGCAGAGCAAGAAGGAGGAAGCATGGGAGTGCGCGTGGATGCTGAGACCAGTGGCCTGTTAAATAGGGTGACACAGCAGGCCTCCCTGAGGTCTCACTCCTACAAAGGCTGGACAGTGAAGCTAGTTAGCAATATGGAAACAGAGCCAAGGAAGGGATACAGGTATTGGTAATGACAAATTCAAGTGGTTACCATAGGAGCAAGTGGTTAAGGCACCCGGAAGACTGAATAACAGGAATACAGACACTTAAGGAACAGAGAAGCAAAGATTTTGTGAGTATCTCCACGAATAATGGGATCATCCTAAATGATTGATAGGACTGGTGAAGGTGAGGTTGAACCCATCAAATCAGTGCAAAAATCCCTGAGCTACAGGAGGGGTGACCTGATGTTAATGATAACAAGATGAAGGTGGTGAGTGATAGTCAGATGATGTGAGATTCAGAGGAGGGAAGTTTTGACAGAAGAGAAAGGTCTGGAGCTGTAGTGAAGATAAAGGAAGATACTTCCCCTTACTCTAGGCCCAATATGGGTAAGGAAGGCCAACAGGACCATTCATGATGGCTAAAGGGAAGCCATACCCTCAGCAAACCAGGATAAGGCTGAAAATATGGACACTTTGTGGTTGTAAATCTGGACACTGAGTTCCTGAACCCTCAGGAGGATTTGAGAATCTGGGAGAATGGAAGGAACTGAGACCAACCTTATGCTGACCTAATCACTTCCTCTTGACTGGACCACCTTCCCACCTCATCTAGATATCTTAGAACATAATTGAAGTGGATGGCAGAGGAATACTATCTAACCAAGTGACTTCAGCAGCATACTCTGTACCTGAAACAGCTTCCCTCACTGTTTCCTCCATCTCCAAGTTATTGACAAAGTCCATGGATATTTAGATTGGCTTCTCTGAAGAATAATTTTTCTAACTAGAAACTGATCTGAGTCAAAATAACTGATCAAAATTATTTTGATTGCTCTCCAAATCTACTTGCTCAGCAGAACTTTGTTAGTATTGGTCAGTGATTTCTTTCTTTTGATTTGACATATACATACATTGTGGACTGATTAAATAAACAAATTCATTAATGCATCCATCCCCACCCTGCTTACAGGGTACTGTCAGGAGTGTCTCTGTGCCTACCTGGCAGGCAGGACTGCTCTCAGACCACAGTTGAGAGGGTCTGGAACTGAGTTCCAGGGACATTGCCACTAATCCCTTCTGTATGATTGAGTCTGCTCTAGAAACTTTACTGAATTTCTCAGGTGTGTCATTCTATTCTTCAGCTTCAGGATTTCTGTTTGGTTCTTTGTATGGCTTTAATTTTCTTATTAAATTTATTTTATGCATGCATTGTTTTCTTAATTTCATTTAGTGTGTGTGTGTGTGTGTGTGTGTGTGTGTGTATGTGTGTTTTATTTCACTGAGCTTCTAAAGATGATTATTTTGAGTTCTTTTCAAACCATTTTTAGATTTCCACTTATTTGGGGGTCAGTTACTGGAGCATTTTTAGTTTCCTTTTCTGGTATCATGTTTGCCATATTATTTCATATCCTTATATCCCCACATTTGTGTCTGTGCATTTAAATTAGTCAATACTACCCCCAGTTTCTCTCTCTCTCTGCGTGTGTGTGTGTGTGTGTGTGTGTGTGTGTGTTAGTGTTGGTGTTACTGGGGATCAAACTCAAAGTCTCATGCAAGCTAGGCAAGTGCTCTGTCACTGAGCTACATCTTCGCCTTTTAACTTTTTGTTTTGAAGTCTCTTTAAGTTGCCCAGGCTGTCCTTGAATGTGAAATCCTCCTACCTCAGCCTCTTGAGTAGCTGGGATTACAGGTATGCACCAGCACACCTGGCCCACTTCCAGTGTTTGTAACAGGTAGAGGCCTTCTGTTGTGTACCTGAACAATGAGAGTGCTTCCAAGGTTGTGGTCAAGTGAGGCTGGAGCCCAGTCATATGCTCCTGCTAGGTCTGCAGTAGGGTTCACATTTGGTGGGCCTGTTAACAGGGGCATAGTAGGTATGAATCCTATCTGTTCCTGGGGTGGGGTGGAATGGACAGCTTCCAAGTCCTTGATCATTAGGTCTAGTGGTGGGGTGAGGGTCTGCTTCAGTTGCTGTTGACACGGGTTCCATTATCATGTGTGTAAATAGGCATTACTTCCTCTGGGTCCTAGGGAAAGTTCTAATTATATAATTGGGTGGGTCCCTTGGCAGGTAATACAGGCCTTATACCATGGCTAAAAAGTGGGCTGAAACTGAGTCACAGGGCCACTTCAGAGTCTACAGCTGAGATCTCAGTCTGTACGAGGTCATGGACGAGTATATCACTTGGCAGGTTTCTAAGCAAGTAAGATTGCTCTCAGATTACAGTTGAATGAGGATGGAACTGATTTACAGCACCATTTGATGATTTACAGTTGGACTTAGATCAACAGATTTGCCTGCAGGGGCACCAACAGGTGTATTTCCCTCCAGGCGCCTGGGCAGGCAGAACTGCTTTTAGACCATGGACGGTTGAGAGGGTCTGGAACTGAGTTTCAAGCCTATTTCAGGCTCTTCTATGAGACTGAAGTCAGTGAGACTGCCACAGATGGGTATAGCAAAGGTAACAGACTAACTGCTTATCATTGAGCACATCTGAGAAAGGGTTGGAATAATTCTTTTTTTTTGTTTTTCTTTTAAAATAAATCCAGGAGCCGGGCATGGTGGCGCATGCCTGTAATCCCAGCACTTAGAGAGGCTGAGATAGGAGAATCGCGAGTTCAAAGCCAGCCTCAGCAATGGCGAGGTGCTAAGCAACTCAGTGAGACCCTGTCTCTACATAAAACAAGAAATAGGGCTGGGGATGTGGCTCAGTGGTCCAGTGCCCCTGAGTTCAATCCCCAGTACCAAAAAAAAAAAAAAAAAAAAAAGTAAAGTAAAATAAATCCAGGCCCCCAAGAAAGGAGGCCAAAGAGTTTTCTAAAAAAAAAAACCAAAAAACAAAAAAAAAACTTTTAGGTTTGTTCAGAAAAAAAAGCTAGACTTACATTCTGTTCATGCCCTTCCTTATCATCAATTCAGTAGCTAGAACAAGTAAAAGTTCTCTAATGATGATGAACTCTTAGTCTGATCTTTTCTGACTGGCCTTTATCGAAAGATTTTAAAGTTTAATCAGAAAAAGAATTGCTTAAAAGCTCAACTTTTATAAATTCCAGAAACAAGGGTTCTTACAGTAGCTGCTAGTTGATGTTCAGGATGGAGAGTGGGACTCTAGTTGGGGAGGAGTATCAGAGCTTTCTACAGAATACAGATGTTCTGTAGGTTGGAGATCTCCTGAGAGCTCTCCCCTCGGATGGAGCCCACATCACTATTTTCCCAGAATGTGTTCACAGGATGACTATTTTTTACTAGAATTAAAATTGAGGGTGATCCAAAGACACAGGGAACTTATATAACTTACTGGGAATTTTAGGACATAAGTTTCCCAGTTCATCTTTGGACATGTAAGAGAGATGGGACAAGAAAAGCGAAGCTGGGACTTATTTGCCCTCTGAATCCTGAGATGACAAGAGGAGTCTAGAGCTACGTGATTACTATTTAATCCTGTTGGCCATTAAGACACCATCAAAGATTCACATTCTGTTCAGGAATGCCAACTTTCCTTTTGAGTCTGGGAGAGATCTGGCAAAAATGCTGGTTTTGGCAGATGGCCTCTTGGCACAAGTGTGAGTATTGATCACTCTTTAAGGGTAGGAAATGCTATTCCTTCTCTGATTAAAAGTTTCTTATAAAGTAGAACAAAGGCCTAAGGTGACCGGCATGGTTAATAACCTACATTAACCTCTATGTTAAGGGGGAGCTCCTGTCAGAATGTACATTCTCATTGTTGCCACAATATAACTTCGATGGATTCTTTACTATTCTGTTTTCCTTTTAGATGGTATCTCCATTTTTTTCTTTTTGTGGTCCTGGAGATGGAACCCAAGGCCTTGTGCAAGTGTACTACCAATGAACCACACTTCTGACACTCCTTTTCTCTGACTTAATCGTCATTCATCTGCTCTGAGCCCATTTCCTTCATATTCTTTTCATTGCTATGACTGTGGTCGTTCTGGAAAATGGGATCATCAGCTGGGGGGCAGGGAAGAAACCATGGAAAATAGGATTTTTAGGGACTGTTAAATCTCATCTCTGTGAGTCTGAAGTTCAGATTTCCAAAGGGCTAGTGGAACACATTACAAAGTGATTCACTCACATACCACAAAACTCAGACCCATTTAAATCTAGATGAAAATTTGGACCATTGTTTTTAACAATAGTTGGAGCTCTCCAATATCCCGTTAATGCACACTAGGTCCTTCCTCTCAGGTTAGCTTGGAGGCAGGATTAGGATGCTTAGATACTCCATATTGATCTTCTCACCCAGTTAAACTCAAGGATTTATCTAATCTTAGTCTTATGTTTTAGATTTAGTTCTTGCTTTGGTCTTCTTTTTATCCTATGTAAGTCTTTCTTAGGTCACCCATGTTCCAGTGTCCTCTGGTTTCATCAGATGCTTCAGCTGCATATCTCCAGATGCACTCCAGGCTTGCTGGAATCACACCTTGCTGTCCCCAGATGGCACCTAGGGCACTACATCCATCACTTCAGATAGGTTGACTTTGCAAAATTAATTGACCATGAAATTAATCTGGCTTCTCCTGGATTTTTTCTCATAATAAGTGCTCATTCAATAAATATTTATTGAATGATTTGCAAGAAATGTTAGAGACTTAAAATAACTTTTTTAGTCTTCCAGAGTGTTTTTCTAATTTTTTTTGTGCTTAATGCAAACATGTAATGTTTCTTTTTAAAATAGTTGGAGATTTCCAATATAGAAACAATAAGTAAAAGAAAGCAAATTATAAGAAAAGAGATATTGATATGAGTCTGAAGTAGAGAAACTTAAGAAGACAACTATTCTTAAGCTGTTGATTGATTGACTGTATTTGGGAGTGATGTCTAATGGAATTCAACACATTTTAGTAAAATTAGGTTGATGGAATTTTGGCCCCTTCCATCTTGGTTTTGATTTTGAGATCTTTTCCCTTATCCCTGAAATGTTGATGTTCCTGTGGGATCTTTCCTGGGCCTTCTTCTCTTATTCTGTCCTCTTCCTGCATGATCTCTTCCAAGCCATATGCATGTTGGAGACTTCCAGCCCTCCATATGTCTGGGACCTCCCAGTTTCCTCCAGTTTCACACTGGCCCACATTGCTCCTGTCTACAGCCTCTGTTACTGGTGCCCTATGTGAATTCACCAATGCCTATGTCAGGACCCTGGTCATCTGATGTCTTCCCTGCCCCTCTGAGATTCAGTTTCCCTCCCACATCCCCTGGGTTGGATATATGGCTCTCAGCCTTGTTTGTGACATAGGTTAGTGCAGTGTCTAAGGGCATGGACTCTGGAGTAATCTGCTATGGGTTTAAATTCCAGCTTTGCCATCTCCAGGGAGGTCTTGAATGAGTCCTCTGGCTCCTCCAAGCCTCAGTAGTCCCATCTGTGCAATGAGAATAGTATTAAAACTTACTTCATGGGGGGTTCAGTGGATTAACTGATAATGCAACTGCTTAATTCTATGCTTAGACCAGAAGTGTTTCCAAAATATTAGTTGTTATTTATCAAAGATTCCTTTACAAAAGTTATCTCCTTAAGTTTCAGTTTTGTCCACGGAGCTTAGAAGGGTGTTTACAGGGATGCTCAGAAACTATAGCCTACATAGGCAGTCATTATGTCATCCATCCTCTATCTACTTGTCTCTCTTCCTTGTCCCTCTTCTCTTCTGCCTGAAGCCCTGTGTATAGACTGACTAACTGTAGGATGCTTTGGTTACCAGTTCATCGTTTTCTCAGAGCCTTATTCAGGCTGGGACTCCAAAACAGGTAACGTTCCCAAAATTATGGATTTGCCTCTTATTCCACTAGCAGAGCCCCTGCTTCCTGTTCCCAGGAGAGCCTACTCCCTTCTCCAGGTCCATTGATGACTGATGATACTGTTGAGTATTGAAGATTAGGTGAACATAATCAGAATATTTACCTTGATTCCTTTTTAAATTTGTTAAGCTTCTGAGGGAATTTCCCAACATGTTTCTGTGGTAGTTGCATAAATACCTTGAAAATCATAATTTGTTTTTTAAGCTTTTTTTAAAGTTCTTTAAATTATTAAGATTTTCTGGTTTCTTGGGAAGCCATTGTGTTTTAGAGTAATTTAATTCTATACTATGGGGAACAATTGGAGGATATCTAGGGGGATACACTAAAAAAACCTATTAAGTCTATTCGTTCTTTAATTTTCCTGATTCTGCAGCTCAGTGAGGATATGGTCCCAGGTAAGAGAATATTTGTCCATTACAAAGCTTGCACAGATGTTGTAAGAACTCTCCAATGATTCCTTCTTGCTTTTGTTTATGTTTTGCTTCTTTTGCAATAAGAAAGGCTGCCTCCCTGAAAGCCACATGCAGGACAGCATGTGAAAGTGACGCCTAGTGAGATGGCCATGGTGGATGCAACGGGACTGAGGAACAGGACAGAGGTGCTGACCTTGGAGAGCTCCTGATGGTGAGGAACAAGCTATCCTACGGCCAAGAGGTGACTTTTTCAACCATTTAGTGCCAGTTTTGCCAGCTATCGTTGGATTTTCCTGTTTGGGTTGCACACTGAAGGCAGACCAACCTTCCTCCAAGTAGGTGTGGTCAAGTCATTCTGTAGCTCAAGGTTCTCATGGCTTATGACAACTTCCTTAGCTATGCTTTGAGGCTTTCTATGACCAAACTTAGCTTTCTAGCCTTTTCTCACATTGAGTCCCGTCCCCAAATGTCCCTTCCTATCAAAGCATCCTGCATTCCTGTCTGATTCTTTGGTCCACAACATTATTCTGGACTGAAACTCCTCCCTAACGCCCACCTCTCAGCCATTTTTCTTGCCTGAATCCTACTCATTCCTTGATTTCTATTTTCTTCCTACAAAACTCTCCCTAGCCTTACAGAGAGGCCTCACGACTGCTCACCACACAGAGCTCTTTGATGACATTCTACCATGGAGCACTTTTGTCTTGCCTACTTCATGGGTGGCTTCTCTGCAGTGTTCCTGACGTGTTGATTAATTTAAAGCAAGTCCAGACTCTTTGGGAACCTGTCAGTTTGTCAGTCCTGTGATTCTCTGCCTAACAACAGCGCAGAGAGGCAACAGGATCAAATCAATTTCATTCTGGTTGAAGAATGAGAATTGTTCAGATCAACTCAGCAAGTGTAGGGCTAAAACTATGGGATAAACACAGTGCCAAATGATTAAAAATAAAAAAGATATCTTGGATACAGTTTCCACTTTCAAATAGCCAATGTTTAGGAGGATATTCATTTCCAACATGAAAGAATTAGGAAACAATTAGTCTAAAGTAAAAGACCATATTCATTAAAGTGCTAAATTGATTGGACTCTAAAGTTGAGATGTGGAAAAGGTGATAAACAGTGTGAGTTTCCAGGCGAGACGAGAGGTGGGGAGGGAAAGAGGGGTCTTGAAGGTTTACAGGGAACTGGGGGAGCCAAAAATTTTAGGAAAGAAGGCAGGATGGGCAATGCTTTTGGGCAGAGGGAAAACAAATATCTCAAAGCCTGAGCTGAAGGAAATGAAATTCTCGAGTACTCATTATTGATTAACATTATGTAGATGTCAACGCATCTATTTCTCACAGCCCTGCAGGACACGCCTTATCATCATACTGCAGAGGAGGACTCTAGTGAGAGAGGCGAAATAACTTGGCCACTACACAGGCAGTGCCAGGCTGCAGGATTCTCAGCTCAGTGCGTGAAACTTCTGTCACCAGGTCAGAAAGTATGCCAAGTGTGACAGCCAAGCTATGAGGGAGAGATGCTGAGGCAGCTCCCAGGGGTCTAGGACTTCTCTTCCCTTCTTTTAAGATATGACCTAGAAAGTTGAGAAATGGTCAACTGAGGAAAGATTTGTTATCGGCTACTTCTAAATGGCTTCCCATCATCCTTGCCTCTTAGTGCTGGGAATTCTAGGGTACTGTCTATTATCAGAAATTCTGGAAGGAATCTAGTTCTACACATGAGGCAACATTTTATTTTTGGCCTGGATAGTAGTTCCAGTGGTCTTCTGTTATCTTCAAGGGACATTTTCTAACACTTCGGTGGATGCCTGAAATTGTAGAGAGTACTGAATCTGGCATATACTTTATATTTTTCCTACATTAAGCTATGCACAACATAACAAAGCTTGAATCAACTATGGACCACATATACTATGGTGGTCACATACAATTATATCACACAGTGAAATGGTAGCCTTCTTAGTTTGTGTAATCCACTCAATGATGGTTGCATGATAATGAAATTGTCTAAAGAGCCACATCTCTGATCTTATCCCTGTATATACACACCCATGATAAAGTTTAACTTATAAATTAGGCACAGTAAGAGATTAACAACAATAACAAATAATAAAGCAGCACAATTATAACAATATATTGTAATAAAAGTTACATTGAATGTCATATCTTTCCTTTGAAAGGGTCAAGACAAATATTAACATTTTTGGATCATGGTTGACTACAAGTGACTGAAACTACTGAAATCTTAACAACAGGTAAGTGGAGACTGCTGCACTTTAGTGGAAATATAATGAATGGCAGAGCTGTGATTTGTGTGCTTTCCATATGTACATTATATTTCAATAAAACACTTTTTAAGGAAAAATGTTCCCACTTGATGCTAAAATACAACTCATTTGATATCCACTGATCTGCAAAATCATCACTTACAAGGAACAGATAAGAATAATAGTGTATATTTACGAAGCTATTATTGTACCCATTTTATAGATGTGAAAACTGATCCCAGAGAGATTTATTTGTCCAAGGGACAAAGCTAGTGAGCGGTAGAGCCTGGGTTCAAGCTCAGGCAGTGTGCCTCTTCATAGAGTCAATGCTCTCAACTATGTCAAAACAAGACATTGAATCAGACAGAAGGGAGAGCAGCTATGTGCAGTGGTGGTGTGGTATAATCCATGGTTCTGTCTGTTAACCTTCCCCGTCCTTTGAGCTGTACCAGCAGGCACTTCTCCCTCCTTTTCAGCCATCTCAGCCTTGTTCATAGGCAGAAAGATGCCTAAAGAGGTGCAAAGTTGAAGCAGGAGGGAACCAAGGGCGTCTTGGGCGCTTGATTCTGCTGAAGCCTATGTTTCCCTCAGTGCAGCTCTGAGAACAATTTTCGAGGGTGCAGCTCAGTTCTTGCAGGACTGCAGCATGCACTCTGTTCCTTGTTTTGGGTGGAGGAGGACTGTGCAGGCCCCCTCCAGCTGCTTCTACGTTCCTTCTGGGGACCAACCCCTGAGGCCAAGGCTGTCTACGCTCACCACATCACTCAACCTCAGTGAAGACAAAGAAATGTATGGCTTTGGATAGTTTTCTTCCTGACCATGGGCTGTGGGTTCATAAACAGCTTCCTCCCTCTTTGTAGGCATATTCAAAGGGTGGTTCATGAAACTTCAGTTCCAGGGCCCTTCCCTTGCAAGGCCCTTTCCAAATTCTTGTGCCTAATGGTGTACTCAAAATTTTCTATTCCTTTCACTAAGCAAGCAAGCTCCTCTAATTATATGAGTTCCGCACATTACAAAAACTACATTTGCCCTTGCCAATGGTATCATTTTAGGTATTGTTTCCAAAAATGAATCCCCAAGTCCTCTTCTTTCTTAAAGTTGGGGTCTCTATGATTTGGCCCTATTATTTCTCCTCACTGGGAATGTGTACCCTTTACTGGATTCCCATGCAGCCATGGTTTAAATGTGTCCCCCAGAGTTTATGTGTTTGATTCTGAATCTTCAAGGCAACAGTGTTGAGAGGTGGGACCTTTAAGAGATGATTAGGTCATGAGAGTCCTTCCTTCACGAAGAGATTAACATTATTATGGGAATGAGCTAAGTATCTACAGGTTGGGTTTGTTACAAAAGGGACTTTGGTCTCCTCTTGTCATCTCACGGTCTTTGCCCTTCCGCTTCCTCCTTGCACCATGAGATGATGCAGCAAGGAATCCCTAACCAGATGCTAGAAACTTGATCTTGAACTTACCAGCCTCCAAAACTATGAGAAATAAATGTTGTTTATAAATTGCCAAGTTTGTGGTACTCTGTTATAGCAGAACAAAAAGGACTAAGACATAGCCCACTTTTACTGTGAGAAAGGGGAGGGGAGGGAGGGAAAGGGGTTGGGGAGAGAGAGAGAATATCAAGTTCCTTTTACTTTTGGCAAGTGGGCAAAGCCTGTCTAGTCCTGGTTTCTAGAATTTAGACAGGGCCGTTGACTGGAGCTACAAGTCCAGAGCTCACCTTTCCCACCCAAACCCCACCTTCTAGGGACCATGTGCTAAAATTCTTAGGAAGCATCTTTGCCCACATAAAGATGCAGGAAGCATAGTTATTACCCTGCAACCAGGTTAACTTTCCAGGTTACACACAAACTGTTGGGAATTGTGGAGAAGAGGACTGTATTATCATTATCTACAACATTAACTGTGTTAGAATCCTATGATACATGAAGAAATTCATTTTTTTCCCTGCCCTGGATGTTAGTTAGCCAGGAGAAGTGTAGAGAAATTCTTTTGTGGATAATCATTCACAAATTTCAACAATTGTTCACCCTTGATTCGAAAAGTCATTTTGCATGAATAATTTTCTCATCTTTATGCAGAATTTTTCCACATTTTTTGTTGACTAAAATATTACTAATCTAATTTCCTATTAAAAAACTCATTTCCAGCATTGCAGAGCTGAAAGGTGCTACCAACCATTTAGTCTTCAATTTACATACAACAAATCCTGTAATCTGATGGGGGCTTTTACACAAGGGTGGCTGCAAGCAATTACATGGGCAAAGAAATATTTTAGTCCAGAGCTGTGTGCTGTGTTAATTTCATCTGTTGAACTCCCATTGAGATTTCTTCTATTGTTAAATTGCCTATTGATGTGGATTTAGAGAGGAAAGTCCACCAAATACAGCAATTCAATGATATAATGCTGTGGGTGCTCTAATATTTCCCTTTTAATTATAATTTTTGGGAAATTGGAGTTTATTAGAGAGAAAAGAGAGCATCAGACTGGAATAATTTATTCCATTTTTCCCCCATGCAGCACCATGACAAAGTATAACATTCTCCACGTGAAGTGTTCATCTGGGGAGGCCTGGAAAACATACTTGCAACAATAACACAACAAAGATTGAGATAAGGCTCTGAACCTGCGGATGCTGGTATGGAGGAAGCAAAGAATCTGGGCTGCTGGCCTAGGGCACGATGGTTATTGAGAAGAGTTTGAGGGGAGTTTTCAGAAGCTTACTCTAGGTCAAAGGGAAATATAGCCTTAGGTACTGAAGGCTCAGGTGTGGTCAAGCCAATAGATTCCCATCCATCCATCCATCCATCCATCCATCTGTCTGTCTGTCCGTCCGCCCTTCCTTTCTTTCATCCTTCCTTCATTGAATGTTAAACATATGTTATGTCCCCACTTAAGAATCTAGTGTTTTAGAAGATGCAAACTAAACATTTACAAATTCTTTTATTTATTCATTCATTCAACAAACACTCTGAGATTCTATGTTCCCAGCACCAGGGAGATACACACACGCACACACACACACATATACATATATATACACACATACATACACACATATGTGAGTGTGTGTGTATGTGTGTATTGCTCCCCCCCGTCCCCGCAGTTCTTGGCTCATAACTGCCTCCCCAAGGGCAGGTCACAGAAAATGGAATTTTTCTTCCCAGGGTGATCACAGAAACTCTAGTTTTCCCCTCACATTTTTCTTTGGAGTTGGCAAAAAAGAAATTCTCTGACCTGTCCTGTCCTACAGTAGGTCATAAGGCCCTCCTTATATCAGAGGATTTCTGACTTATACTCTGGAGGAGGGAAGACTTCACAGAGAGATCAATAAGAAACTGAATAGACAGTGTGTGTCTCCACCCAGTCTATTAGTAATCATGTCTATGCGATTAAGCTTCCACAAAACCCCAAAATGGTATGGTAACATGCATCTGTAGTCCCAGCTACTCAGAGACTGAGACAGAAAGATGGATTGAGCCCAGGAATTCAGGGCTAGCCTGGGCAACATAGAGAGTCCTCATCTCAAACACCCCCGCCCCAAGGACAAAGTGCAGAGAGCTTCCAGACTGCTGGACACGTGGAGTTTTCTGGAGGGTTCCAGAGAGTGCATGGAAGCTCCAAGCCCCTTCCCTCATACCTTGCCCTAAGCATCTCTTCATCTGTATCCTTTGTAGTAGTTTTCATAATAGGCAGGTAAAAATAAGTATTTTCCTGAGTTTTATGAGCCACATGAACAAATTAATTGAAAGTGGGCTGGGGTTTGTGGAAACTCCGATTTATAGCTGATTGGGCAGAAGCATGGGTAAGACAAGTTGGGCCTTGTGACTGGCATCTACAGTTTCGGTAGGGCACTGAGGCTTCAACCCATGGGATCTGATGCTGTCACTAGGTAGAAGGTGTCATAACTGAATTGAGTTAGAGGACACCCAGCTGGTGTCCACCATAGTCTACAATGGTTTGCTTGGTGGTGGACAGAAGTGCCCATGCCTTCCGAGGTCTTCTGAGTCCATTGTGTGAGAACAGAGGAAAACCAGTTGTTTCCAACACACACACCCTTAGGTACTACACAAGCCAATGAGTCTGGTTAGAGGGACAGGTAAGTAACAGGGAGGTCTGAACAGGATGTGTGTGGAAGAGGGAAAGGAGTGGTGGGGAAAGTGATGAAAGCATACACTGAGTCTTAATAAATAGGAGGCAATTCCAGGAAGAGTGTAAAAGATACGTATACTTGAAAAATGGCCTTATTGAGAACCAATTTGCATATGATAAACTGCACATAGTCATTGTTAAGTTTGACATGTGTATAGACCTGTGAGGTCATCACCCCCAAGTTTCTTCATATGTCTTTGTAATGCTTTTTTAAATATTTTTTTTAGTTGTTGATGGACCTTTATTATTATTTTTTATTTATTCATTTATATGTGGTGCTGAGAATTAAACCCAGTGCCTCATGCATACTAGGCAAGTGCTCTACTATTGAGCTACAACCCTGGCCCTGTAATGCCTCTTTACTGTCTGCCCCATCTGTACTCATCCACCGGTAGACTTTCTGTCAAAACATATTAGTCTTCATTACCTAGAACTTTGTATAAGGAAAATTATATAGTATGTACAATTTTGGGCAGCGGTTTGCAAGGGGAGCCTGGCTTCTTTCCCTTAGCATATTTGTTTTGAGATTCATTCATATCACTGTGTATTAGTGGTTTGTTCCTTTTTTGGTTGAGAACCATTCCACAGTATGGATATACCATAATTTTTTTATTCACCTTGTTGATGGACTTTGGAGTCATTTCCAGGTTTCACCTATTACAAATAAAACTACCATAAACATTCAGCATCAGTCTTGCATGAAAGCAGCTTCCTTTTCTTTGGGGTAAATACCCAGGAACAGAATGACTGGATCCTATGGTAAGTGTATGTTTGTCTATATGAGGAACTGCCAAGTTCTTTCCAAAGTACCTGTATCATCTTCCATCCCCACCAGCAGTGTCTGGAAGTTCCAGTTCTTCTACATCCTCATAAAAGGCTTATCTTTTGTCTGCCATCGAGAGTGAAGGGAATGGAGGTTCTAATGGAGTGACCTGGTCAGTTCGTCCGAGAAACCCCCAAGTTTCCTCTACTGCTCAGACCACCAAGTCACCTGGCTTTCCTCTCAGCTCAACTTGGATGTGTTCAGAACAAGAGCAACCTGGATGGCAGCTTAGGCAGTGAAGCCACTCTGTGACCACTGTTGGCAATTCTATTCAGGGCAGAACCC
The DNA here is from genome assembly GCA_028644305.1 of Xerus rutilus. Classification (NCBI taxonomy): domain Eukaryota; kingdom Metazoa; phylum Chordata; class Mammalia; order Rodentia; family Sciuridae; genus Xerus; species Xerus rutilus. The sequence continues at coordinate 33,310,510 of CM053410.1, read as the reverse complement.
AGTTTGCTGCTTTTGTTAACAATGCTGCCTAGGGATGCTAACTACACACTCTCCTGCTTTATCATTTTTTCTTGTGACAGGTGTTGATTCCATCCACCTTGCAGGGCCCAAATCCTCTCCAATGTGTGCATCTGCCAGAAATAAGGATTTTGCAAACAGTTCATGTGATGTTCACAACCTGCCTTATGCATTTTTCCCCGTCAGGCTGGCCAGCTATCCACCTAGCTTTGTCCTGAATCCGACTGCATAATAAAGCTCCAGCAGCCACCCGACTAGACAGGCAAATAAAGCACTCCTGCTATTTCCCTTTGACCAGCCTTTCCTTCAGAAACCTTTTTAACCATGTTGGATGTGAGCCTTGTAGTCCCAGCTACTTGGGAGGCTGAGGCAGCAAGATCACCTGAGGCCAAGAGATCAAGGTCAGCCTGGGCAACAGAGTGAGGTCTTGTCTCAAAACCAACAAAAACAAACTGAAAAACTCCACAATCTTTCTAAACTAATTTTTCCTGACACTTTCTATTGAAAACATGGCAATTAAGGGAACCAAGGTGTGCTCCACATCATTCCTCTGAATCAGGGGAGGTTATATTATATCTAATCCTCATCCTTATTTTCAGCCCTGAATAGTAGAGTCACAAAAACTAAAGATTGAGAACCCACTGAATGTGAGATGGGTCTGTCCAGAAAACATGATGGTCTGATATCAGTACCAACTTATAGGACCCAAGTTTTCCAAGGTTTGGGCCAGGGATGGTATTCTACTTTGTCTTTTTATAATCATTCAGAACAACTTGTATCACTTTTATTGGTCTTCTCCCCACAGTCCCCTGGCTCTTTCTGCAGAATTTTAGTTCAATTTGTTTTTGTATTCGTACCTATGCATCTCCAGGGATTAGGTTTATGGGAAATAATCTAACAGAGGAAATCAGAAAATCAAAAGTCAATGTTTGAAATCACACATTCCCATGGTGAGGTATCTTTTTGCAATTTGGTATATGGATGCCACAGCTCAAGTTGGGCATGTTTGAGAAAGGAGCTCAACCATCTCTTGGCAGGAAGATGATATGAATATGACAGAAAGGATCAAGACCAGAAGCTGGGTTGATGAGGGACCTGAGCATGGAAGCCAAAGAACAAAATAGTTCTATAGATATTGCCAGGATAACTGTCATTTCTAAAGTTTATGTTTTTTCATCAAGTTTCCCAAGATTTGCCTAATAAGGGGGGAGTCTCATCATCATGTGAAGTGTTCCTGTATTTCTTCATGTCTAGACACAGTGAGGAAGAAAGGCATTGGTGAAAATCATGGTGACAGAATATGAGCACTTGAGAAGAGCACAGTGAGGTCCTTTAAACCCTTGACCCACAGATCTGAAAACTGAAACCCAGTAACTGAGTCATTTTCTTTAGCTGGTTGAATCACAAACTATGTGAAAGTTGGGGTGAAAATAATAAATAATAATAAATAACTGGGGTGAAAGCAAACCTACCATTGAAGGAGAATGTGCCACACTTGGAGATACCCAAGAGAAGGAAGAAAGACCCTGAAGGTTTCCGCAAATAGTCTGAGTAGTGGCAGTATCATTTAAGTAAGAGGATGGCATTTTGAGCTGACTTTTGGGATGAGGCCACCATGCTGTCCTTCTGATTTGTACCTTTTAGTTCCTGCTTCTTTAGAACTTGGACTTGCTGTGACTCTACCTCATAGTTCCTTTCATCCTTTCAATTGCTATATCAAGCTCCCACTGTTCTGAGAGCATTTTCTTTGCATCCTTTTGAATATTGTTGTTGCTAATATCTTGATTCAGTTTCAAAATTTGGATTTCTCAAAAAAAAAAATCTGATTAGCACATTCCATATTTTTTCAAGATAGATATCATTGACAGAGAGATTGGATTGTCCGTGGATTAATTTTCCACACAAAATACAATATGATGTAGTTGAAGGAAGGGTTATGGTATTTAAAATATGGTCACTAAGGACTTCCCTTTAGTAGGTGCTGGGCAGGGGGCAGCTTCATGTAGAGAGGCTATGGGTGTGGCAGGCTATGGTGCAGATAACCACAGCATCATTGTATACAGGGACAGTAGGACAATATTTCTAATATCTCCTCCCTCAAATTTTAGATAATATTCAATCTGTTTGTAAAGAAACTATATGGTCACTTCTGAAAAGAGGGAACAATCTGAGCCAGGATATTCCTGAAGGACAAAAATCTAATCTGTTTATTACCTTTGGTTGATTCTGTTAGGTTTCCAAATTGCAATGGTTAACTTTATGTGTCAACCTAATTGGGCCAAGGGATGCCAGATACATGGCAAATGTTCTTTCTGGATGTGTTTGAGAGCGGAATTCTAGAAGAAATTAGCATTTGAATGAGCAAACTGAGTAAAATCACCTCACCATCATGAGAGGGCATCATCTAACCCACTGGGGACCCAGAGAACACAAAAAGACAAGTCTCTTCTCAAGCTGGGACATGCATTTTCTCGAGGCTTAGATATCAGAGCTTCTGGTTCTAGAGCCTTCAGACTCCAAGACTTACATAGGTGAGCTTCCTGTTTACCACAGCACTGCTCCTCTTCTTAGGCCTTCAAGCTTGGACTAAGAGCCCCACCACACACTCCCCTGGAGCTCTTAGGTCTTCTGACTCAGACTGATCCCACCTGTGGCCTTCCTGGGCATCCAGCATGTAGACAGCACATCATGGGTCTTTTTACCCTTATAATCATGTAAACCAATTCCCATAACAAATCTTTTCTGATGTATCTATATATATCCTACTGGTTCTATTTCTATGGACAATATAACCCTGAAAAATATACAAACATTATGTAGATTTTTATTCAATTTCTCCTTTCATTCATTGAATGGTGGTTCTTAAAAGTCATGACCGATCTTCACTCAACTATTGGGAATTGCTTATATAAGAGGCCCTAGGCAGTTTAGGTGATCCTTAACAGAGGACAAGGACCATTTTGCCATGCCATGTAACCTCAAAGGACAAATATTAGGTGGTTCTTTCTTTTTCTTTTTAATAGAAGCTGAATCTTTCTTTACAAATAAGATTTCAAAAGGTGAATGATTATTGGTTGTTATACAAATCAAATAGCTCTACACACTTTAAGAACTCAAAAAAGGAATATAATCAGCCATAATAAATAATGCTATGGTTCAGGCTCCATTTGGGGTTCTTCTATTCTGCTGTCTCCCAGTGTGGGAAGCAGTGGACAGAGAAGTAGAGAAGGGGTCATTCTTCCTGGGTGTGCAGTAACTATAGGGCCTTATTCATTCCATCTCAGATAAGGAGTTTAGTCTGAATGAAGCAATCTCATTCATTTTATCAGACTGATTTAGAAGCGTCTGAGATCTGATTGGGCCCTGAGACATAAGGCAAACTTTGTTGAGGGCAGAATTTCAAGGAGGAGAGAGCACCCTTTGTGTTTCTGACTGTTGCCATGTGTGTTAGTTTGCTAGGGCTGGCATTACAAAGTACCACAGGCTGGGACTTAAAGAACATAAACTAATTTTCTCATAGTTCTGGAGGCTAGAGGTTTAGGTTCAAATTCAAGTTCAAGGTGTCATCAGGGTTGGTTCTGAGGCCTCCTTGGCTTATAGATGGCCACTTCCTCCCCATATCTTTACATGGTCTTCCTTCTATGTGTCTGCATCTTAATCTTTATTTATTTTTAAATAAGGACCCTGTCTGGATTACGGCAAACCCTAATGATCATTTTACCTTAATTACCTCTTTAAAGATCCCATCTCTAAATATAGTCACATTCTGAGGTACCGGTGTTAAGACTTCAACCTATCAATTTTGGGAAACAACTAAGCCCCTAATGCCATGTCTGATGTGATGGCCAGAGCTGCAGCAGCTATCTTGTAGCAGCCTGAGATGAGTCCAATACAACACATAAAGGAAGGAACCGAAACCAAGTAGAATAGAGATAAAGAACCAGAGATCCGATGAACTTATACTGTTCTCTGTTATGCCATGTACAATGAGAAATTTCTTTCTTTCTTTTTTTTTGTTAATCCAATCTGAATTGGGGTTTTCAAAGATATTCTAATGTAGACAGACCTAAAACTTCAGAACTGAACAATTAAGCAATTGACATTTGTAGGGCTCCCCTGAAGGGAAAAGAAGAGCACAGTTGGTTTCTTCCAGCACCCAGAACTAAGGTTTGCTGTGGGTGGGAGAGAGATTCCATGGTGAAGAGATTATCTTTTGAATGCTTGGATTCCTTATTGCAACTTTTGAGCACATGGAAAAAACTGAAAAATGTCTACCAACCCCTCCTGGCCCAGAGTCCCCATCTTTGTACTCAGCCATGACCTCTTCTCCTCTGGATCACGAGCTTTCACAGAGCAAAGAAATCAGCAAGCCTCTGCATGCAGTTTTACTGTGTTCTGTGCGCAGTGAATTGAATTTGTTGCGATGCGTTTTTCTTTCCTGCCAAGGGCTGTGTCACATACGGGGGACAAGCTGTGAATAAGGCAAGGTCAGATCCCCAAGCAGGAATTCTGGTCATTTTAATATTAAATTATATGGTCGATACTGTTACATTGAAAATAAAAATAGGCAGAGGTTCTGAAAGTGTATGAAAGGGACATCTTGCCAAATGTGGGGTTCAGAGAAGAGTCCCAGAGCAAGCACATTGGTCCTGATCTGCCCCTGCTCCAGTGTAGAGGAACAGATGGAGGCAGGGAAATGGGAATGCATTTCAGTCCTTTCTATGCCAGCAAAGACCACCCTGAGCCTCCCCAGCCATTGTGCAGAAGAACCTCAGCTAGGTGTCTCCTCCCAGACCATCATTCTCAAATTCCCAGCAGATTTTCCCCAGGGATGTGAAGGCTGCCAGCTTATGGGGAGGAGAAATTCAAGCTTTCCAAAGAGCAAAGCTCTGAAGACATCTTGTTACACCCACTAAATTGGTGTCAAGCATCACAAAGAGGGAGGGCTATCAAAAACAGAAAAAGCACAGGGAGGCCTGGATCTTTTCTGGGACAATCTGGGCCCTGCAGATTGTGTTGTGGCAGTGAGTGTACTGTGGGTCCTTCTGGGATGGCTTCTTCTGGGGACCTCCTACACCCCCACCTGGTTGCTTCTGGATCTAGAGCTCTTCTCCAGCGCTAGTTCTGGCACCTCACCCCACACCCACCCACCGTGTGGGGACAGCAATGTTTTGGCCAACAAGGAAAGCCCCTGGCTGTGGAGACCTCATTGAGTCAAGGGCAGAGCACACGGTTGGCTGGAAGTCCTGATTCAGAACTTGGAAGCTGGATTTTCTGTTCATCTGGTGCTTTTCCTCTGGCTGCATGATAATATTGTTTTGGTTGCTAAGAAACCCTGTTTTAATTGAACATTGGGTCGAGCAGCTATGGTATGATAATATACCATGCAGATGTCAAGAGAATGAAACACGGTGCCCAAGTGACAATCAGGCCCTTTCTCACAACAGGCATGTCATAACATAGAAGTGTCTTCCCATATTTTCCTCATGGGTTGCTGGAGCTTTGATTTGTGATCGTGAATTCCAGATTCTCTCCCCAGGTCTGTGACATGGCGCAGCAGCATGCTATCTCTGTCTACAACCAAACTCGGCTTTGTTTTATAGGCTTATTTCTTGTGGGCTATTAGTCTGAATGAACCACTATCCTAATAATCAGATCATTATAATGGTGCATTAGTTTGATGCAGGGTAATGAAATATTGTTACCTCAATAGGGCTGGCTGTCTATTATAGACCTTATCTCATAATCCCTGCTCAACAGAGGTACCCTTGGTTTCTTTTGTAGTGAAGAGTGAATACCTGATTGAAGTTCTCTTTGGAGAAAGGACTTTAGTGTCATTTAAAAAGCTAAGATTAAAGTTTAATATTCCTAATAGTAATTGCTTTCTATTTTGTTTTTCACAAGTGAGCGACACTGTTTGGCTAAATCTCTAGGGGGAGGTGAGTGAAGCCAGCAAATAATTCCAGTTCTGAATGCTCTGATAAAATTAATGTGTTCTTTCACTTTAGAGACACGAGGTTCATGCATTGTATGCCAGGCAATTTTCTAGCATGCAGACATGGTGGGCTGTAAGACTGGGTTCATATCTATTTGCTGAGAAATCAGATACAGGCATAGGTTGTGTTGAGGGTGTTGATTAGTACAAGACCTCAGCTAATGTTTTGTTTCTCACCTTGATAGGCTGATTTTAGTGTTAAAAATGCACCCTGAATATCATAAAAGTAGCTCAAGACTTGACTTTAAAGAATCTTTTAGAGATAGAATTAAAGCTGTGGTTTTTAAAAAATGAAAGTTGTAGCCCCTTTCTTCTCTCCTGTGAGCAGGAGTCATAGGCAGTATCCTGTCTGTATGGCCAGGGTTCTTGGATGGCAAGCAACAGCATCTTCATCTAAAAAGGAGTTTATTTCAATAACATCAGCTGCCTTACATATCTGAAAAAATACCTGAATAAGAGGGATTAGGAAGACATTTGCTAGGGTACCAAAATAATATTGAAGCTTAATACTACAGCTTCAACCATTTCCTGCATTTTTATTACTTTGGTTTGAGGTTCAAATATCAGGAGAAAATAATCTATTCAGTTGCTCTCAGAGACAGTCCCGGGATTCCTATGTAGGAGGGACTTACAGGGGACAATTTGGTCCTAATGAACAGTGATTTTTTTGGAGTAGGGAATGAGGAGACTGATGGAAGATTTTTGAGTGACATAATTCTTTTGAGTGACCTGAAGTCATTTCTTAATGTCAAAGCTACATGCCCACATTTGGTCCTGATAACTTTGCTTTTATTTGTTCCTGAAACTCAGTTCTGGTTTTGTATACAAGTTCTGGAAACTGACGTCATTTAATTCCCTGGACAAAGTTTCATCTGGGCAACATGGCAGGTAGCTCTGTTCCCCAGGAGCTTGGAGAGAGAGCTCGCATTACAGGCAGGCTGGTGGTGAAAGCCTGGCTTGGTACTAACCTTCTTCCTCGGCATTTGCAGCTGCTCCCTTGCTTGGGCCTCTGAATTTCTCTTGTCCCTGTGCTCATTTAAGACTATAGGATGAATGAGGATTACTGGGTTAACAGACTCCAAATACACACTTATTCTCTCATATACAAAATGCTCGAAGGTAAGCTGTCCAGGACTGCTATGGTGGCTCCACAGAGTCATTGAGGACCTGTGTTCCTCTCTTTTTTTAGCTTACTTTAGGATGATTCTCACATTATAAGATGGCTACAGGAGCTGCACCTCTTGACTCCACAGTCTACATAAGTAAAAAGAAATAGCAGCTATAGAGGGGCTTTCCCCCAAATCCTATCCAATGATTTCTACCTAAATGTCATTTGCCCACTCCTAACTGCAACAGTGGTAGGAAAGTATGGACTTTTCCCTGTGCACATGGTCATACTGAATAGGGTTAGGGTGCTTTTCAGGGGAGCTGAGAACATTGGCTATTGGCTAAGTGTCCCATAGTCTCTGTGTGACACTTCTGACCTGTTGAGACTGAAGCTGACCACTGGCTGGAAACCTACATGGCCTTTCTTGCTGTAAATTCTGTACCCTGTGCTAGCCTTTTTCATTTTTCCCCACCTTCCAGCTGGTAGGTAGCCCCCTAAGGCTGCCTTGCTGCATGTGAATACCTAGTTCCAGGGTCCATTCCTCTCCTAAACCAGCTCTCTAATACTAGTTCCTTGAATTGACTAATTCAGGGCTCAAAGCACCTTTGACCTTAATGGATACCAATTCTGTATGAGTGGCAACAGGAGGTATTTCTGGATGTGCTCTTGAGAGTGACATTTAACTGTGCACAGCATGGCCTTGAGACTTGACCTCATAGAAACAGCAAGTGAATCATAATTGTTTAGCCATGTAGGTTTGTTTAATTCAGTTGTAGAGCATGTACTTAACATGAATAAGGTCCTGGGTTCAATCCATATCATCAAAAATAATTAAAAATAAAAAAGTGATTGTTTAGCCTCCTGGAAAGGATCATGCAAGAAGTCTGAAATGACAAAAGGACTTCACTTGGTCAAGTTGGGAAAGAAAAATTGGTGAATTAAACCATCTTGGCAATGGAGGCTTCCTGTGTTTATTGAGGCTGTCCCCGCATCCCCCCCAGATCTAGCATCCATAAACACAAGAGAAGCATGGGCTACAGATCCTATTCTCACAAAGCTGCTGAAACTTCTTGCAATATTTTTTAAAGTATTTTTTTTTAGTTGTAGATGGACACAATGTCTTTATTTTATTGCTTTGTATGTGGTGCTGAGGATCGAACTCAGGGCCTCACGCCAAGCACTCTACCACTGAGCTACAATCCCAGCCCTTTCTTGCAATATTTTAAGTTACTTTTCAAGAGACCTGAGATTGTTTTCCAATAATATTCGAACTGGAAAATGTGGAACTATCTCAAAAAGGATGAGTGAATTTTTTGGCTACCTGTAGTCCATGTTGTTTTTCTGATCATATAGTCACAAACTCTCAGCTATAGGAGGCTTGAGAGGAGGCAGCATCTCACTTCTGATGAAGTAAGTTTCAGGGGCCATTTGTTCCTTCTCCCTGTTTCCTGGCAAAAAGATAGAAGACCTAGGCCTGTGAGTCACATGGTCTTCCTGGGAATCAACTCTGAGGAAATGAATCAAAGAAAGAATAAGAATTGATAAGCATCTATATCTGTGTGGCTTGGAATCCAGCAGTGGTACTGAGTACTTTCCACAGCTGGTCGGCATGGTGCGTCCAATGAGAAGATTCTTTGGGTACTCAGGCCGGTCCCCTGCTCTCTAGCTTCCAGCCCAAATTATATTCCTTTATAGTTTAAATGAATTAAAGTTGGAAGCTCTTCCTTCCAATGAGAAGTCATGGCCACATACTACACTCAGCTTCCTATACTGAGACTACTTTTCCTCAGCTATTTTTCACCATGGACTGCTTTCCTTCCCTACTGTGTGTCTTTAACCCTTCACAGAGGAAGTGGAAATTGCCCTGGGTCTAGGAGGAGACAAAGGAAAAGATAACAGCAGCATGAGTAGAGCCACCAAGGCAGGAGCCGGCCAGGTGTATAGGTGAGAGAATGAAAAGAGCATTTGATTCTAGCAACAGGTATGCATAAGAGGGTAGGGAAAGAAGAGGTGGGGTGTGTGGGGCCAAGATAGAAGTGATACTGGAAGCCAGGCAGAGAAGGTAAAACTGAGTTGCTAAGGAAGATTACTGAATAGGGGCATGACCCAAGGGAAGTAAAGCTAATAAAGATGAAGTCAGGAAGTAGGTCTTTAAAAACCCGCTTCTCAAATCTCAGCCTGGGGAACTAGATAACAGAATGACATCTGGTAAGACATCTACAGTGGTGTTACAATGCTGTGGTGGGTCTGGGTGCAGAGTTAATGCAATGGGGAGCACGTAGGGGAGCATGTTAGCCCAGAAAGATAAAAAGATCTCTCATGGCTTTGACTTCACTGCCATGGAATCGGCACCCTTCCGATGCTGAGATTTCTGTTACACAGAGTGTTTAAACCAGTCTGGACATCCAGCCTATATGCCATGGATCTTTCAAGGGAAAGCCATCCTCGGAGGAAATATGCATTTGACTTCAAAAGTCAATATAATTTCCATGAAACTCTGAGTCAATGAAATATAGATCCATCCAGATTTGCAAAATATACAATACAATGCCATTTCTATATAAAAAACATTCCTGTGCACAAACAACATACATTTTGTAAAACTATATACAATTAGACATTAGGAGTGGTTTATGAGAATAAAAGGGAATAAATAAATTAATGAGTTCAGATGAGAGAAGAGAAAGATACATCTTATTGGTACTCTTATATAAAGGGCATGAAATAGTGGAATGCCATTTTCTCATTTCTTTGGTAGACTAGAGTTCTCAGTAGTCAGCAATGGGATTCTTATTTTTAAGCTTTCATTACTTTGAAGAATACTAGACTGAGGTTGCAATTATTTCTTTTATATTATAACAACATTATTTATGATAGCAATCAAAATAGAAGCATTGCTCCTGATACTGTCATGTCCTATTGGCTCTCTGCATAAGAACTCTATAACTTATCTTCCTATAGCCCTGGTTTGTTTTAGCTGGCTATTCATGTTAGTATTGGAGATGAAAATATAGTTGATTTTTAAATTTGTTTTGGTAGTTTTTTTCTGAGGCAATTTTCTCAAGTGGATTTTCACAATTACCT
>CM053410.1:33258582-33299805 GCA_028644305.1 Xerus rutilus | reverse complement strand
CCAGAGGTAGAGCTACAAAAAATGTTTGCTCAGCCAAGTTTAGATCTTGCTTTGGCTCCCATTCCTTTTATCTATGTCCCTGTTTCTTTTGAAATGGGAATGTTTAGTCTGTGCTATTGTATATTGGATATATATAACTTGTTTTTATTTTTACATACTCACAGTCAAAAGTTTGCCTGGAGTTTCAAATGAGAGTTTGGGCATGGACTTTTGGGTAATGCTGAAACTGTTAAGACTACGGGGACTCTGGGAGATGGACTAAATGTATTTTGCTTTGTGAGATGGACATGAACTTTTCGGACCCAGGTAGAATGTTATGGTTTTATATGAGGTGTTCTCTCAAAGCTCAAGTGTTAATGCAGGAATGTTTGAAGGTAAAATGACTGGATTGTGAGAGCTGTATCCTAATCAGTCTTCCTAGTTTGAATGGACTGACAGTGGTAACCATGGGCAAGTGGGATGTGGCTGAAGGAGGTGAGTCATGGGGGGTGCCTTGAAGGGCTAATTTTCCCTATGGCGCCATCTCCCTCCCTCTTTTCCAGTGATTCTTGACCCCATCATGAGATGAGCAGCTTTCTTTGATGGGGTGCTTCTGCCATAATGTGCTGTCTCACCTTGGGCCCAGAGCAACGGAGTCAGCCACCTATTTACCTCAGTCCTATAAAACTGTAGGCCTCCAATAAGCTCTTCCTTCTCAAAGCTGTTCTTGTCAGGTATTTTGGTCATAGCGATGCAAAACTGTCTAAAATGCTCCATGACACAGAACAAAATCCATGCTCTGAATCTTGTGCACAATGCCACAAACATAATATGAAGGAGGATAAATACCCATTGACTATGGTCCAGGTAATTAGAATTTGTGACTAAATTTTAGTCTATCCTAGGAAATGTTTTTAAAGCCAATTGAAAATTTCCATGTACATTAAAAATCTCTCATTTTCTTTCTTTTTTTGCGAGGGGGGTACCGGGGATTGAACTCAGGGACACTTGACCACTGAGGTACATCAGCCCTATTTTGTATTCTATTTAAAGACAGGGCCTCACTGAGTAGCTTAGCACCTTGCTGTTGCTGAGACTAGCTTTGAACTCGTGATCCTCCTGCCTCAGCCTCTCAAGGTGCTGGAATTATAGGTGTTCACCACCACGCCTGGACTCAAACCCCTCATTTTCTTAAGAAGCATCCATCTTAAAAATGGGTACATGAATTTTACTTCCTGGACTAGGGACTAGGGGATGAAATTGCAAGCTATGTGGCCAGTTCATTTTAATTTTAGGACTGGTTCCTTAAATAAACAAATATTTCACAAAGTTATACTACATAAGCAACAGAACTCTGCAGCAGTGTTTCTCAAAGATTAATGCACTTATGGATTGCCAGAAGATCTGTTAAAATGCAGTTTGTGATTCAGTAGGTCCAGGTGAGACCAGATTTTGTTTTTCGAGCAAGCTCCCAGGTGATCCCAATGCTGCTTGTCCCCAAATCACACTTTGAGAAGCAAGGTTCTATGACACTCAGAACATTTTATCTTTGAATCTGGATTTGCTTTCTGTTTTTATACCAAGCTTCTCCACATATGGAAGAACTTTATGGATTTAATAAGAACTGAAACGTCAAAGGGGGAGCCATCTCAATTGGCAATGCAGTTTTATTTCAGCTGTACAGCAAGCCCATCAACTCATAGGTAGGGTTACTGGGAAAAGCAGAGTGCCTTGTGGTCCCCATGGGGGTAGAACCCCAAACCAAAACTGGTCAGCAGTTTCATGTTGTACTCTTTCATCAAAAATGCTAATAAGTGGTTGTTTTTATTATTTTTGTTTTCCTATTTTTAATTTCAGATTAATAATTTGGTTTTTAATTAATCCTCTCTTACTCTAGCATCATCATTTAGTTAGATAACTAGATATGGAGAAGAGGACAAAGGTTGGGTCCCTTCCTGTGTAAAGCCAGATCTGTCATTTGCAAGGCTGAGCAAGCAGCAACCTTCAGGTCAGTAAGAGGTGGGAAATAGAAACAGTGCTGGAGTTCCCAGTCTGCTGGCAAGGACTCGTTATAACAGGCACTGCTCAAGTAGGAACAGGAAGGGTCTCTTCCTTAAAGATCAGCTGGGACAGAGAGTATCCTAAGCAGGCAGTCTATCCCAGAAAAATCCCAAAAGTAAAACTGCCCTGAATAAATCCATACATGGGATAGAATAAAGCCATAGATGAGATTCTCTGTCCTCCAGCTGCATACAACTTGAGCAATTCTAGCTGGACAAAGGGAAAAACTTTGGAAGAGTTGGTATCCTTCATAAGTGGCCAGAAGTGGCCAGGCATACACTAAGTTCTCTAGGAATCAGAGTGCATTCTCCTTCAGGCTGCTCAATCTGATCACTCTGTTCTCCAGCAAACCCTCTTCCTAACTTATTTTAGAGTAACTTCTGAGAGAAGTGGTGCCTAATTTCCAGGGTCACCATCGTCACCTTGCTTTTCAATATGTGGTCCATGAACCAGCAGCATCAGTACCCCCAGGGAGCTTAGGACTCACCTCAGACCTCCTGAACCCAAATCTAAATTTTAACAAGATTTCCTGGTGAATATGCACTTTAATGTTTGAGAAATGCTTACTTAGAAAGCAGATACATTATTCTAACTGAAGACACTCTTCCTCCACCACGTTTGGAGACCTGACCTCAAGGCCTGGCCAGGAAACCAGATGAGGGCTCTTGATAAAACTCTTTCCTAACACAGAAGATCACTCAAGGAAACCCAAGGCTCTGGATCAACAGCATTTATAATGGACTTATTCTCATGCTCCAATTTGTGAGTTTGGAGTTGTTGCAATTTTTTACTTTGATATAATGAGATAAATATATGATTTTGGATTCTTTTACTCCCTCTTCACTAGACTGTTCCAGAAATAAAGAGTCATCTATAAGCCTTAGGGGAGTTGAGATGACAACTTTTGGAACATGAAATTTTGGTCCAAATGGGATTTTTGCTGGTGTTACTAATTAAGATTCTCTTCAAAACTAGGCCAGCACCATGCTATCCAGTTGGCAGTCTGTTTAGAATCCCTCCGTAAACACGCAGTGGCTTGTACAAATAGGGAGGCTTTACTTTCCCATCATAAAGAGGGCCTGAAATAAATCCCAGACAACTCTAGAAGTTTGTCCTTGCCATAAAAATAGTGGAATTCATTGAGAGCTGCCTCACTACACTCAGACATGATACAGGCTGGCCAGCTAATTGGTCCTGGGAACCAGCTGGTGGTGGGTTTCACTCTATTCAGACTGCAAAAGGGAGGCCAGTCTTGGCTTTGCTTTCCAGGGTGTTCAAACTTTCCGTTTAGGTGATGCTAGTATTCATACAAAGTAAATGAGACTGCCTGATTTTCAATTAGTAACCCCAAACAACTCCAGACCTTTACATGGCTGGTGTCTGGCATCTCTGTGATCTTCTTTGAGACAGAATTCATGATTGTCAGCTCCTGATTTCTGTATTGATCTAGAGATAAAAAGAAGAGTTTCACAGGAGGTGGGCATGGGTGGTAATCCAGCTAAAAAGCTAAGTAGCTGGATGGAGCTGGGGCTGGGAGAGCCAGATGTTCTCAATCTGTGTCAGTTCAGACTTTTGACTGCTGTATGAACAAATCACCATTTGCTGAGTGAATGAGAAATGGATTCTGTACTGGTGTGAACTGGTTGACTTGCCTGACTTCCCATTGGAGCTGATCTTCTTTGAGGAAGGGACTCCACCTGTCCCCTGTTGGTTATATTCATCTGTGTATACTGAGAGGCTATACCAGTGCCTGATATGGAGCAGATTCTTGATAAATATTTGTTGACTATGCATGCATTGAACCATTCATCTCTCTGAAGTATCTGGCAAACCTGAGTCCATTAACTTTGTATTTCTGGCTACCTTGCCCTCCCTACAAAGTCCTTTATACTACTTACCCCTATTTACTTGATGGTGTCTTCCAATACCTAACTTATCTAAGCACTGTTGCTTGTGTTAAGGGCAATTATTTGTCTATCATATAAGACCATAAGGACAAGGAATGAAATCCAGTTGTAACCAGTTTACATACTTTTAATGAACAGCATCTATAGGAAGTCTCATTTGGAAATTTGCTAAGAGCTAATGAAAATATAGTTTAGCTCAAAAAATGGAAAATAATTTAATATAGTTATCAAGCACTGTTCAAATGCTATAGGAACATCCTATATATCCAAACATTAGAGTTATTAGGATAAAGCAGCCATGTAAGGGTGAGATCCTGAAATTACACCTAATCTCATTGGCTCTGAAGCTGAGGCAATGGCTTCAGCTGGTACCAGGAGTTAGGGAGAAGGTGTCAAGGAGGCAGAGGGCATCTTGCATAGGCAGGTAGGACAAGTGCCTGCATCTCTTTCTAGTGCTTATAGTCTGGGGAGCAGGATCACTCAGGATCCCATAATGCTATGGTAGTCATCATAATGCTGTTCTTTTCCAGCTATTCCTTGGCAAAAAATAGGAGATCCCATTAGCAGGGAAAGGAAGAACTATACCCTGTTTCTTTCCCAGGGTGGGATAGTGGCAATATGTCTTGATATTGCAGTGGGTTTGCTCAATGCAGAGGTACTCTGATGAGAGAATGGGTTTCTTTCTGACCCTTGGGACACTGAAAATCACTTCATATTTTTCCTGTATGTTTTTCCTACTCAGAAGGTGCGTGGTTTGTTCAACTGAATGAAGGATGCCTGAGAGGGAAGGTGATCTGCCCTCCCATGGGGTCAGGAAAAGAACATATTAACAATTTCTTGCTGAGTGACCTTGGTCAAGAACCTCTGCCTCTCTGAACCTCAGGTTGACAGATTATTATCCCTGATGGGGTAGTACTAACTCCCTTCATATGTGGTGAAGTGCAATTGTTGATGTGAAGATTTGGGACAACATACTTGGAACAATGAGCACAGCTTCTGGTGTACAGTAATAATAATTGCTGCTATTTACTGAGCTCCTGCTAGTCTGCTGCCATACACTTTTTGAATTGACCATATAGATTACAAAGGGACTTATTATCCTATGTACTATTCAGGGCACATATCAGTATAGTGAGAGACAGCAAATGCTTCATCCAACATTCTTTAGAACCTTTTAATTGTGTTTTAACAACAGGCCCATGTAACCTCAGGCTAGTTCTATAGCATGCACTGACACCTCCTTATTAGAGCCCACTCAGTAAGTGATGCAGCCCATTGGGGTGATTCCTCGTGTGTGTGTGTGTGTGTGTGTGTGTGTGTGTGTGTGTGTGTTTGGAAAAATCTCCTAGATAATTGTTATGCCTGCAGGCTTAGAATCATAATCCAGGAAGCCTCACTGTTGTATTAATTTGCCCAAATCCTTGTAGAATTTATCTTCCCTACAAGGTTCTTTTTAGAGAAAAGAATTGATTGTTTCATAACAATCTCAAAATTACAGAGACATTACACATATAGTACTCTTTATTTTTGTGCAACTATTTGAGATAAAGTTGCCAACCCCATGCCCCATGATTTCTGAATATTTTGGTTTGTATTTCTTACATAGAAAACATATAGTTTGTATTTTATTGTATTCTGTATGTCCCCTATGTGTAGCTATAATGTACTCATCCAGGTTAGAATATCAAAACAATACATTTCTGCAATCTAGTCCCCTGACCTCATTCCAGTTCTACCACCTGTCTCAAGAATGGCCAGGATAGCAAAAGGATTTCATCCAGAACTCATTGCATTTAATTGTCATATCATTTAGTCTCAGTCTGGAGGAATTTCTTATTCTTTGCTTGAATTTCAGGACTTTGATATTTTTGAAGATTATAGGCCAGTTAAGTGTAGGATGTCCCTCAGTTTGGCCTTGTCTGATGCATTCCCATGATTAGGTTTTCATTATATATTTTTGTCCAGAGAATTACAGAGGTGATATTGTGTTCTTCCCAGTACATTCTATCAGGAGGTATACAGCTTCCATTTGTCCCACTAATGGTGAGGTTTACTTTGATAGTTTATGAGAGCACCTGTCAGGCTCCTCTACACTGAATTTATTCTTTTACTCTTAAGTGATAAGCATTTTGAGTAGAACAGAAACTGTAAATATCTTGGTACCACATGAACTTCTATTCATATTTTATCCATAGGGATTTGTGTTTTTGTTCTTTATCCTGATATGATCCATTTCTAACGTTATTTTGATTCCCTGATTGCCCTAGGTTTGGCCAGCAGTAGCCTTCAAGCTGTCATTTGTGACCTTGACATATCCCAAGTCATTACTTGAAGACTTTGTTCTTTCTGGCATAATTAGATGTTCTCAATTCATTATTATTTTTCTTGCCCTTGCCATGGAATCATCCATTTCCTCAAGGAGCCCTGTTCCTTTCAGTGAAGAAGGGTATTAGATGCTATTATCTGGGTGCTAGGTGTCTTCATTACTATTGGAATGTAGCTTTCCCAGTGGACAGACATGTGTGCAGGAGAGATGTATATGTACATACACAAATATGTATACATATATGCACACATGTTCACCTCTATACTTATTTCTCTATCTGTATCCGGTTTTAAAATCTTTTAATCTGTTTTGAAAATTCCAAAAGATCATATCAATACTTCCCAAATACAATACCATGAGACTCTAGTTTCCTCTCCTTGCCTAATTTGTAACCTCTCTTCTTTGAACAGTGAAAAACGTGAATCCCATTGTGCTTAGCACATTTGCTTATTTGATCCACTGCCCATTAAAATAACACCCACAGAGCTAGGTGTGGTGTATTACGCCTGTAATCCCAGCACTTTGGGAGGCTGAGACAGGAGAATCATGAATTCAAAGCCAGCCTCAGCCACAGCGAGGTGCTAAGCAATTCAGTGAGATCCTGTCTCTAAATAAAACACAAAATAGGAGGCTGGGATTGTAGCTCAGCGGTAGAACGCTTGCCTCGCATGCGTGAGGCCCTGGGTTCGATCCTCAGCACCACATACAAAGCAATAAAATAAAGACATTGTGTCCATCAACAACTAAAAAAAATTAAAAAAAAAAAACAAACAAAACACAAAATAGGGCTGTGGATGTGGCTCAGTGGTCCAGTACCCCTGAGTTCAATCCCCAGTATCAAAACAAAACAAAATAAAACTATGCCCACAGGAACACTCCCTCCCCTCACTCAGGCGCCAATACCCTGGGTTGAACCATGCTCCTGCCACCTCTGTGAGGACACTCACCTCACTTTGCCTGAGCTCTGACACCCCTATAAGGTGATTTTTCTGAGCAGATGTCCTTAGAAAGGACATTGTGGGCCACAATGGCTCCTTCTTCCTATCCTTTGTTCTGCCACCTAATAGCTCTAGGACTGAACAGTTCAGGAAAGGAAATGAAGTTGAAGGATTATACCAAGTTATGAAGATTTGGATTATAAGTCTTTTCGTTAATTTAAAAGATTGTCTCAGCCCCAACCTTGAGCTGGCGTCAATCTCATGCCTAGCATGGGACAATCCCAGCACAACAAAGGGAGACTGCTGCTGGCATCCTGGTGGAACATCCCTTCTGTGTCTTTTCTGGACTGAGCCCCAGGGTCACAGGTTTCCTTCCTCAGCCATGGTGTTCATCATCAATTGCATTAATTAGTTGCTTCTGTTACTTCCTTCTTTGCTTCTGCTTCCCAAACCCAATATCCAATCAGTCTACAAAATGTTCACTACTTTCAATGTCTCCAGCTCATACCGTGGTGGTAAAGGGTTATAATGCTTTGGTTTCATGTGAGAAAAAACAAGCAAAACAAAACTTAGCCCCTTTTCAATCTAGGTGTCACCTAAAAGGTTCCCATGGCTCAGCATGTAGCTCAGTGGTAGAACATTTGCTTAGTTAGTGTGAGACTCTAGATCCAATCCCCAGCATCACACACACACACACACACACACACACACACAAACACATACACAACCTAAACGATTACTATTTGTCTCACAATTTAATGGGACCCTGTCTAAAAATAAAACAGGGCTGGGGCTGTAGCTCAGTGGTAGAGCGCTTGCCTAGCATGCGTGAGGCACTGGGTTCGATCCTCAGCACCACATATGAATAATAAGTGAACAAAATAAAGATCCATCAACAACTAAAAAATGTTTTAAAAAAAATAAAAATAAAACAAATTTTTAAAAAAGGATTGAGGATATAGTTAAATTGTAAAGTGCCCTGGGGTTCAATCTCCAGTTTAAAAAAACAAAAACAAAAAAGTACCATTTCACTCAACCTCTTTTTCATCTCTGACTGTTCACTGATATCTCGATACAATCATTCCATCTCTAAAAGAGCTTTCTGCCTCTATTGTAAATTAAAAATTCCACACCCTGCTTGGGTGAGTTATTTAAGCATGCCGGCTGCACCACATGGTGTGGGAACACTTCTCCGTCAGCGGGGGACAGCCTCTCACAGAAGTCACCGTCCCAGGTTACCTTTCTCCTTTGCTGCCCACCAGCTTGTTTCTTGGCAACGCTCCCCACCCATTTTGGAACAAGGCTCACGCTTCGAAGTGTGGTCATGACTCCTTGTGTTCAGAAGTGTGAAATCAAAGTAGATGTTTGGTAAAAGCTTCCTGAAATAATAGGAACTTTGGATTGTCATTTTCGCATTATTTCTTTCAGAGCTTTACCGACGTGTGGGTAAGTGTTGATGTAGGCGATGCCACTTGAAGTGGGAGGAATGGTATTTACAAAATCCTCCTAGTTGTTGACGTTAGCTTCCTGGATTATATATATATTTTTTCTTTTAAACAAACCTTAATGGAACAAATGACATGACAAAATACTCTGAAAGCATCTGAAACACGAGATCCACCTACACACGCCTCTAGACTTCATCTCGACAAGTCTGAGTGCTTGTTTTCAGTGGGCGTCTCCAGGGCTGACTCACAGCTCTGTGCTGGTCTTCCCCACGCACTCCGGCCTTTTGCCCTGATGCAGTCGGGCAAAGCAGAGCAAGAGCCCTTTCGACTGTTCTGAACCCCTGGACCTTTGCTTAAATGAGTTTGGCTTTTGAATGGTGCCTGGAGGGAAAAATTCCCTGCCACTAGATTTACATTATTTTCCTGCTGTGCTTTAGATATCATTTTTAAAATTCCATTCACGCTATAAGAGGAAATAGTTTCAACACAATAAAGACGTTGAAAATCTACGTTCTCTGTGTACCTGTAATTCCCACTGTCCCACTGTCAATGAATCAAAGAATTAGTTCAGTGTACATTACCCAGGGATGACCTTCTGTGGAGGTGTCATAGGATTTGTAAAAAACAAAACAAAACAAAACAAAACCCCACAGCATTGTATATCTCAATAGTTAAAAGATAGGATTTTGAATGCACTCACCGTAAGGGAATGAATGATAAAAGATTAATGATAGATATGCTAATTATACTGAGTTGATTGCCCAATACGTACCCGAATCAAAGCATCTCAATGTCCATCATAAATATGTTCAAACAAAAAAAATTACAAAAATATTTTTAAAAAATCAGCCATGGTGGGAAAGGGATATGGTTCCTTCCAATGTTTCACTCCTCTGTGTAGAAAGGAAAGTTGTTCCACAGAGTTGCATGGTGTTGGATTGGGTATATAATCTTAGTTGTCACTGTGTGCTGTTGATTGTCAGAGAGAGAAATCTAGGCGGCAAGACAGTATGGCTGATGGTTGAAAAAGTGCTAGCTGTGCAGTGTTCAATTGGAGAGGAGGGGCAGACTTACTCAGAACCCTCCCTCAAGCTGGGGAAATATAGGACATCAAGAACATCAATGCTCAGAGTTCCTTAGGGAAGCTAGGTCCTTAATGTCATAATTTTTGCAAAGCTAAACTGATAGAATCTGTAGATAGCAAAGTGCTTAAATTAAAGTCAACTCAGTCAACTGTGTCTAGAGAATCCCTTAAAGAGATGCTTAGAGAAGTAATCAATATAGCCTGATCATGATTCTTAACAGAGCTGATTTTCAGAATGGTGTGGAAAGAAAACTACTACTATCTCAAAATTAGACAGCTCATGATTAAGAATCTATGTTTCTTTTCTTTTCTTTTTCTTTTTCTTTTTCTTTTTTTTGTATAAACCTTCTCCCTGTTGGTGGACAGGCTAAGTGGGCCAAGCTGGCCTTGTGAACTGGTCCATCAGGAAGGACTAGTCCTTGGCCATATGACATACTTATATCTCCAGGTTGATAGACTGAAAGGTCTGAGGACATTTTCTTGTCCTAGTTGTCTATTTATTGGATGCCACTTCCTAGAGCCTTACCTTCCCATTCTCAACTGTGATAATAAAATGATATAAAATGAAGACTAATGAAAAATCAATTTAATATTGCCAATTCTATTGTTTAAAAATAAATATGAGAACCCACCAAATAGTTGATGGTTTTTTACCACCCCTGCATTGGGTTCTTTTTTTAAAATTTTTTTAATGGATATAATACCTTTATTTTATGTATTTATTTTTTATGTGGTGCTGAGGATTGAACACAGTGCCTCACATGTGCTAGGCAAGCACTCTACCACCAAGCCACAACCTCAGCCCTGCATCTGGTTCTTAAATAGTTCTCTCCATGATTAGCTTTCTGCCCTACATTTCTCTCATTAGATAACATTTTTCAAGTTAGGGTATTCAAAGTGTTATACAACTTTGATCAGGTAACTAAATCTTGACACTCTTGTAATACTTATTTTATAATTCACTTGATCACATTAACCAGCCAAGGCAGACTCTAAGAGAATAATATAGAATGTAGGTACTCTTCGGTCTTAGGGGAGGACCTATAGAGATCAGAGGAGGCCAGCTTTCCAAGATAGATGCTCTGGATTCCAGTCATCTTCTGAACAATTGTCTTCTTGTTTGCTTATCATGGTCTGGGGCACTACAACTTGAGTCCTCTCCCAAGGTCACATTGTAGCACAGACAAAACTAAGTTGCGAAGTTTGCCTGCCTTCCTGTCTTTTGCCCTATCCATTTCTCTGAGTGCTTCTTGGTTTGGGTGTGCACAGCATTATTAGCAATAGAGTATGTCATGAAAGTGCTTAGAAATAGACATGATTTGAGGTGTCTAATCTTGAGCAGGAAATGAAAGCTGAACACTGAAGATTCTTTTGGATGGAGAAAATGTTATCGCAGTCATCTTATACTCACCAAACTAGGGCTGCTCTCTGATGCATATGAGAGAACTCAGTAATCATGGATGACTCTGCCCAGCTCCCAGCAGAAAAATCTGTTGTGCATGTAAGAGTAGGAGTTTGGTAACATTTTGCCCTTGGGAGTTTGTGTGAAGGGAAATATCATGCAAAGTCTTTTTTAGCTTTGGTCTCTGTGATTCTATGGAAACAAGGCAGCAGTGGTGAGAATCCAATGAAAGAAAAGCTAAGACAGCGATGCTTTGAGTCTGGAGAGTGGGGGTGAGCAGGAGAAGGAACAATAGGATTTATTTGGGACTGTGCTTGGCTATTCACTTTTGTCTCTGGGATCTGAAGTAGGAACTTTTTCAATGGGCTGTTGATTTGGATCTAAGAGGGAGAGTTATTGGTTGAGTTTACAGAACAGCTTTGGGCAAGAGAGAGAAAGGGGGTCTGGAGGAACTATTGTCTGGGCATCTTCAACCTTGTCTTGTTAATAACTGCTTTGGAGTTTCTCCGCCCCATTTAGAACAATGGAACCACAAGACTAGATTCAATTTGAATTGTGTTTTCTGTTTATTGTAATAGTGTGGTGGGAAAACCTCCAAGGCTCAGAAATTTGGTACTGGATTGTATGCACGCATAAGTCTAAGCTGGGTCAGAGCTGTAAGGCATTGGCCCTGTCTCCATCTGTGATGCTAACTGCATAGTTGAGATGGGCCCTGCATTTGTGGCAGATGGCCAGACTGTTCTCAGAGTTCAGTGTATGTATATGAATATTTACATATACACAAACATGCCTGGAGCAGCTGTCTGCCTGTGTGTCCCAGGCAAAATGGGAGGCATGGCCCGCTAGGTCA
The DNA here is from genome assembly GCA_028644305.1 of Xerus rutilus. NCBI lineage: Eukaryota > Metazoa > Chordata > Mammalia > Rodentia > Sciuridae > Xerus > Xerus rutilus. The sequence goes on along the minus strand of CM053410.1, from coordinate 33,287,810 downwards.
GCAGCCTCGGGCCATTGTCAGAGCTCTCCTCTGCAGTTCCTTCTGGCACCAACCTTTAAGGTAGAATTACCACAAGGTTTGACTTTCTGCATGTTCAAACTTTTCTCTAAGAGTCTAAGAAGCCATCTTTCACGATTTCTTTTTTTCCCTGTGCTGGAGATTGAATCTGAGACCTTTTGCATGTTTGGCAAGCACTCTACCACTGAGCTACATCTCCAGCCCACTCTTGTTCATGCTAAGTTGCACAGTTCGGGAGACAGATTGGAGATGAAGAAGTTTTGTGAGAAAGGATGGTTATTGATCTCAGAGAATTTGAGACTCCCAAGAATATAGCCAGATGTCGAGTCCAGCACCCTGACTTGAACTTCAGAACACTGAAATTAGCCCAGTCTCCCTTACATTCATCTGCTTTCTTCCACGCCAGTTTGATGTTAAATTATCTGATTAAAAAATAATATGTGACAAGTAGCTCTGGAGGAGAGGGACCTTTGTCTAGAATTGAATATAAATGAGACAAATTGACAAGGGTTCCATTTATGAATTTAATATGATCTACATAGATCCTGTTATAGGAAAGATTCTAAAGATGTTTAACAAGTTCTTTCTTGTCAATGTCCTCTGCAACCAGCATTCCAGAACCAGGATGCTGATCACTCACACTGAACGGCCAGAGTCTTTCCGAAATATGTGCCACCTGGGACACAGGTATGCATATAAACATGGAATAGGGGAATCTCTCCTCTAACATGAATTCCCATGAAAAGGGCAGGGCTTTTTTGACTGTTGGTCAATGTGATAAACATTGTACCATTTCTCCAAGTTTATGCATTTCCTGCTAATATGTTTTATCCAGTCTTTTCCTCTTGAGAAACTTCCATTACCCTCCCTATCTAGGAATCTTGAGGATTTAGTAAGTCCTAAAAGTTCGGCTCTACTTCCAAATAATAGGCAGAGAAAGAACAGGAGAATCTGGTCAGTTTCTCAGTACACTAGGAATAACAGTCCTGACTGTCTACTGGATGCTTCTCTGTGTGGAGGGGAGAGCAACACCCAGCCTTGCCTTCCTGATTATTCCTCAGTAGTGTATACCATATTAACTGAGAACCAAGATTACTGTCCCTTTGGTTCACACTCACATTCCCAGAATTTCATTGCAAAATGCTGTACTGGGCTAGCCTAGGGGGTCTAGTGGGATCTTGAGCATTAATGTCCCTGCTTTTCTGGGATCAGCTCTCTCACATAAACCTCAGGCTCTTGACTGAGTTCTGGTCACCAGTGCAGAACCCCTCCCCATCATGTAAACTTCCTGATGGGGTCCACGGTATCTATTGTGGCCGCAGATTGTCATAGTCAAGAGTCCCCTAGCTCATGCTAACTGGTTTCTCTGATTTTCTATCCTGAGAAGTCGGAACCAGGCTGCCTATAGAAACTGAAATACTTGCTCTACAGAATTTTTGCACCAAGGGCTCCTTGGAAAGCTTTCTTCTAGCCACAAAAGTGTCTCTTTTGGATTTTCCTCATGCTGATGGAAACCCTCTAGCTCTAAATTTGTTTACTAAGAGAAGCAATTCAAGCTATTCCTTTTATAAGAGTGAAAATCAGCCTTATTTTTACTTGTTGGCTATACCTAGGGAAAGAGAAGTGACTGAGCATCAATTGAAACACTTTGCTCCATTTCACTCATAAAGAACAAAGCAGAACTATCCTGATGAGAAACAGCATTTACATTTGGAGTGGGTATGAGCTCGTCCACTGTGTCCCTAAAGTCCAGCCATGACAGACTGCTTGTCCTTGTCTGAGTAGGCCCCAGATGTTCATGCTCCTTCCTCCTATAACACACTCCTCATCTCTCCACCATCTGTCACCATCCTACCATCTCCAGGGCATACTTAAATCCCCACTCTCTTTGGGGAGCCATATGAAGCCTTTCATCTGTCCATGAGCTGGCCATGGCACCTTGTTTTGTCTCTTTTATGCTTTCCACTTATTTTATACCATAAATGTCAAGTCTATTCTTATCTAGACCCATTAAAATACACTTTTCTCGAGGAAGTCCCATTGTTTTGTTCATCCAAGACCTTCCTCCCACCCAGACGAAATTATCCACCATGCATCATGCAGCTGGTGTCCAACAAATGTTTGACTCAATGAACTGAGGGCAGTCTTGGGCAGTCAAATAAGCAGAAGGCAATGAGGATTCCTGTTCTCCAAGGTCTAAGAGACTGTCTAAGGCAGTCTGGTGTAGCCTGTGAGATGGTATCATGTCTGGCGCACTGGAATGCCATTGTTGAGGATTATGGGAGACAAAATCCTTTTCTAAACAGTAATACCCTTATGGACTATAGGAAAGTCACTTTTAATCATAGCTATAATTTTAATAGCTACCATGTTAGGGACTTTATTTTCATAACTTGATTTCATCCACACAAGAAAACTAGTTAGTAAGTAGACATTACTATTTCTGATTTTCAGATGAAGTAACAGCTTAGAATTTATGGTTGGCAATTGAAGAAGAGGGTTTTAATTGCGTATGTGTCTCTACTATATCAAACTGTCTCCCGCTGACCTCTTTGGGCCCCAGTTGATGAATAATCTCTGTTTTCCTTGGTTTTATTATTCCATAATGCCTAGGATAGTTTCAGATGGAAGCCAGAAAAGAGAGCAAGGCATTGAGTCAAGATTATGGCCCTGACAGAAAAGAGAGCTGAGGAAGTCCTTCCCTCTCTCAGCAAGTCTGCCTTGAACCTTGTAGGAGGTGGGGCTTAGGGCATTCAGATTCACCTTTACAGCCTAGATTTGCCTCTATAGTTCTTGATAGAATTTGTTAATGAAAAATCTTAGAAAGATACAAAAAATGAAAGTGAGTGAGGAATATGAAAGCTACACTGTGAAACAAGAGCTACAGTTTGGTATCAGATGACTAAAGTGTAACCAAACACAATAAACATTTACAAGGTTGGCATATGAGTTTCTTGTTACTTTTTAACAAATTTTCACAAACTTTTAAAAATTTGTTCTAATTAGTCAAACATGACAGCAGAATACATTTGGACACATCATACATAAATGGAGTATAACTTTTCATTCTTCTGGTTGTACATGATGTAATTATACAGGTTGTATAATCATATATGCAGATAGGGTAATAATGTCTGATTCATTCTACTATCATTCCTATCCCCATGCCCCCTCTCCTCCCTTCACTTTCCTCTGTTTAATCCAAAATGCCACCCTCACCCTTACTGTGAATTAGCATTCTCATATCAGAGAAAACATTTGGCCTTTGGTTCTTTGGTTTTGGCTTATTTCGCTTAGCATAACTTTCTCCAGTTCCATCCATTTACTGGCAAATGCCATAATTTCATTCTTCTTTAAGGCTGAGTAATATTCCATTAAATTGTCACAAACTTAGTGACTTAAGAACATACAAACTTATTCTCTTATAGTTCTGGAATCAGAAATCTAAAATCAAGATGTTGTCAGAGTTGGTTCCTTCTGGAGACTTCAGAGAAAGAATCAGTTTCTTGTCATCTTCCTTGGTTTGTGACAGTCTCACTCTAATCTCTGCTTTTCTCATCACATGTTTTTCTTATTCTTTTGATCATTTTGCCTCCCTCTTATGTGGGCCCTTGTGATTACATTTATTGTCCACTGAGGTAATCCAAGACGAACATCCTATCCTAGATCTTTAATCACATCGTCAAAGTTCCTTTTGCCATAAATGGTAACATAAATAGGTTCTAGGGATTAGAACTTGGACATTTTTGAGTGGCATTTATTCAGCCTGCCATTATTAGTTTCTGATACTTATTTCTAATTTCTTCTTCATCAAGGAATAAAAAAATGTCAGATATATTAATGTCCCCTGTGTGTATCTACTTAACATTGGCATAGGACCCGTGCGTGCTCTGGACTGTCTGCAGGATTATATTTTTCTAGTCCCTTAGAATTACTATATGCTCTAAAGTTTCTCAGTTAACTACTAGTTGGACACTAATGGTAAACATATCTATACATTGCAAGGTATAGAATCTTATGTGCTGGAATTCCTTGAAAGACAGAATGAGAGCAGAAAGTCATCCTTCTGGGAGTGAGGGCTGGGGGTGGGGTAGAATCTGGCAACCCATTTTCTTGCTCCTGTGGATTATAAGGGAACCCTGGGAAGTCTAGTGATGACAAGTGTCTGGTGTGGTTAGGCAAGTGATGGTCACTGCCAGCTGGGAGGTGGGAGGTGTGGGAAAGGGTATGGGAGATGAAGAGAGAACAGGAAGAAAAACAGAAAAAAATGTGTTTTCCCAACTTTTTATTAAAAAAATTAAATATACAGAAAAGTTAGAAGATAAATGTAATAAATGCTTTGTATTCACCAATTTTTAGCATTTAGCCACAATTGCTTTCTCTCTCACATACATTTATATATGTTTATTATGCAAACATGAATACATATACACTATATATGCATGCTTTTATTCTGAATCATTTGAAACTAACTTGTTTATATATGTATTTTATATATGTGTATATGAATTCATAAACACTATATATGCTTTTTTTATATTTTATTTTTTAGTTGTAGATGGACACAATGTCTTTATTTTATTGCTTTGTATGTGGTGCTGAGGATCGAACCCAGGGCCTCACGCATGCGAGGCAAGCGCTCTACCGCTGAGCTACAATCCCAGCCCCTATATATGCTTTTATTCTGAGACATTTGAAAGTAATTTGAAGGCATCACAACATCTCCTGCCTTCAGACTCACACAACTCTCGAGACTAAGGACATTCACATATACCACACCACTATCATATCTAACTATAATAACATTTAACATACAGTCCATACTAACACATTTTTACCTATGCAAAGATGTCTTTTGTTGATTTGTTTATTAATACATAAGAAGGAAAGATTTTTAATAGCTTTTATCTTTTCCTTGAGAGTAAGAAGGTTGGAGGAGGAGGAGAGATGACTGCAGAAGATTGTTAGAAGTCTATTTGGAGCAAATTATTCTGTAAGAGTTGGTCACTTCCATTGTTATGGTATCTGTCCTAAAAGAATTTCTTCATGGCTTGTGGCATCAGACTGTTGCTTTGAATGCAAGTCTACATGAAGACAATCTTGAGAGACTACAGTTTGTGTGTGTGCATGTATGCATATGTGAAGAAATTACACATGCCAGAATAGTAAGAGATTACTCTTAATATTTAATCCAGGAGTTCTCAGACTTTAGTCTTCTTAAGGATTAGTTTGTTAAAAGTACAGATCCTTGGCTTCTGCCACCAGAGATTCTGATTTCGTAGGCCTGGAGTAGAATCCAGAAAGCTGCACTTTTAAATAACCTTCCAGAGAATTCTGGTACTTGGAAGAAAGAATGATTTAATCAGTCAGAATTGTTAGAGTGCATTTTTTAAAAAAATCTTTTCAAAAAACAATATATACATAGCTTTAGTTTCAAGTGAGTGAGTCACTAATGATGAGCTTTTAGGCAACAAGAGGCTACACACACACACACACACACACACACACAGACACCCACTCATTTATGCATATAAAATGCTTCAAAGTAACTAAAGCCTCTCCTACCTGTTACCATACCATGTGACTAACTACTCTGCTTATATATAATTTTATAAATAATACTATAAGGTGAAAATCAAGTGTACTAAATAATAGTAAGAGATATGGTATTATTCTTTAATTCCATCCAAGGGAATTGAACAGAACCTAAGTCAAGAGCATTTTTCCCAGAATACTCACTCTGATCACCAGAAAAAAAAAAAGAAAGTCCTGAATTAGATGACCAATCAGAATGATCAGTTTTCAAAAATATATGTAATAGACTTAGAAAAACTAATGCAGACAAGAATCTCTAATAGATTACATTTACTGTCTTCTACTTAACCCTGGTAAAGTTCTTACCGGACTTAGTGAGGCTCCATGGTTAAGGTCTACCTAAAAATGAAAAATTCCCCTGCCATGCTGTGGGTATATTTTGAAGTAGAACGGTTTTTGTGTTGTTGGTGGGTGGATCATACTCCCGTTCTAACATTGTGGTTCATGTCATCTAGTAGGACAGAAATAAAACCTTCCAGCACCTTCTCACAGAGCTAAATATGTTGTATGAGAATATTATAGCATCCCAGAGACAGGCCTTGTACCTCAGGGATTTGAAAGGGGTCTATATCCTTGCAGGAGTGTCTCATTCTATCATTACTAATGGTAGGAACTCTAGAGTTGGTAGGAGCCCACAGGACAGAATTCATGGGAGCAGGTATTTTGTCAGGAGAGGTGTTATTTAGAACCGAACGATTGTTTTTTTGTAAGAAATGATTAGAAAACTTAAGGAGCCTGAAGAGACTATTTAAAAGAGACATAAATATATTTAGACTGGATTAGGACTCAGAGATGAAGGATGAAGGGAATTATCTCTATATCTTTTTCAAAAAGACATTTTTTTTGTTATTTTTCAAAAAAGGAAAAAAGATGATTTACTAAAATATTTGCTATGCACAATTACTCAGAGTAGTGATGTTTTGGGGGAGGAACTAGCCAGCTGGTTGAATGATAGTAATAAACACTCTGAAGTTTAACTGTGTGGCAATATAACTGTATTAATTAAGATTCAGATGGATTTGCTAACATATACTGGTTTATTAATACTGGTGCTTTGGTTATTTGGATAAGTTTAAAAGCCCATAGGAAAATATTTGATGAATTTCAAGAATTTTGAATTTCATGCATATCATAAATATATTAATAAACCCCAATAGCATTCAAAAATCTTTTTACCATAGCATAATATTTTTGAAATATGATACACATTTTCTCTTGTCTTTCTTTTTTCCATTTTGTCTTTTCCCTCATTAAAGCTGTTGACTGTTCTTGAAGGGGAAATGAGAGTAGGAAGCAGAGAAAAAGAATACCTCTTTCTGGATATTTGTTAAAAAGTTAATGGAAAAGGCAAAGGCTCAACCTGAGCAGGGTTAGTGAGAGAAGCTCATGAGTAGGAAGGCTCCCCACCTGGGTCAGCCTCTCACACTAGGCCAAGTGTCCAAGGACCAGACAGAGGAGAGGATGGGGTAAGAGGCTGTGGCTTTTTGAGAAGAGACCAGGCAGGCAGGGATGGAGTTGCTGCACATGCAGCTCAGTCTCCCTGTGGTGGGCTGTGGCCAGCATCCCCCTCATGGCTGCTCAGCTGTTGGAGGCTGTGTCCTCACTAATTCCTTTCCATCTGATTAACCCCAGGTAGAGGACTTCCCCTAAAATATCCCTGAAAATGCTTACAGGAACAAGGAGAGGCTCTGGACCAATACGTAGGCAATGAGGAGGGAAAATCTTCCTTATACCTATACTCACTGGGCAAGCTGAAGGAACCTCCCGCCATCCTTAGTTGCAAAACTCATAAAGCCCTTTAATAGGTGCCTCTAAGGCACCTTAAGTTTCCCTGCTATGGTGCCATTTTTATGTAAATTATTGGCACTGATGGTGAGTGAGCAGATATTCAGTCTCTTACACTTTATTAACAGAGAGATAATAAATACTTAGGGTTGGCTTCTCTAAAACACAGACGCAATCACATCATTTCCATAGCAAAATCTTTTGAGGATCCCTACCTGCCTCCAGGGTACCTGCCAAGCATGATATGCAATGATCAGGCCCATTGTCTCACTCTGGTCACTCCTCAACCTCTACACAACCTCTTCCAAGGGCAGGCACATTAAGTCTGTCACTGCTCCCCAAGAGCTCATGTGTGTCTTCACTCTTCCATTCCTTTGCTCACAATCTTCTTCTGCCAAGAAAGTCCATTATGCTGGGCGCGGTGGCTCAAGCCTGTAATCCCAGCACTTTGGGAGGTTGAGACAGGAGAATCATGAGTTCAAAGCCAGCCTCAGCAAGGGCCAGGCGCTAAGCAACTCAGTGAGACCCTGTCTCTACATAAAACTAGGGCTGAGGATATGGCTCTGAGTTCAATCCCCAGTACCAAAAAAAAAAAAAAAAAGGCCCATTCTTCCCTACTTTTACCAACCCTGCTTCGCCCAGTCACACGTTCACCACGCATACCTGCTCTTAGACACATCCTAGCCCCCAGGAAAAGCCCATCACCATTTTAGTTAGCTTTTTTGCCACTATGATAAAAAGAACCAGAAAGAACAATTTTAGAAGAGGAAAAGTTTGTTTTGGGCTCACAGTTTCAGAGGTCTCAGTCCTAGATGGCTGATTCCATTCCTTGGGCCCTGAGATGAGGCAGAACATCAAGGTGGAAGTGTGCAGTGGAGGAAAGCAGCTGGGGACTTTGCACCAGGAAGCAGAGAGAGCTCTGTTTAACAAAGACAAAATATATACCCTAAAGGCACACCTCCAGGGACCCACCTCTTCCAGCCTTACCTTATCTGCCTCCAGTTACCACTCAGTTAATCCTTATCAGAGGATTAATGCATTGATTAGGTTAAGGCTCTCATCACCCAATCATTTCACCTCTAAACTTTCTTGCATTGTCTCACACATGAGCTTTTGGGAGACACCTCATATCTAAACCATAATAATCACTTCTAAATTAATCTTCCAGTCCAACAAAGAATCAGGCTTGTGGGTATTACAGTACTTGGGTCTATAAAAAGAAGAATTTTAAACAAGTTTAATATAGTTTGTGTGAAGAAAGACTGATTCATGAACTGGGCAGCACTTAGAACTAGAAGGGGTTCAGAGGGATCTACCAGTAATATGACCAGTAAGCTTTTATATATTGAACACAGAAGCAAAGTAGAAAAATCAGCTGATTTGCTACAGCTGGACATTTACCATAATTGGGCATGGTCTCATCAGTTGGCTATCCACGATTAGCTGGAGTTTAGTTATTTGTTATAAAAATATATTCCAAAGTTAGGTTTTGGCTTATTTACATGCCAGATTAGGTTGTAATTTATTATATAGGAACTAAAAGTAGGAAGACAGTCTCAAGCCAATGGCCTCCTGTTTATATAACTTAACAGGGCTCAGCAAATCTTTATGAGGATAAATCTATCCATTTTGCAAAGGAGTTGTGCTTCCTGAGAACAGACACTGTGTCCTTCTCATTAGCTCACTTTGGCAATGCTGAGTCCAAGTGACCTCTTGTCTTTGTGCTTCTGCAAGGAAGTTCAACTGCAAGTTCAGGGGAGATTTATCTTGCACAGTATCAGAAGTGGGCAGCAAGAGTATGAAGTGAGCTTTTATATCCTGTGCTTGGCACAAAGCCTCCAGGAGTGAAAGGCATTCCAGGTTCTTTGCAGCTCTTACAGCTGGCAGAGAGGTCTGTGTACAGCAGTAACCCAATTGACATTTTTTAAGTTTAATTGAAATGGTGGAGAAAAATCATTTGATAGTCACTTACCTATTTGAATACTTTCTGTGTTCTTATACATAATGCAAAAATAATGTTTTAAATAGAAATCCAGGAGATATCCTATAGGAGAAATTCCCTACTAGTCTTTTTTAATATCTTTTTTAAAAAATATCTTTATTTTATTTATTTGTATGTGGTGCTGAGGATCGAACCCAGTGACTCATGCATGCGAGGCAAGCGCTCTACCACTGAGCCACAGCCCCGGCCCCATGCAATATCTTTATTCTACTTATTTATTTGTATATGGTGCTGAGGTAGTCTTTTTTTAATATATATTTTTCAGCTGTAGATGGACACAATACCTTTATTTTTTTATTTTTATTTAAAAAAATATTTTTTTTGAGCCGGGCACAGTGGCACAAGCCTGTAATCCCAGCACTTAGGGAGGCTGAGACAGGAGAATTGAGAGTTCAAAGCCAGCCTCAGCAATGGCGAGGCACTAAGCAACTCAGTGAGACCCTGTCTCTACATAAAACACAAAACAGGGCTGGGGATGTGGCTCAGTGGTTGAGTGCCCCTGAGTTCAATCTCCAGTACCAAAAAAAAAAAAAAAATTTTTTTGTAGTTGTAGATGGACAGAATGCCTTTCATTTGTTTATTTTTATGTGGTGCTAAGGATCAAACCCAGTGCCTCACATATGCTAACCAAGTGCTCTACCACTGAACTACAGCCCCAGCCCCAATACCTTTATTTTATTTATTTATTTTTATGTGGTGCTGAGAATTGAACCCAGTGCCTTACATGTGCTAGGCAAATACTCTACCACTGAGCTACAACTTCAGCCCCTCACCCAATCATCTTTCACCAATGCTCAAAACTCCTTTATAGGTTATGTTGTTGTTGTTGTTGTTGTTTTAATTTTGTTTAGTTGTAGATGGATACCTTTATTTTATTTATTTATTTTTATGTGGTGCTGAGGATCGAACCCAGTGCCTCACACATACTAGGCAAGCACTCTACCACTGAGGTACAACCCCAGCCCATGGGATATGTTTTTGTAGTAAATATTGGATCACAGTTTGAATACGGTTAGTCCTCACCAAACTCATGTTGAGAAGTGGTCCTCAGTGTAATGATATTAAGAACTGGCAGGCCCTTGAAGAGGCATTTGGGGCCAGGAAGCTCCACCCTCATGAATGGATCAGTTTTTCTCATGAGAATGGATTAGATATCATGGGAGTGTGACCCTTTTTATCACTCTTCCTCTTCCTTTTCAGCCATTCATGAAGCAGTACGTATCTGTTTTCAGAAGATGAGCAAATGCTGGCACCAAGCTCTTGAACTTCCAGAACTGCAAGCTAAAAAACAAACAACACTGCCCCCCCTTTTGTAAATAAATGACTCAATCTCAGGTATTCTGTTATATCAGCAGCAAACAGTCCAAGACACCGTGTTGTAGATAATGTGTACCATATACTGCCCATAACTACCTGGTTGTACTACTTCTGTGCCAAAGGAAGGTTGGGTGGTGGCAGGGGAGTGCAGAAGAAAGTACAGGAAGCTCAGCTATGTTGAGTCGTTCTTGTCATTCCTATCCAGTTCCCAGGGCTCAAAAATATTCCAAGGTGAGAGGAAGTTTGGGATGATCTCCAGGGAAAGGGAGGAGATACTATGGTGCAGAAATCTGTGACTGTTGGCAATGCTGTGCCCAAAGTGAGCTAGTGCCTTTGTGTTTCTGCAAGGAAGGTCATCTGCAAGTGGAGGGGAGATTTGTCTTTCACAGTGTCAGAAGTGGGCAGCAAGCTTTTACATCCTGTGCTTGGCATGAGGTCTCCAGAAGTGGAAGATGTTCCAGGTCTTTTGCTTAAGATCCGATTGAGTCATATTTGGCCAGAGAGAAGCTCTGCAGCAGTGAAAATTTTGGCAAACTTTCAGACTTTTTTGCCACAGATGGGATTCATATTTTCATAGGTAGAGGACAGTCAAGATTGTGAGGTAGGCTCAAAAACAGACTTGAAACCCATTACCCACCCTTAAATTCTCTATATCCCAATATGTGCCTGGCTCCCTGCTTGACACTGTATGAAAGTCACCATGACTAGAGCACAGTCCTTACCTTAAAGAGTCTATATAACTAATGCAGAGAAAAAGGCTGAAAGGCACCTGCAATTAATCAACTACAATGATAAAGAAAGTTAAATGCCAAAATAAATGGCTATCTCTTATAATATTCTTGCTTGGCTTGTTGGGTATACTGGACTGCAGGCCTAGGTCTTAGGTGAGCAGCATCCAGGGGAGACTTCAGTGTCATAGCCACACTGATCTTTTGTCTGCCCATCAGCCACATGAGTCCTGTGGGCCAGATTGCTAGGGCCTTGTCGCTGGACACAATCCTACGGGAACATTGCCTCAGCTGGGAGCCAAGCCAGCATGTGGAGGCTGTGAAAGAAGGAAGAAGAGAGAGCACATCTATAGGGACAGTCTGTAGCTCAGCAGCCACATGCCTGATGGTCTGAACTCCATAGACTCTGCTGTGCTCATAGCCATGAATTTAATAGGAAAGACAATAGGAGAAAAATAATTGGGAAATATTTTGATAATATTTCTGACTCTGCCATGATGAACCTGAACTCCAAGTTCAATCATCTGTGCCTCTTGTCCAATCTAAGAACAGGTCTACAGGTAGATGAATTCTTGCACCTATAAGCCCTACAGGGTTTTTGGCCTGAATGTGTCTGGTGATATAAGACCACCAATTTGTTCTTTCAGAATGAATTCTTCTCGGTTCTCCATCTACCTTGATCTTTTACCAGGTTGCTTACTTCTCTCTCCTTTGTTACTTCAGTCTTTCCTAACATAATTTTCATTTCTACCCCTTTCTAAAAGGGTAAAAATACTTTTCAGGACTTGATGCTTACACTTGAGAAAAGAGAACAAGGGGAAGAGATGGTTTTTATCTATTTATACAGCTCCCCAAGGCAAGGTTGAGAAGATCATTGGAACAGAGCCATTTAAATATTTTTCTTTGTTCTAAACCCTAGGGCAGTGATGAGGACTGAGGCTCTGAGGAGACTGGGGACTTGTCCCAGATCAGGGAACAGGTGCCATATTTGAAAGTCTAATAGACAAGGAAGGTTTCCCTTTCTGCAGTTTTTTTTTCTTTCAATTTTATCTGTTTTCTAAGGCTGGTGCTGTTTCCAGGGAAGGACCAGCTGCTGCTGGGTTTTGTGCCAGAACCTGGGAATCCGTTCCTAGCAGGGAGACTCATGGTGGCACTCATATCCTTGTTCCCTCCTTCCTTTCCTGCTAATGACCCCTCAGCAGGGCAAGCCTCCAGGGGTTTGTGGAGTGAGGCAATCCCACTGGGGGAGAGTTAGAACAGATTGCTTTACTGACTCATGGTTACCACAGAGTCCACCGGTGCATTAGCCTGGGGTTAATCCCAGGAACTCGGAAGCCCATGTGGACTTCCTTCAGGGCAGCTCTTCTCTTCACATAAATTCTAGCTTGTCATTGGCAGTGAGGAGATGGACAGATGATGGGTTAAGTGACTCACATTGTTCTGACTAAGACACTGAAGGATGGGATGTTGAAAGTGGGTACAACTCTGTCTTGGCTTATAGTAGGCACTTGGTCTGTGTTTGGAAACAACAGATTTCATACTTAATTTATGTATTCATCCACTGACTATTCAGGAAATACATGTTGATAGCCCTTCATGAACAAGGCCATAGTGCTTTGGGTGAGACTGAAGACACTCCCCTGAGGGTTGACAACATTGTCAGATAGATCAGGGACAATATCCAGGACCAGATGAATGGAGGAGAATTTTAGGCTCAATGCAGAAAGGCAGTTTGATGGCTGAAGAGTAATATTCAGATGGATAGTGAGCTCAGTAATAATGGCACTGACCCACTAGAATTTCTAGGGTCCTTACTATGTGCCATTTAATTCTCATAATAACTCACTAAGGTGAATATTATTCTCTTCATTTGAAGATGAAGCTACTGAAGAAATTAGAAAGGTTAATTTTCCTGAGGCTATATTTATAACTTGAAATGACTGAATCATTTAATCCAGATCTTCTGAATCTAAACCTTTCAACTGTAGTCCATATGATGTCCCGAAGTGTGGCCTCTGATATGATGGGCTGTGCATAGTCATAGAAGTCAAGGTGATAGTCAGGGAAATGGCATTGAGGATCTTTTTTATTCATGGCCCGGTCCAATTATTCCCCTAAAAGAAGAGAATTTGCAAGAACATGGCAGGATATCAGACAGGCTTGAGGACAGGGTTCCAGTTCCAATAGAAATAAGAAAATAACCAGTAGGGGAGCTAAGGGAACATACAGTTGTGGAAATTGATTTGAATAACCTGATTATGTATATAGGTGAAAAAATATACTCTAGTACCTATAGGTAAGGTTGATTCAAAATATTTAATCATTCATTCATTTCATGTTTGATGAATCAGAATGGACACTTGAAGTTCTTGGTGAGCCTTGCTAACTATGTAAATCAGATGTTAACCTTTTAGTTTCTGGACAATGGAGCAATGGGACAATGTTTGGGCTGTTAGCATATAAGCGTCAATCCTCCTGGAACTGCTGATCCTCACCCCCAGGAAAATGGCACTGAATCCTTGTCATTTTGCTATGTCCTAGTAGGCATACCTATGTCCTAACACCAGTTCTCTGAGAGCTGGTATTAGCAGCTCATTGCAGATTCTTCTCAGCTTTATTAAACCAAGATAGCCAGTGTCCTTCATCTCCTGGCAAGAATGAGTTGGACCTTAGACAGGGGCAAATAGCCACCCTGAGGAACTGGAGAAGGACAGCCAAACAAAGGCATTGTCAGCCATCTTAATCATCTTGTCTCCAGAATTTATTACAATTTCAAATTCACACCAGAAACTGTCTGGTCCCAGTCCTTGTCTTTAAGGAACTTTAATTCTGAAATGAGTACCTTCATGGATGTGCATTTGCATTGAATTTGTAAAAGTAGGGAGTGTTATCTAGCTGCTCTAACAAGGACCAATACAAAGTGACTGAAATAAGGTAGAGTTTTATTGCTTTCTCTCATGTAATGCTCCAGGGCTAATAAGGTGATGTCATTGTTGGGAACTCAGAATTTTCCTGTTTGGAGTTCTGCATTCCCTAAGGTATTGGTCTCATCTACACTTTCCAAGATGGTTTACTACCCAGTCTGCAGAAAAGCTATCAGGAGGTGTAAAGAAGGAAAAGAGGGCAAGCTTCTCCCTTTAGAATATGGCCAAATGTCCCTTTTGCCATATTCCAGTAAGCAGAACTTAGTCAGGTGGCCACTCCTCTTAGCATCAGGAAGGCTGGGAAATGTACTCTTTATTCTATAATGGTCCATCTTGCTAAAACTGGGCATTCTCTTAAGAAAAAGAAGAGAGACTGGGGAACAATTAGCAGTCAATATTATAGTACCCTTGTTATAGTTTTGATCTTAAAAGTTCCTGGAAGCCCTGTGTGTTGAAGGTTTGTTCCCCAGAGTGATACTATTGGGAGGTTGTGATACTATTGGGAGGTTTAAGAGGTGGGACTTAGTGTCCCTATTGGGAAGTCTTCAAGTCAGTGGAATCTTCCCCTTGAAGGGAATAGTGGGATCTTGGCCCTTGTCTCTTCCTCTATTTTGCTTCCTGGCCTTGGGTTTTGCTCCACCATGAGCTCCTGCCATAATGTACCAACTCACGGCTCAAAGCAAACAGGCCAATCAGTCATGGACTGCAACCTTCAAAACTATGAGCCAGAATAAGCTTTTTCTCTTTATAAGTTGATTATCTCAGATATTTGTTTTAATGATGAAAAACTGACTAACATGACCCTATATCGGTTACTCAAACATGCATTCTTCTTCCCACATAGACCATACAAAGCCCTTCTCCAAGGAAGACCCTCCTGAAGTCCCATTGAGTCACTGCACTTGGTTCAAATCTAAGATCTCTGGGTGATATATTTGTCTGGTTCACTTCTCGATGAGATTCCTCTACACAGGAAAACCAAGTCATCTATTTCCTCCTTACACTCTATATACAATGGTAGTGCAGGATTAGACTTATGGTAGTAGAAATGCTCATCCAGAAAAGGAAAGAGTTCTGCCTTCCCTAAGGTATTAGTCTCATCTATACTTGATGAGAGACTCACCACTGTCACTGGTCCATAATGATGGTCAATCCTGCCAGCGACAAGCCCTCATCCTGGTCATATAGGAGTTTTCTTGGTCAGTACCCCTTGTAGGTAAGAGGTAGACTGAGTGTCTTAAAAATTCACAGGACAGAATGGGGGCTTTGAAGTTTTGCCTGTTATTTCAAGTCTCTTTGGCAGCAGAGAAAATTACATCCCAAATAATATAGTATTTTTAATATTTTTCAAAGATACTGAGCCTCAGAGAAATTCATTCATAGCAATTTAATTCATCAGGACTTTTTAATTTCAAATGAGAGAAACTCATGTCAAATAAGCTCAGGTGAAAGGCAGAATGTAGTGGTTCCCATGGAGCTCATTATGGGAGGAGCAAAGTTGGATGGATCTAAGCCTCAGGGGTGATGGAATTGGAGCTGGACAGTCACTGGGCTTTCTGATTCTCTCCTTTATACTGCTTTCCATGTGTCAGAATCCTATTTCTATACTACAGACCTGCCTCTTCTATGTGCTGGGACCATGGCCACTCGTCTTCACTATACAGTGCAATGATCTATCGTCTCTTAATTATTACCAAAAATTAAAAAATAAAAAAATACAAAATCCCTATTGGGGGGCTCTGATTAGCTGACTTGGGTCATATCCAGGGTGAATGTTGATCGACATACTCAGAAGAAGAACATGATGAATGACAAAGAGATCATCTCCTGCAAGAAACAGGGAGGAAGGCCAGGCAAACAAAGTAAATGCCTCTTACAGAGATGGGTGCTGACCACTGAGGACTCAATTCTAGTGTTCTGGTTCCTGATCCAGAGTGCTTTCTAGGTTCCATCCTTTCTTCTGCTATTGGGTTTAGTTGCTTTTTATTTCCCCATTAGCAGTGTCTGATGTAGATAATTTTGGTTGAATTTGAGCTGTTGCATTACAAGTTCAGCCAGGATACACAAGTGTCAGGTAATAATCCTTCTCAATCTTGTGAACCAGTTAACACTGCTAACAGGCAGAACTATTAACATGCTGACACTTCCTAACTACATAATCCGCTGGCAGCCTGAGCTTGACTGATTGATATTTGACCCAATAAAGCTGATCTGGATAAGCTTCCCTGGTCTCCAAGGACATCATTCTAACTGTAAGGAATGAATATATATATATAAATATAGTTAAAGTAATTTTAATATCTTTACAGAAGTAAGCTTTCCAACCATCTTGCTGGGCTTGGCAAGCACGAACGTCTTCTGTCACAGATTGTATGGAAATATAACCCAGAGCCTTAGGACCCTCATAGTCGGCTGGAGACCTTCATGGCAAGGGGCAGTCAGCTCTCTCCACCAGCTTGGAAAGATTCAGTGGGTTAATTCAAGCATCCAGGAGGCTAACAAGGAAAGCAAGCAATAAAACTCCAGACAGAAGAAAGGAAGCTTGCTAACAATAAAAAATGGCAGGAAGGTTCCCAAGCCATCTGTAACCCATTAGAATGTTGTGAACCATTTTCCAGGATATTTTTCCGATGATGTTTTCGGCTTCTGTGCTTGTTAGGAAGAGCCCATTTGGGAACAAGGACGTTGTAGTTGAATAAATGAACTTGTTTTAGGCACGACAGGTCCTGGGAGTTTCTTTGAAGGGCCTGTCTGGTATTAGTAGTAAAATTATACATACGAACAAATGACTGCTAATGTGTATGTGCCCTAAAACCAAACTCCATAAAACTGATTTACTGAAGATGAAATCTATTTAAAATTGAAAATAAAGCTTTTGAGGTGACCTAGTGAAAAACTTTTGTTTTCATGTGAAGCTCTCTAGTTCTTATGCCATTGATAGACTGAAATTGCTAAATAGTCTACATTTTAGTTAACAGTATGAGAAAAAAGTCTTAAAATTTTTCCTTATTCAGAGATAACTTGTATTTGTGGGACTTGTAGATTCCATAATTCCTTGTCTAAAATAAGGGGATTAAAAATGCTAGCTGGGACCATTTCTGCAAAATTCACCCAAGTCCCTTAGCTATTAAAGAATTCAGCTGGAAGCATTAAGGAATCTTGAATTAAAATTGCATTTCATAACTAGGAAATTTAAATCATATTGCCTAAAATTTTAAAATAATGGACTTATACCTCTTTTGAATTAGAATAAAATTCCATTTTAGAAAAGAGTAAAATTATGGGAAATGATTGTCAAACAAGCTGCTCTTAGAGGAATGTGAAAAAACTATTTTATATCCCTTTTTAAAAAACTGTGTGCCCATTTAAATATGTTTGAAGATATGGCTAAGGTATATCTTCTGGGAGAAAAAGGGATGTATGAGGTCATTTTTAAAATAGAAAAATATGGGAATGACTTTGAAGCCTGTAAAATTTTATTTATTTTTATCTATAACTATATACTTTCTATGTAGATATTATCTATCTACCCATATGTGTGTGTGTGTGTGTGTGTGTGTGTGTGTGTGTGTGTATCTCTTTTCTCAAGTGCATATTCAGCACACTGAGTGCATTCCCTGTTCCCCACATTCTGGTGTTTTGGTTGCAGAAGAATATCTTCACAGGCAGCTTAGTAGGAAGAGCACAAAATTTGGACTCTAACATTCTGTTCACCTTTGGGAGAAGAGCGTGACAGTAGTGTGTGCTCCTACTTAAGGTGTGTGAACTGTCACTTAACCATTCTGATCTACCATCTCCTCACCTATAAAATGAGAAAGTGCCAGGATTGTTTAAACACTCAAACAGGAAACTGTACGCCAAGTATTGAGCCATGGAGACTTGTCAGTAAGTGTTGTTGAGATTATTATTATCATGCCTATTATTATGAATCAGAATTCAGATGGATCTGGGACTCTGCTGACTTCAGGGAGCTGGCCGCTGATATTTCTAAGTCGGTTCTCAGCTGGGAAGACTCTTCTCCACCAAGGTCCAGACTAGCAGCCGCTTCCCGTTGCCTGTGGAGAGTTTGAAGTGATGGCATCGAGTTTGTTTTTCATCTTAGCTATTTCCATCCAGCTCTGTTTGATTGGGAACAGGCTCTCCTCCTGCCACCTGTCAGGGGAATGCCTTTGCCAGGGAAGAGGGTCTGCTCTCTGCTCCCACATGTACTGGCCTGTCAGCTGTTTCTCATTTTCCTCACCTGCAGGGCTTTAGGCCAGACTCACCAAGGGTTGGCACAACCAAGGTGAGAAGAGAATAAAAGCATCTGGTCTTGGGGAAGTCCATTGCCTTTGCATCAGAGTTATGTCACTCTCTCGTTCAATTTCCAGCCAGCCTTGTCCTTGCATTCCCTTCTAGAGCTGTGGGCTGCTGGTGCCGTCTGTCTCTCCATGGCCTAACTTGTTCTGCTGCTGTAGTTCCCAGCATTCTTTGTCTGAACTCTGAATGTCTTGCCTTGTGAATTTTGTAGCTGCCATCTTTTCTGCCTGATTCTCCTTCTCCGGCACTTTTCTCTTTTTCTAGCTCTTTCCCTATGCAGAGAGAGAAAGTTAGAGTGAACCAATTGAAACACAGTGACATAATGTGTTTTATATGGAGAGAGGCTATCCTTTGCCATCATACAGACTTGAATTTGAATCCAAGCTCAGCCACTTACTTGCCCTGGGGCACTAGATCTATTATTTAATCCCTTTAAGCCCAAGTCCTTTCATAGGTAAAGTCACAAAAACCATACATGCTCCTTGCTTGTGGTGAGTGGACCAACATATGACCATGCCTGGCCATTGGGGATGGTTGTCCAGAAAACCAAATCCAATAAGATAGATACACTAATGGAGAGAAAGATAGATGATAGATAGATGAAAAGAGAGATTTACTACAAGAAATTGGCTCATATAATTATGGAGACTGAGAAATCCTAGGAACATCAGTTTGAAGGCCTGGGAACCAAGAGAGTCAATGGTATAAATTCAAGTGTGAAGGCGGAAGACCAAAGTCACTGCTTAAAGACTGTCAGGAAGAGAAGGCAAATTCTCTGCTGTTCAGCTTTTGTTCTAATTAGGGCTTCTTGGATTAGATGAGACCCACCCACATTATGGAGGGCAATCTGCTTTATTCAGTTTATTGATTCAAATGTTAATCTCACTCAGAAATACCCTCGCACACACATCCAAAATAATATTTAATCAAATATCTGGGTATCTCATGACCCAGTCAAGTTGACACATATAATTAACCAGCACAGGAGGATTAGATCCATAATCGATCAAATGTCATAACAGCCCTGGATCTGCAAATCTGCTGTGAAATGATAACTGTGTTGTCATCCAGATCAAATCAAGATTGGTATAATAGCCATTTGCCTTCAAGATGGGAAATATAGCTACTTCCTGAATGTCCCATTCAGGGAAAGGATCTGGATCTGTTTCTCCTCCTATGAAGCCAGCCTTAGATTATGACCTAAGAATTTGTATTGAGCAGCATAGTGATAACCAGAGTGGTGACAGATGTGGTGGGAGAGGATAGGCCTGAGGAGAGCTGTTTTTTGAAATCTATAAGTCCCGTCCAGGAGCCAGCCACAGAGCTCAACAGAAGCATGTACTAAAGCCAAGCATCAGGAAGATATCAGACATATTTAGCATTTTCTTTACTTTTTAATTCATTCTTTAAAATTGTACCTTGTTGCTGTATCATTCTTTTTTCTTTTTTTTGGTACTGGGGATTGAACTCAGGGGCACTGGACCACTGAGCCACATCCCCAGCCCTCTTTTGTGTTTTATGTAGAGACAGAGTCTCACTGAGTTGCTTAGTGCCTCGCCGTTGCTGAGGCTGGCTTTGAACTCGCGATTCTCCTGTCTCAGCCTCCCAAAGTGCTAGGATTACAAGCGTGAGCCACCACACCCGGCTTGTATCATTCTTATAGATTATAAAGTGAGGCAATTAATCTCATTTGAACATTTTATTCAATAAGATCACTTATATGTGAGAAATTGAATTGCCTTCTACCAAAATCTTGATTGCTTTAGAAGGCATTTGGAATGAAAATCAAGATTTCCAGCTTTCATAACTAACAGTTCCTTTTACCTACTAATGTTTCATGGAAATACTGATAGAGCGTCATGGAAGTCCTAGGGATTTGGGGTCATGCTGAACTAAACCACCCCTACTTGTTAAGGGCAACCTTACATCCTTTCCTTAAAAAGTGACTATTTGGGACTCTTCTATTCTTCTGCCTCTGAATTCTTAGGAACAATTCAGAATGTATAATGTATAATGCAGCTGATTAGAATACTCCAGCCAGCCAGGCATCTAATATTGAGTTATTACCCAAGCCTGACTCTTAGAAATAGACATTGATCCTGCTCCTGAATATGGTACTTGGAAAAACAGTGGCATTTTCTGTTTGGAGAACAGGCCATGTTTTGCAGTCTTTTATGCCTTGATGGCACATTGGTGACATCCTCATTAAGCCTCAGGCTGTGCTCCTAGGGAGCCTACCATGCAGTCCTAAGAAACTGAACCCACTTCTTGTGATAATCTCCTTCAAAATTAACACTGATAAAGGTCTCCAAAAGCTATCAAGGCAACTTTATGACAGAGATGAATGTAAGCAATACCCTGTTAAGTATATCCATTAATCATCATTTTTAGATATTTTTTTTATAAGTACAACTTTTTTCTCTTTATTTTTTTAGTTATATTGTGCCTTTGAACAAAGTTATTTGGTTAACTGTTGAAGTGAAAGGAGATGCATTTAACTCTCTCTCTCCCATGGATTTGGCCTTAGGTGCTAAAGGCATGCAGCACATCTCAGAACAGACTGGAAAACCTGCCACCCTTGCATTCATTGTGTGATTCTTGGTATTGCATCAGATCATTAAAAGGCACCTGCATATAGTGGTTCACATTGTCACATAGGAAGCAGAGAAGTATTTGCTCTGTTTTAATACTTTTGAAAATCTAGTAGAAGGCAAGGCTTACTCCACTGGGGAGGTTGATTGGAGTAAAATTATTATTGACAGATAGTGATGTGCAAGAATATTCTGTTTTTATTTTCCCCATTTGTGTTTCTGTCAAGCTATGTAGCTCTGAGCCATATCTTGGCTTGGAATGACAAAATAAGTGAACATGTGTGGATGTGGCAGTATGTGGGTCTGTGAATCTGTGTGTGCCTGTGTGTACATGGTATGTGCATGTACATTGGCCATGATGTACTTACTGCTTCTCAGCTCCGGAAAGATAGAAAAGTAATTGTCTGCCATTGTCCTACTTGGATCTAGAGATCTTTGAGAACATTGTGTATGACTGGGAGTCTCTAAGAAAGGCCCCCCCATGGCTGAATAGGGGTGGGGTAGGGTGGTGGTTTCCATTACAATGGGCCCCAATTGTCCTTGAGCTGTCACATTCTCTTTTTTCCCCTGTAGCCGTATTCTCTGACTGCTTCCACCTTTAAACTCTGGGCTACAACTGCTGTGGGTTTGGCTCCTGACCTAACAGGAAGCACAGCTGGAACTCCTGCATTACTTAGAACTCTCATTATGAAGATCATCTCAGGGTCTCCAGGATTTTTGCGCCTCAGGATGATTGTCAAGGATGTCTGTCATCCAGGCATATATTAGCCTCTAAATGTGCTTTGGTTGGTACTTGCAGTGACCTGCCCTTTGCTTATCTACTGGCTCAGCTCTTCCTGCCTATCCGGTAAGAGACTTGGCTTGCTTCCGCATCCACAGACTCCATTCTCTGCAGTTTCTGTCCATTATCTGATTCTCTCTGCCCTCTTCACAGCTCATCTAGTTCCTGGATTCCACTTCTCTAAATCTTAGGCTCCACAAAGGTTGAACAGAGCTCCTACAGGTAGGTGATTTGTAGAAACAAAACTCAGCAATATACTAATTCAAGATGCCAGCAGTTACTGTGCATATAGATTATTAACTATATTTGTCCCAATTCTTAGTGATGTTTTTAGAAGAGAATCATTCCTCGGCATTTTACAGAGTTTTGCTGAAAGAATTGAGGTTAAGAAGGCAGTGTTATAAGATATGATAGGAGCATTAGGGATAACTTAACCTATACAACAAACTAATTATATGGCTCTAGTATGTCAAGATGCTCAAATTCACATTGTACATTTTTTTTGCTCTAAGGCATTGACATTCTCTGTTAAAATGCAAATATGTTATCTGAGCAGGCTTACAGTGTGGAGGAAAGTATGCCCAACCAACTCTCAGCAAATTTGGCTTCAGTCTTTCCTGAGTGAACTTTGTAGGAAAGCACAGAAATTAGACATGAGAAGAATCTCAGAAACAAGTAGTGGTTCTCCCTACTCAGTGTGTAAAGTCCACTTAAACTTCCTGGAGCATTTGCAATGACAGGGAACACAAGATGATCAATCATATTTATTTAAATGTCTTTCCTTTATTTTTAATCACTTTTTAAATATTTTTTTAGTTGTTGATGGACCTTTATTTTATTCATTTATTTATATACTGTGCTGAGAATCAAATCCAGTGCCTCACACATGCGAGGCAAGCACTCTACCACTGAGCCACAACCCCAGCCCTGGTCTTCCTTTCTTGAGTCCAAATCTGCTCTCCTGTATCTTTCTTGTGATTGTCACCTCTTTTCTTTTCCAATGGACACATTTCAGTCCCCTCAAACTTTCTTCCCATATTTTCCCACATCCTCCCTGCCCTATGTGTTTATTTGTTAAATAGAAACCACCAGAATGTTCCTGTGCTCACTGTATGTGCCCTAGGACAGCAGAAGCATCACCTCCCTGGATGTATAATGGAACCTATAGCATCTTTATTCCTTCTTAGTTAAAATCAACAAGAGTCTCCAAGTTGTTTTCTGGGGCTCTGCTATTAAAATCACTCTTCTCCTTCTTTGGAATAGGGCAGATTTTGATCCCCAGAGCAGGAATTTTAACTTGTCTTGAATGTCTTCATGTCACTTGATATCAAGTAAGTGACAAATATTTTGGAATTGTTTTTCTCACCTCCAAAGCAATAATGATCCTACCTCTTCTGTCCACCACCCATGCCCACAGTAAGAGTAGAGGGGAGATGTCAGTTATGCTGTCAAGGATGCAGGCTACTGTATTCTGCACACTGTGAAGATGGCAATGTGCCTGCTTTAGTGCCACTCCACTGGTGGCTTCCAAAGTGCTGAATCAAGATTATTTCTGAGGATTTATTTGGATCTGGTCTGAAAAAGAACCGTGATTCATTTGTGACATCTACCATAGTATATGTGTATGTGTGCATGGGTGCACATGACGTCATTCTTGGCACAGATCTGTCATTTTCATACCCATGCAGGAAATGTTATCATCATTAATTCATTAACATCTTAACACATCTTAATCGTGCAACTTACATTAGAAGGCAGGTACACTTTGAGGAGAAAGGAGCAGGGCAAATCACATGGGAGAATTTTCCAGCTGAAGTCCAAGGGCATTGTTGAGTAAAGGTGAGAACAAGCTCTGTTACTGAAAGAAGCAAAAGTAATGCTATGATCCAACTCATTTACCCCTCAAATTTGATTCTAGAAATTGTCGTAAGTTAGAAACATGGATCAGCATAAGCTCTACAGACTGTTCTTAGAAGGATGGTAGACCAGGGGTTGCAAACTCTATTGCCTTCAGGGACCTATCAGTAACCCAGTGAGGATATAGACTTGGGCTACAAAGCCAGATGGAGGACTGTGAAGTGGGGTGACCTGAGGAGTACATGCCTCATCCAAAGGAGGTGAGCAGACTCCAATTTCAGTCATTTTCTTTCAGAAGTGAATATGGGCTCTGCATTGCCAGAACAGTCTCCTTTTATAGAGAAGCTGAAAATCTGGCATTCTGTATAAAGTATTCCATTTAAAAATGTTGACTCAATTAAAAAAATAACTGTGGATCCAACAAAATACATCTGTGGGCCAGATTCAGCCTCCAGCTGCCAATTTGGGACCTCTGTTCTAGATGCCACTAGAAAAGGAAAAAATAACTGTATTAACAAATGCTTACATATGTGTAATGAAATCTTGTTAATTCAGACCAATGGACAATTATTGCTCACCAAAAACCCCAGGTGAGCAGGCATGTTTATAGCCTACAGGAATCTTGGGTTACAGTAGAAGGTGATAATTCCAAGACACAAATTTATTGTAATACAGACAGAAACCGCTAGTGTCACAAGGGAAGTACAATAAAAATGCCATGAGGATTCTTTGGGGGGGAGGAGAAGCCTAGCATCAATTGTTGGTGGGGAGTTGGTAATGCAGGAATAGCACTGAAGATGGACATTATATAACGGAAAGATTTCCAGAGAGAAAACAAAATGGATAGATGCTGGGTGAAAAATGTGGGTTTAATTTATTGGAAGGTGAGCAGTCCAGTTTGCTTGGGATTTAGTGAGCAGATAGAGGAAAAGTAAACTAGAAAGCTAAGATGTAAAATGTCAAGTTATGAAGGACTGTGAGGGCACTGGAGCAGACAATGGAAGGCATTAAACTGAGTTGGAGAATGAATCTCAGACTGAAGGTACAATATGTTCAAGAGTGGGATATAAAGAGATTGAATAGAAATGTGGTTTAGTGTTAGGTAACAGAGTGACCTAAACTATAATGGTGGGTGTGTAACAGAAGGCAGGGAAAGATGTGAGAATATTGGGAAGATCAGGTAAATGCCATCTCAACAGATTGGATGCAGAAATGTAACATAAGTGGAAAATAATCTTCTATTTTACAATGGAGAAATGAAGGAATAGAGGAATTGGGAGGTGGAGAGAGGTAAGGTTGGTGGAGATCAGTTGGGTTATCTTGAATTCAGGATGCTTTCAACAGATGAAGTTACAGGAGTACAGAGCACAGGTAACAGTGTTCTTCTGATAAAAGTGCAGAAGTCACTGTTAAGGCTGACAGCAAGAGGGACAGAGGGAGGAGAGTCATTGTCAATAGGAGAGAGAGGGAGAGAGATGGAAAGAAAGATGGAGGTGGTGACAAATACTTGAGTGACAGCCTTAGGAGATTAGGCATGGCCAATGGATGTGAAGAAGGTATGAGGTTGGGGTTTTAGACATGGTTAGAGGGAGATGAGAGATGAGAAAGAGCAGAGAGAGGAGCGGAGCAATCTGGGGACTAAAGCTCAGAGCTCTCTTGTTCGGTGGATATGAACAGGAGGAAAGGGTCCAGGAAAGTACTTCTCTAGGATGGATGGGCAAGAAGGAAACCCACAGGAACCTAAAAGTTAATGGAGCTGGGTGGGAGAGACTATAATCGGGTGTGTCCAGTTACTGCTAAGAGGTCTGGAAGGCGAGCCTTGTAATTTAGCTTATACTCATCAGTTTTCTAAGTCATTCTCCACAAGGCCCCTGGTGACCTCTTTGTTCCTAACCCCAATAGCTGTATTTTAGTCATTGCCTATTAGTAGCTCTTGTTACCATCCATCTCTTTTTCTTTCTTCAAACATAGTCTTCCTTTGCCTTTTGTGAAATCATATACTCTCTAGTTTTCCTCCTGCTTCTCTAGCTCTTCCCTCTTGGTCCCCTTTCTCATTTCTTCTTTCAACCATTATTAAATATTACTGTTAATTAGGAGTTTTGTCCCTGTTCTCTCACCTTAATTTCTTGTTTCTGTCTTCCGCAACTTAATAACCATGTATTTGTTAATAACTTCCAGATCCTATGTCCAAGTCACAGCTCTTGTCTGATTTGCAGGCATATGTCACCCAGTGCCAACCAGACATCTCCAACTGAATGTTTCACAAGTATATTGAACTCAATACATAGAAACTCAGCTTTTTATCTCCTTGCCCTCCCTACTGCCCTTCTTTACTATCCCGACAAAACCACTCCCTCCTCTGTTCCCAGTCACAAAGAAGGATGCTATTTACTCAATTCCCCAATGGAGAAGCCACCTGCTCAACCCTCATGATCAATCACTGACTCCCATAGATGTTTCCTCAGTGTCTGGGAAGCCTGACCACATGTCTCTGTCTACGTAGTAACTGACCCAGGGCCACCATCTTCTTATGCTCCTAACTGCTATCTTTATGCCAAATCTTGGCCATCTTCCATTTCTTCTCTATCCTATAGTTTCATAACCACTGGACCATTTTATTTCTGTATCTTAGGAAACATCAATGAATTTGTCTCATCACCCAGAACACAAAGTCTAAATTATTTGATATTGCACATAAGATCCTGGCATGATTTTGCCACTGCTCATGTCTTTTTCTAGCCTGTTGACTCTCCCTTTTTCTCTTTCTTTTTTCTCCCCCTTGTCCCTTACTTTCTTACCTTAGTCTGTAACTTCGCTCCTACGCCATCTAGGTCAGCCTAAAATTATTCTGCTAACAATATGTTCCTTTGTGCTTTCTCTCTTTTATATGACTATTTCCTTCAGTCTAGAAAAGTATTTTCTGATAGAACTCTCTTTCCACACCCCCTCCCCCGCTGCCTTTTTATGTTTTGCAGTGTTAGGAAAAACCTCGGGCCTTGTGCATGCCAGCCAAGCCCACTACCACTGAGCTGCAGCTTCAGTCTCCAAACTATCATATCATGCTTGAAGCTACTATGCCTTCAGGTTTCATCTGGGACAGCTTTTCTTTTGGAAAATTTCCCTAAGGCTTGAAGAGTATTCTTCTCTTATTATGTGTCTATTGAGTCACAGTTGCTTGTGTAATTCTGCCTAACTCTCCTGAACCATAATCTAGTTTGTAATTTAAAAAATCTAATATGTAGGCCACTGACTGAAATGTAATAGCCTCTCAGCAAATATTTATTGAATTTACTTTGAAAGAGCTAAATTTGGCCAATAATAGGTAGATGGTGACTTGAATAGTTAATGCAACATGATACTATGAGCATTTTATACCTTGCAAGGTCTTTTAAATGCTGTGGATTGTGAAGAAATAAGTATGAATGAACCCTGAGTTTGCCACTAATTGGGTGTAATAAAATTAATTTCCATAAATCAAAAATAGAATCATAGATTATATTTTAAAGGAACATAGTTTTTATTATTTTCAAGTACCAAAAAGTTACTGAAATCAATAAATAGAATGGATTTATAATTAACTTACCAATTTTAATCAAATAGTACGTCTGAAGTGATATGAACAACTCCCAAAAATCCTCACTCAGACATTTTTTCCTGGGGGTTGTTTGTCAGCAAACACCATTTTTTTCCCTTATAGATTGTGCTAAGACAAACATTAATGTAGTAGTTGATTGCCAATTAATGAGTAAAAATCACAGAGTAGTTAGGCTTAACTGAAATTTATAGATCATGCAACCCAACTTTCTCATTTTGTTGTTGGGTAATGAAGTTTCACCTATTTAACAAAATACCTCTAAAAATACATATATTTAGCCAACAAATGTTTATTGATTACTGCGCAAGGTATTGTACTAGTTGGCCTGAAGTTTATAGAAATACGTGACATTAATCATGTATGTTATCTCATTTAATGGTTCCTGTGTCAATTACTTTACCACCTCTTCTGAAAACATGATAAGTTTACATAAACAGACAGCTAACTCTGCCAGCTAAAGTACCAAGTGAATGTTAGAGATAAGAGCTAGCAAAAAGCAAGAGAAGAGAGCAATTACTCTGGGTTGGTCTGGTCAGGGGAAAAAGGCTTAAAAATTATGAGGAGACTTCATTGTACAGGATGTCAATACCAGAATCAGCCTTCCATCTCCTTATCTGTTTTCCCTGAACATCAAGTAAAGAGTCACATATTCCCAGGAGGGCCTGGAGCAATGCCGAGATAGAATTCAGGTTGAAATAGTCATCAGAAGAGGATAGTTCCGAATGTGAACTCTCCGAGGTCCTGAGGTTGAGGGCCCTGTGGGAAGTGCCACTTGTCAAGGTAGGTAGCAGGCAGTCATTAAGATGCAAAATGAGTAGATCCTTCTATTTAGAACAGAACAGAAAAAGCTTAATTGCATTCCTCATTTTGCTTATTAACTCCAGGTCTTTTTTTTTTAAAAGTTGATTATTTGTACCCTCTGACATGTCAGCACTATCTTTTCGGCTGTTGACCTTTTCTCTCCTACTTTCTGCTCATCAGTGAGAACTAGAAATACATTCTCAAGGAAAATGATTTAAAGAATCATCATCAAATCATAATTTCAATTTATAAGGGTATATATGCATCTGTATTTTTCTGTTGCTTTTGCTTCCCAGGGCAACATTCTAAAGATCTATATAATTGGGGAGTAGTGTTCCCCCCGACTTGTTTCTGATAGGGATATAATCAAATGGCCCAAGATAGAAGCAGTTGCGTTTGTTTCCCAAGGTCATGCATCTTGATCATAAAAGCTATGAAAAATATCACAGCTTTTACCTGTAGGACTGAAGATAGAGGTAATTCTTTAGGGAAACTGAGGTTTTAATTACTAACTTCTTCATAGATATGATTAGCAGATTCCTTAGGCTCAGCTATCAAATCCTTCATACCTACAACCTCTTTTCTAACATCTCCACTACTTGTATCTTACATTTTTGGGAATGGCCTTCTGCAGGTAAATGTCAGGTAGGAGGAGCATTCAGGATCTCATCTAACTTTCATTTTAGTAATTGGTCAGTGACGTTCATTAGCCAGTTCACCCCTTTCCATATTCTGATATTTTTTTTTATTATTTTATTTTTTTTCCCAAAAGTTGCATTTTAATACATGTTGGCAAACATAACAGAAAAAAACAAATTATCAGAAGCTGTACACACTATTCACTGAAAACATTTGTTGAGGCAAATAGAAAAAAATTGTTACAATCATAATTTTTCTAACTTTGCACAAAATTATAAGCAGATTACATTCTTCAT
>CM053410.1:33175076-33258082 GCA_028644305.1 Xerus rutilus | reverse complement strand
AGGAGGAGGAAGAAAAGAGAATAGAAGAGAAAGAGAAAGAGAGAAAGAGGGAGGAAGAGGAAGGGGCTGGAAGCAAGATATGGTCCCTCCCAGGGTGTGCCCCCCAAGGACCCACTCCCTCCAACTAGGTTCCACCTCCAGTTTCTGCTAGCTCCCAATAATTTATTCAGGTATGAATTCTTCAAGGGATTAATCATGATCTATAACCTTCCCCAGATCCCCACCTCAGAACACTGCTGCACTGGGAGCCAAGCCTTTACTACACTAATCATTGGAGGAAGCTTCACGACCAAACCATAAAAAGCAAGGGTGATCTTTACTCCGTGTAGCAATTCAAATGCTAATCTATTTCAGAAATAACCTCACAGACACAACCAGAAATAATATTTTGTAAACTTTCTGGGTATCCCTCAGCTCAGGTAAGTTGATGCACAAAATTAACCCATTAATCCTTCCTATCTGGAGGGAGAATGTTGTTTCCATAGGCATCAGAGGAATCTGAGGAATTGACTCAAAGGTTCTTGAGAGTCTAAGAGGAATTCATAATGGGGCCAAGAATGTGCTGACCTATCTCTTATCTCCATATCCCCTCCTACTTGACTGCAGTAGAATGATTATATTTAGCTTCCTCTTGAGCTGAGGGATATTCATTACTCATTATAAAATTTAAACATGTTGTAAATTAAAAACCATGTTTTTTTAAAAAAAGCTCGCCTCTTTATTACTAACATATTCCTTTCTCTTCCATTTTTTAAAAATGATCACCAGCTAGAATTAAGCAGTAATGCAAAGCAGTTGTTAAGCATGTTCTGCTAAGCTAAATTATCTAATTTAATTCCCATTTTACTGATGAGTAAGTTGAGGTCTACAGCAGTTAAGCAATTTCCCAAGCCTGGAAATGAGAAATATGACTCTTAATTCTGATACAGTGTTTGACCCAGTATCAGCTCCATCATACCAGGCTCAGAAAGCAAAAAGACACAGTGATGGAGACCGGATGTGCAGCAATATGGTCAGAATGCTCAGAAGTAGCAGTTGCTTTTGTTTTGATAACTGTTTAATCTTTTTCTTGCTCTCAAAATACATGCATCCAGAAGAATAGATGTATTTGGTGAGGATTTTGAGATTGAAATAAAAAACAGATTCTCATTTCTTTCAAGTGACAATTAAGATTCTTTTAGAATTTCTAGTCTGTAGGGAAAATACCTCTGTGATCGCATGCCTTGGTACATGTAGAGAAAACATCATGTAGAGACTGGATGTACATCATGTCAAGTGGTAGAGCTACCACTTGGAACCACCAGTCTGTAGTTTCCAGGTCCCCCATCCTTATCAGATGAACTTAGATTGGGGTTAAGCCATGAAAGTTCCCAGAGGACATTTAGCAAGATTAGAGTGATTTTAATTCCTGCCTTCACATTCGGTGTCTGTCCTCCACTCAGAAATACTGTAGCAAGAGGGAAGTGAAGTAGAGCAGAAAGGAGAGCATTCTTTCCAAAACACACACATTTCTGTCTTGGCCCCAATGCAACCAACTATTGTGCTCTCTGCTCCAGGAGAGCTCACGAAGTGTAGGAAACCCATTACGACAAAATATCTTCAAAGAAAACTCAGTTCCCAGAAGAATGTTCAAGAGTCAAGAGTGAGGGGCTGGGGTTACGGCGCAGTGGTAGCGTGCTCGCCTAGCATGCGGGAGGCACTGGGTTCGATCCTCAGCACCACATAAAAATAAAATATAGATATTCTGTCCACCAACAATTGAAAAATAAATATTAAAAAAAAGAGTCAAGAGTGAAGCAGAAAACAAAAAAAAACCCTGAATTTATATTTTCCTTTGGATTCTACTTCCTTTTGCTGAAGGTTACAGGGAATGCTCTACTTCTTTGCCTTTCTTCCCAGGTATTAGAATTATCTATTCATTTGCCTTTGATTTTTGGAGTTTCTAGATATGTTATTTTAGACCTACAAAGTATTTGCTATTAGTGTTTATCATTACTTTTTTTTAATTACTGAAAGTATTCATCTTCATCTTGTTTACATATTTTCTTCCATTAACTCATTTCAACTTTAATGGTAATTTTGTCTCATAATTTGAATGCTCTCTGATCTTTTACTGCTGAATGGGTTACGTTAATGAAAAATGGAAATAATTACTGCTTCAACTCAAGAAATTGTCTTTATTTCACTCAGACCTGTCAGATTTACTTGTAAGATTAGATTATTTCAAATGGATTGAAATTCTGCAGAGATGTCTGCACTAAGAAATACTGACATGCAGTGATGAGAGGAATCCTTCATTTCTAATTGGAATCAAAACATTGAGCATATATTTTGCAGGCCTTGAAAATAATTTTAAAAAGTAACACTATAAAATTCTTATTCTCTTCTCTCCTTCCTGGGACTAATTTGGTCATTTAACCTAACATAATGGTGAAAAAAATAACAATGCTATAATAATAGAATGCTATCTTATGTTTCCTATAATATAATTATATACAATATACATACCATTATATATGTACCACATATATATACCATTATATGTACCATATATATGTGTGTGCATATGATACATATATATAGTATATATTATATGTGCATATATAGTATATACAATGAAGCTCTGAAATGTATTAGTGTCTGTTATTAGTCAAATAAGTCAACTCACTTTTTTTATAAAAAAGTTGTTTTACCCAATTAATTTTTAAATTTGTTCTAATTAGTTATACATGACAATAGAATGCATTTTGACACATCATACGTAAATGGAGTATAACTTCTCATTCTTCTGGTCGTACATGATGTGGAGTTACACTGGTTGTGTAATAATATATGGATAGGATAATAATGTTTGATACTCATTCTACTGTCCTTCCTACCCCTGTACTTCCTCCCTTCCTTTCACTCCCCTCCCCTCTGTGTAATCCAAAGTACCTCTCTTCTTCCCTAGCCCCTCCTCACTTTATTGTGAATTAGCATCCGCGTATCAGAGAAAACATTTGGCCTTTTGTTCTTTGGGATTGGCTTCTTCACTTAGCATAATATTCTCCAGTTCCATCCATTTACCTGCAAATGCCATAATTTCATTCTTCTTTAAGGCTGAGTAATATTCCACTGTGTATATATACCACATTTTCTTTATCCATTCATCAGTTGACAGGCACCTAGGTTGGTTCCATAGTTTAACCATTGTGAATTGAGCTGCTATAAACACCAATGTGGCTGCGCCACTATAGAAGGTTCATTTTAAGTCCTTTGGGTATAAAATGAGGAGTGAGATAACTGGGTCAAATGGTAGTTCCATTTCAAGTTTTCTGAGGAATCTCCATACTGCTTTCCAGAGTTGTTGCATCAACTCACATTTTTAAAGGAGTGTTAACTCTTCTCAAACTGGTGTAAGGCAAGATAGAGGGGAAACATGTTTACCTCAAAAGCTAAATTGATCATTCAAAAGATGCTATTGATAAGCATAGTAATGATATTTGTTTTAGAGAGGAGAATAAATATTCTTTGGGCAGGGAGATCTCAGTCCAATGATTTCCTAGATCTTTTAGAGATTTTGTAATTTAATTTGGCATGTTTTGCACCTTTCATTATAACAAAAATTAAGGAGCATTGTGTTTAAATATGCAAACTACCTCGTATTGGCCTTCTTGCCTCCACACATCCTGCACTCTCTCCTATGTAATTCTTACTGTCCTGCTATCCAGCTGAGGCATATTGTCTGCAGATGGAAGGAGTGAGAGCCAGTTTAGGAATGAGCACACACATTGAGAAGGTATGTTTTAGTCAGATATTTTTGGTACTGTGACCAAAAGACCTGACTAAAACAGTTTTAGGGAGGAAAAGTAATTTGGCACACTTAATTGCAGAGGTCTCAGTCCAGAGACAGCCAGCTCCACCGCTCTGAGCCCAAGGTATGGCAGAACATCGTGGCAGAAGAGTGTGGAGGAGGGAAAAGGCTCAGGATATGGCACCAGGAAGCAGAGAGGGTGTTCTGCTCTCCAGAGACAAAATACCCAAGGGCACACACCCAAAGACCCATCGCCTCCAGGCACACCCTACCTGCCTATAGTTCCCACCCATATAAAACCTACCAGGAAATTGATGATTGATGTACTGATTAGGTTAAGGCTCTCATAACCCAAACATTTCACTTCTAA
Source organism: Xerus rutilus (assembly GCA_028644305.1). Lineage (NCBI taxonomy): Eukaryota > Metazoa > Chordata > Mammalia > Rodentia > Sciuridae > Xerus > Xerus rutilus. The sequence continues at coordinate 33,253,919 of CM053410.1, read as the reverse complement.
ACTTTCCTGCATTGTCTCACACATGAATTTTGAGAGACACCTCATATCTAAACCATAATTAGTTATGATAAAGTTTTTTACTCACATGATGAGGCTTTCTGCGTAAGAGCAAGATGGCGGCTAGGTGCTGTGGTGCACACCTGTAAACCCACTGGCTCTGGAGGCAGAGGCAGGAGGATGGAGAGTTCAAAGCCAGTCTCAGCAATTTAGCGAGGTGCTGAGAAAATAGGGCTGAGGATGTGACTCCGTGGTTGAGTCCTAAGTGCCTGGAGAAGATGGGTCTTTGGGGGTGTGCCCTTGAGTATTTTGTCTCTGTGCACACACACACACACAAAGGCAAGGTGGCTTCCAGGCAAGAGTCTGAAACTGGCATAACATTCTTTTTAAAAATATGCGTATGTGTACATGAGCCACACAAAATATGAAACTCAAAGAAAGGGCCAGATGTCTGAAGCTCAAATACACACTTCATAGCAGAGAGGGAAATGGAGGGGCTATGGGCAATTTTAAAGGAGTAGTCAATGATTTTTAGAGAAAATAAAATAACCTGGAGGACACACAAAGGCCTAAGCAAAGTTCACCTGGGCTCTAGGCCTGGTGCTTAATTTTCCTTCTCTTCCTCTGTGACCTGAGTTTAATCTTCCCTGGTGAGTGAATTTTCAGTAAGAGGATTGAAAGCAATTGTGCCCTTCTTTGGTAGATCTGGTCCTTAGGTAAATAAAGGAACTTTAGGGAAAGGCTTTTCCTTAACTTCAGAGAAAAAAGATCAAAGAAGCTCGAGAGACAGAGACCAAGGGAAGGTCAGAGAGACTTGTTTATGAGATGGTTCCTCCAGCTCAACATATTAAATGCCACACTTTGGGGTATTGTTCTGAGAGCTCCAATGATGGAATGAGTATAGAGAGTAGCTCATTGGCTGAATCTGGTTGGTAGAGGAGTGTTTTAGTTAACTAACACCAAAGGGCCAAATGGAGGATGTGGGAATCTTGATTTAGTCAAACAAGTTCTACATACTTAAAGCCTAAGTGGTGGAATGGGGATGGGCTATGGGAAGCACAGTGGGGCCAGGCCAGGGAGTGGCAGGGTTTTGAAAACTTGTTTATAGAGTTTATTCCATTAACATTTATTGAATATCTACTTAATAGGTACTGTGGCTAATAATAATAGTATTATGACAACTACCATTTATTAGCATGCTTCACATAAGCCAGACATCATGTCACGTGGAGCTTTATTTAATCCTCCTTGGAATCCCAGGAGGGAGAAGTATTGTAGCCCATTTTAGAGGAAAATGGACTAAGATTCAGATGAACTAAGCCACCTGCTCAAGGCCACACAGCTGAAAATAAACCAGTTCAAGGTAACTCCAAGTACATTTGCTTACTCATCAGATGACTTTGCTTTGCATGAATTAGTAGCAAGGGAACAATGGTGAAGATGACGATTCCTGTCTTAAAGAAAGCCTTCTTGCATGCTTGAGGGTTGGTTCTTTTTACATGCATCATGGACTTCAGCATGTGTAGGAATAGTTTCAGCAATATTTGCCTTGATATGACCAGCCCTTTAAAAATTTTATCCCTTAACTAATGGCATTCTAAAATATCCTTTTGTCTCTGGTGTTTGGAAATCCAATTCACTCTGTAGTCTGACTATAAACGCAAATAAGAGCATTGATTTCCTCATTTCATCACCTCTAGAGAACAATTCATAAAGCGCGGAAGTTCTAACTAGTCAATCAATAGTCACTACTTAAATCAGAGACTCAAAGAGTAGTCTATTATTAAAAAGTGTTCATCTGAAGATGATGTTAAATGAAAACAAAGGAACTGATCCAGCCCCTGATCCTTATTCAGCTTCAGGAAATAGTCTGGAGGAAAGAGTTCTGTTAACCATATTTAGAGCTTTTCCTGTTTTTGGTTCCTGCCTGAGGAGAAATAGAGAAAATACAATTTCTCAAAATCTACTTAACTGCTATTAAGCAATTCATGGAAATAAGACTAAGCAGTGCAATTGACAGGGCTTTCCCCCCATGATAATTGTACAAACCAAAATTGATGTTCAGCTGTCTTATTTTGGCCCATGTTTGACTACAGAATAAATATAGATCTGTATGAAATGTCAACTGCATAGACCAAGACAAAAAGACTCATTAATTATTGGAAATGCTATTATCTTGCCCATTCTGTAATCCTATTTCTGGAGTTAGTTACGTAATTTCACCCAATACAGAAAAGGCAGCTTTGACCTGAATAACATTAAAAAATGGACCTTTCACTAAACCAGAAAGAAAGATTTTTCTCTTCTTAATGAATCATAATTGGAAGGCTGTAATAGATATAAGTGTGAATACGGATGTAGAAGAGGAAATAAGAATACCATTCATTATTTCAAGTAAGTCAAATATTTAAAATCATACTTTATCACTCCAACTTAGGGTTTGAATTAGACCATTATTCATACTGCATTCTTAAGTTGAAGATGTTTTTAGTGCTAGCAGGGATTTTTGACATCTCATTTTCCATATAGGGATGACGCTGAAGCTCAAAAAGATGTGATTTACTCAAGGTCTCCAAGTGGCCAGTCTATGATTTAGACTTGGAACTTTGGTTCTAAGTCTAATATTCATTCCATTCTGTGCTCTTCTTTCTCCAGGAATGATTCTGAAAACAGAGGGCTGACTTGGCAATCATGTCCTTGGAAACATTTTTTTGTTCTTTCTCATCAGTAAAATATCATAGATAAAGAGACCAGTGAGATTCCCCGCAGTCTACAAAACTTCCTTCCTTCCTCTCTTTTCTAGTTCATAGAGATTTCTTATAGGTAAACAGAGAACAAAATGCGTCTTGCTCTCTGTATTTTGAAAAATCACAGGGATCAGGAACTCTGCATTCATAGTTAGATTGCAAAGTGCCAGCCTATAATGTGGAATTGAAATTCTTAATATAAACTTATAAGTGATGGTTATGTTAATGTTCAAGATTTATCACTTTGTTGTTTTTATTTTATTTTATTTTATTGTTTATTTATTTGTAGTGCTTGAGCTTGAACCCAAGGGCCTTCCACATGCTAAATACATGCTCTACCATTGGAACTATACTACAGCTCCTGTTTTTATGAATCAGCCTCCACATTGACAGGGTAGATGCACACCCATATGATTGACGGTAAAGAGTGCTACACAGAGGTCCTCTAAGCCCTGCTCTGGTTAGCCATTAGGACCTGAGCTCTCAAAATTAGAGAATCACTCCCCCCACCCCTGGAATGTTGAGAACTCCTTATTATGGCACAAATATCCCTGGAAGAGGTAAGACTGAATATTTTGCTGCATTAGCTATAAACACCTGAGTAAGTATGGATGTAGTTGTTCCCACCAGGGGAGAAATTTCTACCAAGGGAGAAGGCACCAAAGATAAGTTTTGACTATTTAACAATTTTGCCTACAGTCGAACCTGAGTATTACCATGAATAATAAGTGAAAATAGCTTAAATTCCATTAGTAACATGACTCTAGTCAATAGATTCTGGACCAGGAGGGGATGCTATTATAAATCATTATTATTTTATGTTCCGAAAATGAGTACACCGATGCTTACAGCAAGGGAAAATGCAAGCCAGCTTTCGCCTTTCCTCCCGAGGAAAGTGATGAACTGGTGTGCATTTAGAAAGTGCTGAATGTCTTCTGAGTCTAACCAAGTCTATCCCCTCCTAAAACATCCATATGTGAATTAGTCACTTTGCAGATTTTTTTAAAAACTCAGCATTTACTGATCTTCAAACGAATTGCTAGTATAAAAATATACCTTACCTTTGAAAGAAACCTGTTATAAGGAAGGGTGTGAACATAATGCATTATGTTTGTCTGATATATCGGAAGTGGCTTATTTCATTCACAGTTATTTATTTCTCTTTTTTATCCTTTTCTCCTCCTCCTTCTCCTCCTCCTCCTCCTTCTTTTTAGGTAAGGTATAATGCAATTAAATGCTCACTTTTTATGAATTACTTCTCAACATTTCATTCTCTAAAAGAATCCTAGCTTTAGCTAACTATATTTTGGAAAGGAAAGAGTCACTCCTTAGCCATTTCTAGAATGGGAACTCTGTTTAGCAGAGGATACGTTTCTTCCCCCCCACCTGCAATGCTGGGGATTGAACACAGAACCTCGTGCATTCTAGCTAAGTTCTAGGTAAGTGCCCTACACACCCAGCCCCATGTTTCTTTTTTTATTCCCATTTATTGATGTTCTTACTATTGAGAAAATGGGTAATTGATGTGATAATCTAGTTCTCAAAAACCCAATATATGATGCATTCTTGAGTTTTTAAAAATGTGGATCTATTGAAATAAAGAAGGAAAAAACAATATTATTTAGGTATTGCATGCATATTTATAAAACAAATCAATCTACTGTGTATGGGAAGACCATTAGGAACCTGTGAAATAGCATAAATAAACTTTTTCAGTGATCCATTTGCTCAAATATGCAAGAGTTGAAAACCTCAAAATGAGATCTCTAAGCTCATCATGAGGGAGGAAAATAGTGAACTCCTTTGTCCCTTATTCAAGTAAATCAACTTACCTGGTAAAATTAGGACAGAAATCCAAAGGCAAAAGAATATTTTATTAAGTTATTTTTTATGTCCTAAATACTTAGGTAGCATATCACTTTTTTCTTCTAAACAACATTAACAATTTGTCTTTGTGTCACTTAGGCTCTTCCCAGGATGCATGAAATACATGAATAATGTATGATGTCACGCCTCAGTGATTCACATAGTTAAACCCAAGTAAACACTCAATGCAAAGATTTAATTTTTTTTTTTAACATCATAAGGTCTAAGTGGCCAGATTCTTTATGGGAGTGTTTTGTAAGACATTTCAGCAAAGACACAAGTGAATGCATTGGCTTAGAGCAGTAAAAATTAGAAGAGACAATCTTGATTCATCTCCTATGTTAAGGTGGCAGGCTAATACAGGGCGGTTAATGCAGAGAGTGTTTCTAAGTCCACAATCAGACAACCAGACTCTAGAAGGGGTGCCAAGCAGGACAGCCGTTTATTGATATTTGATGAAAATAGCTGATAAACTAATTTGGTGTTTGTTATCTAGGCAAAGCAACCAGATTCTATTCTTCTTATAAATCATTACTATAATGTGCCAGATATTAGAACACCTCATACCCAAGAGATCCAGGAACTCAACTGGAGAAGGATAACATACTCTTTTGTTTTATTTTATTTTATTTTAGTTGTTGATGGACCTTTATTTTATTCATTTATTTTTAAATATTTTTATACCTTTATTTATTTATTTTTTTATATGGTGCTGAGGATCGAACACAGTGCCTCATACATGCTAGGTGAGTGTTCTACCACTGAGCCACAATCCCAGGTTGATAACATATTCTTTATGAACATTTTCTTTTATTACAGAGTAAGTGGAACCAAGAACAGATACTGAGTTTATTAAACGAGATGACATTCTAAAGTGAAGAATGCACCTTCATTGTATGACACGGGAAAAGAGAAGTTTCTTATCAGAGAAATATTTACGCAACCAGCATTACCTGAGATGGTCTGAAACTTCCTCTGGTTTTAGGCCAGTTTTGTAGGACAAGGCTGTTTGTTATTCCACCAGAGCCCACACTGGAGGTAAAGCCCTGATAGCCTGAGGGTGACTTTGGGAACAAAGGCCAAACATCCAGCTGAAAGTTGGCTGCATCTTTTCCCCTCCAGCACTCTCTCTGGTGCTGTGGCTTTCCTTCCCCTAGCTCAGGCCCAGTCCTGGCAGCACTGTTCTATAGCCTGGAGGGCTAGTAATCTGTCACTCTCCAGGACAACTCTATTTCCGAGGGATTGTCCAGTGGCCAGGGAGGCAGCGGGGCCACCCGCTGTGGCCTGATGTCCAGGCCTGACAGGACACCTCCCTCTTGGCCTGGCACTTCCCTTAAGGCAATCTTCAAAGAGAGCCGGAATGATCTGTTTCTTGTTTTGCTCTATTTCATATTAACATTGTAGTCTGCTAAGCATGAGGTGGTTACATGAGAACTGGAGGAAAAAGAGAACTGAGTTTTAGGTGGATAAACGAGCACTTTGTTTAAAAAATAAAGGACGAAAATTTATGGACACTGTCAAAAAATAACTCAATTATTATTTTTTTATTTGGTGTGTGTGGCTGGGGATGTAACCCAGGGCTTTGTGCATTCACTGAGCCACATCCCTAGCCCCGATATTTCCATTTTTAAAGTGTTTTCTCTAGTTTTGTGATGTTTTCATGCTATTCTTCTTCTGCAGGTGCTTTGTAAAACCTAGGGATGTACACACACACACACACACACACACACACACAGAAACACATACACACAAACACACCCATGCATGAACTAAAATTAGTTTTGCCCTAAAAGTGTGGGATAATCGCAAAATTAGATTAGAGCCAATGACGTCTTCCGTCAGTTTGTGCTTCTTCAAGTTGGTGTTTGATTGATTTTTGAGGAATATTTTCTGCCACAAAGTAAACATCAAGAGAAGTGTTTCTCCTTCATTGGAGATTTTAATGCCAAACCCACTTTGCTTGGTTCCCTTTAATACAAAAACTTGCATTCTATAGAGAATGAAAATTTAATCTGTGGGATCGTCCTGGTATCTAGGAATTTTGCTGACAATGAGTTGTTTGGAAGAAGTTGGCAGTGGGTTATCTTGTGGCTGGGAAAGAGATGAAGAGGTGGCTCATAACCATGGAGAGTGGACTGCATTTGTTGAGACCTGAGAAATGCAGACTTGGGTTAAGAAGTCAAACTGCCTACATAAGCTTTTAAATAAAATACTGTCTTTCAGTGGGAAGGAGGAAATGGGATGAGTTTTTCAGAGTTGAATCAAATTAAATGGTTTCTGGGAAAGCGTCTTTTTGACTTAAAAAGATAAAAAAGACATTTATTTTACTATAAAAGCACAAGTTTTATTCCCTATTTCTTTTTGAGTTAATTACGGGCTCTACCCTTTATCAAAATGGATTACACTGCAATGTTACAAGGAAGCAAGATGCATTTCTGTCACTGGTATGGTAAAGATGGCCCAGATAATAAATTGCAGACTAGCATAATGCAAAACACTACTCACCACAATTTAAGATTGGTTGATTTCATTGCTCTTAATCAGATCTCATGATCCAGGAATAAACATAAAAATGAAGTTTCCAGGAAAAAAAAAGTCTGTCGATTAAACTCAGTAAGGTGAAAATTGTCTTCATTTAAAACTATCTTCACTTATATATCACATTTCCAAAAAGACTACTTGGATTTTCATTCTCATTTCCCAGAGGCGTCCCCAAACTACTTTGAATCATAGTTGAATCATTGGTTCCTACCCCTAATCTTATTCATTTGCTTTAACTGCCTTCTGAGAGTGGTTAAGCTAACACATGTTACTTGTTCTGTCCCTGTTGAATTCCTGGATACAGTCTCCAAAACCTGCTTCCCGTCTATAGTTCATACTTCTTTCCTCCAACTGTTCTCGCATACTAGCCAATGCTTTTTAGCTAAAGTACCTTTAGAATATTTCTTCTATTCTCAACAGATGGTTATAGGACTATTGCCTAAGCTGTCTCAAAGGACCTCTGTGGTTGGTGAGGGGAATGCATTTGTAGAAGGAGCAGAGGTTGAGGGAGGGGAAAAGGTTAGAGTCATCAGAAACAGTGTTGGGATTCCTGAATGTGGAAGAAGGTGAGAAAGAAGTAAATTTGGAGAGGAAATGGAAGGCTTAGTACATATCTAATTAGGCATTTTGTTTCAAGTAAAAGACTTGCTCAGGATAGATATCAATTGAAATTGAAGTCATGGACACAGAGATAGGTAAGGGATCTTATTACAATCTCTTTGGCCTTTAAGATCTGCACAGTTTCTTTGTCCTGCTGAATCTCCTTTCCTTTGCTCTGTTCTACTATTAATACAAACTGACCATTTTCTGTATGTCCAGTCTAAATCCCAGAAAACCACGTTGGTTGTCAATTTTCCATTGACTCTATTGTCCAGGGATGATCATGACACAAAACTAGGCCTCCGATGGACCACCTGTGAGAGCCTTCTGTTTGTCCTATCACTAGTTATCCCACAAACCGCACAGGTGCTGTGCAACTGAGCCCTGCAGAGGGCAGGGCATCCGGCTGCCATTGAAATACAGCTATGATTGGTTCTAGCAACACTTCAGCACTTTTGGATTCAGTGTCAATGTGCAATGTATTCAGCAAAACAAAGAATGGAAAGAACACAAGCCATATAGTATTTTTGTCAAAGGTGCAAACATTGAAAATTTTGGCAATGAAAGAAGTGAGAAATCTTTTGAGGCATTTTTTGAAAGAGGTATAGATAGTTGGATTGAATGGTTGAATTATGTTCCAGATTAGGGAAAGGGGAGTTTAGACAATTCTGGGGGTGGGGAATTTGAAGTAGGTTTTAGATATCAAGAGAAGCATTTACAAGAGGAAAGTTCAGAGACTAGGAGCAAGGAGGTGTGTACATTTTCTCTGCTCTCTTTTTTGGGGTGCATATGGAGAATTTGGTCCATAATGAATTTCTTGCCATGAGAGTCTACAAGGGTAGATATGTTAGGCAGCTTATGGTTGCTGTAACATATACCGAGGTAAGTCAACTTATAAGGAGAAAAGGTTTATTGAGACTCACAGTTCCAGAGGTTTCAGTCCTTAGCTGCTTAGTTTTATTATTTTGGCCTGTGGTGGCATAGTATATTATGACTGGGAATATGTGGTGAAGGAGGTCTGTTCATCTCATGGTGGCTGGGAAGCAAAAGAGAGAGAAAGGGGCTAGGTTCCCAGTATCCACTTTGAGGGGACACCCACAATGACCTCACTTCTTCCTACTAGGCTCCACCTCCTAAAAGCAACACCACCTCCCAAGGCATCATAGGCTGGAGATCAAACTTTCAACACATGAGCCTTGAAGGGACATTGCAGTTCCAACTATAGCAGCAAGTGAGTTCATCTTGCTATGTAACACATTCCATGGATATATTGGACAGAGATACCCTCAAGAGCGTGGGTCTCCATAAAGCAGTTGGGGAATGGATGGGAGAGATTTTTCATTAGTGGAGCATTTTTGCTATTTTCCTTTGTATTGGGAATTGAGTCATTCTTGTGACATTTCACCTTGTTGGGCCCTTCTCTAGGTTAGGGCCATACTTTACTCTAATTACCTTGACTTGGTCCTAAATGAGAACATACTCTTTCCTAATGAAGAAGGACTAGACCTTTCAACAAACCCATCATTTGTAATCAGAAGCATCACTGTATTCACAGTAATTTTATTAGTATAAAACTATGTTATTAAAGTAAAACTTGAACTGGAAAAAAAACAGATTTGAGTCTGAATATTACATACCTTTTTGTCTCTTCAGGATATTCTGGGAATGATATTTTGGTAGAAAGAAGAAAAATATTTCATTAAAAATTTAGTTTGCACATGAAAACTGAATTCCATGTGAACAAAATATGATCTTTGCACAGTATATTATTGCAGGCACTGACATTTCTGTTTCCTCAGAAACAGGTGATCTTTGTTCAGCACTCCATAGAGCCATATGTGCAGGTGGATGCTTAATAGATACTCTTTGGTGAGCAAGTCTCAATAAATGTGTGACTACATGGACTTACTTCCTCTATATTAAAATGCAGAGTTGTAATATGGGCATTTTTCTCTCCCTCTAAACCAAGTGATAAGTTCTTTTATATGGTCATATGCCTAATAATTTTCTGGGCACCTTAAGATGACAGGTGTGCAATCTGGATCATATATGGGAATATGAGGTAGAATTGGCACCCAGGAATAAATGTGTTTGCATTATTTTATTTTTCTATTTTGCATTTTTAAAATTCAGAGAAAACTGTTATAAGACCTATTTTTGTCTTATATGAAGCCAATTAAATGTTAAGCCAGACCAATTCAATAAAAATGAATTTGGAAAATATAATCAGCACAGAAAAGGAGAAGCTAAATGTGCATTCAGTTAAAAAAAATTACACATTTTTCTTGCTCTGCTGAGAGAGGCTATTGGGATGGGATATTCTTGGCATTTGTTCATTTAAAGATAAGGATAACTCCCTTCACACAGCCCTGAGAGTAGGATGCAATGAGAATTCCATCAGAGGCTGTGTAATTCTGTAAACATGTTCTCAGGAGTTATAGAAATTCTTACCCATCCTCACGTAATTTTGCATGCAACCTCCATGGAAGAGTCTTCTAATTTGTGTTGGATGAATGATGTCTTTTTCTAATTAGGCAGATGCTTCCGTTTTTGCTGAGAACTAGAAGACAATGTCTAATTGAGCTTTTTTTTTTTTTTTCATTGTTGTTTTTGTTTTGGGACAGTGCTAGAATTAGCCTTGGAATTTAGTCTCCTGATTGACTCGTGTTCTAATTAAAACCCAATTTGATTGATCCTGCTTGTGCCTTTCCATAGGAAACACAGAATGATTTCCCAGATTCACAACATGTTGAATTTGCTCACTCCTTCTGATTCCCCTGATGCATTCTGACATCCACAAGCACTCCACACAGGACCCCATCTGCAAGGTAATGCATCTTCTCCTTAGCTCCAGTGCCGACACATCACCCCACTTTCCCTTTTATTATTCCCTTGTAATAATATGTATTAAATATGATTTCAAAACAAAATCTTGGGAGTAAATATGGTGATTTCAATAAGTTCCATTATCTTAATAGTTTACAGAAGAGAGAAAAATCACTTCCAGTTATCCAAGTAAGCATGCAATGGCCTTTTCTTCCTTTTGCCTATAGCTTTGAAGACTTGGAAAGCCCTATTATCCTAAAAATTAAATTGGCTCATTTAATGCATACAGATGGCAATGCCTTGTGCTAGGTACAGCTGTCATTTTCATCCTCAAAAGAAAGGAACAGAAAGTATCATTGGCTCACCTGTGCACATAACTCAGATAGGTGAGCATTAGCTGATGTAATTGCAACTGCAGAAAATGAGATCTCCCCTTCTTTTGTGAAAAAAGAAATTTTCAGTATAACTAGTCACCTAGGTATTCCTAATACACTTTCAATTTTAGGGAAAATACCCAAATTTTTATCTCTGCTAAAGATACCATCATTGTAAAGCTTTCACATTTGAATAAGGAAGGCATGACATGTACAAAGTCATCTGGTTAGATTTTTCTCCTCAACTTTTCATGTTCAATATATTGAGAGTGTATTCTTCTAACCAAGAGAGAATCAACTCTCCTGAAGGCCCGTCCTTTTCTTTTTGAGCATGTCCACTTCCCTATTCTGTGTCGAATTTTTCTTTTTCTACCAAATGATAAAGTTGGTACCTTATCTTCTTACTGTTGGTTAAGTGTTTATGGAGTAAATGCTTGTACTTTTATAACTTGATAAAGTATTCCCTCAATGCCTTCCAATCATGAAATGCCATGCTGTTTCATTTAATATGTCTGCAATAAAGATGTCCAGACTGGGCCTAGCTTCTTATTGCAAAGGTCTAATAAATTTGTAGTTTCAGATATAGTCCAAGGTTGTGCATTTTTCATTAGATAATGCAAATGAGGTGAACAGAGAAATGATCACACTTCAGCTTACGGAGGGGAGAGATGCTCACTTAGCAAGCACCTCCACCAGCAGATTGCTGAACATTCTCTGAGTTTATTTTTCAGTGTGCGTAGGCCCACTTTGCTGGAGAGAGGCAATTGAGACAAGCTTTGCCAGAAATCTGGAATAAGGCTTACATTGATGCCATGGAGGAAAACTTTCTTTTTTAGGGCATCATGTAGATCTATTTAGTCTGTTTTTCAAGACAGCATTTATAGCTGGGTCAATGGTAGGGAAAAAATCTGTTATTAATTACTATAATTTGAAAGGAAGTTAAAATTGACCTCTAGCAATCTGACTTGGCAGCATAAAGACTTTTACCACTCAAATTTTTGCAACTTGTTTTAGCACAAATATTATCTGCTCATATAGTAAGAAGTCTTTCCCTCTCTCTCTCTCTCTCTTTTTCTTTCTTTTTGGTAGAGAAATATCCAGCCCTATACACTAACTATGATACAGGAAAGTGGTGTAAAATTTTGTAAATGGAATCCTATTTTAAAGTGCTTAATAAATGTCCTTCTGTAAAGGAGTCAAGTCCTATGGTTTAGTAACAATTCACAAACTTGGATTTCCAAGTATCAATTTTACCTTGAGGTGACTTGCTCTTGTACTTGAAGATAAATAACTGTTTGGTTATAGACAGCAGAATTAAGTAATTTCAGGAAATGAATTACCATATTGACCTTGTATAGACTAGGCATGACAGCTTGCCAGGATGGGGCCATGGCCAAGTTCCTGTCTCGTTTATATAATTTAGACTCCACCTATTCTTCTGATTTATAATCAATTTGTTTTAATAAACCAGATTGTTTGAGTTTTATATAATTTACTATTCACTTCTCCTACCTTTTCTTTAAGTGTGGGTAACTTCACAAATCAAGGGTCTGCGGGAGGGCGGAACTGCAGGATTCTTGTCCTTAAACCTGTTGAAATACAGACAAATAAACAGTGACACGCGGAGTGGGAGGTTGGAATAGGTGGTCTTCAGGTCTTCCATTCTTGCACTGTGTACTGATTCTACATATTTCAGAAGACATGGAAAATCCATCCACACATTCATAGCATTCATGCCTCCCACAGCCACCAACAACCCATCCATGCGGGCAGGGTTGGGGACGCTTTATGGGTGCACAGATACTCAAATCTGTTTGCAAAGCTGTTGCTGCCTAAGTTGCCAGACTCACAAGCATGAGCAGAACCCCCTAAAAGAACACGATGCTCTCCTACATTCCTGCCCTCCCCTGAACTCTCAGCATTCCCGTTTGAACCTCTGTTACAGCATTTGCTTGTGTCTGCTTGGATTAGAGTTATCTGCTGATGTCCATCTACCCCTCTCTCTCCGCCAACTCCTGTGCTTTTGCAGGGCAGAAGCCAGGATTCACTCTTTTCTTTAGTCATCACAGATTCTAGGACAGTGCGTTCTGTGTGGAAGGTACTCTATGAATCTCAAATAGGTTTTTAATTGGTTAATACTTTCTTACTTTTTCTTCAGCCTTCCGAAAAGTTGTTTAAAATACATTTTCCTTATAATTGAATTTCTAAAAAGATAACATGTCAAGAACACAAGCAGATTTAAGTTTTCTCAAGAAATATTTATTCCTTATTTCAGCGGCATGGTAGGGCATGATGGCAAGGATTTCGCTCTTCTCACCTCTATATTCTTCAGCATGTTGCGTAGTTTCTGGCACATGGTAGCTGCTCAAGACATATTGGCTGAATAATTAAAGGAATTAAGATGTGCTATGTGCCAGGCATTGTGCCAGGTGCCTGGAATGGGCGTGGAATGGGATGTACATGAAATCATATGCCCTAGAGGAATTCAGATGACAAACAAGGGCACCAGTATCTGAGGTTTGTTTTGAGTTTTAAGTTTTCTTTCTATACTGTTTTTAATAAAGAATGCTTTTAATTACATGGTTTCAACTGACATCACAAACACCAGGGAAGTTGTTTGTGTACTTATTCTTTTTGTTTGTCAAAGTTTAAGCTCATTTCCCTCTTTTTGTTTATTTCCACATTTTTATTATAGGAAGTGCTAGATACGGGAGGAAAGGCAGGATATATGTCTATACATCTGTGTGTGAAGGATGACAGGTGGAATGGACATAAGCATCATTTTTTTAATATGTGTGCGGGGGACTAATTCTGATGCTGGCAAGAGAGGCAAGGTAATGAGAGTTGAGGGTAACTTATGCACCCAGAGGAGCAGGACAAGACAGGCCACAAGGATTGGGATGAACTTGAGACAGAAGAAGGACACTGGTTCCAACTGATTAGCAAGGGAAGGGGAAAGGAGAGCCCTGGTCAACAGAGGCCCAGGGGTTAGGCATAGGGAGTTACTGGAATGAGCAGTGAGCAACGGGGCTCAGCTGAGATTGGAAACCACACCTGAATCCAGTCTGTATGGCTGGGGAGACCTCAGTGGTGCTTAGCAGCCCGGGAGTAAAATCGGAGAATTCTGGTGTTTGGGTCAGTCTAAGTCTGGAGCCTCATGGGACAGGAGGGAAAGAAGACAAAATGGCCAGAAACTGAAGAAACACAAAGAATGAAGGATATGCCACCCTGTGGTGTGGGGGAGAGGAGAGTGTGGGGGCAGAAGGAATTGGTTAGGGTGTGCAATGGGTGATTAAGGGACCTGTGTGCAGGGAGGAAGAGTGTGGGAGAATTATAATCATGTCAGTAAATGGGATACCAAATTTTAACACTTAAAAAAAACAGAAAAATTATGGTTAATAAAATCCAGAGGGATCATAGAAGTAGGTTGTTAGGTAAGATGGAGAGTCATTGGAAATCAAGATCTGTAGACCAGGTTTGTGGTGGTACACTGTACCCACTGTGACATGTGATTCTGGTGCAAAACTGTCCCGTGGAATGTGAGAGAATAACTGAAAAATCAGCAAGTAACAGATCGGAAGGACAGAGTGGGTCTAGTTTTATGCCATCTGGGTATGCAATTTTTTCTCCTAATATTATAAACATTTTACTTGTTATTATCTATTTTATAAATGTAACTTTTATAACTGATCATTACATCTATGGTTGTAGCAATCTTATGTACTCTCTGCTGCATTTAAATTGTTTCCAGTTTTCCACTGTTAAATATAATTTAGTCCCATTTCTATTTGCATATATGTTTGCAAACAAAACTGAAGGCGCTTTTTGAATTCAGACAATTGCTTTGTTTTTTATTTAACAACTCATCAAATTCAGTCAAATCATTTTGTGACTGTGTAAATTAATTTATTTTTAACCATTCAAGAATGAGTCTCTGCCCTGGTTACAGTTTCTGACTCCCAGTCCATGAAGAGAAAGTGTATATAGATAGATAGGTTGATGTGTCCTCAGTACATTAAAAAGGACAATTAGGTATTTTTCTGATTTTCAAATTGATAAGATGTAGCCTCCCCCTTCCCCTTCTGTGGTGCTGGGGGTTGAATCCAAGATCACTCTATCACTGGGATAAGATACATTCCCAGACCTTTTTTGTATTTTATTTTGAGGCAGGATCTTGCTAAGTTGCTGAGGCTGGCCTCAAACTTGCAATCTTTCTATTTCAATCTCCAAAGTAGCTGGGATCACAGGTGTGCACCACTGGTACTTGGCTGAAAAAGGGTTTTTTCTGACTGGAGATCAGGGAATCTGCCAGATCTGATCAGGAATATAATGCAAACTGTAAATTAGGACTTCAGGCCCAGGAATGTGTGAGAGTGTGATAGCTACTTAATGTATGATGAACAATTTCACCTTTATGATAAATATGAGTACATTTGTGAGTTAAGTGTTACAAAAATCAGAATTGATTCTGGTCCCTGAGAAGGCGTGTGAGTTAAGAAATCCCAGGAAATTCATGGAAACCTGAGCTTCAGGGAGGGAGCAGAAAGCAGAGAAAGAGGGAGCAATTTATGCTGAGAGATAAACTGCTGAGATTACTGGGAGAAAATCCTAAACTGGAAGTCAGAGGAGGAGGCCTTTTGTGGTTTCACAGTAGAGGTCAAAAGGACAGTCAAGAGGGGGTCAGCTGAAGGTTAATGTGGTTTGTGGATAAAATCTGAAAATCACTGTATAAAGTAGGACCTAACTTTTATGAGAAACTGCCATATACCAAGCATATTAATAAATTATTTTATTCTCACAACAAGTATGCAATAGGGATTTTTTATCACTTTAAATTAAGTTTGGCTGCCTATTAGGAGAAAACTGAAAATAATAGTGACTTAACCGCACAGGGTTTATACTTTCAGCTAACAGTAGTGTAATAGATCAGTCTCAGGCAGAAGTGGCAGCTGCATGGTATCACAAAGGTCCCAGGCATCAGCTTTTCTTTTTCAATATTCTTAGAGTATGGCTTCCTTTCCCCCCAAGATGACTGCTGGAGCTCCAGGCATCACATTTGCATTCCAAGTATGAGCAGGAAGGAAATGCAAGAGGATTTTCCAACTATCTCTGATTCTAAGAAGAAGTCTCACAACAATTTGCCCTTCCATCTTATGACTAAGTGTTAATACAGAAGGCCACAGCTAGCTGAAAGCAACTGATTTTTTTCAAAAATTAACTAGGTGCAATACTTCTCCAAACAGGAACAATCAAAATCAAAATCAAAACCAGTTTCAATAGCAAAGAAGGAGAGAGCAAGTTGACAGTTTTGAGTAGGCAGCTAGCATTCTTTGACAAACTTAGTTGTCCTTCTTTGATTGCATATTTATCAAAAATAGGGCTCAGTATATTAGCTAAGGGCACATGACTAATAAATGGAGTTATCAGTATTAGAACACAGGCCTGTCTGGCTGCTGAGCCAAATCTCCTTTCATTCTGTGGCACTGACCCAACAGAAGACTGTCTTCTGTATAGTCTGGGAAAACAGTAAGTCTATGAACCAAAATATCAAGGTTGACGATTTGTGCCTAGAAACTAAGAGATTGTTACCTTGTTCTCATCTCCTCAAATGGATAAAGTTAGTTCCTGGCCTACAGATCATTTTTCATCTTCAAAATAGTTTTACTTTTTAGGGTTTGAGCAATTTCATTTGTAGGAATTTCACATATGGAAATAATTAAAATGGGTGCAAAGATTTATGTACTAGGATGTTCACTGAAGCTTTATTTATAATAGTAGAAAATTGAAAATAACCAAAATACCCAACAAAGGAAATTGGTTAAATTACAGAATGCTGGAATATCCATATGGCTGAACACATTGCAACCATTAGAAATCATGTTCTTCAAGAATATTTAAGGACATGCATGACAAAGCTAATAAGTTATGCTAAAAAGATTAAAAATAGTAATCACTATGATCCCCATTTTCTAATATATGTACATAGAAGTATGCAGTATGTAGAAACCTTAAAGAATATGCATCAAAATGTTAACCATGATTCTTTTGTAGATGATGGGATTATTAATTATTGTACTTCTTATTTATGCTTTTCTGAATTTTCCAAATTTCTATAATGAATATGCATTACTTTCATAATCAAAAAAAACACAAGTGTCATTTGAAAATATGCTTTCTCCTTAGGAAAACAGTTTTTGTTATTCTCAAGATGACTGGCTTGGCGGTTTCACACTGTCAAAGTGCTAGCATGAAGAAGGTTACAGCAGATTGACTTCCATAAATATTTATGGAGTATCAGTCGCATATAAGCCCCTGTTCTGTGAATTGGAGGAGTGGCTTGAGGGAAGATAATGAGGCACAGAGATGAGCAAGCCATGACCCCTACCCCCAAAGAGTTCTTTCTCTAAGAAGACCTGTGCTTGGGAGGTGAAGGTCATAAAAAAGGGCTTCAGACCCTCGTGGGGTAACAACTGAGGCAGGAAGGTCATACTCTATACTGCATTTAGAAATGCAGCAAAAGTACATCTAGTTATTAAAGGCGCACATTTCCCATATGACTGGATGCCATGTGTGGCACATGAAGGCTATGGTTACCTTGAGTTATTCATCAGTTGAAAAACATCATCAACCAGCTACAAACCTGGTTTCTGTGTTGGGGTCATTGAAATTTGATTGTTTATGGAACCCACAAATAAAATAACCATCTTAACTTCAGACAACAAAAATAATTAACAAATGATTGAACCCACTACTGGGATGAGAATTATGTGCAGTATCTTTACAGGTAAAATTTCATTCATGCAACAAACGAGTTAGTTGATCTGTGTTCCATTCCTGGTACCACCATTTATCAAGGCTTTGGAAAGATGAAGTCCAAGTTCCTCTTGGTTGGAGTGGGTGAAAATCTGAGCCTAGTTTGAGTACAGTAACAGGTTCTGTGAGAATCCAGGCTATATTTCTCTTCTGTTGAACTCACTGGATTGGCTCTTCCATGAGCCTTGCACAGTCTGCCCCAGTCCTGGCATGTGTTCTCCAAGTAGCAGGGCCCTTAGAACCAAAAAGAAGGAAATCCTCACCTTCTGTTTCTGAGCTTGCTCCAAGTTCATGTTTAGGACTAAATCTTTAACAACACTCTCAGGGAGGCTTGCCTTCTCCTACACACTCCTCAATTCAGTGACTATGGCCTGGAGTGACTTATTTGCTTCGTTCTGTAACTTTTTCTTTCTGATTATTTGCTAGGTTCAGTCATAGTCATTTCTCAGTATCCATGGGAGTTTGGTTCTAGGGCTTCCCATAAATATCAAAATCTGAGGATTCTCAAGTCTGTTATAGAAAATGGCATAGTATTTGCATATAATCCATGACCATTCATTCTCTTGTGTACTTTAAATTATCTTTAGATTACTTTAAACATCTGATACAATGCAAATTCTATGTAAATGTTGCTTGCACTGTATTGTTTAAGCAATAATGACAAGAAGAAAAGGTCTATACATGTTCAGTAGAGGCCACTTTTTAAAAAATATTTTCTATTTGTGGTTTGCTGAATCTGTGGATACAGAGGAACAGCTGCATTTGCCCAGAGCTTTTGTGTTGTCACATTATTTTTTGGGCAGGGGGGCATTGTGGGAAGGATTTGAAAACTCCTTTGGCTGTATGAATCAATTCCTAACTGGGTCAGAGTGGAGAGGTTTCAACCCATGGAGACAGGCACTGCTCATCTTGTAGATCACTCTCCAGAATCCTGCCTGGCTGCAGCAGTAGAGCGGGGTAAATCATGCACCTATCACTTCCAAAGCGAAGGAGATGCCTCCTTGACACAATTGCTTTTTAGAGATTTTTTTTTCTTAAAATGTGATCTGGATTTAGGAAACTCCATACCTGGTCTAACACACCCGTCTTTTAAAGTTGTTCTTTAAAATAATTTAGCTAACTTAGTACCTTGCTCAATAACTTTTTCCTCTAAAAATAAATCAAGCACCCTTTGAACCTTTTCCTTTCATTCTTCCCTTCAGGAAATTAGACCATATGTTTTCTTGGTGTGCAGTAACCATCCTTGAGTTCTCTTTCGCGACAGATGAGCGGCTTCTGACTACCCTTGATGTATAGAGAAGGTCCAGGCATGTACAGAAGGCCATGGTGCAGGGAGGCAGTATGGTGAGAAGTGAGGTGCATGCTCCTGGGGAGAGTGCTTGGCACAGGGCACTTGCTCACCGCATTCGAGGGCTTTGGGATCTAGGTCATGAGCTGCTGGTGCAAGGCGCCATCTTTACACGATGCTCATTTGCAGTAAAATGTTTCCGAGCCACAGGGCATTCAAAAGAGTGGCCTGAGCTGGGCATGGTGGCACACGCCCATAATCTCAATGGCTCAGGAGGTTGAGGCAGGAGGATTGTAAGTTCAAAGTTGGCCTCAGCAATTAGTGAGGTCCTAAGGTTGGCGAGACCCTGTCTCTAAATAAAAAATATAAAAAGGGCTGGGGATGTGGCTCAGTGGTTAAGTGCCTCTGGGTTCAATCCCTGGTAAACCCCCTCCCCAAATACATAGCCTTTTCATCTAGGACACGGAGGAACTATCCTTATGGCACTGCCATGATGGTCCACATTAGGAGGCCCTACTGGAAGGAATCAAACTCTGAGGCTTTGGAAAATGTATGTCAAGGAAAATGTATGTGTGTGTGTGTGTGTGTGTGTGTGTATGTATATATATATATATATATACATTTTCCAAATATTGAACATTTGACATTTCAGTGAAATGAATGTTTTATTGTTTTGTGGTTGAAAGATACCCTTTTCTTTTGCTACAGTAAAACCTTCATGTAAGCAATCCTTCAGAGGCCAAGTGGTAGGACAGTTAGAATTTGAGCTTTGGCATCTGTTAGTCCTCAGTCTTACACTTTTTTTTCACATCGTAGGAGATTTGGGATCCTAGACAAGCTAAATAAACTTCATGTCTTGTTTTTTTCCTATGTGAAATGTGTTTTTATCATGTCACCTCCTCATAGACTGGGGTTGTGCAATGCTAAAATATGTTTCAGGTGAGAATCCTGGAGCATCCTCATTTCTGCATCTTTATGCAACCTCTGAGCTCTGCCCAAGCTTTCACAACTGAGGACTGCAACCTTAAGCCAAAACTGGAGGGAGCCACTCAGGTGGGTGAAGAGCCCTCCTAAAAATTAACTCCATACTGATTATGGCTGGGAGTTGGGTGAGTCTTTCTTTGAACAGGTAAATATAATCTTGATAGCTTACAGATTAAAAAGCAGAACCACTCACTTTAGGGGTTAAAGGAACATGTGGTCATAGTTATTTAGTGTTGTCCTTTATCCAATTTTCTTGTGATATGTTCAAAATCAGAGAGGGAAAAGGCAATGGGGCCCACAGGAGGAAATGTTCCAACTTAATTTTGGTAGAAAAGTCAGCACATGGCATCCCAGAGTACCATGTGGCTTCAATCAGAGCATAGTGGCTGTTAGCACTTTGTTTTTTTAAGCCGAGTTGCCTTTCTGTTTGTGTGGGTACGTTTGGCATGACACTGTTCCAAAGCATTTGTTTGAGACAGTTCAAACACAGCAATTCAATGAGTGGAAATA
The DNA here is from genome assembly GCA_028644305.1 of Xerus rutilus. Classification (NCBI taxonomy): domain Eukaryota; kingdom Metazoa; phylum Chordata; class Mammalia; order Rodentia; family Sciuridae; genus Xerus; species Xerus rutilus. The sequence continues at coordinate 33,233,373 of CM053410.1, read as the reverse complement.
AAAATATCTTTATTCAAGCAATGTCTCTGGTTATTGGTATAGCATATAGATATATTCATATTTTGTGGGTTTCTGGATATGAAAAGATATGAGTTCTTAGTGTAACTGAGGGAACATGTACCATAGGGAAGTCACTTCCTAAAAGTGACTAAAAGATAAGGACTACTGTTATAGCATTGCTACAGATGGCTGATGCCTTAAAAAGCATACTCCTTCATGGTTACAGATTACATTTTTTGAGGCACTGTGGACAAGCAAGTCCAGACAGCTAACCAGTAGGTTTCTTCAGTAGACAGTAATGGAAGTATGTGTTTCTCCTAAAACATCCATCTAACTTGTGTTACACTTTGTACTGTGAACTGTTTGCTTTGATGTAAGTTTTTTTTTTTTAAAAGGTAGGATAATAATGTGTTTTAATTTAATTCTAAAAGAGTACTTTAATTTTGGGGAAAATTGTCATATATAGATCAGGACTTCACTGGAATTGCAACATCACCAAAAAAACCTAATATTCATTATTCCAACCTATGAAGCCTTATTTTTTTTTAAATTTCTACCACGCACTGTCCTAGTTATGTATCAAGTAACTGGAGAATTCTAGAGACATAGATCACTGGTTAAAATGGAGGGTAAATGCTGCATATTAGGTTGTTACATAGACAAACTTAGGAGGACAAATTTAGGAAGAAATCATTGTTGCCCTGTTCAAGCTGATGTTTCTCCAAAGTATTTAACTCTATAATCTTTTCTTTTGTAACCTGTATTAAAATGCTTTAAAATGTTACTTGGAAAGAACCACACTAGTGTTCTTAAAACTAGGAATAAGGCAGTAATACTTGTTATTGTCTGTGAAGTTTCTTACTAATGCAGTCAGTGGTGAAGGAAGTTCGTGGAGGCAAGGATGTCCTCTCAAATGGAGAAAATCAGTGATTATCATTTGCAGAAAACCCAAGAGAATCAACTGGGGAAAAATTAGATGTAATAGTGAATATTGTTTTAAGGTAGTGAGTTACAGTATAATTGCCAGAGCCCAGGGCTTTCTTGTATACCAGATGCAGTGACAATTAATTAAAAAATAGTGGAAAAAAAGATTATATTGCATAACAACAAGAAAACACCACCCCTAAAATTCAGCCTTACAAGAAATACATGTGTTTTACAGGAAGCAAGACAAATATTGCTGAGGGAGGAATAAAGAAAGGTGTGAATGAATGAAAAAGAAAGCTTTGTTCCTGGTTAAACAGAATAAATATTGTGTAAAACATCAACTGTCCACAAATTTATTTATAGATTTACTCAATCCCAGTCAAGAGCACAACAGATTCTGGATTCCAAACTGACCAGGGAAAATTCCATGAATCATCAAATTCAATGAATTATCAAATTCAAATTCGAGAGTCATTGAATTTTACCTTCTAAATGTTTTCTGTGTCTTTCTAAGATATCATCTTTTCTGCCAGCCAGGCAACTGTCATTTCTTGGGTTACCTCCTAATTCCTAACTGGTCTCCGCTTTTAGCTCATGCCCATTGTAGTCTCAATTCCTTAATTTTTTTCTTAAACAACAATAAGAAGAGGTATAATTCCTGTTCCTGCAACTGCACTAAGATCCTTTCATTGCTTCTTATTACTGTTTAAGTAAAGGCCTGATCCTCCCTGTGGTTTACGAGGTTCCCTGTCACATGGCTCCTGTTGCCCCAACCGCTGCATCTTAGGCTCTTTTTCCTGACCTGCTCAGTGCTCTGGGTACGATAGTTTTAGTTTCCTGCATGTTTCGTAAGTTTGCACTTCAAGGCCTTAAGATTCCTTCTGCTTGAATTTTTCATTCTCTTCCTTGTATCCTATTTATTTCTTCCTTGTCCTTGAAGAACCAGTTCAAAAATCATGTAGTTGAAGGAAGAGTTAAGCACATTCATACTAATTCAATTCTATAGCCCTCTATTTCTTTATAAATTGTATAAAAATTCTAAGTGATAATTTGTATAATTAATTATTCAACAGATACAAATTCTAATAGAATGTAGAGAAACATGTAGAGACCCTAGTCTTCCCTGTGCCTACCAGGTGATTTGAGCTAGCAGGTACTCTAGGTTTTCATGGAGTGTTGGATGGAAATAAAGAAATAAATTGTCAAAGAGTAGGAAAGGACTTGTAGTAATGCATAAAGAAACATGCTAAAACCACAAAGGAGCAATCAATGAAACATAAGATAAACCTCAGAAATAATCCCTAGTATAGATATAAAAACTGGCATCCGATAAAAAATAACACATCAAACTGCTAGGTGAAGTAAAATTTATTTACTATGTAGAGCTAGTAAAATATATTTTTTGTATTAGAAGTGTAGAACTCTATGCCCTGGTAAAGAAAATAAATTCCAATTCAGAGAAAATAGTATTTCTTAAATGTGTTCCAAGGAACACTTAACCTCTAGGCTACTAATAAGGTTAACATGAAAAAAAAATTAGTTTTATGGCTAAGCAATTGTGGGAAATTCCAAATTAAACTAAACTGCTTCCTTTACTGCACAAATTCTAAAAATGATGTTAATGTGCATTGTGAATTCACAAACTGCGTGATATTGCAACATTTGGCATAATTATGTGCAACTATTTTTATTTTCAAAGTATAACATCAATTTGGAAAATTGGGATTAAAATGCTAAACAAACTACAGAGCAATTTCAAGAAACATTTGTATAATTTTAGTGTTAAGAAGACCTTTCTAAACAATATCAAAGGTAGAAATCTGAGAGGAAATTTTTACTATTAATATTATTTCCAAAAGGAAATTTGTACTATTAAGGTTATAAGCAGTAGGAAAAATGATCAACTAACTATAGTAGACTCTAATATTATTTCTAAATATTTGCTATATGTCCTTGGGGAAGGGTTCATACTTCCCTTCCTCTGTAAAATCTGGCTTGGCCATGTGATGTGCTCAGACCAATGAAAAGTAAACAGAAGTCACTTCAGACCAGAACATTTCAGAGAGATTTAATCTTCCCTTCCCTACCCCTAGAACTGTGGCAGCATATATTAATGTTAAAGTTCTGTCAGCAGGCATCCTCAGTGACCTAAGGAGAAGAACAGTTCTGATAGCACTGAATAGAGTGAGAAATGAACTTTGGTGAGATTTGCTGGTTCTTTTTACCTTGTAATTGTTTAGCTTACACTGACTGATTCATTAAGGAAGAGGTAGCCATTGACTAATATCAGGGGCTCAGAAAATGAATGCAAATGCTTGGATACGAACAGGCAGGCTTAGAGAATGGAAATTACCACAAACACGTGGGAGACTAAGAAGTCAAAACGATAGAAATTATTTCATAGCAGGAAACAGTATTGTTGAGACATTTCAACTGAAGTTGCATGAATTCTAACACGTTTCTGTTTCTTTCTTCCTCAGCTCAAAATTAATATTTCATAAAAGGTATGTGGTATGGGCCTAATTATGATCATGTATTCATCCCATGGTTAAAAGAAGGGTGGGGCTTCTAATTACAGTCCCTGCCTGCCCCTAGCCACACCTAAATGGGTATAGAGAAAATATATTGGAGTTGTATTAAGAAGACAAATGAGAAGCCAAGAACCAAAATAGAAATGTTTACTATCTAAAAACCAAAAGATTCGAGCATTTAAAAAATTTGTAAAAAAAAAAGTTTAAAAAACAGCTTTTAATAAAATTAAGAAAAAAATGTAAAAATATTTATGACATGTGAGGCAAATGACTGAATATTCTTAATTTATAAATATACAGATGAAAATCTTATTCATAGAGGACTACACAAAAGCAAAAGATGTAAACAAGAATTTCCCAAATATAAACTATAAACAACCAGAAAAGTAAAAAAGATTTCAACTTACCAAGATCCAAAGAAATGAAAATTTAAACAAGATATTTTTCATCTGTTAAAGTTATAAAATATGATGATATTCTCTTTGTAAACAAGGAACAAACTCCCCCAGACTAGTATCAGATCAGAGGGGAAATAGTTTTCTAATGCTTTGTGATACATGTAAATTACTCAAGCTTTGTGTAGATCCATTTACAATATGTACACAAAGTCCTAATATGCTTAAGCCTTTTGACTAAAATAATTATTCTTTGATGAATTTAACCTGAGGAAACATCCTAAGTTTGAGCAATTTGTATTTCAGCATCCCTATTAACAGTGAAAAATTAGAAGTAACATTTAATGATTGACAATAGAGAATATGTGAAATAAATTATGGTATCTTTATACTGTTGCATCCATTGGAAATATTTTAGAAAACTAATGACCTAGCAGGCCGTTGATATCATATTATTAATTATATCCAAAACCAAAAAACTAAAATAAATAAAATAAAAAAACAGGTACTATAAAATGCCAACTATACAGAAAAACATTTATTGCATTAGTGTAATAAAATGTTAGCAATTAATTTATTGTGAGGATGGACTTAAGAGAATTTAAACTTCTTTTTTGTTTGTATTTCTTAACTGTTCTATAATGATTGTAACTTCCATTAACAGAGTAAAACCTAGTAAACGTTTGTGAAATACATCACTTTTACTACATTTAAAAAAGTTATTGTTTAACATAATGTTTTGCACTGTGTAATTTATCACTACAAATGTTGCTTTCATATGTAAAATTGCTCTTCAGTAATTAAGAACTGTAATCTGTAAAAATATTTTTTTTATCACTGGAAGATTCCTCTGTGAACATTAAGTTTTACAAGTATAGTTCAAATGCCTCTATGTGCCTGATATCATAATACAAAATAATATAATATAAGACTTTCTCTTGAGAAATACATTGCAGCAAGATAAAGCAGAGGAGAATCAATCTTAGATGAGAAAGAAGAGTGGATACAAATTATACCAGATATGGTACAATGATGAGAATCTTTATGTGGGATTTCACTTAACCTTTCACAATGTGGGATTTCACTTAACCTTTCATTATCTGCAAAGATGGCAGCCAACTTCTCTACATGAGCTTTACAGTGGAAGACCTGTAATCCTAGCAATTTTGTTTTCAGTTGTTCTTTTGCTCAGGAAACATTTTTTGCGATATTTTTAAAAGTGAAATATTATTTTTAAAGATGATCTGATATTAGCTTTAGAAAGCTGCCTCATCCTTCGAAGGATGCATTAGGCTCACCATTTGGTTATGGTCCAGCAGCCCAGCAAATTTGTATCTCCATGGACTTATGCTTATTATTTATTTTCTACATTTGTTTAAGCTGGAATATGGCAATGGATGTTTCTACAGAAATTTCCCAGTTTTGCTTGTTTTCAGGATACTGCTTTAGTCATCATCAGTTATGCAGAAATATAAACAAATGTGGACCATATTCTACAAGTAGTTGCAATAGGTTCGTTGATATGTACTTGAATACACATGTCACACATATGAGAAATAACAACACAATATTCCAGTTCATTAAGTATTAAATAAATGATATCTATAATGGGGACCATACATATTCCAAAAAGATGGAGAGTAATCAAAAAGGGACTTCAAAGACTGTTTCTTCATAATATTGAAAGATAATTCAGATACAGACTATTATCACAGATTTCTGTTGTAGAAAGAGCATAGCGATATCATAAATCTAAATTTTAAAAGTCTATTCTCAAAACTCAGTGCTCCATGGCTGGTTCCAAAAGTGAGTTATATTGTTTAGGAGTAATTTACTTCAGGCAATAGATGTGCTCCTGAAAAGGCAGGTGAATTAGAATTATCATTATAACATCTGCAATTTTAGAATAATAAATCCAGGGCTGTTGTGGTAATTAAAATGTGAATTTAAGGAAGAAGCTAATTTATTTTCAGCATTAGAAAAGAGTGAAAAGAAAGAACCACTTGATTAAACTTGCCCATTTCTCTTTCATCTTCATTGCCGAAGATTATGAAGGAACTCTCCCTATCTGTAGCCAAAGCTGTGCCCCATTTGCTCATTAGACCCTTTCCTCTCTCAAACCAGAAAATTGTTCTGTAAATTTTTCTCATTCTCCAATAGATTATTTCCATCAGCACACAGATATGTTTTTATATCTCTCATCTTAGAAAAAACAAACCAAAAACCAAACCACTCTTCTCTAGAGTCCACTTCTCATATTGCTACCATCCCAATTTTCCCCATTTCTTTTTAATAAACACTAATTGTAGTTCATTATACATGTTATTTCTAATTTCCTTCCACCGATTCTCTTTTGTATCCTTCCCGAAAGGCTTTTCATTCCATCATATTTTCCTTTATCAAGTCACCAGTTGATATTCATGTTGCTAATTACCATGGTCATTTTTTCAACATTGTACTGACCTCCTGGCAGCGCTTGAGGGAGTTGTCTCCATCCTCTCCTTGGGTGTAGTTTGTGGTTGGCTTCTGTGATCCACGCTGGTTTTCCTGCTTCCTCACTAGTCAATCCTTTGCAGTGTCTTGCTGGTTTCTCTTTAGCTATCCACCTCTAAACATTCAAGGAATCTCGTACCCAGTCATTGGACCACTCTCTTTTCTATATATACATACACTACCTTTATGATCCCATTCAGTTTCACAGTTTTAAATACCATCAATTTGCTGATCCTTACCAATCTGTACCTTTGGCAGTAACTATAAACTCCAGACTCTGTGTCTAATTGTCTCTTTAGCGTTCTACTTAGAGTTTTACTATGCACCTCACATCAAACAAGTTAAAAAAAAAAAACCCTTAATATTTCCCTTCAAGCCTGTTTTTCCCAGTCTTAACATCTCCGCCGATGAAAATGGCTTCCTTCCCGTTGCTCGCCTTTGATTCCTCTCTTTCCCTCCTATTCCACACCTTATCAAAGAAAACCCTGAAACATTACTTTCACCATGTATCCTGGATGTGACCAGTTGTCCTCAGTTCTACTATGATGAACCAAACCACCATTATTTCTTCTCTGTCTAAAAGGCAATAGACTCCCAATGGACATTCTTTATTCCCCCTTCCCCAGACTAATCTCTCAATACAGCAGCCAAAGAAATCCATTTAATCAAATCAAGTCATATTACCTCTTTGTTCAAACTCCAGAATCTTTTCTATTCATTCCAAGTAAAAGCCAATGCCTTGAAAGGTCCTGTAAGACCTCACATGCTCTGTCCCTCTCCCCACTTCTTCTTGGACTGTACTGCCTACCACCCTCTTTACTGCTTTCCCCATTTCAGCCACATATTTCTTCTTGTTCTTCCAACACACTAATCAGATTCATAGATTAGAGCCTTGGCACCCATTTTCCTTACTTCTGGAATGTTCTCTCAGATATCAAAGGAACTCGTTTCCTCACATTCTTGTCTTTCTTTGAATGTCACATCCTTAGTGAGGCCTTCTTTGGCCATTCTAACCAAAGTTGTAAGATTCAGTCCTAGGTTTCCTTTACTCCTTTCATATGTTATTTTTATTTAGAGTCCCTATCACTCAACAGTGTTCTCCTCGAAAGCAGAGGTAGTTTTGGTGGGGATCGAACCAGGGTCCTTGTGCATGGGAGGTGCATACTCTGCCACTGATTCACAGTCCTTGTCCCAAAGGCAACATTTTTAGGCTGCTTGTTTCCACCGTAAAAACATTCTTTGATTTCAATGTTTTTAAGTCATTCAATGAGCTTACATTGGGATTACAAAGCCAAACAAGACAGAAAAGCTGCCTCCCAAAACCTTATGCTCTACTGGGAAATAAGAACAAATAAATATGGAGGAACACAATCCTAACTCCTACACTATCCTTAACGTCAGATCTTTACCCTACACATGATCTTTAAAGTATAGGTTAATATTCTTGAAAGAATTGACATTTTTTATTTAAATCTTTTTGTAAGGAATCATTTTGTAAGGTATAATTATTCCCCAGTTCAGTCAGAGACTATTATATCTGGATGGGCCCTCAGATATTGTCTTTTCCAGTTATCTTCTAGAGTTAAAGAATGTAAAGCCCAGTAGTAATAATGCCCTAATAGTAATAATGGTATCTATTATTTATTGGAAATTTATCATCTACCAGATGCTATGTTAGGCCTTTGCAAGCATTATTGCATGTAATATTTATAACTTAATGAGTTGGATATTATTATTATCTCACTTTTATAGATGAAGAAAACTGAGGCTCAGGGAGTATTTTGCTCAAGGTCACATGGATATAAGTGGCACAGCTTATGGTCAAACCAACATTTGTCTTATTTCTAAAGCCCAGGCTCTTAGTAAATGGGCTCTTAGTACTTGCCCATAGTGTTATAGAAATATGTGACAGATTGGGATTTGAAACCCATTTTCCACAGTAAAGAGCTATTTTTGTTTCCATATTGTTTTTTAAACAATATTTTTAGTTGTAAATGGACACAATACCTTTATTTTGTTTTGTTTATTTGTATGTGGTGCTGAGGATCAAACCCAGTGCCTCGTGCATGCTAGGCAAGTGCTGTACCACTGAGCCACAACCCCAATTTAGGATGGTTTTGTTTTCTGGTATGTTACACGTACCAGATATGTACAGATATAACAAATCCTACATGATGCCAATTACACTAGAAGTTCTACTGTGGCCATCCTTTCTCATCTATTTTTCAGTGATTTAGGAATAAGTGAGAAAATTGAGATGGAGTCACATCTTTATAACAATGTCTATTGCCTCTTTTTTTGATGTACTGCAAAACCAACATTCTGTGGGAGAGCAAGATATCTTCAACAATTCAATAGTACAAGAGCTATGTGGTAGCTCTATCACATCAATGTATATTGCACATGACTGTTTACACATAAACACATACTGTAATCTTAGAACAGTTTACTATAGCCAGGGAAAATGATCATAAAAGTTTTTCTTGCATCGCTTATAAAATCATTTACTCTTCTTAATGACAGAACAATCTGTGTATTTTTGCAATCGCAGTAAGTAGCTGTAGAAAGCATTGTGATAATATCAATAGAAGCACAGTATGGTAATGTAAAATTAATGAGCAAGATGGCAATCTCCTTTTTAGGCAAACCATGCTTTGTAATACAGCACACCCTCTCAATTAGTCTCTTCTCAGGAGCCAGAAAATGTGAGTATTGTGGTGAAGTACATATTCGAAGATGTGGGACTAAGGAAGATTCATGCAGTTGATTGATTGATGATGTACAATGGCTATGTAAGGGATACAAAGAACTATACATTGACAAAATGTACATTTATTTGTTTTATTTGTTTATTTTCTCTCAGTGGTCAGCAATGTGATTGAAAGTTAACTGATTTGTATTTAGCACAATAAATAAAGTAAGTAACTCAGTAAGCAAGTGTGTAAACAAAAACCACCATGAAGCTACCCCAAGTGTTTCTGCTTCCTGAAAGTGGTGTATATTCAATGACTAGGCAGGCCAGAAAATGCATAAAAATCTAGCCTTGCTTCCCATAGTAATTACCACTTTCATGACTGAAGCTGAGATTCGGATTTCTCTGCCTAGTGTAGAGATCCAAATCTCTTAATAAGTACAGAACTGGAGTCTTAACAAGAAAGGCTAACTTGTGCCTTTAGACTCACTGTTTCAAAGGTGTAGAACTGCACGAAATCAGAGGTCAGAGGAATCTTTGAAATGCAAACTTTGGATAAACTGTGCACAAATTGTGTGTTGCTTCAAAATAATTCTGGAGGTCTGATCTGATTGGAACACTGCTGTGGTTTGAATGTTTATGACCTCCCAAATTTGTGCTGATATTTAATTGCTATTGTAACAATATTAAGAGGTAAGACTATTAAAAGTGATCAGGTGAAGAGGGCCCTGTCCTCATGAATAGACTAATGTCACTATCATGGGAGCAGGTTCATTATAAAAAGGAGAGTCTGCCCCCCATGCCTTCTCTTGCCCTTCAGCCTTCCACCATGGGATGACATAGCAAGGAGGCCCTTGCATATGCTGGCATCTTGATCATAGACTTCCAGAACTGTGAGAAAATAAATTCTTTATAGATTACCCATTCTTACAAAAGCAGTACAGAACAGACCAAGGCAAGACATAGAAAAGTGTGATATGATATTCTATTCAGTTTTGGTGTGATTTCAAAGAAAACAATGTTCCTGTAGGGTTTTTCTTAATTACCACTTAATTTTCTTCTTTAAATTATGGTTTCTTTTAATAGGCTTGTGGGCTAGTAGAGAAATATATTGAAGATTGTTAGTGAATATAGTCAATGAGTTTTAAAATGGTTATTCTTTTAAAATTTTAATATGACAATTGCAGGAAATGGGAAAAAGTGTGTGTGTGTGTGTGTATATATATATATATATATATATATATATATATATATAAATACAATAGACAATTAATTTAATTCTTAACTGTCCATAGAAAAATTTATCTTGCTATTTTGGTATACAAATCTCCTAAGCATTTCACAAGGCATTTATATTCATGATAACAAAAGGTTTTCTTCCTTCTTATGCACACTCAGTGATACATGGCAAAAAACAGCATTGATACACAGACAAGATCCCTGCACATGTGGATGATACTGGCAAGCAGCTGGAGGCAGAGAGAAGGAGGAGGTGGAAAGACTAATAGAGGTCTAATTCTATGTACACAATCATGAACTTATTTTTCTTTAATTTAGCATGAGATCATGGACATTTTCCCTTATTCAGAAACAAAATTATTGTATGACCAAAAAGTTTAAAATTCCTCTGAAGTCTAAGATAAACAATTCTACATAAAAATGTAAATGAGACAAGACCTTAAGTATCAGCTCTAACCAATGTTCCTGTCAGATTTCTGTATGCTTAAGACTTATTCTTTTTTCTCTCATATGCTAAAAGAGGGAAATAGTTGCCAGCTGAGAAATTACTAATCTCCTATTTCAAAAACCTGGAAGTTTATCCAATATTATAATATCAGTTTGAAAGGATATTTCATTAATTTTATTAGAAGCTACTTATGGGCACAGAACCATTTATCTGGCATCAAAACTAGTATGTTCAAAATGCCAAAATGTTTTTGTATATTTAAGATATAAATGACATGCTCTTCATAAGCACTACTTGAAGTGACTGCATAATGCTTTATTTTATGGATGTTTCATAATTTATACAACCATAATAGAAATGTCAGGCCACAGGGTTGCTCCTGATTATTTTTATTGTGGTATTGGGGATTAAATTCAGGACCTCCCACAAGCTAGGCAAATACTCTACAACTGAGCTACATCCCTAGCCCTCATGATTATTTTTATATTATTTTGTCATAACAAATGATTCTTTACTGATAATTTTGTGGAATTGTTAGGCCACAGTTTGAATCATTTTTTGAGTCTAGAAGTGGATTAGTGGTCATAGGAAATGAGTAAATGTGTCTGATACACACTGCCAGATTTCTTACTTGGAATTTCTTTATTGAGAGGTTGTACCAAGGTATTTTCTTTGCAGTAGTATTCAGGGTAACTAATGCCAGAGAAGTTTCTTCTCCCTAGGGTCAAGCACAGTCAGGGCTCTCTGTGCAAAGTAGGCATGGCCTCTCAACATCTCTATTGACAGAGCTTTCAATTAACTTACTCATAGTGTCTCTTCTCTGTGGTATGAAGATCTTTGTTCACCTCCTCGGAAGCAACCTTAGCACCTCTGTAGCTGAATAAAGAAGGGTCATTTTGGGGCTGGGGTAATGGCTCAGCGGTTGAGCGCTTGCCTCGCATACGTGAGGCACTGGGTTCGATCCTCAGCACCACATAAAATAAATAAAGATATTGTGTTCATCTACAACTAAAATAAAATATTAAAAAAAAAAAAAAGAAGGGTCATTTTGGTGACTTGCAGGTCAAAGGAGCTATATGCTTTAATAGTGAAGCTGTCTTCATAGAAAACTGTCAAGAGTTTTCTCCAAAACAATACAATGAAAAAATATTTCCTCATTCTCAAAATATCACTACTTAGGATATTCTAAAATTTCTAAATAAAGTGTAATTAATTCAATGTTGCAATTATACTAAACAAAATTTGAGTTTAGATTATTTAGAAAGTACATATTAAGACATTTTCTTGTTCGTCCTTTTCTTAGACAAGTTAGTCACTCTACCAGTAACAGTCTTACTTTAATGTGATTAAAATCCTACTTATTTTTCAACACTTGTGTGCTCCCTTCTAGCGGAAGCAATCTCTACCTTCTTTTTCCTCCTCCACCTCCTCTCTCCCTGCCTTCCTGGCAGAGTTTGGGGTTACCTCCTTTATGTCTTGTCATCACATCTGGTGCATACCTCTCTCTTAAAGCATGTCTGTTTTTCAGCCTAGAATAAGAGTTCCTTTAGGGCTATGTCTTGTTCATCTTTTTATTCCTAAAACTTAACATAGTGTCTGGAAGTTATCAATAGCTTGAACAAATAACTATTATCATACTGTAGACACTGGAAGTGTATAGGCTTAGTTGAATTGCTGCTGGATGGCAAGTAATATTATTGGTCTTTATGTCATTTCAGTTTCAAATATGTGGATGCATCTTTTTTTCACATACCAGCTTTGATGATAGATAGATAGTTCTGTACTTAGGAGTAACACCTAATAAAACCTCCTTTCAAAATTGACATTGTCACATTGGATAAACTTTCATGTTTTTGAAACAAGAGACTTGTAAATTCTCAGCTAGCAACTACTTCCTTTTATCAAGATATGAAAGCAAAGAGAATAAATCTTTTGACCCTGGTGAAATCTTACAGAAACATTGGTTAGATTTGATTGTGGGGGACTCATCTCATTTATATTTTTGTGTTTCTGTGTGAGTTGTTTATCATACCCTTAAGTGGCAATATAAAATTAGTGGTCATATAATTTTATTTCAGGGTAGTTTTCTAATATCAACCAACAACAAAAGAATTATATATATGTAGCTTGTTCAGTAACTCTAGGTAATTGTGAATGGGTTTCTCTAAGGAGAATCTTGCTTTCAAGTTTCCTATCACCCATTCTACAAAAGCACTGTCCTTAACACAGACAGCAAATAATACTAATTATAGTTTGATTCCCATCTCTACTCTCTATGTTTTGTGGATAGAAATCTTTGAAATCAAAATACTTGCTTCCCTTAAGTAATATTGAGACTGCAACAGTTAGAGTTGTTTCAGAAAGAACAGTTTAAGAGTCATTGCTAAGAAAGATTTATTCATTCATTTAGTTAGCCAATAGAAAATTTAAATTCCCACTGTGTGTGACACACTATATTTAATACTATGATATACATAAAGATATATTAGAGCTCCAGGAAGTAAACTAGTGGAAAAACTAAGATGTGTGCAAAAACTACAACACAGATATGGCAGTTTTAATACTTTGGGGATGAGAAAACATCAATTACTTCATATTCAATCTTAGAGGATAAGAAAGGAGAGATCATCTATTACTGAAATTTGGGCAGAAGTTTAGACAATAAGGTTATATTTAGTTAGATATTTAAGAATAAATAGAATCAGAATCTTGATAACTGGAGGTAGCAGGGGATATTCAGTTCAAGGGAGGTATGCTGGCCAAGATGAAGAGTGAGTAAAATAAAGTTGGGAAACAGGAGAGAAATTTGTTGAGCAGAAGGTGTGTTGGGGAAGGGACATTGAAGATATTCTGGAAGGCTTTTAATTATAAGACAAGGTTTTAGACTCAGCCTTACTTCCAGCATTCAGATCCCTCTAGCTTTTCTTGCCAAAGGAATGTTTAGCCTAAGGTTAGACATCTCCAATAACAGGGAACATTCTATGTCTTTAAATATTGTATTCTCCCTTTGGAGTTTTGTTTGAGTTGTCTTGAACTCACTGTGAAAAGGAGCTACTCAGATTATTGGAAAAACACAACTTCAATCCAGTAGTCTTGGGAAAAAAAAAAAAAGATTTGAGGCCAGTCTGATGACTTGACATGTGACAAGTAGCTATGAGAAATAGCCTTTACAGAGACAAAGAAGGGATGAGGAAAGAACCATGATTGGACTTTAGAGGACAGGGGAGAGGAAAAGGAACCACAAAGGAGAAAGAGACTAGAGGAGAAAAGGATTAATTTCAGTTTTGTGTCATAAAAGTCAGAGAAGTCCAAAAAAGGCAAATAATGGCAAATGCTGCAGAAAATAAGCAGGAAGAATACATCAGGAAAGTCCTTTGCATTCTTTTGGATAAGATCTTCATAGCATGACTTAGTTTTCATTTTAGAAGTTATTTCCTAGACTATCATAAACAACTAAGTACTCATTCAAGGATAAGATTGTATTCCAAAGCCAAATATAAATGGCATATTATTTGCAAAATAATTTGAAGCTTTTCATGTACCATGCTCAACATATGCTCTAGCTTCTTTCTTGTCAAATCTGAGCATTGGGATATTAAAATCAGGGAACCCTGAGATAAAACTATGTTGTGTCCAATTAGGACACTATTGAGGTTGTGTTCTGTGTGTGCTGTCTTATGAATGCTTCCTCAAGTACTCTCACCCTGGTTTACTGGACTCCACAGAGGGGTGATTTGAGCTATGAATGTACTTTTGGAAGAGATGGTCTGTCATCAGTAGTCAGTGTAAGGCCATTGATGATTCCATTTTAATTTATACTGGACATGTCTCCATATCACAGAATCGCTGACCATGAAATTTAGCAGAAGTGGTAATTTTGTCCATTGCAGGGCTAGCACTAACAGGATACAGTATATTACAGACCAGACAGAAAGTGTTTTATTGCTGCTGTCTGTGAAAGCTCTGAGTACCTCAGATTATTTCCTACAACCTGTTATCTCACCTGTATATCTGACAATCATGCCTAAATCCTAAATCCTTTATTTTATTTTATATGGATAAAAAGCTATTGACACAGAGGCCTAAGGTAGACTACATGGTATAATTTGAGGGGTTCAGAAAAGCATCTCAGAAAAAAAGATCACTCATTGATCTTGCTATGAAGCCTAGAAATTCACACATTATTTATACTTTTGGGTCAAGTTAAAGTATTGACTCATGAACACATTGGTCTAATGAGTTAACTTGGCAGACAGCACTCCCTTCCATGAGTGGCATATAAGATATGAACATTTTGATGGAAAGAAGGTTTGGGAAAGGTTGAAGGTTTGGAATGTCATTTAGAAGAGCATGCCATGAGCATAAGAATGGACGATGTAGTGAAACTCAAAGACAGTAAAGGCACAGGGCTCTTGGGAAGAGGATAAATGCCCAAATACAAGAGGGTGTAGGTCACAGGGCTGGGGAAGCATAGTTATGCTTTTTAAATGAACATACCTTCATCCATGGGTATCCACAAAGTACTGTTTCCAGGATCTTCCCTGTGGATAACAAAACCTATGAATGCTCAAGTTCCTTATATAAAATTGCAAAGCATTTGCATATAACCTATGCACATCCTTCTGTATTCTTTAAATCTGTAATACCTAATACAATGCAAATATTACATAGTTGTTTTACTGTATTGTTTAGGGAATAATGATTAGAAAATGTCTGTACCTGTTCAATACAGACACAATTTTACATTTGAATATTTTTGATCTGCAGTTGGTTGAATCCAAGGATGCATAATCCATGCATATGGAAGGGCATCTATATTTATGGGTTATAGTTTACCTTTTCCTGCACTCGCTGATAAGGGCAGGTTTTCCCTGATCCTCAGAGGACAACTACTTCTGGAAGAAGCTTGACAGGGATTGAAATACAGTCTTTATCACTTATAAATTGAAAAATTTGCAGTTGCTAACATACTTTGAGTTTCGTTCATCTGTTAAATTTACCTATGTTATAGGTTAGATATTAAATGTCTTCTCAAGGTCTCTGTGCTAAAGGTTTGGTCCCCAGTCTGTGGCAGGTCTGGGATGTGGTGGAATCTTAAGGAGGCAGAGCTGAGTGAGAGGAACTTAGGTCATTGGGTGTGCCTTTGAAGGGGATGGATGTTGAGACCCAGCCCCTTCCTCTTGCTCTCTCTCTTTGCTTCCTTTGCTGCCATAAGGTAAGCAGCTTTGCTCCTCCTCATGCTCTCCACTGTGGTGTACTGTGGAGCCAGAGGCCCAAGATGGTGGGGCAGGTGACTATGAACTAAAGCCCCTGAAAACGTGAGATGAACTAAATGCTGATATCAACTTATAAAGTTGATTTTTCAGGCATTTTTGTTCCCACATTAGAAAGCTAACAACACCTATCTAACTCAGAATGTTCTTCCAAGGATTAAATGCAATCATAGGTATTAAATATAACCATCTGTGTAATGCCTGACACTGATGAGTGTTCTTTTCCTTTCCTTCCTGCCCCAAACTGCTTCTCCTGCTGAGAGGAGCACATGTGGAAGCTGAGGGGGAGCAGCAATGCCACTGTTCTCTCTCCTGTTCCAGCTGAAGATACTCTCCTTGGCAGCTTTGCTTGTGTGTTTTTGAGATTCCAGCACCATCTGAGAGAGGGTCCCTCTGCCAGAGGGAGCATGAGACCCATAACATTGCCTAGGGCCTTGCTCTTAGAAGAGCCCTGGGCTTAGTTTTATGTTCCACTTCTGCTATCATGAAGTTCTTAATAATAGTTGAAATTGGGTCCTTGTATTTTTGTTTTGGTTTGGACCCTACAAATTACAGAGTTGATCTCAGCCAGATGACATTCACTTGGCTTCACAGCCCTGTCTTGTATGTAAGCATGGGCACTTTGCCTCCATTTTTCCAAAGGCATAAACTTCTGGGAAGGGATGGCTAGGCCAGGTGCCTGCTGTTGGAATGGAAGAGGGAGAATGAGAAAGACTCTTGGGAAATCCTTTTTACTGGTATGAACGAGTGAAAAAAAAAAAAGAGTGAGAGGAACGTGCTTTCTGCTATGTTTTCCTTGGTCAGTGAAAGCATTGTAGGAATATGCTTTGGGAATATTGAAGTATATTTCTTTTCTACTTTACATTACATATTTGGAGCCTTAAAATATACATATTCACATATCCTTCAACACAAACCAAATAATACAGCTGCCAAAGGATTGAGATATTTTAGGACACATTTGTTTCTCTTACATTTTGTTGATGTCTAAACACAGTCCTTTGAAGTGAACATTCCCTCATCTAAGTTAATTTATTCACATCTTTACATTGACTATTTGGGTGGTTTTTATGATGAATTGTGCTGAAGTTTGTTTCCAACCCCTAAAAGCAAAGTCTGAGGCCCTGTAAAGTACTTTTACAGTAGAGACAAGACAGGTGATTTTAATAAACTTGGTGATTTATTTTGTCCAACCTGGACCCAGCCTCCTAGGAAATTTTTCACCAACATGCAGTTGCAAAGGATAGAAATCAATGTGCTTACGAAGTCTGTGCCACCTAACACTGGTACATGATTTGGAAGTCCATATGGAAGCTGATATGAAGTGAGAGCTGTTTGAGAAAGGACAGAGTCAAACATAAGACTCACAAACTAATTTAACATATCTGACGTGGGTCATAGTGACATTTAAAGCAATCATGCTAAGAAATATAAGGAGGTGCTCTGCCGCAGTCTCTGCCTTTGGTCTGGGGAAGTTGTCAAAGACTTTGAATAGCAAGAAAAAGGCATCAAGATAACTGTGAGCTCAGAGGCCTCCTCAGAGATGCAGCTCTCCTTGTCTCTTCTCAGTGACACAGTTCTATCCAAAACCCAGAGGGGCTGGGATCCAGAGAGAGAAACGGGCTTTGCATTGTTTAATGCCACTGACCAAGGCTGATCACCTCAACAATGGAACTCAGTGTTGAAAAAAAAAGAAAAGAAGGAACAGATGAAAGACTTTATTTTGCGTTTCCTCTAGATTTCTGACCATCTGAGGAGTGGAAATGCCAAATTACCATGTGAAAGCCCCGTTGCAGATACTGTCTCCTAATTTAAAACAAAACAACAAAAAACAGCACCAAAAACTTCTTTATCAAAGTTCAAAAAATTTTTGAGCATGGTGTCATACACCAAAGAAGTTTGCATGAGCATTTAAAATTTTAATTAAGTGAATTAGTGGACATGAAAGGATGTTGCAAAGTATAAAATGCCACTTAATTGCCTGGTGGTGTTGTTATTAATTAAAATCAATTAAACATCCATGTGAGGCTTGTGTCCTTTTGTGAAAAATATGCAAATTGTTCTTAGATATAGTACTTAATTGGAAGATAAAAGAAGTTTTTATCAGGGAAGGAAAACAAATTGGGACCAACTGAGAACGAGGATGACTGTGAAGTTCAGAGAAAAAAAAATAGTGATTTTTAAAGTCAGTTCTCTGAAAATTGAAAAACAAAAATTCTTTCCTAATTTAAAAAGAGGAAAAGAAGTTTTACACTGGAATGTTGACAAACCAACAGGAGGCTATCAACTGGTTTGGAAAATGGAGAGAAAAGTTAGTTCAGCGTTGCTAGGCAACAGATTTCTGAGCCGAGTTCTCCTCCTTTCTTAAAGGACTGGAGCAATGTTTTCGTTCTGCAAATACTAGCTATTTATTTACTTATTCATTGTGAATTAGAATGACTGTTCTCAGACTAAGGCTGGCTAAGCCAGAAAGAGCACAAATTCAGGCAATTAGAATATGATTAGGAAGCCAAAACTTGGGTTCATAATAAGGCATTTGCTGTATGGGGTAAAATAATGACTGCCTAATGCCACTCAGGGAAAAGTGGATATGACCAAGATTATTCCCAATTAGAGCTTCAAACCTAAGACCATGATAGATGACCAATAAAAAATTATTGTAAAAGATAAAATGACTCGTGAAGACAAATGGCTGAGAGCCTGACAGCCACCAAAGTGAAGAGCTATTCTCTGGAAGAGGATCCCGGATGTGTGTGCAAGGGTCATGCCCCACAGGAGGCTGTCCCTTGTAGGTCACCACTTCATAAACACACAAGGTTGGTCACTGCCAGTTCTCAGGTGTTGGCTCCAACTCTACAATGAAGGGGGCTCTGAGGGGTCACCTAAGACACAGCCTGATGGTTTAGTAAACGAATCTGACCCAACGAGATGGAATCTGTGGCCTTTGAGATGAAAGCCCCCTGGGTGTCTGTCATAGCAGAGCTACTTCATCAACTTTCCTAATGTGGAAGCAGACATAAAGCTAGAGGGAGGGAAGGAAAACACTTTCCGTGCTTGAGAAAAAGGGGAGGATTTGATTAATGTACAGCTAGGGAGTGAACCAGTTCTCAGAGAAAGGAATCTTTGATCAATGGGATGAAGAAGCATCTTTCCAACCCCCCAGATTCCAGCCACTTGAAAAGGAACAAAAAGGAGCTGATTCAGAGCACAGCTGTTGTTATTTAAAAACAAAACCAAAGAAAAAGAAGAAAGGACAAGAAAAACTGCAAAATATCATCTCAAATGGATTACCTGGAAGAGCAACAAATGAGCACAGGCTATCATTAGAATTCCCTTCCAAACTGGAGGGATGATGTTTAGGCCACTGTGTTGGAATAAATACAGGTCTTCTGGGAGGTACTAAGGGAGAGTTTGTTACAGTTCATCTTTCCCTACAGAACTGTGCATGTGTCTGTGCTAGATGGACATCCTTTGAAACAAGTGGCCCTATCAAATGTTAGGATGGAAACTAGCTTTTATTAGAGGTCTACTGTATGCAGGACACTCTCACATTGGTTATCTGATTTTGACAGTATTTTTCCCCCAAGGAATTTATACTGTATGGAATTGCTAAGAGAAAAACATGGATTCTCTGTCCCTACATCATAATAACTGATGGACACATGTGTTAGATGGAATAATCATTTCATCTCATGGGCTCCAAATGCAAGTTTTATCCAAATGGAAACTTTTGAACTCAAATGTCAATTTTTCATGTCAGCTCTTTCTAGAAACATATGCTGCCCCTTAATTATTTTCTTTCTGTTTAATTGCCAGACATTAATTTAAAGATTGTGGATGTTCCCTTTATCTCTTCCAATTTTCTCTATGAAATGTTGCATGTATAGGTAGAATTTTTTTTTGTTTTAACCACTTGTAGTCTTTTTAAAAAGATACAAAGATGTAAAGTCCAGAAACCAGATTTCTTGCACTCTGTAGGCCTGGATGTGTTATCCACAACTAGCTGTTAAAATATTCTCTATGAAGTGTTGCACATATAGGTAGAATTTTTGTGTGTGTGTTGTTGTTTTAACCACTTGTGGTTTTTCTTAAAAGACACAAAGATCTAAAGTCCAGGAACCCAGATTCCTTGCTCTCTATGGGCCTGGACATGTTATCCATGACTAGCTGATAAAATGTTACTGAATGATGATTTTCCCTTAATGTTTTTACTGTTGCTTGCTGCGTATCTGGTTGGATTATTACTGCTATTCTCAAAACTTTTAATGAGCTTTGAAGTTTTCCAGTAAAAATTGTACAATATTTGTAAAACCTGTTTCACTTTGCCGTTCAGATGAAGGAAGTGTGTCTGCAGTGTTACATACGAATCTATTGAAGTGAATCTGAGTCTCAACCAGCTGAATTGTCATAATGGAGGGCTGCCTGTGATAAGGATTTTGCCATAGCTAATTCTCTCTTGCTCCCTGTTCTTCTAGGTGTTTGATCTGTCTAGGAGATGTCTTGCTCTGTGTCTAAATGCTTGGAAGGATGTGCTTGTGGTAACTATTCCAATCACAGATGCCAGTCAAAGGAAGCTGTAGAGTGTGAATGAAGAGTTGTGGTGAGAGCAGCCTACTTGATTAGCACTTCCATGACCCTCATTTCAGAAGCAGACTCCTCAGCCTGAGTCCAAGAGAGTCCCTGGGGTTCATAGAACTGCTTTGACATAGAATATGTAGACAGAGTCCAGATTCCACATTAAGTACCATGTGCTACACCAGGTCTCAGTTCTGTTGACTTTTAGATGTGATTCCTGGTCCATGCTGGTCAGCATTTCCCCAAGGACCAATTGGCTACTTCATATGGTTTTCTACTCTGTTTCCTGGGGCATCACTTGTCAGTGCACTGCTGAGAGAGCATCAATCACCGAGGGCTCTCAGTCCTTTATCTCCAGTGCAGATCTTTGACTGCATGAAGGACCTCTGGTTCATAACCAAATGTATTGATCAGAGCCTGCTGGAGTCTGGCCTTAATGTGTATGCTGAAATGGAGTTTGCCATTAAGTGTGGAGCCAAACAGTTCATTTTCTTCTGTGAGACGGAGTAAAATGGCTCTAAGGAGCATTTGAAATTGAAGATCACAATAGCTAAAAAGCTATGGAAGAAAAAAAATTAAGTTTTGCAACATTGATTACAATATTTCTAAAGATATTCTTTATCTTTTCACAAAATCAAACTTTCCATTTGGACTTGTCAGAGTTAGCTTTTAGTGAAACCTATTTTTATGGTTCTTTTTGATTAATGGAAAGGAGTCGTTTTATTTTTCTTCACTGTAATAAAAATCAAGCTGTCTCGTGGTGCCCTTCAAAACAGAAATCAAGAGATGATTTGAACAGAATATTAATATTGCTCTTTTAAACTTCTGGGTTTTATCCTGTTTTAATAAACTAAATTTTAAGCTGATCTTTCTAGAATGCAATCTACATTTTGTGAAAATATAAGCATTTATTACAGAACTCAATAGGAATCTTTCCTACATTCCTCCCTATTTACAGATAGCAAAGAGAAGAAAAGCTGTAACTACATTCTTTTGTGCACTGTGTGTGCTTGAATGGGCCAGACGGAATGTGTGATTAGATGAATTTGGGCATCTCAATCATTTTATTGTAGCTATTGTTATAGTTTAGAATTCATGGGGCATAATTTTTAATTCAAGAATACAGAGTGGATTTCTCTCTTTTAAAAAATGATTTATCAGTGTTCAGCAATAAGCCTTTTTAGAATCAGGCCATGATCTAAGCACATAATATAGTATATTTTACTATACATGGATTTGATTTAATCCCATCCTATAGGAAATCTTGAAACTTTTGCCAATTAAGATTTCTTCTAGCATCCCTGAGTTCCCCTCAGAATCTTCAGTGGATGTCAGAATTGTTGTAATGCCTATGCCTTAAAATCTCTTTTATCTGGGCACCCTGAAATTTTTATACCACTGTCTTTGCATCAACTTATTCCACTAACACATTATTTCTCAACCTTTTTTCAATATTCCCTACTTATGCACATAGGAGCCTTTTGGATATTTTTTCTCCTAATTATTCCCTTTTCCTGTAATGTTTTAATACCTTAGACACACTGTATATCTGTTTATATACTATTGCCCTCTATATGACCATAAAGCATCATAATTGCTAAGATTCTTTTTTTTTCTTGCCTTCCAAGAACCAATTTTCAACCCCTTGGGGCAATATTATGCACCTCCCAACAAATGCATGTACTAAAATATGCATAAAATACTCTACTACCAAGTAAATATTATATTTTTTTCCCTTAAGGCACAATACATGACTGAAGCTTTTTGAAAAGATGCTACTGATAAAAATATACTTAATGCGTCTTTCCACATAAAGATGATGTGACTGATGATGTTCAGACATTTTTTTGTGCATCTCCTTTTGGTAACATCTGCATTGCAGCTGCTGAGCTGATAGAGGAAGTGGGGTACTGACAAACTCAAACTGGACATTAGAAAATAGCTCTTAGTCTACAGGTGCATCCTTAGAATTAAGCCTGATTCACTATGGAAATGAAAGGGTGTTCAGCTAAGCAACTATGCACACTGTACCTCATTTTGTGAGGTTTCCACCATGGTTTCAAGGCAACAACAGTCTTTCTCATCTTGATCTTGACACCTTCAACTATAAAGATGATGTTTTTCTTTCCCCACCTCAGTTCTGCAATGTTGCATTTTGGTATCAAAGAGGGCCAATACAAAAGAATAGAAACCACAAAGGCAGTAAAAGAAGGAAGACAGAAGTAGGAGGAGACATTATATGAGGCATTGAAATGTTTCTGGTAAGAGGTGGATGGGAATAAGGGAAGTGTTTCTCTTTCTTTGCAGATTAATGAAAACACCTTATTGTGACTCACAAATTCATCCCAACAAACTGGCTGACCAATGTCCTCGTTCTACAATAGGATATAGAGATTATAAAGAAGGTGCTTAAAGGAGGTAAAATGACCTGGCCAATGTCATGCTAGAAGCGAGTAACCCACAGAGCCAGGACTTGAGGCCAAGGAAACTGGTCCTGAGGCCATAGTCATCATCCTATACCCTTTGTGAATGAAGAAATTTCCAAGATAGAGCTCTTTCCCTAGCCCATCATCCCCAAATTCTCTGGCACTTATTGCCTAGAAGAGTGTTTGTCAGATTGTGCTTATCGGGCTATTGTGTGATATTGCTCCATTTTAGTGTTTTAAAGAATCCCCAAGGTACTCACTTAAAATGCTGATTCCCCTGCTCAATACTTGAGGCAGTTTCACAGGTTCTAAGTGGAGCCCCCAAATCTGTCATCCTAAAAAATACTCCCAGAGGCCATCCTTCAGGTGATCTCTGCCTGTTCTCTCCCTGGACTCAGAATTCTTGCCTTCACTCTGAGTAGCTCCATTTTGTGTCTGTTGCTATTGGACTTCCACTTAAGATTTTCCTCAAGGAAAGGATTCTTTTTAATTTGATACCATCCCATTTATTTATTTTTTATTTTGTTTCTTGTGCTTTAGGAGTCTTATTGAGGAAGTAGGTTCCTAAGTCAACATGATAGAAAGTTAGGCCTACATTTTCTTCTAGTAGGCACAGGGTCTCTAGTCTAATGCCTAGATCTTTGATCCACTTTGAGTTGAGTTTTGTTCAGGTTGAGAGATAGGGGTTAAACTTTATTCTACTATGTATGGATTTCCAGTTTCCCCAGCACCATTTGTTTTCTCCAATGTATGTTGTTGGCACCTTTGTCTATTATGAGATAACTGTATTTATGTGGCTTCTTCACAGTAAAGGAAACAAGAGCATGAAGAGAGAACCACAGAATGGTAGAAAATCTTTGCTACCTGCACCTCAGATAAAATTTCTAGGATATATAAAGAACTCAAAAAGCTTAACACCAAAAACAACAAAACAAAACAAAAAAACAACAAAAAACTTATTCAATAATTGGGCAAAGGAACTAAACAGACACTTCTCAAAAGAAGAAATATGGATGGTCAGCAAAAACATGTAAAAGTGTTCAACATTTCTAGCAATTACAGAAATACAAATTAAAACTAAGCTGAGATTCCACCACATTCCAGTCAGAATGGCAATTATCAAGAATACAAGTAACAATAAATATTGGTAATGATATGGGGAAGAGGGTATACATTGTTGGTGGGTCTTCAAATTAGTGCAAACACTCTGGAAAAGTATATGGAGATTCCTTAGAAAACTAGGAATGGAACCACCATTGTCTGACCCAGTTATCCCACACCTCAGTATATATCCAAAGGAGCTAAAATTAGCATGCTACAGTGACACAGCTACATCAATATTTATAGCATTATAACTCACAATAACTAAGCTATGAAACCAACTTAGATGCCCATCAAGAGATGAATGGATAAAGAAATTGTGGTGTATATACACAATGGAATATTACTCAGCCATAAAGAAGAATGACTTTATGACATTTGCTGGTATATAGGTGAATATGGAGACTATCATTCTGAGTAAAATAACCCAGTCCCAAAAAAACAAAGGTTGAAGGTTCTCTCTGATATGTGAATGCTAACCCACAAGGGAAGTGGGAGGAATAATGTATTAGACAAAGATGAATGAAGGAAAGGAAGGGGAATAGGAATGACAGTGAAATAAATTTGATACAACTTTCCTACATACATATATAAATACACCATAGTGAATCTCAACATTATGTACCTCCACAAGACTGGGATCCTAATTAGAATAAAATATATTTCATGCTTTTATAAATATATCAAAATAAAAATTTAAAAAAATTTAAAATAAAGATAAAAAAATTTAAAATAAAGATAAAAAATTTAAAACAAATAAAAATTTTAAAAAATTTAAAATAAAGAAGAGGATTCTTCAGCCACAACAGATTTGAAGGCCACTTTCACTAGTTACATATCTGGAAATCGTGGCACTCTTTTTTGGGGAACATTAGGACAATTTATTTTCTAATTAATAAATTGCTATCTACCTTCTTCCTCTTCCTCCTCTTTCTCCTCCTCCTCCTTCTTCTTCTTTTGTACTGGGGATTGAACGCAGGGCTGCTTCACCACTGAGCCATATCCCTACCTACCCACCCTCCCTTTTTAAATTTTGAGACAGGGCCTTGATAAGTTGCTCAGAGCCTCACTAAGTCACTGAGGCTGGCTTTGAACTTGTGATCCTTCTGCCTCAGCCTCCTAAACCACTGGGATTACAGGCACTCAGCACCACACCTGACTTGACTGCCAACGATTTTCAGTACAGAAATATGAGCATAGTGTATATATTTTATTTGTATTATTTTATTCAAACCTTGCCTTCTGAGGCTAAATTACAAAGTACATGCAATAAAATAATGTCTTAAAAGTGAAGAATGCATTAAAAGGGAAACATAAATAAATAAGATGGAAGTGGGGAGTGTATTTACCCCAAATACGTATTGTACAATCTAATACGCTTGTTAGCTTTGAGCAAATCGGTTTGTGAACTTTCACAGCTCAAGTAAAAAGGGAAAGTGATCAGTGCTAGGATTCTTTGTGATAAGCCATTTGTTCATGAGGAAAACCATTTCTGTGATCAGAACCTAAGAGAAATTATCCACACTATAATGCAACGTCTGATGCTTTGGCGACATCTTCATAATGAATCCAATTGTGACACTCACCTGCTCCTACTTACACTTCCCTTTGTGTAATCAGTGGTATGGTGACAAAGCCAATTTGGTAAGTGTAATCTCAGGAAGGATAAAAAATGAGGAAGTCCAAGTATTTAATTACTCAGTAGCTAAAGATGTGTTTTAAAGCAGGTAGGCTTCAGAACAGGGTTTGGCCTCTGGGTCAAATGCGATTTTTAAAAAAATATTTATAAGTGATTAGGAAAAAAGGAGAGAAAAAAAATATTTCCTGGCATTTGAAATTTATATAAAATTTAAATTTTAGTGTCCATAAATAAAATTTCATTGAAGCTAATCATAACTTATTTCTGTGTGATCTAATGTTTTTGTACCGTAACAGCAAAGTTAAATAGTTGTGTCAGAAACCATACAGTTCAAAAAGGCTACAATCTCTGCTGTCTGGTTTTTACAGATGAAGTTCACTCTTCAGATTATTGAGAAATGATGGACTACACTTTCATTAGTCTTGTTTTTCACACTTGACCTTTGCTTGCAATGGAGAGGCAGAGTTAACAGTTACAGTCCCTGGCAAGGTGGAGAAGACGGGTGTGCTATTTTTTTTCTCTATGAGACACATATTTTAAAAAGGTCAGCTGAGCTATGTGTAGAAAACATTCCTCCTCTTCTGAAAGTTGAAAGCATTATGTGTTTATGATGTAAAATCACAAACATAAACACACATGGGAAAAGAAACAAACTATTGAACCAACAAGATCCATTGTCACTAAATTTTTTCCATTTGTTATTTGTTCAGATGCATTGACCTCTGCCAGTGAATGCAAATGGACATATGGGGAGTAAGCACTGAGAGTTCAAGAAAAATATATGTGAGAAAACCTACTTGACAGTCATTAACTCAGTCTTTTCCCTAGGAATTGTTTGTGTCTGAGATGATTGGATTTTACTTGTGGAATATTTGGGCCCAATTTATGAAGCTGTTTTATGGGAACAATAGGAGGGTGACTAGTTAATAACAGAAGTGGACTTTCCTTAATTGCAAGACATTGTCTGACATTTTACCGGGACAGAAAAGTCTAGAAATGACTCAATTATCAACAAACATCTATATAATCTTATCATGATAATGAATTTTACACTGTCTGCATGCCTGCATATGTATGTTGCTAAAAGTGCACAATGTAAACATCACTAACAAGCCTGTTTCTGCTTCACTAGAGTAAGCATATACTAGTCTCTCAAGCATAGGTGTCAGTGTGACAACAAAAATCTTAGGTTGCTTTTTATTTTTTTTAATAATAATATAGAAGATAAGAAAAATTGGGCAGAGTATTTGCTCCCTAATAACATTCCAAAGGTATAGAAAAGGCTGTCCTGGCTTCGGTTGTCAATCTGTGTTTAGAAATGTCACCAATAATTTGTAGCTTGGAAGTGCTTGACTTGTGGACCCCTGGTGCTAATTGGATCCACTGATTTCTGCAAAATCCCAGCCTGTCATCAGCTCAGCAGTTGGTACCATATCGAAGCTCTAATGAATCCAGGGATAACTTTAAATAGCCAGTCCGATATCTTCCCATTTTATTCCTGGGCAAAATTTTTGTATTTTTAGGGAGGGAACTTTTTCTTTTACAGTTTCTGTGTAATCTTTCTTTAGGATCCAAGCTGTTTTAAAAGGAGGTCAAGTTTTATCCTGGAAGGCATCTCATTTTTGTGGAAAAGGTTGTTAGAATTTAACTACTCCATCAGGTGGAACTTGGTCAGAAACTGCAGGGAAAACGATTCCCGAATTCTTGTTAACTAGGAACCAAATTGTTTCACACCAGCAATAGAAATGCATTTCAGGCATGGGGATTCCATTCTGGAAATCCATTTCAGGAATCCAGTAAGGAGATGGTAGCCTGGGGCTTTGGATTGATGCCTGCTGAACTGTTTTGCTTTGGTGGCTATTCTCTTTGGTGCTTCAGTTGCAGAGCAGGGATGACTTGCAAATCTGTTTTATATCACAGTGGGAGACCCCTGTTTCTTAAAGCAGAGACTGTCCTGTGACAGGGTACTGTCCACTGGGAGAAACAGAAATACATTTGGATGAGCTCCAGCACGCATCCCTGTTCTTTGGTAGCAGGAACGAAGCCACCAGCGTGCTCTTCTTAGCAGGACATGTGAGGAGCCATTTACAACGCAGGGGACTGCTCCACCCTATGGTCTGTCACCACCTGCAATTGGGTAGACGAGGCCTGTGGAAGAGCTGAGGCCTCTGTCAGAATATTCTCCTCTTGCTATCTAGGTCAGAAAATTTTTGTTACATTCTTGTGTTTAGCTAGGTAGATAGACTATAAAATGTCTCCCTTCCCCCCAAATACCTTCTCATCCACCAGAAAATCCCACCAGGACTCAGGAATTATTACAAAATTTGTGCTTATGTTAAAAGGAAATTTGTGGTTATGGTAATGAAAAACTTGGGTGCCAGCAGCAAAACACTCATATCCCACAACACCTTTGCCCAAACTGGCAATTTATTACCCTAATCCCTTAAATCAAGGTCCAATTATTATCAACTGGAATAGTTTCACTGATGTTATTCTTGTTTTTGGAGCCCTTGGGGCCTTGCTGACGCGTTTACACACACACCAAAATAGACAAGTGAGGAAGGACCTGTTAAGTCACGCAGCCCAGCCATCTGATCCTGGTGGATGTTCCCTCAGGTGCGTCTTTCTGGTGCCCTGACTCATAGGGATTTAAATAATGCTAGCAATAGGACTTCAACTTCTTTTCATGGGAGTCAGTAATATATTCTCTTCCTGATTTTGGCTTTTTTTTTTTTTAGATTCAATAATTTTTGCAAGTGTCTGCTCCTCTGCTTCTGGCAACTTTGCTCATTTTCTTCTTGGAGTTTTCTGTGATTGACTCAACAAGAAAGATGTGGTTCATCTCGTCTCTCTGCTTCTTAGCCCTCGTTTTGCTTAACTCTGCTTAGGTTTCCTTTGTGAATGGGACCTTCTTTCATATTCCTTGTTTTGCTCTTGCCTATCTATAATTCTTTTTGTGCTTTTTCGGCTCCTTCACTCTTCATGCTACTTAATCTGCTAACATGAGAGAAAGGGACCATGTAAAGAATGAGAGAGTGGGGGCTGGGGAGAGTCCCTTACTAGGGACACTATGAGTGGACGTTGGGTCTCAGAGATGATGTGGAATCAGAAGATGCCACAATGGCGAGAAAATTGCAGAAATGTTGATTTTTCAAGGTCTGAGATATGAACTGCAGAATAGAAAATCAGGTTCTGTAACTCCTACCTTATACTTGCCTTTTTTCTTTTTTGATCAAATTTCTAGCCTAGATGTTAGCTTGAACTTGTTTTCTTTCAGGCTGCTAATTTTTTTCTTTCTTTTTCTTTTCCTGTTCTCATCATGGTGACATTTCTTTCTTATATAGCCACAGACTCTCATATCAGGGCTGGAAGGCACCCTTGAGATCATCTTACAAAACCTCCTTCAATTAAATGTGAAGAATCTGGTCCCAGAGAGGCATTGCATTCTTCAAGGTCACAGAGCAAGCTGTAGAGGAGCTGAGACTAGGAGCTCATCTCCTGAATCCCAGGCCAACACTGTCTTCTTTAATGGATAGCTGGTTAAGTCTGTGGAATTCAGTAAAAGGTGACTTCTGCTGAGGCGACTGCCTCTAAGTATGCTAAGGAAGTCAGGGTGTGCATCAATTTTCAGGAGTGAAATGGCAAGGGAAAGAACTAGCAGCCCTGAGAGAAGAAATGTCAGATAAACCTTCAATTAGCCTTCCTCTTCTGCAGGAAAACTGAAATTAACATAGCACATAACACCAAATTAAGTGATTTGACTTGGAAGCTACAGTCATTAACATCTTCTGAGTTCTCTCCACTTCAGAGTTTAAGGTATTTTTCTCTCTTTTCTAAGAGAAAATGGAAGTATTTAAGTAATAAAAAGTGAGATTTTTGAGGCAGATATTCTAGGTATTATTTAATCTTCCGAAGTTTATCTTTATTTCCCTGAACCAACTTATAATTAGTTAATTGGAATTTGGAATTTGGAGTAAAGTGTTTTAAAAAGATCCTATAGTGGGCAAGAACACCTGTGACTAATAACAAGGTGAATTCCCCTGGTTGTAAATTCCCATGCCTATGTTACTGTTTATAATTTGCCCTTGAGCTGTCCTGGGGTATATTACTGAGTCAGTTTCTTTCATTGACATGCGCATGTGAGAATAGATTGTTAAAAAATATGATGTCCTATGCAATGAGACTCCTCTCAGCCATAAATGAGCTTTTCTCAAGTATTAATTATAAAATTTATTGAATATTAGCCCTAAAGTGTGATCTCCTAATTACAGTGAGTCAAAATAAAGGTGAGGAAAGGTATCCGTTTTCTATTTTGTTTCTGAATACTTGAAAGTCAGAGCTTAATCTATTTATCATATTGCTAAATGTAAAAAGAAAGTTTCCCCAAAGACCTACGTGGCTTCCTACTCAAGCTTTACTCCCTGTAACATTAAAATACTACTTCTAAAGTGGTGGTCTATTGTCATTGTTCTCTGCCTAGGAAATTGGAGCATTATGAAATACCTGATTAAACATCCATGTGAGAGATGCTCTGTGGTCACAGTGTGATGATAAGCAGATGGGATGGCATGATGACCTCCTGAAAGAAGCAAGTCCTTTCTAGAGACTGAACACAATAGGATGTGCCTAGAGATTTGTGTCATTTTGGACCTTTATCTGTCTCTATATCTAAGCAGGTACATGTATTCTTATGTAACCTTTACTTTAGTTGTACCATCCCTAGAGAAACCACATCTTTGAATAGTATCCTTGTCACTGAGCATTACCTCTTGGACACTTCTGGGTAGATGGGCAGTATATGTTGCACCATCCTGGACACACACATACCTGTACATTCTTCTAAATGCATTGGTTTAGCATTTTATTAAACAAAGATGCGTATGTTGCAAGTCTATAGATTGAGTATGAACACCAGTGATTTGGCAAGCAGTCCAAGTCTTTTGAAGTTCTATCTCCATAAGGTTCTCTGTTTATTGGGTATTTTCCTATTTGAGGTTTTCCTGTTTTGAAGGGTGGTATGCCTAGGTTTTAGGCACGATCACTGGAAGTAGAGTTACTCATCTCCTGGAAGACTGCTCTTAAATAGAAACCCAGCACTTAGGGACATCATTGGCTCTCTCCTCCTCAAAGGACATTTTACAAAGTTTACTGTTACTGATCCTGGGCTCCTTTTTAGTGTTCCACTTAACTCTTCTAGAATGCAACACCAAGCTTTCACTTACCTTTCTTAAAGCCAATCTCATTTTCTCATAACTGATCTGTTTTGGTCGTATGTGATTCACAGGCAACTATCTGAGGAATGCCTTCTGTCTCCTGGTGGTAGAAACACTCTTTCCTGTGATCTGCCTTCATGAGAAGCCCAGAGTCTCAGGCCAGGCCACCCATAAGCAGCAGGGACAGAGAGGCATCTGTGCTCTTGACACATCCTCACTGTGAAATCTACTCAGCCCATTCCATGAATTCAACATCTAACAAATTTCATTCTTAAACTGAAAGGAAGTTGTGGCAAAGCCTTCTCCATCCCTTCTCAATTTGTGCTTGGCTTTCTTCTTTTCCATCTGACAATCTATATCCTTCTTTTCCATCTGACAATCTATATCCAACGTACCACCCCAGAGCTTGCCAGCGTGGGAATTTGACTTGCCCTTTTGTGTGGCAAACCCATGAATATTCCAGGATGACCTAAAAAAGAAGAAAATATTTACAGCATAAAATGCATTTAAATAGTCTGAGCCATAAACTTGTGCTTGCAAGTCCTGAAATAATAATATGGTATTTTAGAACATTTTCCTAATAATGAATGGGTTCATAAAACAGTCAGATTTGCATTAAAAATCTAGCTTCACTGTATAAATAAGCCTAGATAAGCACTTAACTTTCCTACACCTTATTTATATCATCTATATAATGGGAATAATAATAAATAGTACCTAACTCATGAAGCTATGAAGATTACATGAAATGATTCCTATAAAAATGAGCACATTGCTAAAAATAGTAAGGCTCAATAAATGCAATGTATTATCAGACTATTATTGTTACTACATCAAGAAATATAAAATACGGCATCAGACTATACTGACCCTTCAAATTTAGCCCGAGACTATAATCTGCTACTGAAGAGAGGAGGACACTGAAATGGCACATTCAGAAAGGCATTTAAAAAAAAAATCTCAAAATATTAATACTAAGTAAATTTCTTACCCATTCCCCCACTCTCCAAGTATGAAACATATGCTTCCTTTTGAGAAAAACTGTCTGTCATGGTATCTGAGGCATCTACATATCTTGCTGAGTGTACCCAGAATGCAAGGTCCAGGTGACTCTTTACCTGGGCCAGTTCTCAGGGTTGTGTTTGAAGCTATCAACATTTAGACATAAGGCCAAATCTCTCCCAAAGATAAGTCTGCTTATTATTTAAAGACCATGGGTTCTCTAAACTTAGCGCGCCTCAGCTGTAATGCAAACCCAGTGTGTGCACATTGGGCCCAATTTGGGCTCACACTGCTGCACACCCATAGGACTTAATGCTGTAGAAATAAGCTGTGCTAATGCTTCTTGCTGTGCTGTGACTAACAAAGTTTACTGTTTCTATCCCAGGAATCTCTTGTTTTCTATCAAAATCCACCAGTTACATTAACACCTCAAAAGTGATTCAGAGCAAGAGGACATTGTCCCTTACCTTAGGTCAATTATGGTAGCTTCCTGACAGGGTGAAGTTCTGTGTTTGCTAAGACTACTCCTGCTTTTCAAACCTGATATAGTAGAAACCTGTGAAATAGTGACCTCACCCTGAAAGATATTTTCTAAAAAATTTATTTGTTCTCTTTAGATATATGTGACAGTAGAGTGTATGTGGACATATTATAGATACATAAAGTATGAACTATTATAATTAGGATCCCATTCTTGTAGTCATACATGATATGGAGTTTCACTGGTTGTATATTCATATATGACCATTGGGAAGTTATGTTGATTCGTTCTACTGTCTGCTCTTCCCATCCTCCCTCCCTTCCCTTCATTCTCCTTGTCTAATCCAAAGAACTTCTCTTCCCTCCCCACACTCTACTGTGTTTTAGCATCCACATATCAGAGAGAACATTTGGCCTTTGTGTTTTTGGGGACTGGCTTATTTCACTTAGCATGCTAGTCTCCAGTTTCATCCATTTACTGGAAAATGCCATAATTTCATTTTCTTAATGGATGAGTAATATTCCATTGTGTATATATACCACATTTCTTTTCATTTGTTGAAGGGCACCTATAGCTTAGCTATTGTGAATTGAGCTGCTATAAACATTGATGTGGCTGCATCATTGTAGTATGCTGATTTTAAGTCCTTTGGGTATATACAGAGGAGTGGGATAGCTGGGTCAAATGGTGGTTCTATTCCAAGTTTTTTGAGGAATCTCCATACTGCTTGGAAGGCATTTTCATATGATATGATAATGGACTGGCGTAATTATTAATGACTGAATAGTATTTTAGTAACATGTGAATATCTTTTGAATTTTATGACCCTTTTGCATGTTCAAAGACTGGCTTTTGAACTGTAATATTGTGGTTTATAAGAAGAATAATACCTTTGGCCTAAATCTTTCTCTTCCTCATGCAATATGTAATCCCCAAAGTGGTAAGTGTCTTTTTGTATGCTTATGAGAGGACTCAAAGCGCGCTCTGCTGGACAACTGGTTGTCTGGGGAATCTACTTGTGATTAGAGGGTTGGAACATTCAATCCCCTCTCTACCACTCCCCCTGCACCCCTCACCTCTGTTCTCTCATCCACAGCAAATGAAAAGGGGCCAAATGTTGAGTTGATCACCAGTTGTCAATGACTTAGTCCACAATGTTTATGCAATGAAGCCTCTATAAAAATTTAAAATGAGTGAATTGGGAGAACTTTTGGATTGCTGAATCTGCAGAGGTTCTGCAACTGTAGTGGTTTTCAAAGGGAATAGAAGTGTGGTATCCCTTCCCCATGCCTTACTGCCATAGTTTGGATCTGGAATGTGCCCTAAATGCATATGTGTTAGAGGTTTTGTCCTCAGCTTGATGCTTCTGGGTGGAAATTTCAAGAGCTAAAGCCAAGGAAATGTAAGAAGTATTGTAGGAAGACTTTAGGTCATTGAAGATATGACCTCAAAGGGGATTATGGGACCCCACGCTCTTCCTCTTTCTCTCTATTGTTGCCTGGCCATGAGGTGAACTGTTTTGTTCACCACACTCTACTGCCATGATGTTCTGTCTCTCCCAAAGCAACAGGGCCAATGGATCATTTACTGAAACCTCCAAGACTGTGAACCAAAATAACCCTTTCCTCTAAGTTGATTATCTTAGGTATTTGCGATGAAAAATGAATACATTTGTTTTGGTTATAAAATTTGCATCCTTTATAATATCCTTTATAATTAACTAGCAATAGTAAACAGGCAAACATCTCCACGTATCATAGAATCTATGAATTATTACTTTGCTAGGGATTCATTCTGATTTTTGGTTACCCAATATATAGGTTCCTAGATTTATACAACCACAAGGCTGAGAGCATTTTGAGAGACCATTTCTAACTCCATGTCATGGATAAAAAATTTCCAAGTTGAATTGTAGAACACAGTACAAATGTCTTTTGCCCACTGAAGAAAATCTTGTGAGCAGAAATAACGGTACCTAAGGTCAGAGGCCTTACTTCAGTTTAGCAGTTTGTCTAATAGTCCCTTTGGAGCATAGGCAGGAACTTCAGATGAAGATGGATTGTGTTGAAGTCTGGTCCACCTTATTGGGCTTAAGCATCAGAATTGAGAGGTACAAAACTTTTTCTTAGCTGTGAACTTGATGTAATTTATACCTGGTTCATTGTCTGTCTCACTGCCCCATTTGGATAGAGACATTCAATAAATGACAACGAGGTAGAGGAGGAGAATCCTTAATATTAGGAGGGAGTGCCTGAGACATATTCAAATGGAAAGAAGTGGTAGAAAGCTGGTTTTTATTAGGTGAATGGAGGTGTGGCTTGAGGTCTGTGGGATTGCAGAGAAGCTGTCCGAGTTGGACGGGCAGGAAGGAAAGGAATTTGTTTCTCTACAGGAAATGAACTTTTAAAATCTTCTGATGTTCCCCCCTCCTTTCATTATCTCTTGGTTTTCCTTTTCTTCTTTTTCTGGGTTTCCTCCATAGACATTGCTATCTGTCTTTGGCATTAGTTCAGTGCTTTAAAATGGGGCCACCTGTGAGTGTTAGGAAACATATGCTTTTAATCTTCTCATAAATTGTATTTAGAGTCAGTGAAGTTCTACCAGAGTGGAATCTGCCCCCAAAAAGCATCCAGCAACTTGTGTAACATGATTAAATGTTGATGAAGGCAATCATTTAAGCTAAGAAATGATTTTTCCAACAGATAATTCATGACCAGACCAATTTGATATTTGAAGCATATCCTCGACTTGGTTCTTTAACTGAAGGCCATTGTCCTCATGAAGGTCTTTGCCACAACTAGCTGATAGTTGTTCAAATGACTTTAAGCTTCTCTTCCCACCTGGGCCTGGCAGAATGGTGGGAAGAAGGAGGGCCGTTCTGCCATTAACTAGGTGCAACCCAAGAATACATCATTAATATCTACAAGTGCATCCATAGAGTGGGCTTGAAGAAGGGCACTCCTTCAGCTCCAAAGAGGAGTGGAGAGATGCCACAGAGGATATGGGGACTCTAGCTTATGTACCAGGTCCAACAAGGCTGTTGAGGCAAAGGGATAAGGAATGTTCCACATGGCATCCATGTGCCATTGTCCAAGAAAACAATGAAGATGAAGATTAACTGAACAAGCTCCAGACATTGGTGACCTATGTCCCTGTTACTGCTTTCAAAAGTCCAAGTCAATGTAGATGAGAACTAACCACTCACTGTCAAATGAAGTTGTAAAGCCACCAAAATAAAAACAATAGCAGCAAAAAACCAACAAAAACAAAACTATTTTAAGACAAATGGGAAAACACATTAGTCCTTTATAAATGTCTAATTAAAAATACTAGCTAGATACATAAAACCATTACAAACTAATTGTTAGATAGAAAGTCAAGTATCATCAAAGTTCTTGTTATTTATAGATGCAAAATATTAGCTATCAGTTCAGATTTTTATAACTTCAAACAAAATTGTCCATGATCCTCACTGTGGCCTAGATGTTCTTTCTCTGGTCAACAAAGCTCTGTACGGAGGCTCAAGTGGTATCCACCTGAGATGCAATCTATTTTATTTTACATTCACTCATATGCTATGTACTTCCATCAATTTACAAGTCATGCACAATAAAGGTCATTTATTTATTTATTTTTGGTACTGGGGATTGAACTCAGGGGCACTCGATCGCTGAGTCTCATCCCCAGCCCTATTTTGTATTTTTATTTAGAGACAGGGTCTAACTGAGCTGCTTAGCACCTTGCTTTTGCTGAGGCTGGCTTTGAACTTGCAATCCTCCTGTCTCAGCCTCCTGAGCCACTGGGATTACAGGTGTGTACCACTGTGCTCAGCTGAAGGTCATTTTTGATAGATTAATATTTATAATTCATAACATAAAAATTTGACAAATAAAATATTTTTTGTTGCTGAATGGTAAAAGGAACTGTTTTTACTACAAATTTCAGTAAACAGACTCCTTTGTTTGTGTATAGTTTTATTTCAAATGGTTTCTTTTCCTATTTTCTTGATTCTCTTCCCCTGTTGGCCAGACCCACCTGTTTGTTTATAAATGCTTAATAAATGCTGGGTAACTGCAGGGTCTGAACTATTAAGAGAGGAGGAGACATGAGAGGAACTAAGTGACTTTTGAGGTTTGTCTTCTGTTCAGGAAAGCTATCATTATTTTTCTTTTAGAATTCAAAGCTAATGTGTCAAGCAAGGAAATCATCCTAACTCCTTTGTTTCTTTATTTCTGACTTCTTTGGGTGATCATTAGTTTTATCTGAAATTTCTAATTTCCTTTAAATATGCAATTTTAACAGGATTTGATACATTCTTAAGTATCTGTACTCTATCTTCCAGTCAAGTATTTTTTCTTGAAGCCATGTCAAAATTTATAATGGAGTTTGATATAATTTTAATATTTGATAGATTTTTTAATTTTTAATTTTTGAAGAGAATATATATTACATAGTAAAATATTCAAAGGATATATATGAAAAGAACACCCTTCCCCATCTTCTGAATCTTTTTTCCCCATTTTGGTTCTTCCCCGAGGCAACCATGACTATTTGATTCTCATGTATCCTTTCAGAGACAAACATATGCTGTGTACACATAATATTTACACTAATCCCTCCTCTTTTACACAAATGTATGTTACACACTTCTGTGTCTTGTTTTCCTTGCATCTTTGACATATCTCAGAAAGTCTTCCAAATCAGTGTATATAAAAGTGCTCATTATTTTTACAACTGTACTGTGTTTCATTATATGGCAATACCATGTTTTACTCAATCAATTCACCAGGGATGAATATTTAAGTTATTTCCAATATTTTGCTAGGACTCTCAATTCTGCACTAGCTATCTTTATCCATATATCTTTGTGCACATATGTGAAACTGCCTGTAGAATCAAGTGTTAGTGTCAAATTTCTAGGCCAAAGGGAAGAAAATCAGATTTTAATTTTTATATATATTGCCAAATTTACCTCCAAAGAGGTTTCTCCAATGTATACTCTCAACCACATGGTTTGAGGATATGGATTTCTTTTTTCAATATGCACTGTCTCTAAAGAAAGGTAAACCTGCTCAATATTTGCCACTATGTCTTGCAATCAGTGACTAAATGAATCTTCCAGACACCAAATATAATTAAGAGTGCATTAGAGTTGCTGTTGAAATTAGTCAGTGTGATGTACCTTCTCACCTTTACCCAGCTGATTAAGTGTATAGTTAATATCCATACCTCTACTTGCAATCCTCAGAGTGTTTAGTGGCTGCACACAGAGCATCTGACAGCTATGCTTATTGACAGGAGAGCGTTCTGTGTGCTTTAGACAAATAAAGGTCAATGTCTTAAGCCTGATGCTGTTTTGTTAGACAAGTATTTAAGCTGTGGTCTTATATCTCAAAATTCAGCACAATATTAAACATGATGGTGAGTTCAGCAGGTGTTTGCTATTGCTGCCTAAAACTGTCCACACTTTTGATGTTGGCTCATAATCAGGTCTTTTAGACTCAGCCTGGAACAGAGCCTTTTAGACTCTGCTTGCTTCTAACATGTCAATACAAAATAAAAATGGTTTCATCTGATGATTTTAAAGTTAGGCATTCTGAAGTTATTATTATTATTAATGGAGTAAATATTGTATAAGGAATTGCTTGTAAGTAATTACTTTTATATATTTAAAAATTCTCAGCTTATACCATAGGGTTCCTTTTATTATCTTAGATTGTTCCCTTACAAGCCCAGCATCTTGTCTCAATGCTGAAGTGAGTTATTAGAGCTTGCTTTTTCCATTTGGCTTAGTGCTTCGACTTCTCTGGACATCAGTCTGTCATCTACATTAGTGACCATTGTTTTCTTTATAGAATGTGACAGCTTATAAGAACCTCATGGTACAAATAAAAAATTTTCAAATATTTGAAAAATAAGTCCTAAAGTTACTTCATTATAAAATATCTACTCCATTAATAAAAATTCTCAACATTATAAACTCTAAAACCAAAAGTTGAAGCCATTTTTATTTTATGGACATGGTAAAATCAGTCCACATGGCATTGAAGCATCACGTTTCTAAGTGTCAAATGAGTACTCCTTCCAAAGAGAGTAGTAATGACCCATGACATTCCACAGTATGGCATGATCACAGTTCTTTTCTACTATTCATTTTTAAAATCTGCTTCTAACTTCATCTTTTTTTTATTCTTAGTTACCAATAATTTTATTATGACAACATTATGTTGACAATATTATGTAATATTATATACATAATATCAAGATCAAAATATCAACATGTTATTAACATAATTAATTATTGTTCTAATTTTATTGTTGTTATTAATAATAGTTTTATACTCCCAACAGTTCTGGAGCTCCCTGAGAACAGCAATAATATTTTATTTATTCCTGTGCTCCTGGTACCTAGAACATCTGATATTTTCTCCCTCACAATTCATTTATATCTATTTTTTTAAATTTTATTTATTTATTTAAATGCATTTCAAGTCATAGTACATATATAGAGCTCAATTTTCTATCTCTCTGGTTTCAAATAAGATAGAGTCACACCATTTGTGTCTTCATAAATGCACTTAGGGTAGTGATCTTTTAATAAGTTACTCTCATCCCATAAACACTTGATCCTTTGAAATCAAGTTGGACATATCCCATACTAAGCCATCTCACCCAGAACCAGTGCCTCCTCCAGAACTCCCCACGTCAGTGCAAAGCATAGCCATACCTCTGGTGGCACATGTCAACACTTTTTTCTCCCTCCTGTTGCCCTCCTGAACAGCCCCCCAGTTACCAAAGCCTGTTGATTCTACTGTGTATGTAGCTCTCAAATCTACCCACTTCTACCCATCTCCACTCCAGCTTCCTAGTCTCATGAGGATGCAAATACAAAACCGCGTAATAGGTGCCTCTTCATTGATTCTTTTTCCTTTCAGGTCCCAAGAAAACAGGAGTCTTATGTTTCAGGCCAAAATACATGAATAGATACTAGAGTTACTCTCTCAACCCCAAAACAAAAGACTAAAAAAATGTTATGAAACAGAAGTTTACAAGATCTTCTATGATGCAGGGAAAAGAAGCCCCATGGAGCCCAGTAGGCTGAGTTAAGGGAAGAGAAGCTGGGAGAACAGGGAGATCAAGGTGTTTAGATTTCATAGGATATAGTGCCAGAGAAGAAAGATCTGCAAAGAGGTAACTCTGGAGGTATGCTTGGTGTCTGTTCTAAGTATTCATCAGGATGTCAGTGAGGAAACTGCCCATGCTTGAGGAAGAACCAGTCAAAAGAGTTATAGGGAAAAAGACTCCCTTAGGGTTTACAATAAAGCCCATTCCCAGCAGTCAGAGTGGAAAACTTAATAGTTTATGGTTCATCAAGTACAGTGCTTATGGGGTTTTGCATAAGTAAGGAGAAAAGTTGTTCCTAGACATAGTGGCTCACTAGTCCTGCCTAACAATGTTTAAAAGCAAAATCCAAGAAAATCAAACTGTGTCTAAGTAATCTGATTACATTTCAGGGAAAAAAAAAGCTCAAGAAAACTGACAGGAATGCAGAAATATTCAGCAGCCAACCACGTAACAGTCACAATGTCTGATTTCTAATAAAAAAAATAACCAGACATGCAAAAAAGTAAGAAAGGACAACAGTTAGTGAGGATAAAAAACCCAATTAATTAAAATTAACTCCAAATCAACAAAGATGATAGAATTAGTAGACAAGGACATTAAAATAGTCATTATAATTATTTCTATGATCAAAAAGCTAGAGGAAAGTAGAAACACTGAAAAGACAAAACTAAGCCAAACTTTAAAAGATGGCTTAGAAGGTCTGATATAAAAAAACACATTGAATGTCGTTAACAGAAGTTTTAATATTATGGAAGTCAAGATTAATGAAATTGAGATAGTAGTAGAAATTCTCCAAAATAAAATAAAGAGAAAATAGACTGAAAAAATATAGGAGAGCATTGGTGAGCTATAGGACAACTTTAGGCCTAAAATACGTGTAATTGGAGTTGGATAGAAAACTTATTAGAAGAAATAATGGCCAAAATATTTCCAAATTTGATTAAATGTGTAAATCAACAAATCCAAGAAGATTAGAAAACTAAAGTGAAAGAATCATGTGGAAAACTGGGAGATACATCACAATCAAATTGTTTAAAACCAGCAATAAAGAGAATATAGTGAAAACAACCAGAGAAAAAGAACATATTAAATACAGAAGAAAAGTAATTTTCCCAGAAACAATGCGAGTGAGAAGACAGTGACATCGTATCTTAAAGTTCTCAAAGACAAAAACTGTTGACTTAGATTCTTCATTGGCAAATACATCATCTTTTAAAGATGATGCACAGTAAAGACTTCTTCAGACACACAAAGCTGAAAAAAAAAACATTTTGGCAACATACCTGGTCTACAGAAACGTTAAAGGAAGTCCTTGGAGCTGAGGAAAATGATTCCAGATGGAGATTCATATCTACACAAAGGAACGAGGAGCCCAGGAAATAGGAGTGAGGAGGATAATATAAAGAATTTTTCTTATTTAAATCACTTGAAACTGTAATCAACTTCTTAAGGCAATAACACCGCATTGTGGAGCATGGGTCCAGGAACTTGAGACCAACCTGGGCAACAGAGTGAGACCCTGGCAAAAAGAAAAAAAATGAAAACAAGCAAACAAATACCTCAAAGACTTCCCCCCAGGTGAAATGGTGTGGGTGCATTTCTCCCTATTAAGTACACCTGTAAGGCCCGGAAGTTAATGTGAGAGACAGCTGAAGGAAAAGCCTGAATAATGGAGAAAACAGGGCAAATACTTAGGGACCGTAGGACCAGGGGGAAAATTAGCAATAATGGGTCTTACAATCCCCCCATCCCAAAGTGATTCAGGTCCCCAACTTATCAAGTGCAGGTGGCTTGGGGTGGGCTCATTTCTCCCTCAGGTTGAAGGAGAGGCCTGTTGGCAACAGCAAGCTGAGCAGCACCAGCCAAAGGCACTGACTCAAGAGTCCTGCTAATGATAGGGTCCAAGGAAGTGCTCTCCCCATCCCCGCACTGGTGATGAGGCCCTTCCACAGCCCAGGCACCCATCAATAGGCACTAGGAAGGGAGATCCCACGCAGCAAGCACCTGGCCCAGGAAGCATGCTTCACATTTCCTTCTTTCACCCAAAGATACTAAGTGGCGAGGCAGCACGAACAAAGGAAATCTCATGACTATAGAAACCCAATCCAGGAAGCCTCTTAGTCCCTTTTATGGTTCAAATCCCAAGTATACCCCAAAGGATCAAATGCTAAAGACTCCGTTGCCAGCCTGTGGTGTTATTGGGAGGTGTGGTACCTTTAGGAGGTGAGGCCTAGTGAAAGGAGATTAGATCATTGGGGGCATGACCTTGAAGGAGATATGGGGACCCATGCCTTTCTTGTCTCTCTCTTTGCTTCCCAGCTTCCCTGAGGTGTTTTCCTCCACTTCTGCCATGATGTTTTGCCTCATCACAGACCCAAAATCAATGAGGCCCACCAGCTATGGACTGAAGCCTCTGAAACTGTAAGCCAAAATAAACTTTTCCTTCTTTTTTTTTTTTAAATTTTTTTGTAGATGGACACCATGTCTTTATTTTATTGCTCTGTATGTGGTGCTGAGGATCGAACCCAGGGCCTCACGCATGGGCGGCAAGCGTTCTACTGCTGAGCTACAATCCCAGCCCCAAACTTTTCCTTCTTATAAACTGTTTATCTCAGGTTATTTTGTCACAATGATGGAAAACTGACTAACACAGTCACAGAGCCCTTGAGTCACGGAATCCCTTTCCCCTCCTAGAGGCGCTAGACACCCTGGCTTGGAGAAACTATACCCCTACCCCACCAGCAGAACCAACAGGGACTAGTGAGAGCCCCAGTGGCACCAGAGAAAGCAAGCAGACAAGAGGCACTGCATGGCTCTCAAAATTAGATGTCATTGGAATTGCAGCCCCTACAAGCAGGCCAGGACCTCTGTGCTAAACCTAAATAGATTGACTGTCTGCTATCATAAAAGATCTAAATAGAGCCCAGAATCTCCTAACATAAAAGCCCAAATGTCCAGGATATAATATATATCACCTGCACACTAAGAATCAGGATTTGAAAGCAGTCATCATAAAAAAGATCCCTCAACAAGGTATTATTAATTCTTTTGAAAGAAATTTTAAAAATAGAAGGTATCAACAAGGAATAAAAGGACAAAAAAGGAACCAAGTGGAAATTATAGGGCTAATAAAATTCAATAAGAGAAACAAAAAGTTTCTGGGTGAGCTCAATAGTAGGGTGGGTATGACAGAGAATAGAATCAGCAAAGTTGAGGACAAGAAATAGAATTTATCTAATCTGAACAACCGAGGAAAATAGATTGGAGAAAAAATGAAAAGAACATCAGGGAACTCTGGGACAAGAACAAAAGACCTGATATTTATATCATTGGAGTTTCAAAAGGCAAAGAGAAAAAAGTGGGGCTAAATGAGTATTCAAGGAAATAATGGCTAAGTTTTCACTTTTTGTGAATGACATATACCTCAGAGTGAAGAAGCTGAGCAAACTCCAAATAAGAAACCCCAAAATATCCACGTTAAGACACATTGTAATTAAACTTCTGAAAACTGAAAGCAAAGAGAAAAATATTTAAAGGCACCAGAGAAAAACCTGTTACCTCCCGGGAACACCAACTGGAATCACAGTGAATTTCTTATCTGAAATAATGGAGGCCAGAAAGAAGTAGCACAACATTTTTCAAATGCTAAAAGAAAAAAAAAAAATCAACCATGACTTCTGCTGGCGAAACTTTCAGCAATGAATGAAGGGGACATAAAGACATTGTCAGGTGAAAAAACAAAAACAAAACAGCTAAAGGAATTTACCACCAATCTACTCTCATGATGACTAAATGAAATTGTTCCAAAAGGAAAGAAATTATAAAAGAAAGTGTTTTGGAGCATCATTAAGTAAGAACAACAGGAAGAGTAAAATAAGTGTACATATGATAGACTTTCCATCTCTTGATGAATTTTGTAGATCCTATCTGGGGACTCAAGAAAAAAATGTGGCATTAAGTGATGCTCAAGATAATGATATTTAAAGTAGGAAAGGGAAAGGCACTGAAATGAAAATTTGGGTATGAATCCAAAAGAATCATTCATAATGCAGCTATAATATGGGAACACCTGTCTATTTCAGAAAATCTGAGGACTTTATGAACGAAAGATAAATTTAGGTTAGTATTTCTCAGTTATTGACAAGTATATTAATCCTGTGGGGATCTTGTTAAAATGCAAATTTTGATTGAGTAAGTCTGGGGTGGGAACTGGGATTCTGCACACTGCTGATCCAAGACACTTTGAACAGCAAGGATTTATTTCAGTAATTCTCTCTTGAGCAAATGAGGAATAGATGATCCATCCTTTCTCTGGTGTCCACTGGCTTTTTAGGGCATTGCAACTTAAAGCCATTGGGCTGAGTTTTATTAATGGCAATTCCTCAACTCTTATCATGAAGGTCTCTGTTTTGGCCTTGGTTTCTGGCAGCCCCCCTTGTCATATGGTTTCCAATAGTCCTTCAATTCTGGAAAATTTTCTCTAAATTAATTTTCTCATTTTACTTCAGTTATCCAGAGTCAGTTTCTGTTGTACACAATCAAAAGGACTTTGACTAATGCAGACTCTGTTGGGCTTGGAGTACAAAGAAGTATACCATATTTGTATTATAAGAAAATAAATTATTCTCCTGGAGTTAGCAATTGGGATATTTGCTTAAAAGTTTACACAAATCCATTGTTCATCCTTAAATCTCTCTCTCCAGCATGACCTCTCCCCTCATCTTCTAGGCTCCTATCCAACTTTCTAATTAATATTTGAATGTCTAAGAAGCATCTCAAACTCAAGGTATCCAAAACAAAACTTAACCTTCTACAACAGATAGCATCAACTTTCATGTAATTACACACATAAAAATGATGTTGATTTCTCTTTTTCCATTCCATATCCAATCTATTAGTTGTTTTGTCAATCTACCTTAACAATACAACCAGACTCCAAACACCATCTTAACTGCTTCATTTACTCTAAACCACCATTCTCTCTCCTTGGAAAACAGCACACCCTCTTAATTTCATTTTCCACTTCTACCAGAGCTTTGTCACATGGCAGCCAGAATGATTCTTTAAAAATGTAGAGCATATCATATTACTTTCATGCTCAAAAGGTACCAGTAGGTTCCCATCACACTGAGAA
This sequence comes from Xerus rutilus, assembly GCA_028644305.1. Lineage (NCBI taxonomy): Eukaryota > Metazoa > Chordata > Mammalia > Rodentia > Sciuridae > Xerus > Xerus rutilus. The sequence goes on along the minus strand of CM053410.1, from coordinate 33,188,679 downwards.
TAAAATCCAAACACACTGTCATGATCTACAAGGTCTCATGTGATCAGTGGCCTTTTAACCTGAGTTTCTTCCATTCTCCTTACATACCTGCTCCAGCCACCTGATCTCTTTGCTATTTTCACCAGGAATGTCAGTCCCAGAAGGCAGCGATCATGTCTGTGTTACTTACAGTTGTATTTCTAATGCCTACGATGATGCCTGACATAAAGAAGATGTCAATAATGTCATAAAGAAAAAAATTTAACAATACCCAACCAAAAGGAAGATAGAGAAAAAGGAAGAAAGGATCAGGACATAGGTGGGACAAGTACAAATAAATAGTGAGATGGTGGGTACAGTTGAACCATATCTATAATTACATTAAATTATAGAGGCCTAATATTTAAATTAAAAGGCAGAAACTGTCAGGTGGGGGGGAAAACCAGCAACAAGTACAAACCCAAGAGCCACTATACGCTGCCGGCAAGAAGCGCAGTTTAACTGTAAAGACAAAATTAGTTTCAAAGTAAAAATTTGGGACAAGATACATCATGCTAACCTTAATTACAAATAAGCTACAGTGGCTATATTAATATCAAACAAAGTAGTTTTCAGAGCAAAGGATATTAGCATGCTAAAGAAGATCATTTCATAATGATAAAAGGTCAATTCATTATAGCACAACCACTGAATATGTTAATATACCTAATAACAGAGCTTCAAAATAGAGGAAAAATAGACACAACCAGAGTAGAGTATCCATAAACAGACCCATACATATATGTTAAGTGAGTTTTTTAAAAAGTTGTTTAGGCAAATTAGTGGGGAAGATAATCATTTCATTATATTGCACTGGAACAATTGAATGGTAGTACCTACAAAAATGAACATTGGTCTACACCATATATCACATACAAAAATTAAATGGATCATAGATCTAAATATAAAACATAAAACCATAACCACCTAGAAGAAAACAGGGGAAAAATCTTTGTTATGTTTGAGTAGACCAAGACATTTCATACGTAACATCAAAAGTACAATCTACAAATGAAAAAGTTTGATAAATGAGACTTCATCAAAATTCAGAACTCTGCTCTTTAAAAGACACTATGAGGAAAATGAAAAGACAGACACAGGGAGAAAATATTTACAAATTACACATAACCTAAGGAACTTGAAAAATTCATAATATGTGAAGAGGCTTCTAAGACCCTCAGTAATAAGAAGACAAACAGCCAAAACCAAAATGGGCATAAGATTTGAGTAGATATTTCACTAAAGAAGATATATGCATGGCAGATAAGTCCATGGAAAGAAACTATCATTAATCATCTGTGAAATGCAAATTAAAACCACAATGACATATCTCTACCTTTGAGTAGAATGTCTAAAATTAAAAGGACTGATGATATCAATGTTGGCAAGGATGTAGAGCAACTGGAACTCTCACATACTGCTGGTGGTAATGTGTAAGGGTAAGGAAAATAGTCCGTCAGTTTCTTCAGAAGTTAAAGACAAACTTACTGTGTAATCAAGCTACTCTATTCCTAGAAATCAAAACGTATGTGCAGACAAAGACTTATACACAAATGTTCATAGCAGCTTTATATATCCCAAACTGGAAACATCCCCAGTGTCCATCAACAGGTAAATGATAAACTCTAGTATCTCCAGGCGGTGGAATACTGGTTGGTAATAACAAGGAAAAAAATTATCAATATGCACAACCACATGGATGAATCTCAAAAGAATCATACTGAGTGAAGAAGCCAGACCAACAACAAAAAGAATTCACATATACAATTCTATTCACACGAAATTCTAGAAAATACAAACTAAGATATGGTAAAATAAAGCAGATGGGTGGTTGCCTGGGGATTGGAATGGAATCTGGGGAGAGGCAACAAGAAGGAGGGATTACAAAGGGACATGAGGAACTAACCTGGGTGACAGAAATGTTCCTTATCTTGAACAAGGCAGTGATACACAAATCAAACTTATTCAATTGTATACTTCCATTATGCAGTTAATTCTATGTCAATTATACTTCAATGCATACTTAAAAAAATAGGATTTGGACTATTTGTCTCATATGCTGCCATTTGACCCACAAAATATGAACAATTTTAAGGTTGTGTGTAATTATACATTCCTGAAAGTATCAGTGGATCAAATTCATAATATTTTAAACTGTATGATCAAAGAGATCTTAGGGATTCTGTAGTTGATTTTTTTAAGGTAAATTGACATGACTCAAATTATGTAAGAATACAGTGTGTCTAAACTAAACACCAAAAGCTTCGGTTTCCTGCCACTCATAAAGCTAAGTCACAGAAACAATTTAATAAATAGTCAATAATGTTGAGTCCATTGTAGTTGCAAACTTGACTGCTTGATGATAAATCCACTGGTTGAAAAGTTCAAATAACTTCTTTAATTGTTGCCGAGTAGACAACAAGAAGATAATTTCATCTGATCACAGATCTCCATCAGAATATTTTGGTATATTCTATAGCCCATACTAATTTTTTAATGAAATTTACTTAATATAGTTAATATTTGCTTCTATGTCAAAATATGCTATTTGACATAATGTGGTGTTTGGGGCACAAAATTGTCATAATATGCTGTTTGGGGGGTTTAAGATTAAAACACTTAATCTCATCTGCTGGAGAATGGCTTAAGGAAATACACATATCTATCATTTTTCCAAGTGCAAATAGCACCCTATAGAGTTTTGCAATGGTTGATACTCTTAGATGGGCATTTATTAGAAAACAAAATGTGTTACTAACTTATTACAGGTATAACTGCTGTAATTTCAAAGTCTATTACCTATTAACTCAGAAACCTTAATTCTCCTCAATTAGTAAGCAGAAGTGTATTATCATACCAATATACATGAGTAACTTTTAATTTTATTTACACTGAAGTTTTTTGACATTTGTGAGTTAGAGACAAGATTTTTTTCTTAGTCTTCAGAGAGAAGCACTTTGAACCTTAAATTTGATGAGGTGAATGTATGTAAACAAGCTAAATTATATTTGAGAAAAAAGAATTGCAGTAATATTCTTTCTAGCTGAAGATGACTAAGAATGAGGTAATGGTGGCTTTGCAACATGTTTTAGTTAGGACTGCACTCAAGAGAATTTGGTTTGCTTCCCAGCTCCACAGTTGGGCCAAGAAAAGTAATTACAGTGATTAATAATAATATTTGATTTTCGAGTCCCTGAGCCCACTCCTCAGAGCTGGTATTATCTGGAGGCAGAGAAACAAATTGCAGGGAGGAAATGAGAAGTATGTCCTACCGTTTGAATTCTTAAGCATTGTGCTATCTCAAAGCTGCTATAGCAAACCTGACTGTGCGCCCCCCATGAATTACTGCACAGGGGATTTGCAGCATCTTGCTTTCCTGGTTACCCTAGAATGGAAGGCAGAGGAGAGGTGATGTTTTTATTCTTTAGGGACAAATTTTAATTAATACCACTTAAAGGGCACCTCTTCATGTTCATACATGCTGCTGAGGAAGTTGTATATGGTGATGGAGAGGATAGAATTAAATGGATCAGGACCTCTAGTTTGAAAACCATAAAAGACAAAACAAAAGTAGCATATCTTTTGTCCTTAAAAGGGTCTCATGTTCTTATCACCAGCAGTTTCCTGATGGTCAGTGTAATAGGAGTTGATACCCCAGATTTAATATAAACAATTAAATGGAGGGGTGGGGAGAGAAAGGGGAAAAAAAAAAAAAAAAACCTGCCCAGGGCAGGGCTGAATTTCAAGATACAGTAGCCTTCAGCTGTACCACTACTAGGAGGAGTTGCTATGGGAACCATTGCAAAAGATTAAATATATCAAGAGTACATGATTGTGAGAAATGGGTGGGAAAGAGAATTATATTAATGTGAAATGATGCTGCTTCTGTTTGTGGGATTGCATATTTTTTTCCTCCATCACATGCAAAAACTCCTTTTAATTCATTACAATATAATTCATTAATCAGTAACTCTTTGTGGTATGCTAAACAGAGAAAACAAAATATTCATTTTTCACAGTAAAAATTAAATGGTTATGATTTTCAACAGTGCTTGTTTGTTTTCTGATCCCAGAATTTCTTTTGGGGTAGACTTTGCCATATCGTCTTGGCTGGTAAAATAACCTTATAGGGTGTTTTGGCAAAAGGGTCTGCAGCAGGTCAACTTGGGGTTCCTTGCTTTTCCTTTCATCCTGCCATACATCTCTACACCATATTTGTATTGGCTCCAGGATCTGGAAAAAATGATTTGTTTTGTTTTTTAACCCTGCTGTCTTCTGTTGTAAATTCTCCTTAGGAAAATTTTACTAAAAGAGCCAAAGCTAGAAAGATGAGTCCCTTAAGAAAGTTCTTTAAAACAGTGTACATGCTGTGATTCAATTAAGTATTCACAAATATTTCCACAGAAGCTTTATTTTTATTGTTATTGGTCAATTTTTCTCAATACATGAGATCATTGAATTTCACTTTGCAGGAGGTGGGGTGAGGGAAGCTGGCTCACAAAGATGCAGCAACTGACTCATGGAGTCCTGGTCACCCAGAGACAGGACTGGGTCTCTACACTGCCAGTCAATGTGGTTTTGTCCTTATCCATGTTGCTCCTGTGTCTTGTTGGAAGAATTTATTTATATTAAGAAGTAAAATGAAAACCAGAGAAGTCTATTGTTTCTTGGTTTTAAGTCAACTGTTCAGATAAAGTAGGTTTCTGAAGACTTATGGGAAAGAATCTCCTTCCTTTGCAATTATTATTGGTCATGTTTCAAAGCAAGTCTCTGTGAGGAACATATTGCACTTTGTTTGCTTTGCCTTTTCCCACAGCAGAGAACTGCACCCTTTATTATTGCTGTCACAGTTGGCTGAAGAAGTGCTGTGTGTCCAATAAGATGAGGCTCTCCAAAGATTTATTCCATTCTACATGCTGTTCTAGTGAAACCATCTAAGACAAGAAATTTATTTTTAAGCCATAGAGTATTCTGCCACATATAGATGTATTTCATTTGAAGTTTATAAAACTAGGAAGTAAATTATATAATTGTTTTAAAAGACGGCTTCATGTTATTTAAAGTCTACACATCTCTCTAAAAATTATTAGCCACTTAGAGAAGGAAGAAGGAACATTGTAGCCAGGAGGGGGGAAATGGATTTACTTCCGGGTCAGGTCTCCAGAACAGACTTGACGCCTGCTGCACCCCCAAAGATCACAGAGACTCCTTCCTTAGCCCAGCACTGTTCTTCAGCTGTTTTGGAAGTATGGTGAGGGGAAGCAGGGAGATAAAAAATTGGGGATAAAAGGCTTGAGGTGGTGGATAAAAGGTAGTAATTTTAGTGGATTCGAATGGAAAGTATGAATAAAAAGATTTTTTTATGGATGGGAAAATAGTGATCATCAAGTTTTCTTCTGTTAATAAATAACAATAAACAAAAATGTGTAACACGAAATCTGACATGAAGTTATAATTTGCTTCTCAAACATAAGCGTGTTGACTCTTTTTAAAAGCAACTTGAAAATATAGATTTTCATTTGCGTGAGGACTATTTTGTATGTACAGACTACATGGCTTACTGGTTAAGGATCTCTCTAAATAAACGCCTCCACCTTACCTACAGTTTTGGGAGGTGGCAAGAAGCAGTTATACCGAACATTTAACAGTTAAGGATCTTGAGGACTCTGTCCCGTGACAGTACTATTCTTTAGGTCAGGTGTCACCAACTGTTCTCCTACCCCTTTTTCCATAAAGCACTTTCTGTCTTTTCAGCACTAGAAACATGCCCATACTCATTTCAAAGAGATGAGAGTTTGGTAATTAAATTAATCCTACCACCACCCTTTGCTGTAGGGTTCTGGTAAGAGCATATTAAAAGTATACACCTTGTTCCTTTTATAGATCTGTTCCGAAATGATCTCACTGTAGAAAGAAATCAAACATAAAGTCGTATTTTAGTGCATTTAAGACTAGAGGTTTACATTCAACGTGCTTCTGTTTCATTTGTGGATATTTTTCTCCTGAAGTGCTTGCTGTCAATTGCCACTTCATTTGATTCTTTTCAAATGCAGCTTGGCAGTAATGCTGACCACATCAATTCCATATTCTTTTTTGTCTGACTCAAGGATATCAGACACTGTTTCATCTTAATGAGGTCCAGTTCTACTCCTATTACCAGGCTATTTTCCTCTGATAAATCACAGTGTCCTGTGGTGTCATTGCACCCATAATAGCAGCAAGTGAAGAGTGAATGATGCTCTCGAGCCCCCATGCTTCTTTCCTAACTAAGCTATTGCTCTTTTGCAGAGCTATCTGGTCTTGAGATCTTATGTAGGTGTCTAACCTATAGACTTCCCTCTGTTGTGCCTGGGCTTGCCCCTCACAGATCCTATGATTCAAGGTCCTTGAGAATCTATGACATGTGGGCTCACTTGAAAGATTTTTCTGCTTCCCGTGAAGGGTCACATGTGAAATCTTTTTCTCTTTAGTTATGAAAGAGTGCCAAGGAAGAACAGACTCAAATAAATGAGAAATAATAAAAAAAGATCTTATCTCCCTGGATAATGTGGTCAAGAGAAAATTCTGATATGAATATTGATTCATTTATTTATTCACTCATTCATTCAATATTAATTGAATCCCAACTTTGGGAAAGATATTAAATCTAATTGATGTGGAGGATGCATGGCCCTGAAGACCCGGTCAGATGTGGACTTCAGTGGATCCCCACCGGAGGAAACAATATGCACCTTGGCACAGAGATGGGAAAAAGCAGAACTGGCATGGGGTAAAGATGTTTGGAAAAGCAGGCTGATGTCTGAAGATACTGCAACTTATTCTGGTAAGTAAAAGGTGACACTTTGAAGGTCAGAGGAATGTAAAATTGAATCCTAAACAAACTATTTCAACTTTTCCTCAAGTGTCTAGACTGAAGAATATTATAGAGTCTAATCATTGCAGGTGATATGCCATCATGATCCAGTATAGGACAGTAGCAGAGAGAAGACAGTGAGGGACTTACATATGAGATTGATATTTGAGAAATACCATTAAAAGGAACTGACAATTGATTAAAAATGCTGGTAGGGCCAGGAGAGAAAGGATACTGACTTTGAGTTTCCAAATTTGCATAACTGGAAAGGTACTGATGATAATGGATTTGATCAAAAAGAAGAGATGATCAACTGAGACGGGCACTGGCATAAAAATCTGACATTTCCACCAAGATCTCTGGTAGGCAGTTGAAAATGTTGTACTCTGACCAGGGAAAGATAGTTTTGGGGAGGGACATTTTTGGTGAGGTAGTTGAATAGAAATGTCTATTTGTGCCACTAAATTTGAGACTGAAGAGTAAAAATAAGAAAGAGTCATAAACTATTTAGGGAAGAAGAAAAAGAGGTAGAATTGGAGAACCAGCTATAAGAAATGTAAAGAAACCATAGAGAGTGTTCAGGGTCACAGAAGCCATTGGAGGCAGCACATTCATTAAGGTTTAACAGTGGCAAATACTTCAGCATGATAGTAGCCATATCTGGTTATCCTTTAGAAAGACCGGAGGAGCTTTACAAAATACAGACATCCAGGGCATTAACTCAGAGATGCTGATGTGTTAGAACTGGGTGATGCCCAAGAATTGCATTTTTAAAAACTTCCCCAGGTGATAAGCATGATTGTGGGTCATTGTTTGATGTGTTTTAAAGGTTTTGTTTCAAGTTAAGAATATCTAGAGAAGATTGTCTAAGATACATGAATGTTTTCTCCTTGGATTAAGATGGCCTCAGGTTCAGCTGATTTTCTAGAATATATCTTTCTGCCCTTTCATGGCATTGTTTTAATTTTGCTTTCCTTTGGGGTTAAACTGTTGGCCTTTGTTAAGGGATGTATACACCTCAGTCTTTATGATGTATGTATGTATGTATGTATGTATGTACTGGGGATTGAACTCAGGGGCACTCGACCACTGAGCCACATCCCCCATCCTATTTTGTATTTTATTTAGAGACAGGGTCTCACTGAGTTGCTTAGTGCCTCACTGTTGCTGAGGCTAGGTTTTAACTCATGATTCTCCTACCTCAGCCTCCCAAGCCTCTGGGATTACAGGTGTGTGCTATCGTACCCGGCTGACCTCAGTTTTTTTAAAGTCATTATTATACAATAATAATTATACAATAAGCCATTCAGAATATTATCAACTTATTCATGTAAAATTTCACTCAGGTCTTAACACTAGGACTAGTTATTCCCCTCTTGAGTAATTCTCTCCCCTCACCCAAATAGTTTCAAAAAGAGTGTTTCCTTTTCTTGGTTGGCTACTAGAAAATTCAGGTTCCAATATTCAGCCAAATTCTAGTGAGATATAATTATGGCAATTATTGTTTTCTTTTCTTCCTCACATTCTTGGCTTGTTTTTAAAGTATTGTATGGTCTTTTATAAGTCACATCAAATTATTTTCAGGGTAAGAAGTGACACAAATGATAACTAAAATATGAATTACAGAAAACATTTGGTCTTCCAAAATATTCTAGACAAAACCCTGAACTTTCTTCCCCTTTTTTCCCAAGGGTAGAAGCTCTGAGTCACAGTATCATTTATTACTGGAATCTGTGGGAAAAAAAAAAAAGAAATGTTTGGGAAAATTTCTAGATTTGAAGAGGGCCAGATATGTTCCCAGTTCATATTGTCTTTTGGCATTGTCTTATGTGTCCAGCTTCCAGATAGTTATTTAAAGAAAGTTCTCAAGAATAAATATGAAACAGGAAAGAAAGGATTTGGCAACTTTGGAACTCAGGAATTCCAAACAAAAATGAGAATAGAACATTAAGTTCTTAAATCTTCTCATGCAGAATTTCAGGTATCAAGAACCATAACACGATACAAATTTGGGGAAATTTTTCTCTTTTCTCATATACCTGATGAAAAAGACACATACTGCGTACAGGAAAACAGTTCCACTATATAGATTTAAACTAATTTTCCTCTCTTGGACAGATTTGGTCAAAACTTTGCATATAATATTTTTCCTGGAAAATATATGCATTAGTCCCAGAGTCAGAGACATCTGTAAATAGTTGAAAATCAAACAGTTCAAGCCACTTACACTGCCAAAGTGACACCCCATTTAAATTTTTCATAAATGTTTTCCAGATTTGCAAATCCTCTTTGATGTTTTAAATTTAATGAAAAAGTGCTGAAATGGTTTTGCAGTGGAAGTTAGGCTTTTCAACAAATAGCTAAAGTGGTTGTCTTGCTCACATCACCTGGGGACACAATTTTAGATGGCCAAACAGAATACACCTGACTGGGAGTCATTGACTTTTTCAGTTATAAGTGTTGTGTATATCCCTGCAATTTCTCTTTGAGAGGCTCTGATCCCATCACCACCAAATCATGTTCAACACCAATGTGTTTGACAATCTCAGCTCTCTTTCCAGAAGTAATGTGAATCTCAGTTCTCTTAACAGGTGTTCAGAAATCTCTAAGGACTTTTAGAAGTGCTAGAAACAAACCATTGCTTATGAAGAAGGGGAGAAAAGAAGTCCTGGTATATTAAGTAGGGCTATCTTGAGTGAACCCTTCAAGACTGAAAATAAAAAGAGCAATCGCAGAATAATGACTCAGCAATGTGCTTCCTCCTTGATTCTTGGGAACATGGGCCTTGCTGGACAGACTGATGCTCCTCAACTGCAAGTAGGTCAACACCTTGTTCTGTAAGAGGCCTAACAGATGATGCAATTGTACCATCTAATAACAGAAAACAGAGACTGAGTTTCCTATGAGATTCCAGTCTCTTGAATGTTAGCCAAATTCCCCTGGAGAACTGTATCTGTCCTCAGAAAAAGCAGCATAGGCAATACCTGAAGTTTGTTAGCTATGCAAATTTGCTGGCCCCACCCCTGCCCTACTGAATCAGCATCTCAGGAGCTTGAGGTTTTCCCAGTGCCCTGTGCATAACAGGTGATTCTAATGGTCATTAAGCATGGCCACCTGCTGCTCCCTGGGCTCTTCAGGTATTTGATGTTAGCTGACAGGCATTTTGCTCTCACTGTCCTCAGTGTGAAACCCTCACTCTTGGATTGTCTTGGAGATGCGATCTAGCTATTTTCTTCTAACTGGTGTATTTTCTCCAAACTCAATCTGATAACATCCTCTGGTGTTTCTTCCAACATTGGGGCCTTTTTACACTTTCCTTTTTCCTACTGAAGGGAAGACAAGTACCACTGATTCTTGTTAGAAGCAGAGAGCAGAATCTCCTTTAGTTAAAAAAAAAAAAGTCCATGCACATATGAGTTTGTCAGGATGAACCCAACTACTATGTATAAAACTCAAATAAAAAAATAAATAAAATACATTAAAATAAAAAAAGGACTCTAAAGAAAAAGCCCTTTTCTTGTCATTTCTCAACTATCAGTATATGGGTACTTCACTGACTTTTTCTCACTCATTTTGTTCTTATTCACGAAACTTGAATAACACTTCCTGAGAGATGAAGGAGAATTTCTTACCTAGTTTGAAAACGGCATGAGAAAAATCAAGTAATCGTCAACATTCAATGTGGTTGGGCTAGTACCAGGGTCATTCTTCCTCCTGTAGTCTAGGGTTGTCCCCAGGTGATAGCTTAGTGAGGGAGAACTGGCTGAACACAGGTCTCTGTTTTCTATTCTGAGCTCCCAAGTGACTGGTGTGTATGTCACCTCTGCTCATTGTAGTGTACCTCATTGTTCTATTTCTGACAAAATTCCTGCTGGAGTTAGAGTGTGTACATGTGTGCCTTCATGTATAAAAGTTGGATAACAAAATAAAGGAATAGAAAACCTAACAACATCCTCAAAAAAACTTCCTGAAGTACATGCTGATGCTAGCAGTTGAGTCTTCAAAAGCAAATTCTGTGGGCAGCATGGGATGCAGCTCAGCTTTTGGAAGTAAAGATTGTTTCCTGGTCCTTTCATTGGAACCTCAAGTTTGTCATGGCTATACAGAATGCTTCCTTTTTTTTTTTGAAAATCTTAAGGAATTTACCTTCCAAAAGAAAATATGGGATATGGTCAAAGGGCTTACCGCATTCCCCCATTGAATATACAAATGAAAGACTTTATTTGCCAAGAGCTGGCTTTAATTATTAGTCATATGGAAGATTTGGGATGCTAACTTGGGAATCAGGATGTTACGTCTTCTTTCTATCAGACTGTTTTGAGCCTTAACAGACTGATCCAATTAATTGCTCTTTCCCACTTATTGGTGCCTTTTGTGAGCTATTAGTCTATGTCTTTTGAACTCACTTCCTGCTCACCACTCAACCTTCATAATCCCATACAGATATTCCTCCCCTCTCTCCCCTTTTTCTTGAACTCTTTTGGTTTAAATATCTTCCCAAACCCCAAGAAGCACTTGTATTGCATAGGATGTAATTTCACAGGAAAAAAAAAAAAACGTCGTTCATTGCAACCCTAGTGTTAACTTTATCTGACCATAATTAGCTCATTCGGCAAGTGCAATTAAAGCTGTCATCTTGGTGGAGTCACAGAGCAGCTCAGTAGCTGAACTTACCTATTTTTCCATGTAAGCTTTGAAACATGCTCAGCCCTGTTTATCACTTCCAATATAATGTTTCCATCTGCCTGGAAGACAAGAAAGGGCTTGCTGGTTAAGTCCCAACCCAACAGCTTTGCCCCAACACCTCTTTCAAAGAGCCCAGGAGCAATGAGAATGCTGGTGCCACACGCATATGCTACTTTCCCTGTCCCTGACACTATAGACATTCCTCTCTCCATGTACTTTTCCAGCCCAACACTTGCTGCTGCTGTCTCAGTGCTTTGGACTCTCACTCATCAATGGTCAGGGCCTCAGAGACTCTAGATTGCTCTCTCTTCTCAGATATTTGCATTTTCACAGAGAGAGTGTTTCCATCTGGAAGCTCCACAGAGGCAAGAAGCTGATCCACAATGGATGCCAGGAAGTATGTGTTGACTGATTAATACTGATTTGAATGGTTGCTCTTCAGTTGACATGATAGGCCACCAAAGAGAATAAATGTAATACTGCAAGATAGATAGTGCAGAAGGAAGATCTCTGGGATGTACTTTGGCTCATACTTGAAAGACAGAAGCTGATTGTCTGAGTCTTGAGTGGTAAGCTGCCTTCCAGTAAGCTATCCGGAGGAAGGGGAATTAACTTTTGGGAATCAGATCTTCACCTGATTGTGGACAGGTGGAAGGAGGCAGGGACGACCTGCAGAACTCGAGCTCTGCCTCCTCCTTTATTTTTGTATTTTGTCATTATATTAAGTGGTGGGTTAGAAATAGGCTGGGGTTGGGTTGATGGTCTCAGAAATGGAAATGTACTTTCTTCCTACTTTCTTTCTGAAGGTTAGCCACCAATCTAGCCATTCTCTAAAACTTTCTGGCTTGCAATTTACAGCTCAATCCCACTGTGTCACCTTCACAACTCTCCTGTCCCACATTGGTGAAGCTATTGTTGTGCTATAGAAGAAGCCCACAAAGTGACAGCAGCAGAAACAGCTGGTCAAGAGAGTCCCACCTCTGGAAAAGTCAATCCTTCTATTGCCATCCAGAGAGCATCCACCTGGGCTTATGAAGAGGCAAGGCAAGGTTTCCCAGCTGCTTGGGTACCATGAGTAGCTGTCACCTGTTCCTTTCTTTGTATTTATTGCACCCTCTTTGCTCCTGGGGGCTGGAGATTGCCTTGTGCTTCGTTTATGATATTTCACATTGTAACACTACAGGCCTTCAATGTATTTTTTTATTAAGCACTAAAAGAACAATATGACGATTAAACTATTTCTGTGAATTTTAGAGCATTGTACGAGAATTAGGAACATTATGAAATACCTCTTTGCAAAGATCTCCAAAGATTAAGCCTGTTTAAAAGATAAGCTGATTTTTTTTCTAATTCATTTCAGCTCAATCCTTACTGCATCTCTTTGTTACCATATTTCTTTGAAATATAATGAAAAATGTTGTCTTTGGTCCTTTTATGTGAAGGAGAATAAATTGTTTTGCATAATTATAGCTTAAATTTTTTATTGTGGCTGATTTTTTTTAAACATAAATGGTGTAGTTGCTGTTGGGTGAACACATCTGAAAGTGATCCTTATCCATGGTTTGAATATTAGTTGAGAGCAGCACTGTCCAATAGACATTTCTGCAAAGATGGAAATAAATGTTCTGTGCTGTTCAATATGATGGCTACTGGCCAGGTGTGACTACTGAGCCCTTGAAATATGGCTGGTTTGATTGAGACCCTGAATTATGAATTTCATTTTATTTTACTTAATTTAAGACTTATTTATTTTATTATTATTTTTTTGCAGGGCCTTTAGTATGCTAGACAAGCCCTCTGCCATAGAGCCATATCCTTAGCCCAATTAATTTAAACACACGGTGTTTTAGTCAATCTTTTTCATCACTGTGACCAAAAGACCTAACAAGAAGAGTTAGAGGAGGACAATTTTATTTTGGCTCATGGTTGTAGAGGTCTCAGTCCATAGATGGCTTACTCTTTAGCTCTGGGCCCAAGATGAAGAAGAACATCATGGTGGAAGTGTGTGGCAGAGAAAAGCAGCTCAGGACATAGCAACTAGAAAAC